>JAWWTY010000156.1:16455033-16778859 GCA_035222235.1 Margarornis squamiger
TCCCAGTCCCCCCCCGCCCCCTCCCGCTCCCAAGGCATGACCTCCTCGCCGGCGCATTCCCGGCGGCGCGGAGCGGCGCGGAGCAGCGCGGAGCGGGCTGCCCCCCCGCCCGGCTCGGCATGCGGGCCCTGCGGCGCCGGCAGCGGCCGCGCCAGCGGAACGCCCGCGGAGCGGAGCGGAGCCGAGCGGGGCGGCCCCGCGCCCGCCGCGCCGGGTCAGTGCGGCCCCGGCCCGGGACGGGCCCCTGCGCTCCGGGAGGGACGGAGGGACGGAGGGAGGGGCACGGGGGGCGGTGCGGAGCGGTGCGGTGCGGTGCGGAGCGGAGCCGGCATCGCACCCTGCGGCGGCGGCGGCGGACAGCATGTACCCGTCTATGTGCGTGCGTGTGTGTGTGTGTGTGTGTGTGTGCGTGTGCCTGCATACACACAGGGCTTCGCGGTGTTAGCGCGGGGCTGGAATCAGTGCGGTGCGGGGGGGAAGGTGATGTGCGTGAAGCGGCGGGGCTGGGCAGGGAGCGGCCCCACGGCGCGGATTGGGGATGGGGAGGGGATGGCGCTCCGCGGCCGCGCATGTCGGGGGCGCTGCGCTTGGTTTCGGGGCGGGGGGGGGCGGTGAAAATCCCACCGTGGGTTCGCGGTGTGCGCTTGCCGGGCGGCCGTGGTGCAGGTGAGGAGGGGGCTCGGGAAGCTCGGGGAGGACCCGCTGCCCCCCGGGCCGGGGGTCGCGGGTTGGAGGGGTTTTCTGGCGGGGCTCAGGGCTGGTGTTTGAGGAGCCGGTGTTAACAGCGCTGTGGTTTTTCTGATGATGAAAGAGGTTGGAGTGTCGCCCTGTGTCCTTGGCGTTTAAACGAAGCCGGCATGTGTTCAGCAGCAGGGGTTTTCATGCAACACTTCACTGCTGCGGCTCCAAAGGCGCTGCTCGCGATTAATGAGTTAAGCTGCCCGTTTAAAATAATCCCCTCCACCTCCCCTAATGTGCCTGGACCGATTGATCACCACCCACCCACCCCCAATTATTATGTAGTGATAAATGTTTTCTGTGCTGAGCATTGTTTGTTTATAAAGATTCCTGGTTATTTCCCTTATTGATAAGTTCCTTCTCCTTCCTGCTCCCCCCTCCCTTTTCTCCTCCCCCAGAATTAAATTCCTGAGCAACAGCAAAAGCTGATGTCAGTGCTTCAGCTTGCATTGGGGGAGCTCTGTGCACAGGTCAGTAATTTGCGGTTTCATTAGAAGGAAGAACGCGGTGCAGTGCTGTTCTGTTAGGGATATTTGGATTTTTCTAGGCATGGATGTGTTTATCCTTCATATTGCGGTAGTTATTGACAGCTCCCTAGTGGGAGCTGGGCACTGCATAAGCATGTGTGGAAGAGACCGTCCCTGTCCCAAGCAGCTTGCGATGATGAACAAATTGGGAATCGTTGCTGGAGGTTCCATCTCCCTCTAATTTGGGGTAATAAGGCAGACCCTCCCCTCCCCTGTGAAACGGTGGGATATCCAAGATGCCTGAACAGGTAGCGCTGAGGATTGCGCCTGGCAGTCCAGGGGCCATGATAACCTTGAAAGCAGCTTGCCTGTGGAGCAGTGTTTAATACTGGCTTGCATTGTCTCATCCTCCTGCGCTAAGGCAAGAGGCTCACGGCTGCCTATGTGTCCAAACGTGATTGTGGAGAGCTTTGTTTTTGGAAGGATTCAATGCACGGGAACTGGCCCTTATGGGCCTCTGTGTGCCTCTGTACTCACACTGTTGGAGGTCATCCGTGCCAGGAGGACTCTCTCTGCGGAAGAGGTTTGTTGGGGGTTTGGGTCTGGATGGGGGTTCCTGTGCTTGCTTTGGTTTTGCTTGTAACAGTTCCCAAAAGAAAATAAGCTGCGGCATCAAGAAAACCCTCCTGGCTGTATTAGGGATTTTAAAATGCCTGCAAGGACTTTGCAGGTGTCTTGTCCCCAATTTTTCCTGGCACAGCCATGCTGGCAAAGCCTGGATGTGTAGGACTATCCGAATGGCTGGGACCAGAGCGGACAGGCGGGCACATAATCAGCATGGGGATGCCCCAATGCCTCTTTACAGTGGCAGTAGGCAGAAATTCCTGCCCTCAGCCCACTGGCAACACAAGTGAGAAGTGCAAACCTGGGGCTGGAAGGTTTCCAAGCTGAGATGACAGCAGCTTACACCAAAAGTCTTTTAACCCAACAGATTTGCCTCCTATGGCTTTCAGTTGTCCCTGCCTAGACACAAGGTAAGGAGTAGGGAAGGAAAACCTGGATCTAGCGTTGCTGTTTAAAATTTAGCATCAGCTAAGCTTGGGAGAGCTGAGCAAAATGGCCAGTCCTTAGGTGCATTCATTTGGGGCACTGCATGGAGATTATTCTTGCAAATACTGCACCGTGTTTGTCTGCAGAGTGTGTTTTTGCTGGGGGCCAGGCACCTCGCTGAGAAAGCCATTGAGGTGCCTCCCTTTGAAGGGCTTAAATTCTCCTAATATTAAATGCAACACCACTATTACTACCAAAACACCCTCAAGGGTTGGGTAAGACTAAGCAGTAGTGTCTGTACCATGTTGGCAAATTTGATCTTGGGAGGTGGGAGAAAACTAGCTTCTCTCCTCTGCAGCCGTGTCCTCCCCCAGAAACCCTCTCCAAAGGGTGGAAACTCTCTGTGGCTCTGGATTTCCGAAATAACTTCTCTTAGCATGAATATGAGTGAGTCCCCACTCCACCCCTACTACCCCTTACCTCTGCACCGACTGCTTTAATCTACATAAGGAGTAGGGGGTGTGTTATAGGTGTTTTTCTGCTTTGGATTTTCTTCCTTGCCTTTGAGCAAGGCTGTTCTTAGGGATCAGAGGTTAGTTACACTGGTGCACAGCCCAGTTCCTGAAGCCTTGGGCACAGGCAGGTGCAAAGCATGTTAACACTATCAGGAATGGAAGGAGGAAAAGGAGGTGCTTCAGCACTTGGCAGCCTTGATTTATGGTGCAGGCTTGTAGGATGCTGCCATCATATTGAAGCAATTCTAGCAAACTGAATCTGGTAGAAAAGGAGGTGATAAAGAGAAGGAGCTTGTGGATGCTGACCGCTCTTTCTTGGCAGGACAGCTGGGAGGTTGCACTGGAACAGTTTGTAGACCTTCTTCCCCTCTGCCATGTGTTCAGTAACAGTGCTAAGGGGGGAGATGGTTGCAGAAATGTCTGGGTGCTCATGGTCCCCTACATGCAGCCCCTGGGTCTCACCACACTCCTTCCCTTGCTGCTATGCAGAGAAACTCCTGCAGCCAGAGTGGCAATGCAGTCATCCTGTGGGGAAAGCTTCAACACTCCTCTGCATCCCCATGCCCTCTGGGTTTTAAAACCTGTTTTTCAAGCTTTATGTTTCTTCTCTGAAGATACACCTGTCCCGCCTGATGCCAGTGGGAAGGAGGCACCTGACGTAATTACAGCAGGCTTGGGGAAGGGAGGTGAGTGGCCTGGGAGCATTCATCAGATAAGAAGCTAAACAAGCTCTCTGCTCAAGATTTTCTCAAGCTTACTCAGGAGACCTGTGCAGGATAACACAGACAGAGGAATGTGGCAGGGGTAAAAACTGACTGTGCCAAGATGCTCTGCACTAATGGCATGAGGGGCTGCTGTCAAAGCCAGACAGAGTTTGTTGTGTGATTAGTGGTAGTGCAGGTTCCCTTGGGAACAGTGGATGGTGTAGTGCACCCCAGCAATGGCTCATCCACATGGGAAAGTTGCTTTGCCAGAAGTGGGCCAGCAGCTGAGACCATGGTGGAACATGCCAAGTTCTGGTCATGGCAGGTGCCTTGGTCACCCTGTCTCCCCTTTAGCTTGAGGTCATAGAAAGCAAAACAGGGTCTTACCTTTTCCTCTTCCAAGAGATGTTTGTAGATTTTCTACCCCATGCTGTCCAAGAAACTCCTTTGGCTCTCAACCATCTCCACTTTTAAGTAAGGAGAGTAAGGGTGGGCCAGGTTGGGTGGCCATGCCTGGCACAGAGCCCTGCCCAGCCTATGTTGCAGATTGCCATGGCTCCTGTAGGATGACTTACTCTGTCTCTCTGCCATTTGTCTCTTTTTTTGAGGTTTTTTAGACCCAGCTGGACAAGGTAATCTAGATTGGTGTGCAGGGGGCTTCTTACTTGGCTTTACCCAGGGCTTCTGTGTGGTTGGTTTTGCTGCTCTGGACTTTCAGCTTCCCAAAGTGACAAGTAGTGCTTGTTTGCATGGTACCTTGGAAGGCTCAGTATTTCAAAAGATAGTGATAGCTCAGTGGTAGCCCAGGCTGGGTTTGGGAGGGTACCTGGAGATGCTCACTTCAAACTGGTCCGGTACATAGAGTATCCTGGTGCAAATGAGGAGCAACAACAGGACAGAAATGTGTGGATTGAAGCTGAAATAAGTGTTGCATTTTGCACTGACTTAAAATAAGACAATCCCAGCAACATATCTGTAGCTGGAAATCCTTCTTTGATTCCCTCTTTTCTTCTCACTCCTCTTACGCCTTTTTTCATGTTGTTTTTATATGTGGAAAGGTTTATATTGTGGTTCCCAGAGGCGTGTGTTCATGACTTGTCTGCCTTCATTGTACTTTTTTTAAACCAAGCTCTCTCTTGGGGTAGAGGCCTCCTGTTCTTCAGGAATTTCTCTAAAGCCCTTCAGGGTCCTCTAGCAGTTTCCAAAAGTGGCATTTCTGCATCCTGAGTTATGGGGAGCATTATTTCTGAGTCTTCTGATGACTGGGAACAAGTCATTTGGTGACCAGAAGGGCAAGACAACCTGTTCTGGTGTTGATGTCAGTTCTCCTTTAAGAGAGAGAGGGGTTGGACCAGATGAGCTCCTGAGATCCCTTTAAACCTAAATTATTGCATGACTAGCCCGTAAGTACCCACCGTCTTGCTTCTCACAGGCTTTTGTAGAATACCTGTTATTAGGCAGTGATGGTGAGGGGATGTGAGTGAGGTGGACCACTGCTTTGATCCTGTATGGAGATTCCAGTGACAGCATGACCCTGGCATCCTCCCTTCCACCTCCTCCACCTCCTCCAACCCAGTTAATGATGCAGTGCGTCTTTCCGGTTCGTCTCTGTCAACCCACATTACTCATCCAGCATTTGGATGCACCGTGTGCCTGCATCCCTGGCTTTTCATCTCGCCTTTTTTTGGCTTTTTAATAGGGGATTTAGTTCTTTGAGGAGTGCTGCTGTCTAAAGCTAACACATGGTAATTCAGCTGATGCAGCAGAAGCTCTGGGAGAAATTTCAGTCTATTAGGTGATGGCAGGTTTTTTGCATTAAGAAAGTCAAGTCCTTCCCATGCATTAAACCTGTGCCTGCACAAACCACACATCTCCCATTGAAATCCAGACCTTCCTGGGTAACACCAGGCAGTTCTTGCTCCAGTGAGAGTGTCCATCCATCTCTGGGGCGTGCCGTTGAAAAGAAGCAACCAAGAGTTATCTACAACATCTGATTGTTTTTGCGTTGCCTCTAACAACCCTCATTTCCAAGCTTGCGATGGCAGCCTGGTCCTCCTTGAGCTGTAGCCTGAGTGCAGTTATTCATGCCATCTTCATCTGCCTTGGCTGGCAGCCCTGCCTGGGGAGCGGACAGGCGCAGCCTGAGTCCTGCTTGGCACTTGAGGCTGTTGAGTGGAGGGCTGGTGCAGAGAGGGTGCCAGCACTGCCTGACCTGAGCTAGCCCATGAAAAACATGTTAACTGCTTTGTTGCTGTCAGTGGACCTTGCAGAGATGTCCCCAGCAGCTGGACTAGCTCAGCAGGGCTGAGACCCAGAAGCCAAGCAAGCCTGGAGCTGTCCTTTACACCTTACCTATGGTTCACCTCAGGTTCAGCTCTTCTGATGGAAAGTTAGAAGGATGCAGCAGGGCGGGAAGGTGACCCAGAGGGATGAGGCTCCCGCCAAAACTGAGCCAGGGCCCTCTGAATTGCTCTGTAGGGTAGTGAAGGGACAAAATGCCTCCCGCACACCAAGGGAAGTTGACTGCTGCAAAAAAACCCGAATGCAAATCTCTGACTGGGCAGAATCTCCCCAGACACATCCTTTTGTAAAGCACTCTCATTGTACCATTAAAAATAGATCGGCGCGTTCTCCGCTTGCTTGCTGAATGCTGATGCCTGCTAATTCTGTGTCATCCTCGCAATCCCTTCTGCTCTGAGCTTGGCTGCCTCTTTGTCTGGCACCTGAGCAAGGTTCATTCAGCAGTACCTGATACAAAGATAAAAGTGAGCTCTGCTGGAGTCCAGCAGGACAGGCAGAAAGGTGAGGATGACTGAACTAGTTTTAGCTGGAGGTCAACCAACAACCCTAAAGGGGCAAGGCTTGCTTAGTGTGATCACTTGTGCTTTCACTTGCATGGTCAGAAGCAGGGCTGAGTGAGACCTGCTGGTTTGGCGATGAGTTGGAGGATGTTTAAGCACTGGGTGGAGGTTATGATATATCTCTGGGGATTTTTTTGCGACTGGGGTTAAAATACATATATATATATGTATTATATGCATATAATATATATAATAAAATATTATATAATATATATAATAATATATTATATATTTTATATATATATGTATAATGCTTTAGTGTCTGCCTGGAGTTGGTGAGGGGAATATTGCTGCTTGTTTTCTCCAGCAAATCAGTTCATCTAGTTTGCCACCCACAATAGCAGTGATAATATGGATTAAGAGAGAAGACCCGTGTTACAAAGTGCTGAAATACCCAGCTCTCAGTCAGGAGGCTAGGCTGTAGGATTGCATACACGAAGAGCTATGGCATCTGACTAGCAAGCCGTGGCTCAGTGTGGTCAGTGGGCTCGTGCTTGTCTGCCTGTCCAGGGTGGTGAGGATGGAGGATGACCTGCAAAACACTTCGTTTGACCCCTGTGTCACCTCAGATTAACAGAAGAAAACCATCTGCTAATGAATCACAACCCCCAAGGGAAAAGGAGAGAGTGGGGCAGGAACATCAGCTTGGGCTTTGCCTGTCTGGTGTGTTTTTTCTAGATAAAGGTAATCCTCTGAAACTCAGAGCTGGTGCCTCCTCCTTGAGGCTGTGGTAAGAGGTAGAACCTGAGCTGACATGTGCTAATTCATCCCAAACCCATGAGCAGTTTGGCTATTGTGTGCATATAGGAAATTTAGCAAGCCTTGAACCAGGTCAGAAAGGTCTTCCAAGATGTGTTTACTGCCCTGGGGAATGTCTCATCCCGTGGAATACCAGTGTAGCCCCTTACACTTGTGTTGAATTCTGGGTGTCCTAAGGAGAGTCAGAATTTTATGGGTACTCATTGGCATAACTGTGGACCTTGGCTTCTACTGACTGGAAACCTATACTGGGATCTCCACCTGCACCTTAGTTTGCACCAGTTATCATCAGAAATCTCAGAAACCCTGACAGAATGCAACAACATTGTTGTTCTTCAGTGAGGCCAGGGGGTCCTATTTGCTATTTAAATATGGGGGGGCTAATTACACTGCACTGAGCAGGTGCAGTGACTGCCCCTATGTTTGCTCGGTGCTTGCTTCACCAGCCTCAGCCTCACCTGTGACTGTCCCTGACACTCTGCTGAGATGGACAGGCTCATGTTGCTGGGGATTGTGCTTGAGAAATGAAATGCTGATGTATTTATCTGCAGCCTTGAAGAACCACAGCCTAATCCTGTGCTTTTTTTTTCACTTGGTCTGTAGGTGTTGCAGAAAAATAGTATGCAGGTCCTGGAGATCCTTTCTCCAGAAGACTGCAAATGCACCGAGCAGATATTTATGGTGTTTGGTGTCCTAGGACAAGAGAGCCTGACCAGTCCTGCAGAAGTATCTAACTGCAGACCTTTCTGGGCTGCCTCTGTCTGCTGTTGTTGCAAAAAGGCAAACAAGCACCTTATCCCCGGGATAAGCTTGCTGGGCTTGTGCAGCAAATGATGGAGATACCAAATAGTGGTCAACAAGGGCCCTTGAAGCATCAGTAGGATGAGATTTCCTTTCTCTGACATGACATGTCCTCTGTGATGTGTTCCAAACTGATCAAAGCAGAAGGTGCTTTTAGCTCTGGAATGAGAGGGTGGCCAGCTCTCGGCTTGGCAGGGTGAGAATGGAAATGGGATAGCTTTGGTATTAGAAAGCAGCATGCTTGGGAGCTCTCTCTTCAGCATAGGCAAAGGCAGTGATTACATGACTGGGTGGTCATGGATAACCTTTGGTCTTGGCTTTTGTAGGCTTTAAAATGAAAGCTTGTGTTTATATTAAAGGGGAAAACCATATGAATCATGTTAAAAGCACAAGTCTAAGAGGAGGAGATACTGCTCTTGTCATCTAGACTCCAGCAAAATTCCTTTCCCTGCTGTCCCCATTGGCTTTTCCCAACCAGATCTTCAGACTGACCACCATGACTGCAGTTAGAAATTTTTCTGGGAGTGGCAGCCTGTAAATCCTTAACCTCACCTGGGTTGCTTGGGTGGAAGCAGACTAGGAGGCAGTTGCATTTGCAGTCATAACCCATCCGAAGCTGCTGGCACAAGATCAGATGGTAGGAGAGTATCTTCTTTGCTTGGCTTTAACTGCAACCAGAAGAGCCAGTCTGCCTTGTGGGGTGAGGGGTGCATGGGAAAGACTCCCTTGCAGCTGGATGCTTGTCCCCTTTCATCCCTGTGTTGCTGTCTGTGGTTCAAGTTTGAGCAGCCCCTGGGCTGCCCCATACTGCTCACGGCATACCCAAAGCTGACCACCCCCATGCCAGTGCTGCCGCGTGACTCCACGCCACATCCCTCATCTGGTGTGAATGCACCATCTGGCA
Organism: Margarornis squamiger; assembly: GCA_035222235.1. Taxonomy (NCBI): domain Eukaryota; kingdom Metazoa; phylum Chordata; class Aves; order Passeriformes; family Furnariidae; genus Margarornis; species Margarornis squamiger. The sequence continues at coordinate 16,463,833 of JAWWTY010000156.1, forward strand.
CTTTGCTGAAGGACATCCTGGCCCTTCAGTCACGTGCTCTGATGGAAAACACCTTCTGGACCACAGGGTGCGGGTGCAGAGGGCAATGGGAGACATGGGGAGGCAAGTGGGTGCTGTTTGGGTGCATGCAGCTCCTTGCAGGGCTCCCTCACATGCTGCTTCCAGCCTACAGGAATTGAAAGGAGGCTGCGGCATAGAAAAGAGGAGCAGGGGGAAAAAAATTAAAAAAATAATGAGATCAGCAAGCCTGAAATCCTGGCAAAGGTGCAGTGGCTGCCTCCCAGTGATGTGCTGTGGGGAAAAAGGAAAGGCTGTCCTTTTACCCCTTCCCAAAATGCTCCCTGCATGGTGCGGCAGGCACAGGGGCACTTGTCCCACGGGGAGGATGCCTGCCTTGTGCAGGGAGCTGAGGTGGGGTTGTAAGATCAGTGTGGATGAGGCTGTGGAGGAGTCCTCTGCCTGCCTTGTGCATGTCAGGGGTTAGAGCACATCAGCGGATCTTAACTTGGCTTAACTGCAGCCAGAAAAGCCCCTGCCGTCTCCCCTACATCTTCACACTGCTCGGTCTCAGGAGATGTTGTTCCTCCCCACCCTTGAGATTCACCAGGGAAAGGTGAACAAGCAGATTGCGTCTGAGTTAGTGGATGTGGTTAGTGGTGTTTCCCAGCCTCATTTTAAGGAGCGAAGGGAAAAAAATACACTCCATGTTTTCATCGACAAGCAGAGAAATCTTTTGTGCTGCCTCTTAAAGGGACTTTGAATAGCTGCTAAGAAATCATCAGCAGTTACATCACCTCCAAATCGGCTACTGCAGGCACCTGACAATTTTGTCCTACTGTTACTCTGGGGAATCATTAGTGCTCCAAATTCCTTGCCCTTGGAGAAAGCCTGCATGGCTCGCTGGGAGGGAGGAGCCACTGCGCAGTTTGTGATGCTGTGAGTGGCAGAAGAGGATCAAGGCGATGGGCTGAGGCTCTCTGAAGATGAGGTGGAGCAGGGGACACATCCTGGAGTTTCCTAACCCCATCCCGTTGGCGAAACTGGGTTCATCAGCCTGTGCAGAACCCGAGCATCTTCCTGGGAGAGAGCTGAAGGCGCTGCAGCAGCATCGCCTCGGGCCGGAGAGCTGCCGTTGCCTGGCAGCTGCGGGTTTCCAGGGAAACCAGAGGTGCTAACTTGTTAATGAGCCCCGCGTCCCTGATTGCTGCTGCAAAATAATAATAATTAGTAATGGGCTTGTGATTTAGGAATCCCTCGAACAGCGTGAGCCTGCCGAGGGGAGTTTGCTGAGTACGGAAGTGCTTGAAAGAAATGAGGGGATAGGGAAGAAAAAGGGGTGTGGAGCTTGGAAAAAGTGATGTGTTTTACATGTTAGTAAGTGTCTGGAGAGTTGGAGTCGGGTGGGGTCCTGCCAGTGTCCCCGCAGTAAGCCTGGGGCTAGTGGCAGGCCTGGATGGAGGGATGGAGTGATGGATGGATGGATGGATGGATGGATGGATGGATGGATGGATGGATGGATGGAGAAACCCTGGCCAGGCAGCATCTAACTGCAGGGTTTAAGAGGCACAGATATTTCCGCAGGCGGCCTGCTGGGGGAAGAGCCAGATCACTTAGCTCAGTGTCACTGGGTCTCTGGTGGAGATGGCAGTTCTTCGTGAATGGCTGCTTTTAGATTACTGGGGACAAATGAGCAGGTGTTTCCTGTGGTGCTCTTATCCCTTGGTAAACTCAAGGTGGAGATGCCACCAGAGGAATGTGCTCCTGGGATGAGCGCCACAGGGAGTGTGCTGTACATCCAGTCTTGCTTGTGTGATGGAAATGTGTTTGTGGGGTCAGAGCTGCTTCCTGCAGCAGAGCTGGCCTGCCTGTGGCAGTGAGGGGAGCATCTCCTCAACTGGACTGCCTGTGGAGGGTAGAGCTCTCCAGGACATAGCTACTAGCTTGGTGCAAGAAACAGACATGCTGGTTAGTGAGGTTTGTGGTTGCTGCAGAGACCTGCTGCCCCTCCAGCTTATGTCTCCAGTAAAAGAGAAACCAGATCCGTGTCCTTCCCATACCACGTCTCTCAGCTGGGGGCCTTGTGCAAGTCACGAAATTGTGGGAAGTGGCTTCCATCTCAGTGATCTGTGTTGGGCCAGCACAGGGATGAGTTCCTGTGATCTAGTGTGCCACATGGATAGACTCAGGCTGAGGTGTGTTTCGGGTTTTCTTGCTCTCTTGCCTGGCCTGCCCAGAAGAGAGTCACAGCCAGGCTGAACATTTGCCCTTGGCCTGGCTTGCTGTGTGTATCTCTGTCATTCTCGTGTCATGACTCATGTGCCAGCACCCCTCACCTGACATGTACATTTGTGGAGGTGACACCAGGGAGAGTCCCAGTGAGTGGGCAGTTGGCCCAGCCATGTGCTAAGCTCTGCCCGTCTTTCTGTCCCTTGGCTGCAGTGTGGTCTCTTCTGCTGGCTGTCCCCATTCAGCTAAGCCTGTGTCCTCTCCTCATTACAGGCACTCCAGGGAGAGGTGGGATTAAAGGATTATGGTAGTGTTCTTCAGGAACACTCAAGAAGATTAAGATGGCTTTAATAAACTGGTAAGAGAGGACACACAGCTATGTTTCTGAAACCCTAATTTAGGTTCCAGGTTAACCTTTTCACCTGGTCTTCTCTCCACATGGTGAGAAGATCTCTCACTTCAGCAGTGCTCCATGGCCGTACCTCTTCCTTCAGTTTTCTTTCTGACCCATCTGAACAGAAGCAGAAAGACATCTTCCCTCCTTTTCGGATAGTCTTCCCAGATAGGGGGATGTTACATCTCGTTCTGAGAGACCATCTCACACACAGCCTGCAAGGTACTCATAGCCTCATAGTGAAGGTCTCATAGCCTCTGTGGGTACCTAGGTTACCTGTTAGCTGGGGATGAACTCACCACCCCTCAGTCTGACTTCAAAATGTCCTGTGGTTGCTGTCCTCTGCCTTTGACCTAGCTGAACACAGACAGAGAAGTCTCTGTGTCTTCGTTCTAATGCCAAGGTTACAGCTCCCTATGAGCACACTCAATTGGCCAACTCCACCCCCTGCAAAGGCTCCTGGAAAGAGGGGCAGAATGGACTAACCTTGCCCTGCCTTCCCCTCATCTTTTGGGCGTGGGACTTGTCTGATGTGTAACACGTGTCTGCCACTAGGTCCACCTGGGCATGCTGGAGCAGTTCTTCTGCAGGAGGGGGACTATTGGCTGACCTGGGAAACCTCATCCTTCTTCTCCAGTCTCTTTCACGCAGGCTTCTGGTCATCTGCTGAAACTTCATGCAGGCCTTTTCTTCTTGGGTTTCTCTCAGAGTGGTAAAGCAATCAGGATCTGTCCTCTTTCCCAGACCCCTCTGTTTGCATCTGAGACCCCCAAAGTTTACCCATTGCTTATTGTCTGGAGATCAAATACCACGTTATCTCTGGAGGTACTCTGCAGTGTTGGATCACTCCTTCTTCCCACTCCAGTCCTTCACTCTCATCCCTCTGCCACAGAATTATTCCAGTCTTTTTGTCTGTTGACTCCTTCTATTCCCTTTTTATTTCTTGGATGTAATTGGAAAAGCTGAGAAGAATTCACAGCCTGGCGTCCTGATGGGGAAGGGAGGTAGAAAGTGATTTGGGGAGTGGGGTGTGAAAGGAAGACGAAGGGGAAAAGCTGGCTAATTTGCATCCTTTCTGAGTGCCCTGGCTCTATAGCCAAGGTACAGCAGGGGGTCTTCTGGCAAGGCGGTAGCGACGTAATGAGGTGTGTCATATCCCAGCAGGAGCCAGCCTCACTCCCCCTCAGACCCCCTAATTAGAACTGTTTCAATTTTTAAGCCCCCTGAGGAGTTCTGGGGGGAAGTGGGGTTCCTGCAGTGGGGGGACCACCCGATGCCCGCCGAGGGGGCAGCTCTAATTGGAGTCGCCGCGAGGAGCTGCAGAACGATATGTGGGGCCAGGGACAGCGATGCCATAGTGCTGTGGGGCTGCCAAAATGCTTTGTGCCAGGAGGGCCCATCACTATTGCAGCTTTTAGGGGGTTTTTTCCCTCCCATAATTTGTATTGACACGTTGGCAGAGGCAGTCAGGGAGCGATACAAGGGCAGAAAAGCATTGCCCATCCTAATGTGGCCTCGTGTCGGGAGTTTGGATATTGAAGCTGAAGCCTAGGACATCTACTCCTGCTTTGGGAGGCAGGTCTGTTAGCCCAGGGAAGCTGGGGCTGTTAATGCTGGCATCATGAGCCAGAGCAAATGCTGGAACCCCCGTCCTCATGTTCTGTGGCTTTCCATCCTTTTCCTACAAGCTGGCTGTGTCCTCCAGGTTTGGTGACTGATAACTGAGGTCCCTGTCATGTTACCCAGTAGTGTGTCAACTTAAGAATCTTTTTTGTATCTTGAACTACCATTGCAGTAGATGCCTGCACTGCAGGGGCTTCAGGTATAGGAACTAACAAGAACTGCTGGCTTACTCTGATCAGGGTGACTCTTAAGCCTCCTCTAGTCCATGAACCAAATCCTGATCTTGCAGAAGTCAATGAAAATCTTTACGCTGGCCTTTTCAGGCATGTTATTCATAGTCCTCCTAATTCAGATGCATTAAAGCTTCCATGAAACAGCTTGTGGGTTCTCTCTAAAACACCGTCTGGCAGGAATAAGAGGAGCCTGGTAGTAGCCCAGGCTTATTTTCTGAATGACTGCAGCGGCATTAAAACCTAATGCCATTAAAACATGCCTGCAATGACGTGTTCCATTAAAACCTAAGAAGACACCCTGAGCTGAACGCTCCCCAGCCTGCCTATTGCTCTTGCAGACCCTATAGGGTGGACATGGAGGAAGCTTGTTCTTCTGATAGTACCTCAGAGCTCAACCCACCCTCAGCTCCTGAGATGCTAACACAGGGTATTTGTATACAGGATACCCCTGTATATGAACCCCCTTTCTAAGTCTGCACAAGTTAGATGATGCAAAGCAGTAGGCTCTTTGGGGCTGTCTCAGTCTGAGTGCAATGCCCAGGGCCTCTGTCCTAATGCCTGGGCTGTTTCTTGAAGATAGGAGTAAAGGTCAACTCAACGTTTTATCTTCCAAGAGAGGTCATCTTCTCTTGACTTGCCAGGAGGCAAACTGGCAAAGATGCCCATGAGCAGGCTCTGGTAAACAGGCAGGTGAAATCCAGTGTGAAGTGATGGATGTGAGTGAGCAAACCTGATTCAATGGTGTGTCTGCATGGGCCCTGAACTAGCTTTTACCATGCAGCAGCAGAACCTTAGAGCTGAGCTAAGCTGCTTCTGTGAAACCATTAGCTCTGTGCTTGGCAGAGGTCAGAAAAAGCAAATTGAGTGCGAGGAGCCATTGGGCTGGGAACAGGGAAAGGAGGTGACATCTTACCCTGTGCAGGTCCCTGGTGTGCCTGCCTCTCAAACATGGCACATTGGGGCTGGCCGGGGTGGCAAAAGGTGTCTGTGCAACAGGCAGCTCTGTAGATGCTTTGACCTGAAAGGCTCCTAAATGAGGTCTAAATGTGGTAAGAATTATGGGGAAGGTGATGAGGGAACAGGCACCTTTCCTGGTGCAAGGAGTTAAGGGTCACCCAGAGGAGCCATCAGTTAGCAGATTTGGAGCAAACCAGGGGAAGGACTTCTTCAGTGTATCTGGCAAACCATTCTACTCCCTACCACTGGCCACTGTGCCTGTTAAATTAAAAGCTGACATGGCTTCAAAAAGCAATTAGACAAATTTGTGGAAGAAAGTTCCGCTGAGGGCTATTAAATACAAGGAGAAAACCTTTGACTTGGACAACTCTGGAGCTACAGATGCCCACAGGCTGGGAGAACATACTTAGAAAGTGTGGCTTGTACTCTCAGGCTCTTCTGAAGACATCTTCAGAAGGCCAACCCCTTGGGGACTTGGCTCAAGGTAAATGTCATGCTGCCCAGCTGACCAGTTGTCTCCTTTCTTCTCTTTCCAGGTTCAGCACAATGAGTTGGCATTCTGGGTGGTAGCAGCCTGAGGAGACTAGGACGGGTGCTGTCCTGCTCACCCTTACCCCCTTGCTCATTCCCCTTGGGGAGACGGGTGCTGGCGTCCCTGCCCTGCCCTTCCACCCCTTGCCCCCCACTTGCCATAGAGGGGACAGGCCCGTTATGGCTGGGGACAAGCTCCCACGCAAGGTGATGGACCCCAAGAAGCTGGCCAGCCTCCTGAGGAATGGAGCAGAGGGCACCCTGGTCATTGACAGCCGCTCCTTTGTGGAGTACAACTCCTGGCACGTCCTCAGCTCCGTCAACATCTGCTGCTCCAAGCTCGTTAAGAGGAGGCTCCAGCAAGACAAGGTCTCCATCACAGAGCTCATCCAGCCTGCCTCCAAGATGAAGGTAAGGGATCTGACTCTAAGCTTTCCTGGTGGGTGCTCACATCCTCTTCCCTGGTGGGATGCAGACTGGGCTAAGGGCCACTCTGTTCCTGATGCGTGCATCCTTCCCCTCCATCCCTTGACCCCAGTATCTGCCAGCATCTCTCTGACACCCTTTGGAGGGCTGGAGCATGAGCTCATGTGTCCACAGGGCTGTCCTCGGGGACGTGTTTGTTGCCCCTGCCTCACTGACATGGCTCCCTGCTCCAGGACAAGCAAGTCTAACAGGTATATCAGCCTTAGGACTGAACTTGTCTTATGCCAGCAAACAACCCCCCAAAGCCTTCCCAGAGCTGTAAGCTTAATCCCCTGCTAAAAACTCTTCCCCTCCCCTCTGTCATCTCTAACTCCATTCAGGGACATGTAATCCTCCTCCCCTGTGACGCCAGAAGCTCTTATCCGGTGTCATGGCATATTATCTCTCCCAGGCTCCTCTCTCTATCGCTCCTGGTTAAATAATAGAGGTGGCTCTGAGCCACGGGGCTGGGCTGGAGCCCTGGCCGGAGCAGTGCCTGGTGCCCATGTGGTGCCGTGGACTGGGTTCTGCTCTCCGCTGAGGTGCTGCCGGAGGGCTGTGCCGGAGGGCTGTGCCGGTGGGTGCCAAGATGCTGCTGGAGGGCTGCGGCGGTGGGTACCGCTCTGGCTGCGGGTGATTCACCATCCAAAGGGTGGTTTGCCATCGCAGCCTGCCCTCCTGCCGCTTCGCTCTTACCGCGCCCCCCCTCCTGCCTTGTAATTTTATGGCAAAGCGAGGGTAATTCAGGCGATTAATCAAATGCTCGGCCCAGCTGGAGCCATCTGCGTCGTGTCCCCCCCCTCGTCACCCCGAGAAGCCACCGCTGCCCGCATTGGCTGCCGGTGACATCACCCCGCCGGGATCAAGGGGACTGGCAGTGCGGGGGGGAGCCGGCATCGCGCCAATCTGCTTCGGTGATGCTCTGGGCTGGGTGATTTGGAGGGGATTGCGGAGACTGATTCCTGAACGGCTTTAGCTGCTCTTAAATCCCCGGGAGAATAAAGCAGAATAATCAGTTTTTCGCCAGCTCGGAGGAGAGCGGTGCGGCCGCCCTCCTCCCGGCGAGGGTCACCTCTGCAGTGGCCGCCGTCACGTGGAGCGGCAGCAGCAGGAGCAGCAGCAGCAGCAGCAAAAATATGCGATGCGCAAGGGGGAGGAAGAAGAGGAGGGCGATAGGGAAGGGGGAAGCATGGAAGAGTTAACATCAGCTGATGCCATTCACCTGCAAACCCGCAGCTTGCCAGCTGCAGAAGAGCAGTGGTTCCCAAAGGGTCTGGCTGGTCCTTCCTGGCGTTCCCTGCTCTGTCCCCATAGGAGGAGCATAGAAGGATCACCTCCTTCCTGCTCCTGGATCATTGCGTAATGGTCCACATACTGGCTGGAGACGTGATTATAACCAGGGATGCCAGAAGGACAAAGGAGAGGCGTTGCCACCGTCTTTAATTCACGGGCTTTCCCTTTTTTCTTTTCAATACGGCTGAAATCCCTCCTGGCGCATCCGCGGGAGGAGGCAGAGTGTGTCACTCTACGCAGCCCCTGCCACGCTCACCACTTGCATGCTGGCTCTCCCAGCATATGCAGCCGAGGAATTAATTAAGCTTCAGAACACCCTTGAGAGGTTAAGCCACTTGTCCTGGGAGGCTGGAGGTGGGGACTGTGGTAGGGGGATCATAGCTGTATTCTCATCTGGCATGAAGCAGGGGTGGTGATGCGAAGTATCCAAGCCTTTCTGTGCGTGCATTTGTGTGTTTGCCTTTTGGGGTGATGAACTCTCTTCTTCTCCTTCTCCTCCTCCCATTTCAGTCGCTCGGGTCATAGGTGTATTTTGGGACCCACGGAAATCAATATGGTCTGCTGCCTCGAGGTGCACAGACCCTCAGATGGGGACGCTGAAAGCTGGTTTAGACTTCCAATACCTTGTGTCGTCTCCCTGCCTGCGCTGCCATGGCTGGCCAGCACCACCCAGCCCAGCTCTGCCCCTGGCTCCCCGCACCGGGGCTGGGGGGGCGGTGGGGCGAAGCGGGGAGGGGGCGGGGGGCTCGGCTGGCTTTGGGAGCAGATGGCAGGAAGGGTGACATCAGTGGCGCGATTGTCCGGCCCCATTATTCCTCCTGACGGGCCTCCCGCCCTCCTCCTGTTTCCTGCTCCCGGCCGGCCGGGGCTGCCGAGACAAAGGCGGCTGGCAGCGACGTGGGGCTGCCCGGGCAGCCAAAGGGCAGCGCTGAGCCCTCGCCTGCCCTGTGCGCGGAGAGCTGGACCTGCACATCCCGCCTCGGTCACTCTCGGGGTGGTGATGACCTTCTGGGGAAGGAGACAGAGGCAAAGCGTTTGGGCAAACCCCACCACCAGCTCCACTCCTCCCGCCTGTGTGCTGGCAGGGGGGATGAGAGCATTTGTCTAATTTGCGTTTCCCAGGGCTTACTCTCGTCTTTTCCTCTTATTGCTGCTAAGGAAGGGTACCACTAACAATGCTTCTGGGGGCTGCAGTTTGGGGTGATTATCTGGAATAACAGCAGCTCCTGGCTTTTTTGGTGCAAGGAAAGGAAAAGACCAGTTGGGAGGAAAGAAGAAATGGAGAAATTAAAAAGCCCTTTCTTTTTTTTTCAATGAAATATGCCTATGATGCTACAATTGTGGCAGCTATAGCTGCCATAGCTAAGCCACTGCTCTCTGAGCCCTGATGTGGACCATCTTCCCAGGGTACCCAAGCTGGCAAAACCTGCATCAGCAATTTATCTCCCAGTTAGCAGTAGTTTCCCTGCTCTGGTTGGTTTTCAACCCTTCTCCCAGTGCTGACAATAATAAATTCTCACAGTAATAAATTCCAATAACAACTGGAATCATTCAGCTCCTCAGTGCAGTTTGGGGAGCAGAGGTTGTGGGAAATTCCCACTTGAGGTTTTCACTAGCCTTTCTTTAAGGAAATGTTGAAAATTTTCCTTCTTCAAGATCCCCCTGGAAAGTCCACCTCTCAACTGCTTCTCTCTTCCTGAAATGGAGTTATCTCCAGAGCAGCTATAGCCTCGATTTGAGGCAAGACAAGGGTCTCTTCAGGCGATGGGAATATTTATTTATTTGCATTAGGAGCATGGCTCTGCAAGCAGCTGTTTTGCTTGAGGGAAAGCCGGGGCTTATTTTTGAGCCATGTGCCTGGCTGCTCTTTATGTTGATGGAAGCCCTGTTATTTCAGTAGGGTGATTCACTGTGTTTTGAAACAATATGTGACTGAGATGTCAGTAGTAATTGGGATAATAATAATAGCTGGCTCTTATCTTAGCCTGGATCACCTGTAGAGCATCATTATCCCTGCTTGGCAGCCGGGTAGAGGCAGAGCAGGGACCTGGGCTGTGTTGAACCACCCAGTGCCGGGGACTAATGTCCATAAGGGAGTTACATCCAGCCAGAGCTGGGAGGGTATTGGGGAGCCCAGGGCTTTGGCACAAAGGCAATGAATGGATGATCTCAGCTGGGGTTTGTTTGAAGCTGTTGGCTGGGTAGTCCCTGCTCCAGGCTGGCCATACTCTCCAGCCCAGATGTTAGCAGGAAGTAGGTTTGTCCCTGGAGAGGTGCTCTGGGGCAGCTCCAGCACTGGAGTGCAGCTTTTCAGAGGCATGGATGGGTTTGTAAGTCCCACTCAGCATCTACTTGGAGCCAAAAGTCTTGGTGCATCTTGGCCCTGCTGTCCCTTGCTGGCTGGATGTGGGGACCCTGTTTGACAGGTGATACCTGGGGTTTGGTTACCTCAGCAGTCTTGGGGTGACGGCAGCCCCTGTGGGAGGGCTCCCACCATGGAGGTGCTGCTCCTCGGAAGGGTGCTCTGTTGTCAGCTGTGCCATTGTCCTCTGCCAGCACCTGGCAGAGGCAGGAATCTAGTACAGAATATCTCTTCAGCTTTACCCTCCTCCTCTGCCCCAGTTAGCTTTTAACCTCCCTACATTTAAGGCCAGAGAGAGGCATATCAGGAGAGCATGAGGCTAATGGGAGACTCATGGACCTGATTAAATATATCTGTCTCATTTTTCTTTGTGGTGAGGAGCCAGGATACCAGTGCAGGCTCCTTGCATGCACCTTAGGACCATCCTTGTCCCAGCAAGCTGCGTATTTATTTTCTGCAGCCGGGCCATGCGAGGCCAGCACTTGTTTGGCATTTACATTGAGTGAAACCTTATAACTTTAATAAGATGTAAACCGTGTCGCACATCTCTGCTGTCGCTCAGCAACCCTGTAGTAATGGCCCAAACAAAGCCTCCCAGTGCAGAGGGAACACTAAATCCTATTGTGGGCTAACTCTCCTCAGCCAGAGCTGGTATCTCTTCTGCAGCCGCCTCGGCCTGGACTGTGCAGCCGGGATAAGCCCCTGCCCCACCACAGATCAGTCCCTGCATCGCCACGCTTTTGGAGATGTTTTTGCTGGCATGGGCCTTCAGGCTGAAAACTGAGTCTTTGGGATGTGTTAGGAGGCCTTGAAGGGCTAGTGGCCCTCTTAAGGACTGATGGGCTCCTGGCTCCAAACAGGCTTGTCAGCCGTCGTGTTTTCCTCCAGCTGTGCTTGAGATGACCTCCCACAAAAGTCCTGCTTCAGGGATGGCTGAGGAAAAGATGCTGGAGTAGATCCTCATCTGACATCCCAGGTGGCTTCAGTCATTTTTCAGTGTCTTATTTTAAAATTCCTGCATCCTTTTCTCTTCCCTTTCATCCTGTCTTTTCATCCCTCCTGTCATCCGGCTGAGCTGTGGGGCCAGTTTTGCTCTCCAGTGCCTGGTGCCAGGCTGGGGACAGGTAGAGGCTTAAAGGATCCTAAAGGATCCTCCCCCTCTTCCTAGGGCAGAGCTAAGCGTGGTGCCCTGATGGGGGTTTTTTGTTGGTGTAGGGCCATCCTTCCACTGTGGTGGAGAGATGTGATGAGCTCAGCTACATCAGTGCAACCTGCACTTTTATTTGGATGGTGCTCATGTTGCTGAGCAGGGAAGCACCTGCAGCAGGGTGTGAAAGCAGCATTAATAGTGACAGCAACCCTGAGTGAATCTGCTCTGATGTAAGATGGGGCTAAGCAGTGAGACAGCAAAAGGATGCAGGTATCCATGAGCGGTACCTGGTTCAAGTGGTCTTTTGAAGAGATTTTGGAGAGGTCTGGGCAGGGGATGGGCAATGGGCAGCTCCAACGCTAGCTGGGAAAGAGCAGCTTGCAGGCATGTTCCCTCCTTCCCTGCATGCCACTGCCTTCCCCTCCTCCCAAGATATGATGGATGTGTCCTATCCTGCTGGCTGGGAGGGCAGACGCTCTCAAGGCAGGCATATCCCATACACCCAGCTACTCAGCTGATGTGCTGAGCTATGCCTCTGTGAGGACTTCTATCTTCTTTTAATGCATGGACCTTCAGTAGGTATAGGAATGTCTGGGTACACCTTGAGTGCTCTCATTGTAATACAGTCATCACCAGGCATGGGGGGACTCCTGCCTGCATACAGTTGCCTGCCAGTGGGGTATCCCACCATCTCACCTGCCCCAGAGACCCTGAACTGGTGGGTAGCAGGACTGGGGGCTGTTTGTGGCACATAAAGTCACATGACAACAGCCCAGGAGCTCCTTTCCCTCTCCCCAGCATATCTTTGCAGTGTGCAAGCCCCACGCACATTACAAAATGAAGAAAGAGCATCACCCTGAACATTCACCAAGTCCCTCTTTCAGCTCTTAGGGATGATCTGCAGGTTTGGGGTGAGCTTCCAGAGGGGTAATTGCCTACATAGGTGTTACTGTTCTGGGCATGGTGTCTCCAGGCTAAGCCCTGAAGAACTGTAGCTCCAGCCCCAGCACAAGGACTGTGCTGGGAGCACCCCTGCCTGCAGAACCACTCCCAAATCCCTGTGACACCAGCCAGGCTGCAGAGGAGTATCTGAGGGCAAAAGTTGGCTGGGAAGGAGGTAGTGGAAGAAGTTGTGGCAATTTCTGGGATGCAGTTAAGTAACAGCAAGCTGAGGGTGGGCAATGGGGAGCAGTGACCCTATTTTGGGTAAGGTGCTCAAAAGCACTTGCAGTTGGTGGGGCTGCTCCAATGGGCATCTGTACTGACACACTCTCTTGTAGCTGTGGAGCAGAGTCCCAGGCTGGTGAGCCAAACTGACTCATGGAGATCGTGTGGAGCTGGAGTCTTCTGCTTGTGTGACTGCTAAATTCAGCTTTCATCCCATGGTGGTGTGGACAGCATCTCCAGTGCTCAGTCTGTTTTTCTGATGCCTGTTTTTCTCCACTCTTCTGCAGGTGGAGGCAGAGGAGCACCAGGATGTGGTGGTCTATGATCAGAGCACACGGGATGTGACCGGCTTGGCTGCTGACAGCTTCCTCTCCATCCTCCTGGGCAAGCTGGACAGCTGTTTCCACAGCGTCTCCATCCTCACAGGTAGGAGTGCTGGGTTACCACTTCATCTGATGCTCATGCCCTTAGCATGGAGCTACTTAGCTGTGACTGTGCATGTCCGTGTACACCAGTGGCCGTGGTGGAGGAAGGCAGCCCTGTCTGCAGACTGAGGAGCCTCAACCCTTGCTGGCATCACTGGGTCCTCCCCATGCCTTCGTTCCTTGCACATCCATCTCCCCTCTGCTGCACCCACCAGCCACTGTGAATGGAAGAGGAGGGTACGGAGGGGTTGTGGTGGCATGGATCCAGCCATCCAAAAGCGGCCCTTTGTTCTCCCATACCTGGGTTGCTTAATCCATGGTGAATGTGCCAAGGACCGGACCTGGTTCAAGCACTTTGTTCCCTTTGTTCACTTTGTTCTTGCTGTTAAAGAGAGGGCAGAAGAAACCCATGGATGTGCTGGGAAGAAGGGGAAGGAGGGCAGGGGCAGAGGGTCATCACTGAGTGAGTCAGGGTCTGCTGGAGATGATGCTCTCCAGGCACAAGTGTGCAGGCAGGAGGAGGCACGTGCTGCCCTAATTACAGTCCTTCTGCAGAGGAAAATGTGAGGCAGGCGACTGATGAATGAAAAGGTCTGACCCATCAGAGAGGAGGAGAGAGAGGCAGCAAACTGCCTAGGGGAGAGCTAAAGCTGCCTCTGGTTTCCCATGGCTGGGATAGCCGTGTGTCTGCCTGGTTGGCTGCCTGCCTCTGAGCTTTCTGCCCATGGAAGGGTGGGCAGGCACTGCCCCTTGCAGCCCCTCAATCCTGCTGAGCTCAGCCAGGCCCCTAAACAGTGGCAAAAGCCCAGGGATTGGAATCACCTCTGTCCCTCAGGCCTGTCCTCATCCTGTGGCAATTGGGTATTGCTTTGGGACTGAGGTGGAGGGTACAGACCTCTGTGTCCTGGGGCATCAAAGGGATGGAGGGAGCTGCTATCCCCACAATCCAGCAGCATGACAGACCCTGGGAAGGGTTAGTTGTGCTGGGGAAGGTAGCACAATCAAGTGGCATTCAGGAAGCCTTGTCCATGCAAGGCAGGGTTAAGTGCTGTTAAAGCAGCTCTGCATTGTGATGGCAACAACAGAATAGAAAAACAGTGGGAATAAACCCACTGGTTTGAGGGTTTCAAAAGCAAGCAGGGACTACATGAAATCACGTTAAAGCTAATTAATGTGGCCTGGGTTGCAGGAGCTCTGCTGAGGCCGGTGCTGGAAGATGCTGCCATGACCTTACTGTGGCAGGCTCTGGCCTGCCCCAGCGGCTACGCTTGTGGTTTCAAGGTCGTCGTGGCATAAACAAGGGCACAGCTTGGTGTGTGGTGCAGCAGAAGGAAAAGGTGGATTCAGTTGCATCTGGGAAGGAACCTGCTTAGTCATGGGGATGGGTCAGGAAATAGCCTTGGCGTCATGACCCTGGCACCCCCTAACCTGCTGCCACTTTCCCAGGACTGGGCGAGGGGCCATGCTGTGAGCTGGCTGCAAACTCCCACTCCCCGAGTCCTCCTGGAGCCAGGACAGGGCTGGGTGAGGTGGCCCTGAAAGCCCCAGAGCCTTTTTCTGCCTGGTAAGGCAAGCAGATGGACTTGGGAGACCCAAGCAAATAGGCTTGGGGGACCCTTGTAGTAGTGGTGTACCCCCAGCCACATGCCCAGCATGCCCTATGCTGTGTAAGGACTGCCACCCCCTCAGCCATCAGCAACACCAACACTGAACCTCCCACTAGCAAACTGCTGTTCCCTGCTTGGGCACACACATCCTCCGTCTTCAGGAAAGCCATTTCCGTCCCTCTGGGCTGCAGGAGCCCAAACCCCCAAGCAGGAGTGTGGCTGTGCTAGGCACCAAGCAAAGCTCAAACCTCCCAAATTAAAAGCGCCGCAGGGCCACAGCCTCATGTGGAACGTGGGCCACCAGCAGGTGGAAAAAACTGGAACTGAAATGTAGAACACTGGGTCATGGCGGCAGTGTTTTACATGGAAATCGTGACTGGAAGTGGCTGTGCAGAGCGTCCGGGGGAGGCTGGGCACACTTGCCGACAGGCACAACTTCCTCCTGCCTGCAGTGCAGAGGCAACTCTGGAGTGCTTGGGAGGTCTGGGTCAGGATGGGAGGGGGGCTGATTCTGCCCCCTTGCCCTGGTGGGGTTTAACCCTTTGATCTGCCCGATCTGGGCTCAAGCACCTTGTCTTGCCCCAACCTATTCTGTGCCTCCACCTGGAGGTGGCTTGTGACCTCAACAGGCTGGCAAGGGCTGCTGAACCTCAGCCTGTCCCACAGTGGATGCCATCGTCCCAGGGAACCCCGTCCTGAGGGTCCCCAATTCAGTGTGGCAGCCCTACACAGCCCCTCTGTGCTCCCCAGCTCTCCTCAGCCCCGGCAGATGCCAGGGTCCATCCAGCCTCCGCGTCCCCACCTCATGCAAACACCGTGCTGGGCCATTCTTGCCAGACCATCCAGACCATCGACCTTCTGAGCCCTGAAGCAGCTGATGGGGTCTGATGGGTGAGGACAGGGGAGCTGGGGGTGACAGGACTGGTGCCAGGGACTCCTCAAGGGTTAACAGCCCAAAGCAGCGATTCCAGCTGCTGGGAAGGAAGAATCTGAGTCAATTATTCCCAGTCTTGGAAATCATCGGCTTCTCTTCTTTTTTCCCTTTTTTTTTTTTTTTAATTGTGTAAGTATAAATAGTGCTGCTTGCTGCCCTCCATCCGTGGGAGCAGAAAGACTGTTGATTTATATGGTTTTCCTGACATCACATGAAGTGGTGGAAAACTGAATGGAGCCAACATTTTTCCTGCATTACGTAATGCCCCCTCCCTCCCAGCCCAGCTCTGCTATTCCTGCAGGAGCCTGACTGTTCTTTAACCTTTGTTTACTTCAGCATAAACCCTTGCTTTTTTTGCTTTGTTTTTGCTACTTTTTTCTTTTTTTTTTCCCTTTTTTTTTTTAACTTTGCTATTTTTCCCCTCCTCTTCTTCTTCCCCTTTGTGATCGCCCGCTTGGTTTTTATTAACAGCCATTATCTGCTTATGAAGCAGCAGCAGCGGTCTGGCTCCATTGCTCCCTGATGGCTCCCACGTGCCAGCCCTTGTACTGGAGCCTGGCCAGAGCTATAGCGTGGTGCTGAGCTGCTGGGTGCTGAGCTTTACCAGCTTCCCTCCATTTGTCCAGCTGCAGCGGACGGTGTGATTTTCCTGTTACTCCTATTCAGTGGCTAAAAGCGACAGCTGAGAGCTTGGGATGCTCATCCAGATGATGCTCAGACACTCATCCTGTTCCTACTTCTGGTCCTAAAGCTAAGTGCTGGGCTCTGCTCTCCTGTCTTTGAAGCCGTGTTCCAGCTGGAGATGAAACCAGGCTGGCAGTGTGGCCAGTGGTGGTGGTGGTCCCCACAGCCTGGGCTGCTGGAGTTGGGATCCTCCTTACATGACAGAGGCTCTTTTCACTGTGGTTTCATGTGCTGGGGGAGCTTTACCGTTGTGATGTCGTGCTCCGACCTGAAACAGGCCCCTCAATTGCTTTCTGAGCTCGAGTCATGAGCTTTTCATCTGGCTCGGGAGCATGTGTGAGATCATCTTTAGCACCCCCCTCCCCCCGCTTTTGTACCAATTCTTCAAGGAATGTTTAAATTTTCCAGTCCTGTTCTTTCTAAATTTGGAGCGTCTGTTTACTCCCAGGATTCGGAAAGAATGTAACAATATCATCAGCGACAAATCCCTCCCAGCCCTCTGATCACCATCCTCCTCCTCAGCAAGCAGGCTGGCCTCGGCGGCGCTGGCCGTGACTCAGGTCCTTTCCAGCCCAGCGGTGCCATGGCCATCCAGCATGGCTGGAGAGAATTGTAATTGCATGGAGGCAGTGATCTGGAGGGGGTGAGATTTGGGGCATTTTGGGGGAATCTACCTAAGACAGGTGACTTCAGAGCAGGCAGAATGAACTGTGAAAAACAAAAGGGGATTTCCATTGCAGGAGCTGACTTGAGCTGCCCAGGCATGAGTGGGTCCAGCACTGAAGCACTGGCTGGAATTATTTTAGAAACAAGGACTCAGGAACAGATTATTTTAATTAAAAATAAAGAAAAAATAAAAAGAAAGAAGACGAATAAAAAAAGCCAAGCTAGGCAGGTGCAAAAGCAGCACATAGGCAGGGCATCATGGAGGGGGCTTGCCTTCAGTCTGAGTCTCAGGGGCTGGAGACAGCAAGTGCATCTGAAAGGCAGGAAAAATACAGGTGAATCTGCAAAGCTTGTCATGGCAGAAGCTGAAACTAAAAGCTTAGCAGGATCCAGAACCAGAATTGAGGTGCTTTTACAAATCAAATATAAGAAAAAAAAAAATTATCCAAAACCTAAGAAAGAAAGTACCCCAAACTGACAGTTTGGTCATTTGTCACAAGCTCTCTGGTGGGAGTGGGGAAGCAGGACCCAACTGCAGCTGGCTGTTTGATGGTCACTTTCCTCATCGCCTGTTCTGAGCAGCATCACGATTTCATCTGCTGACTTTGGTATGTGAGTGTCTACTGGGGATAGAGCACATGAGAATGCACTAGCTGGTTGATTTTGTCCTCTCACTCCAGCAGATCCTCTGCTCAGTACATGGCCCTGAAGATCCAAGCGTAGGTCAAGCATTAAGGCTGTTTCAGGTACCCTCAGGCTGTAATGTCCAAAAGCACTTGTGGACTTACTGGCATGAATACATCAGATGTGCCTACAAAGATTTCCTATAAAGTTTAATTACTGTCTCTGAACGTCCTGCAAGCACCTCTGTCCACCTGTGGATGTCTCCATCCCATAGCATACTGCGATGAACCAAAAGAAGCAGATACTCAGCTGGCAGGAGCGTGGGTATGAATGAGGAGGGCATAGGGGTGGGATGAGACAGAAAAAGCGCTCATGTGGGACTCTCGATTTCTTGCTTCTCCCAGATCTGGGAGTTTTGAAGAACCAGCTTTGCAAATAATGTGAATGAGGATTCTGGTGGTTCTTCATGAAACTGCCCACATGATGGTTGGGAACGGAAGAAGGGTAAGAAGGGCTGTGGAGGGGGTTACACCCAGCTTTTTTTCAGGCTGTAGGTGGTGGAGCGCAGGGGGATTACCTGTGGTGATGTTTTTCTTTTGACTGTCCAGAGAACTGGAGGAGGGACACTGATACCAGCCTAGTGGGAGAGGTGTGTTTTTTTTTTTAAAATCAAATGGTAACACAAAGGTTTGTGATTTTTACAATTGTGGAGGTTTAGGTAACTCTCCAAATCTCCCTCCCTCTCATGCAAAACATCCCTGGAAGAGTTGCTTTGTTTCCTAGAGCAAAGCCATCTGGCACCAC
This sequence comes from Margarornis squamiger, assembly GCA_035222235.1. NCBI lineage: Eukaryota > Metazoa > Chordata > Aves > Passeriformes > Furnariidae > Margarornis > Margarornis squamiger. Next base: position 16,481,978 of record JAWWTY010000156.1, read on the forward strand.
TTTAGCCAGGGCAGGACTGTGCTTTCTTGCCCTCTAGCCCCCCTCCAGTGGGTGCTGGCATCCAACTTCAGACACCCAGCCTGGTGGGTGCCCTAGGGAGCACTCCCAGTCTCTGCAGTCCAAGGCATGGAGGCAGAGTAAGGTGCCCCCTTCTCACCCTCAACACAACCAGGAGATGCCTGGGAAGCTTTCAGCCCCGGCGGGACCAGTGACTGCATCCCTGGGAGGGGTTAAGCCAGGTCACGTATGTGCAAGGCTGATTGTATTCCAGACCTATGCTCTAAACCTCCCTGTTTAGCAAAGCTGTCGTCAGACAACTTGTTTTCCCGATTCTATAATTACGCTGAGGAGCTTCCCCTCCCCCTCCAGCCGCCTTTTTAACCATTGGACCCAGAAAAGGCAAGCAAAAGGGTCAAAGGCAGCAGGGGACAGAGGAGAAAGGGCTTAGGGAAGAGCAGCCCTCTGGTTGCTATGACTTACAAAACTGGGATGTAATTTCATTTCTCATTTCTGGAAAGTCGACGGGAGGAAGGCAACTTCCCCAGTAAGAGATCCTGATGGGCAGGAGTCACTGCCCAGTTACAGTTTCCTTCCTTTTGAGAAACCTGCCTCCCCTCATCTGCCTCCCCCTTTCCCTGGGCCTACGCTGCATGCTTGCAAAAGGTCGTCACTGGCAATTATAAGGTTCCAGTGGGTGGAGAGAGGAACCACTGGCCGCTGCCCAGCTGGGCTCGTGCCAGGCCATAGGTACTGTCATGACAGGGTATGTAGGTGCTGAACAGGGACTCACTCTGCTCCGTGCTCTTGCAGGCAGGGTACACGAGTCTCTCCAACCCATTGTTGCAGATGTTTTTCCAATGAGTGGTATGGCAAAGAGAGTGAAGTGGGGCCCATGAGGCTGGGCATCTCTCCCTGGGTGATGCACCTCTGTTTACTAAATAAGGGCTGGGGGCAGGATGGGTGGCAGCCTGGCCAGGAGGGGCCAAGGGGCTGCAGCTGATATGTGGGATATACTTCTGCACTATGGCCATTGCCTTCCATCTTTTTACTTGTCAGCTGCCCCCAGCCCCAGAACCAGGTGCCAACCCCTATTCTGGCCCTGGCAAAGGGGTGAAGGAGAGAGAGCAGGGAGGAGAATGCTGCCTGGGGAATGGCAGCTGCAGGTGGCATCTCCATGTGGCTGGATTTCGCACTGATGGAGGAAAGGAGTTCCTTACTACCTGTGCTCGCTTGTCTGAGGATCAGAGGGGTGTGTGACACTGGTGAACCTTCTGCATTGAAGTCTACTTGATGATTTTGATGCCCAGCTTCCCACCTGGGGCTACCAGTAGCCCTGAACTGAAAACTCAGTCCAAACATATCCTGAAAGAACCTGATATTACCAAAATAACTTGTGCCCAGGGCTCCTGCAAACCTGAGAGAGTTGGGCAAACAGAGGGCAGCAAGGGAAGGTAAATGCATGATTGTGCATTGCTGGATCAGGGGCAGGTTGAGAATTGCACCCCTTAATTCACCACATGCTTCTTTCAGAACCCCCTTTATCTGGCACAGAGAGGCCAGCCAGTCACTGCCCCTGCATGACCTAGTGACCCTAGTAGAGTCATTAGGTCCACCCCAGTAGACCCCCAACCACAGCCACTGGAGTGGGCCACAACTGAATCACGCACCAGCATGGCTAGAGCACTGCTGGCACAGTGGTGGTGGGACATGGAGGCTGCAAGACATTGGCACTGGCCACCAGCATCACGTGCCCTCCCTTGTAGTGACAGGGGTGGCAAATGTGGGGGACCACAGATACCCTGGGGACCTGCTGTGGTAACCACTTCCTGAGCACGGCTCAGGGGGGAAGGCTGCTCCTCTCTCTTTCAGCCTAGTTGGAGCACGCTTTGAATTTTATCCAACCTCTGACCCACATCTGATAATAATCAAACCATATTTGTTACAACAACAAGGCTTGTTAGGAGGCTGGCTCCGCTCGGGATGGGGGGAGGAGACAGCACTTAGTTAATGCCAATGACCTCATCTCATGTGATGTCATTCAAAGGAAAAACACTGAAGTCACTCACATATGGCTCAGCCTGGGGTTTTTCAGCCCATAAAGCTTCAGATTTTCAAAGGCACAATAGAGGGCCCCCCCCCCACTCCACTTACTATAATCATGAATGATTTTCTGGAGGCCTGGGCTCAGACCAATAAACTCGTAAAGAGCTGTGTGGAGATGTATTAAGGGGTCCTGTGGGTGGGAAGCGGTGAGACAAGTAATTTTCTCCCCCAGGACAAATGCAAAGAAGAAAACACATCAGCCCCTGCCTGCTTCAGAAAGCACTGCTGATGGATAGATCCCAGTAGGACTTGAAAAGCCCATTCCTACATGTCCCCTCTTGTTGGTGTTTTGCATGTGAGAAGGCTTTGGCAGAGTACCTCTCCTGCAGACCATGGTCCTGCTTCGCTGGGAACAGGCAGATAACTCCATCTGACACGGCCATGCACAGGTGTGAGCAGCCCAGTGCCAGCCCCTTTTCCTGCCAGCCGTTGGGACCCGTTCATCTCCAGCTGTTTGAATCTGCTCTAGGATAAGCATCCCTCCTGCGTGATGCTCTCAGTGGAGACATTAAGGGAAAAGATGAGCTGGTGGTTAGGGATCTGCTGTCTGGTCTCCAACTCGGCCCTGTAGCAGAGAACCCCGGAGAAGTTATTTAGTCTTTTGTGGCTCAGTTTCCCCATTGGGAAGCTGCAGTTGTGGCATTGGCCTTCCTGGCACTGGGGTTCAGAGTTAAACATCACCCAGGAGATGCCCAGGAGCAGCTGTGGGGAAGGGGGCGCAGCCGTGGGGTGTCCTCACCGACGAGGGACAGCAGGGATGGAGCATGGGGTGGGGTGCTGCATCCTTCCTTCGTCGCGGGGGTTTGATCACGCACCGCCCTGGCAGGTGCTAAAATGAAGCGTGGGCATGAGCTTACTCCCACCACTTTCCTGTCACCGTACTAACTGCGCGGGGCCAAACCCGGCGTGGTGCAGCGATCCATCTCCTGCCGCGGCTGCTCGCTGCGGGGGGCTCTGGGCGGGCGAGAAAATCGCGGTTGCGCCTTTAAGCAGGGAGCGAAGCATATGTCAGCCCGGCGTTGTGCTGCGTGTCTGTGTGCTGAGTAAGGAATGCGGCCGCATGCCTGACCCGTTAGCTATGAGCGCGGTGCGGGCGCGCAGCGAGCGCGGCGGATGGGGCGGCTGCTCCGGGGCTGAGCTCACTCGGGCTGCGGCGGGCGGCGGAGCGGGGGGCGGCCGGGCGAGGGGCGCTGCGCCGGGCCCCCCTACCCCGCACGGGGCTTTTTTAATGCTTTTTGTTTTCTCAGCCTGAAGGCTGCAGCCGGGGGGAGGCTGGCGTTGCTCTGCCGCAGGGGCGCTTTTTTGGTTTTTTTAGGGTTTTGTTTGCCCGCCAGCTGTTGTTTGGCGACGGTGCGAGGTGCCCCCGCGAGCCGCAGCCCAGCTGCCTGGATGCCCGTGGATGTAATGATTGCTCCCTCCGACGACCAGTTCTGGACAGACATGCGCGAAGGGCAGATGAAGCTGAAAATAAGGGTGCGGAGGATGAAGGAGAGCAGGGACAAGAGAGGTTTGTCAGCCGGCCTGGTGCCTTTCCTTCCGATGGGGACGGAGCGGGAAGAGGGGGCTGCGCCGCCGGAGCCCTGCTTTTGCCCGGGGGCCGGAGATCGCCTTTGCCTTGCGGCCGGCGGGGAGCGGAGCGCGGTGCTGGCGATACAAAGAGCGCGGGCAGCTGGCGATCGGGGAGATGGACGCGATCGGGGAGATGGACGCGATCGGGGAGCGTGCGGCGGGGAGCGGAGCGGAGCGGTGGCCGGTCCCCAGGCAGGGACGATGGGCGCAGCGCTGGCGGAGGCGGCCGGGCTGGTTCGGGAGCTGCAGGGAGAGGGCAGCTCCTTCGGGCAGGTGAGCGGCTGCCTGCAGCGAGCAGAGAGACATCTCGCCCGCCGGCTGCCCCGGCGTTAGGCAGCTTTCCCAACCGGGGTCCGATGAGACTGCCTGGCCGGGGGGACCGCTCCGGGGTCCCCTGAACCCTTCGCCGTCCAGGCAAGCTCGGCGAGGGCGTGGACGGAGCGGAGAAGGGAAGGAGGAAAGCTGAGGGAGCCAGAGCAGGAGCTGCCGCCGGCATTTGCGCTCTCTCGGGCGCCAGGTTGCTGGGGGAGAGGGCACCGCGCCCCGGGCAGAGGGGAGTGCGCGGGGAAAGGACGGGCGAGGGCAGGCGGGAGAAGAAGGAGCCATCGGCTCGGAGCGCTGCGCTGCTGCCCGCACCGAGGCAGCTGCCCGCCGGAGCCATTTCGCTTCACCAACGCTGCGCTGCCTGCCCATCTTCGGGTGGTTTCGTTCAGAAGGGGGGTTTGCAGTGTTTCCACTCCCTAGTGCCAGGGTGAAGGGCAAGCGGAGGAAGGGGATATTAACTGGAGCATCTTAAAAATATGCCAAGCCTGGGATGACCTAGATTACCAAAGGGTTGAATCAAGAAACTTCCCCTCCATCACCACTTAAAATGGGAGGCTGCTAAAAGTGCTTGACAGGTTTTTGTGGCATGAAGCACATAACCCAGTGATGGTGTCATTAGTAATAAGTCACCCCTGGAAATGACACATTTCTCTTTACTTAGAACGAGTAAGGCTGGTCCAAAGCAGGCACAGTCACCAGAAGAAAATCAAGCCGGGCTCGAGGAGTGTGCTCATGGTTGTGTGGGCGGAGGGCTTCCTTTCTGCTGCTATTCCTTGTTTTAAGGATATTTTCTGCTCCTTTGGGAGAATGGGAGTGGGGTCTGGGACCAGCCTGCAGAGCATGGCGGGGCTGGTGCAGGTTGGGAGGCATCAGGGCGATGTAGCAGCAGATGGGCAGAGGCTGTTTGGGGTGACCATTGGGGGAACAGGGAATGCACATGAATCCATAATAGGGCTGATTCATCGGCTTTCTCATCCCCACTGCCTGGAAAAAAAGAAAAAAAAACAACCCAGCAGTTGGGTGATGAAATTCGGTGCCGAGTGAGGGGATGGTGAAACCTGGACAGGGGAGTGTGAAGGGTGAAGTAAGGGACTAGCTGAATGCTGGACATCTCTCTCCAATGCACTGAGGTGGATGGAAGTGTATCAGCCAGGAGAGGGCAAGTTGGCCAGGCTGCAGAGCACCAGGATTTCACCAGGCATCTGGGAAGGGCAACATTGAAGCAAATAGGCTGTGTATCAGACATTGCTGGCAGGGATAGGGAAAATCAAAGGGGACTGCAGTGCCGAGAGGAAAATAGTGAGGAGGGAGGCAGGGGGAAATTCAGAAACGTCCCAGGCAGCGGGAAATGCTGACAAAGCCCTGGAGCTTCCTAGAGCACAGTGAGTAAGGATGGTCGTAATCAGTGTTTCATCACGCCACCCAGCTTAGCTACCGGCACCAACAGGCACCCACCCAGAACAAGAGCCAGGGAGATGGTCTTTTTTTCAAAGATTCTCCCAGTGGCTCCAGGGGTTGGTGTGCAGTGTGCTTGGCCCCTCCAATTGCTGTCCTTCAGTTCAACCTGCCACAGAGATGCTCAGTCAAACACTTGGGCTCATTGCCATAAGAAGGCTGAATATGAGGCAGGTGAGGGCTGGGGTTTTGCAGGTCCCCCAGCTCTTGTCATTTGCTGTATCTCAATTCAGCAAGGTGGTGCAACACCTGAGGATGCATGTGTCAGGGTGCTGAGAGCAGCATGTCCCAGCGGGCTGGGATGATGAAGAGGGGGCATCCAGTCACCATCCTGGCCACCAAGACAGTGCAGCAGTGAGGGAGCCATGCTGGCGTGGCGGCTGCTCCAGCAGCAAGCCGAGGCGCGTGCTCGCTTGCATGCCCCGCTGCTCCTTGCCACGTGCCGCCCTGGCAGCAGCTCTCAGCCACCACAGGCATTTTAATGAGGGCTGGGCAGAGCCCGGCCTCTCTCAGCCCCCTCAGCCACCAGGAGCTTTAGCGGGGCAGAGGGTCTCCAGCGAGAGCACAGGCGCAAAACCTGGTGGTGGGGCTGCGGGCTGCCACAAAAGCTCCAACAGCTGCACAGGGAACCGGTCTCTGAACAGCTCTGGCTGCTGCTCTTTAGCGCTCATTATAGGAGCAATGAGGGTGGGCTATAAACCAGATCTTTAATACCCTTGTCGGTCTCCTGCCAGCTCCCAGTGTGAGAGCTGGGAGTGAGGAGTGGGGTGAGGCAGCTGCTGGCCCAGGGAAGGTTTGCACCTCCGGCTGTGCCTGTTCCTCTCCTCTGTGCTGCCACAAACTGATGGCACATCAGAGTGATGTGTCAGCTCTTCTTCCCTGTTTCTTGATGGGGAGCCTTTGTGCCCATGATGCACGTGGGAGGCTGGTGAACAGGACATGTCCCTGCTGCTCAGTGTATCTCTAGGGGAACATTTAGGAGACTTATGGGACTGGGGGTGTTCAAAAGGCATGCGACTCTCCTGAAGGGCAGTTTTGGGGTGAGGCAGGTGCTCTGGGCAGCCCTTTTGCAGCCTCTTGCAGTCAGTGGGGCACAGTGTCAGTGCCAGGGCTGTTAGGTTGTTTCATAGGACGCTGAAGGAGATGGTGAGTCGATAGGGCTGGGGATGAACAGGCAGTCTGCAGCCATCAGAGCAAGATGCAGGAGGTTTTTAAAGCCCCACCTACACTTTACACCTCCAGCCTAAAAACATGGCCTCAGTGCAGGGAGGGACACAGGGAGCAGCAGGGAGCTGGGATATTTCTGATTTATGTGTCCTGCACCTTCCTTTTATCCCCAGCAACACCTTCCCTAACATCTCATGCAGCTTAATGGATTGTAAATCCCTAAAGCTGGGGTTTACTACCAGGAGGAAAACAATGCCACACCATATCCCTATCCCAACTCAGGACTTTGTCACCTTCTGTGTCACCTTCCCTGCACCACCACTGCTGCTCAGCCTTGGCAGAGAAGGGAACAGCTCAACTTGCAAGTGATAGATTTTGCCTGAGATATTGTCAGTGACCCAGCCATGAGCTGGATGTCCTCAGAGACCAGGGTCCCCAGCTGCATCAAGGTACCAGCTCAGCAGTCCAACATCTCTGTCCTTCCACCATGTAATCTCCTTCCATGTCTGTCAGTCCAGTGCCAGAACTGGGGCTTTTTGTTCATTTTGGTTACAGCCATCTCAGGGCCATACACAGCCACTGGTGCAAAGACAGACTGGCAAAGGGCATCCCCACTCTGCAGTTTGTTGCTAAAGAGGAGAAGTCACAGGGCTCCCCAACAATTGCAGCAGTGCTGGTACCACAAGGGCCTATACAAAGATGCTACTGGCATCTTCCTGCTGGGCTGATGGATGGGCTCAGGAAGGGTTCCCAGGCTGTCTGCCTTCCCTTTGCAGCATCTGTTCTCCCAATAAATCCAGTTTCACTGGGAGGTTATCACAGATGTTCAGCTGGAAAATGTGCAGAAGGGAGGGCCTGGTAAAGATGGGGATGGGGGAGAAGTTGTGGGGTTTTCCACTCTCCTCTATATGACACAAGGGCCATGCAGAGCAGGACTTGAGGATGGCCCAGAGGGGCAGGGCACAGCAGAAGGCGGAAGGGTGGTCAGCACACTGTAAGTTGGTGCAACATTCTGTGCCTCAGTTTCCCTCTTTCCTCTGACGGGTGATGGCACTCCCTTCCTTCTGAAAGCTGCATTTCTCCTAAGCCCAGTCATGAGCTTGACATTACTCAGGGTTTTTGTCTCTGGGAGCATGGCTGAATGAACCCTCCAAAACTTGGGGGATGATTTTCACCTCCTTGCCCTCCCAGAACCTGCCTGGTGCTGGTGCTTGGCTCTTCCTCCCTCCATCTTCTGCTGGAGAAATGAAGGCATCTCCACTTCTGTTCTGGTTTCTTTCCATTCTGGTTCCCATTTCTCCCCTTGGGCATACTCTCTGCCTCAGGTAAATGGAGTGAGAAGGAAGTCACTTTTTTCCAGGGAATGATTTCAATAGCCTCAGGAGTGCTGGAGCCATGAGCAGCTCACTGGGCTGTGCTGCACAAAGACCAGCTCCTCCTCAGTGAGCCCTCATCAGGCTTGAGGGGAGCATCAAGAAGAAAGTGGAGAGCCCCAAACACATGCTCCATGACAGATACAAATCGTTCCCAAGCCTAATTCCACATGTGCCAAGAGAAATGGCATTTCTGGCACCAGTACTGTGAATAAAAAACAACAGGCTGGCTCCTGACCTCATTGGGCTCTGCTGCTTCTCCCAGCAAAATCTGGGATCCATGGCCTGGGGCATAGAGGGGGAAAGCCCGGGGATCACTTGGAGCACAGCCAGGGACATTCACTGCCTTTGGGATTGTTTTGAAGGGCTGCTTTGCTTTCTAAAAATGAAAAATGAAAGGCATGCGGGAGTAGCTGGTACAGGTGGGGTGACGTTGGGATGGTCTTGGTACCTTGCCTCATCTCTAGGGTTTCCCCCAACCCAAGCTGCCCTCAGCAGCTGCAAGGATTGGGGAAATGAGGACAGCAGGCTGGGAGCATGCTCGGGCTCCCGGACACAGGGTTGAGACTTTGCTTAGGACAAGCGAGGTGAGCTGTGGGCATCACTTCAGGTGCCAGCATCCTCTGGTTGTGGTAGACTGCCTGGGTAGGCACTGTGGCTGAGGGTGCTGCTGCCACTCTCTGCAAACATCTCCACCTGCTTCACAGCCCCCTCAGTTCCTGCCTGGACTTCCCCAGGCAGGGCTGGCAGGGGATCTGCTGCCGGGTGAGTGCTGGCAGAGGCAGGCAAGGGGGAGAGCGGCATGCCCCAACCTGCTTCAACCATGAGATCACCTTAAGGAGTCATACAACCCCATACACTGCTCTGGGCAGCTCTTGATGGATGTGAGTGAGCACGAGAGGACCTATGTATGGACCAGAGCAGGCATTGATCCCTGGGGCTGCGCTTGTGTGCACTGTGCTCCCCAAAAATGTGGCACATTCCTTCAGAAAAATTCCCATGTTGTTTTGCACAAGCCCAGGGTTCAGATCTGTGCCCCACTCAAACCCAAGTGCTGCAGGCTTTTCTGGGGGGCAACTGAATGGAACGCTTTCTGCAGGGTTTCTGCTCCAGCCATGCCCAAGGCATCAGCAGTGTGTGCTCAAGCATGGGGCAAAGCAGGGAGGTCACACGTGTCCATGCAGAGCTCTGGCTAGTGTTCGACATGTCTTGGCAAAGGGGACACAGCGCAGGGATGAGCAGTAACCAGAGCTATGCTGCACCTGTGCTGGGCCTCCTGCTTTTTCTCTGATTTAATGTCCCAGTTGAGAGGTGATGTCATTTCAGAGGGAGCCAGAGAAAAGGAAGTGCTGAAAAAGATAAGGTGCTTCAACTCTACCCCTCCCGGCTTGACTGGGTTTTGAAGCCAGGAGATGTGTTAGCTGCCAGCTAGGAAAACATAAGAGAGTGGAGGAAAGAGGTTTCTTAAAGGACACCTTCCTCTTGGGTCAGTGGGAGCTGACACTAGGAGGTGCTGAGGTAAAGGGTGATGGAGGACCTTGGATGTTCCCAGGTGCTGCAAGCATGATTTTGTTCACTACTCTGTCTTCTCCATCACCTTCATCTCACAGACATATCAGGTGGGTTGTCTGCAGCACCAGTCATACCTTACCAGAGCCAGAGTGCCATACCAGCAGCCAGAAAGGTGCTCCAGGAGGATCAGCAGAAATGCTGCCAAGGTACTGGAGAAGGTACATTGAGAGTGTGCTAAGGCTGCTCTGCTTCTGAAGGGGAGAGAGAGTGACTCATTCAAAGGTCTAGTTTAGCAGTGGAGATGGGCCAAGGCTTCCCGTGGTGCTGAGTCCAGAGACTTGGACTTTCAAAAGGATCTCGTGTAGACATCCTGGTCCTTCTAACAGTCAAAGGCAGTCAAGCCCCCAAGTCTTCTCTGCCCTTTGGGTGATGTCAAGCTTCATCTGCTCATTCACATGACTGGGAAAACCTCCAGGGAGACTTGAGGCAGATATGACTCAAAGTCCTCTCCATTGCGTGAAGCTGCCACCCAGATGTCCTCAGCTGGAGGAGAGTGACATTAGGCCACCTCTAGCCAGACCTGGCTCTACCCTCGAGTACAAGATCAGTGAGTGAGAGCAAATCAGGATCACCACTGGTCTTATGCAACCACACAGGACATGCAACAGCACTGGGGGTTTTCCAGCTCCCCAAGCTGCCCACTATGCAAGCTTGCTGCCCAGCTCAAGTCAGTGCTCTTTCCTCTTGAGCTGGCAACTGGCTTTCAGGCTTTTGACCACTATAACAATAGCTCTGGCTGTCACATGCCACCTACTGCAACCTCAGCTGGGAGTTTTCTCTCAGTATTGGGCTTCAAGACGCTCAAGCTGGTATGACTGCCCAGCAGTTTGATGCAGTCAACTGGGTGCTGCTTGCTGTCAAATTCAGTAAGGTCAGAGCATGAAAAACAGCAATAGCCTGCAGGTACCATGATGCCCGTGTGGTCCATCGTGGCAGAAATCATGGGCTCAGCAGGGCTGGGCAGAGGGGGGCAGCTATCAGAGACTGCAATGTATAAGTGTAGATAATGCAGCAAGGTTTGGGCTGACCTCTCCAGTCTGGGGATGTTTGCACCTTGGTGGGCTTGCTTGTCGTCACCCTGACCTGATGGATTTTGCTATCAAAAAGTGACCCTGGCTGTCCTCAGAATAATAGGCAGAAAAGAAAAGGGCTTTCTCTTCCTCTTACTTATCTGAATGAAGCTGTGAAGAGCCAGCTTCATTGGAGAGGGTGTAGGATGCTGTGTGTGTTAATATCCAGCTGCAGGAGGAGAAGTCAGAGCTGGGTCTCCATTTCTTTCTCCGTGTGCGTGTCACAGTCATCACAATGTGTCTGCACTGGTTAGCAGTGGCTGGTGGCTTTTTGCTCCTCAAGGCTCTTTTCTCAGTGCAGCAGGGTTATCACCACTTTGTCCCCAGCCCAGGCCTCGGGGCACCAGGTACAGATGATCTCAGGCTTGCTGTTACAAGCTAAATGTCTGCATTTTCTCCACAGGAGGTTTTGCCACCTTCTCATCCTGTTTCCCGGGCCTCTGCGAAGGGAAGCCAGCTGCCATCCTGCCGATGAGCATCTCCCAGCCATGCTTGCCTGTGGCCAATGTTGGCCCCACACGTATCCTGCCGCATCTCTACCTGGGCTCCCAGAAAGATGTCCTGAACAAGGTACAGCTCTGTCAAATGGTCTGCCCTCAGCTCATGTCTGCCCTCTCCCATCTGGGACCTCAGCCATGCAGAGGTCCGAATGTATTAAAGACTCCTGTCCTGCCTGTGTGGTCAGTTTGAGCCTCCTGGGAGGCTGAAGGAAGAGAGTGCACAGGGCCAGAGTATGGCAGAACTGAGAAGAGTGGTTACAGGAGTTGTCTTACACTGATGAGCTTTGGGGTGATCAAACTCTTCCCGAGTGCCTGTAGCAAATTCAGAGGCAGGAGGAGCATGGCCAGGAAAACACCTGGGCGTGGAGGGTGTGTTACGACAGCTGGAGGGAGATGTGGGACAGAAGCCAGCTGTGCACCCACCTGCTTCACCAGCCGGGCTTCCAGATAACACCAATTTCAGCAGTCCTGTGATCCCCTTGGGAGCCAGAGGGAGTAGGAGCAAGCTGGGGTATTCAACCATGCCATGAGGATGGGCAGCTCTGGACAGGGACAGGGACTTGTTCAGGAGGCCCAGAAATGAGCAAAGTTTTGCCGTGATGAGAGAGGGGAAAAGAAGAACAGGGCCCTTTTAAAGGTGCCAGAAGGGCTGTGCTGTGATGTCATGCCAGGGAAGGAATTTTGTTTAAAGGCAAAATAATGATGAGAAGAAAGAGGAATTGTAGTTGAAGTGCTGCCAGGCGTCTGCCTACTGTGGGCATAAGGGAGCCAGCCAGGCATCCTCACCCAGGGCGGGAAAGGAGGGAGAGGGACCATGACACCAGAGGTGGGTTGGAGACAGAATGGAGGGAGACAGAAATTATATACAGGGAGTAGAAGAGAATGAAAGAGAAAAATGCCAAGAATGTAAGCCTGGGAGCTGGGCTGGCTCCATCAAGCCTGCTGGGGCGGGCAGGAACCAGCCACTGGAGAGCCAGGGCCAAAATCCTGGTACAGAAATACTGAGGAGCCAATGCCAGGCAGGGAAATTGATGGTTTCCACCCCTCCACACCTCCGTGAAGGGTTTTCCCCTCTGTAACCCCCCTCCAGGTGTCTTTGGCCTTGCTTACTTCTACTTGGACCAAAATAAAGATCTGCTGAGTTTCAAACCTGTGTCATCTAAATTGACACACCCTTCTCAGCTGGTCTCTGCTGTATTATAATCAATGAGGCCGAGGCAGTAGTAAGGGACCCCCAGAAGAAAATGTTGGGATGGGGAAAGGCAGGGAGTGTGCATGGCAAGACAGATCTTCAGCACTTGGTGCTGCCTGAACTCAGCTGATCATTTGATGGCTTCTTTCCCACCAGGATTTGATGACACAGAATGGGATAAGCTATGTCCTAAATGCCAGCAACTCCTGTCCCAAGCCAGACTTCATCTGTGATAGTCACTTCATGCGCATTCCTGTCAATGACAACTACTGTGAGAAGCTGCTTCCCTGGCTGGACAAGTCCATTGAATTCATTGGTGAGCTTTTCTTACAATGGTTGCAGACCCTCCAGTTCTCAGCCTTCACAACCTGAACTCTTCTTTCCTCCATGGTCTTGCTCCCAGCAACCGTTGTCCTTTCACACAAAGGGGCTGAGGGTTAGGGGACAGAAGCTAGAGTAATTTTGCTCATCATCTTTGTTCTCTCTGTTTCCTCTACTATGCTCCAGACAAAGCCAAGGTGTCCAGCTGCCAGGTGATTGTGCACTGCTTGGCTGGGATCTCCCGGTCAGCCACCATTGCCATCGCCTACATCATGAAGACCATGGGTATGTCATCAGACGATGCTTACAGGTGAGTTTTCCCCTGAAGGCAGGGGGTTATTGGTATGCTTCACTCCAGGGAAGGAAAACAGGCTGAGCTCAGAAGGAGAGGGTCAGGGTTCCTTGAAGCTCTGTCTTGCCTTGGTTGGTGCCAATAAAACTTCCCTTCATGAAGTGCATGTAACAAGGAGTGGTTGGGAGTGGTGAAAGGGAGTGGGGAGGGAGTCCCAGCTCTAATCCTGGGGCATCCCAAGGCCCCATGGTTCTCCATGACCTCTTTCTTTGGAGGATCTTATCAGAAGGTCCTGGACAATGCCTTTTCTCCCCAAAGAGGGTGAGAGAGTAGGGGTAACCCCCTGCAGGACCAAGCACCAACCAGGGCTGTCTGTGCCTCTCTTCAGGTTCGTGAAGGACCGTCGCCCGTCCATCTCGCCCAACTTCAACTTCCTGGGCCAGCTCCTGGAGTACGAGAGGAGCCTGAAGCTCCTCAAGGCCCTGAAGTCAAAGGGCGACCGGGGCGAGGGGGATGCCCAGCAAGACCCAGCAGAGGTGACTGAGGGCAGCCGGCACCCCCTAACACCTACCTCAGAGAAGCCCGAGGACGTGCCGAGAAGCACCGGCTCGGCGTCCCCCAGCAGCGACCCTGAGCGGCAGAGCGGGACCCCAAAGGTCCTGTCCCCCACCACCCTGCAGCAGGGGCTCAATGGCTTGCACCTCTCCTCCGAGCGCATCCAGGACACCAACCGCCTGAAACGCTCCTTCTCCCTGGACATCAAGTCTGCCTACGCCCCCAGCCTGCGGCAGGACCCCCCTGGGCCCCCCGGACCCGGGGAAGCCCCCAAACTCTGCAAGCTGGACAGCCCCTCTGGCCCCGGCAGTCTCAGCCCCTTCTCCCCGGGGGCCGACAGCCCCGACCGGCCGGCAGGCCCCGAGCTCCTGCTGGAGGCCAAGGTGAGGCAGCGGCGGAAGCACCGGCACCCGGCGGGCTCGCCGGCCCACGGGCTCAGCCTCAACATCGGCGGGACCTGCGCCACACGCAAGAGCCCCGGTGCCGAGGATGGGCTGCCACCGCGGCTCGGCCAGGCGCCCGCCACGCCCGGCACCGCCACCGCCACCGCTGCCTGGAGTGGGGTGCACCTGGAGTCCCCCGGCACTCCCTCCGGCGAGGCTGGCTGGTACTTCGGCAAGGACTCCGGTGGTGCCGGCGGGAGCGGCGGGGGCCTGTTTCCCAGCGCTGGCCCATATCCACCGCCGTTCGGCTGCGCTGGGGTGGCGGGCGGCTGTGAGATCAGACTGAGGGACAAGGCGCGGGCCGAGCCGCGGGACGGGCGGCACAGCTGGCATGAGGAGGCCGGCACCGAGAAGCAATTCAAGCGGAGGAGCTGCCAGATGGAATTCGAGGAGACCATGTCCGAGGGCAGGGCTCGGGAAGAGCTGGGCAAAATCAGCAAACAGTCCAGCTTTTCAGGCAGCATGGAGATCATTGAGGTGTCCTGACACTCACCTGGGGCGCCTGGAGAGCTGGGATGGGGATGGGGAGGGGGGATATTTAAGCTGGGGGTAGAGGGGAGTGGGGTAGTGGGGTTGGGGGGTGTATTTATACTTGCGCGTGCATTTTCGGGAGCGCAAGCGCTGAAACCGAAGCAAAGATGGATGAGTCTTTCCAGAGTCGGGAAACATAACGGCGGATGCTTAGTGTCCCTCCTGCACTTGCCCCAGTCCTTCCCTCCCATCCCCAGAGGGTCCCAGCCCTCAGAGACCCGCACTCAAAGTTTGGGCGTAAAACTCAAGTGGGAAGAGGCAGGGGTTGCAATTTTGGCTGTGGGGATGGGGCACAGCACCTGGAGGGGGGACCACAGCTGCCCCTTTCCTGCGCCCTGGTGCACTAAGCATGCTCCCCTGTGTTTCTCTGGCTAAGTATCCTAAAAATGCTGCACTGGAGCAGCCCTATACATATATAAATATATATTATATATAATATAAAGAAAAAAACCCCGAAAACACACACTCAAAAGAAAAGGTAAATGGTTTTACTGCGATTTTTATTGAGACGTAAATAATATTTCAATTTTTTTGTTTTGTTTTTAATTTATTGAAGCTGTTCATTCTGGCAATGATTTGCAGACAATGTGGGGCGGTACTTTCAGCTCTATTTTTACTGTGTATGGTATTTAAATCTGAAATACGAGTTTCTAAGCAATATCCGAGGCCTGTGGCTCCTTCTATAGTTCATGTCCACGACACAGATTTCCCCCTTTCCCTCTGGGCACACCAACAAGGGGACAGGAGACTCTTCTGGACACTTTTTTCTAGAAATGAACAAGTAAGCAAACTATAAAACCTTCTTAAAACACAAACTGAGCCAGAAAACTCTTCTGGAAGCTGCTGCCTCTTCCTCACACCTTGGTCTCTGTTTGCTTCTCCTCATCTCCATCCCAGCCATTACTGCCATCCCAGCCGTCATCCCATCCCAGCCATTGTCCCCATCCTGGTCATGACTCCATCCCAGCCATGCCCCCCTTCCCTACCTTTGGCTGCCCATCCTCCCTGGAGCAGGCAAGGAGGGAGTCACCTGAAGTGGATGGAAGGCTGCCGGATATCATTTCCAGCTGCACGGGGAAGGCATTAAAAGCTGTCACAGTGGAGGCAGGGATGGGGGGCTGCTGGTAGTTGGGATTTCTTGTTAGGAGGTGTCTTGCCCCAGCCCCTCAGCTCCCCCTCACCTCAGCCACCTTGTTTGGGAGGTATGGGCACCGCTTTCCCTTTGGGAATGGAGGTTTTTCAGACTTCCTGCATCCTTTGTTTCACATCTGAGAAACTCGGGGGGAGTGTGTTTGCGGCTGCTGGGGCTCCCCCAGTCCTATTCCCCTCCAGGCTGGCTCCCTTCCCTCCAGCAGATGATAAGCTGTCCAGACACGAAGCTCTGCAAGCACATGGTGAGGCACAACTGACTTATTTTCAGAGGTGGTTGGCTGCTTCCTCCCATCTGGTGGGAAGCGAAGCTCTTGCCCCCAAACCCCAATGTCAGGATTGTTGAGAAGCTGCTTTCTGAAGCTGGAGGCACTGAACTGCCTCCACTGCAAAAGCACATCTCTCCCTGCAGCTGTCTTTGCTTTCTCCCTTGTCTCGCACTAGTTTGCAAAGCTAATACCTCAGGGGTCTGTGTTCGTGAATGTCTGTGTCCTGTGTCATCCTTGGAGTGTTGTTTTTTTCTTTTCTGGGTCCACATGGTTTCTCTCCCTTTCCCTTGTTCCTCCTTGTGTCATTCGTTTCTATCTTTAAATCAAACTACCCGTGACAAAACCAAATGATCTCAGGTTTAAAACTGAACACAAAGCAGAGGCGTGAGGAGCTGCAATCATGCAAAAGGAGGGGCTGCTCACTTCAGCTCACTGCTTCCTCAACCACCTCTGTATTCGCAGTTGAGGCAAGTCTCCCTGGAGACTCCTCGTTCTCTTCGGGCTGGCTTTGGTTTTTCTGGTTTTCCATGGAGCTATTTGGTGATGTGCTCCTGCCTGGTTCCCTGAGGTGTGGCGGGGAGGGATGGGGGTGGCTGGAGAGCCAGGGACCACCCGCCTCTCTCCTCACATCATGCTTGATGAGGGTGAGAGATCTCAGTCAGTCCTCGAAAGCCTACCACCACCCATCATTACCTCTAACAACCACCTCAAACCTGCTCAGTGTTGCCAACCTGAATATTGCTCCCTTCTGGTCATGAAAAGGTGATGACACTATTTTCTAAGCTCCCTTTTTAGATTCCAAAAGGCATTTGGGTCCATCCCATGAGCCAGGCAGCTATTTCAGGAGCTCCACTTGCAGCAGGGTCTCCTAAGTAGGCATTGATGTCACGTCCAAGGGAGGGAGGAGGAAAAGGCTTCATCCTCCCTCTGGTAGCCCACCCACTGGGTGTAGCGTTAGTGTCACCTGCCTCCTGTCCAAGGAGTGCTTCTGGTCCTTCTTCCCCTTCTGCTGCCCTCAGTGGCAGCATCTCTTCCCAAGCATGCCAGTGGTCATTGTCTGCTGGTCTCTGCTTCTAGCGCTCAGTTCCTGCCCATCCCATAGTCCTCCAGGGTCGATGCCAGCATGGACTAACAGAGCTCAGCTCAGGCAAGTTGCTGGCAGGAGCTGGCTTAGATGTAGCTTTGAGCAGTGGAGAGCGGGCTAAATGTCTTCCCAAGGGATTTAACAGAAAGAGGACAGCAGGTCAGCACAGCCAGGTGGGGAGATGAGACAAAGTGTTAGGCAACTCTCATGTAACGCATCCTATCAGCTGACACAGTGTGTTACAAGCATGAAAAAGGTGGAGCAAGTCAGGAAGAAGAGGGTGTGTGTTGTAAATAAGACCCTGAATGTCTGCAAAGAGGCAGATACATGGTTTGTTTTTTGTCATCTCCACTCTGCTATCACCTGGAAGCTCCTCAGACATGTTTGAGGTTTTAGGCACTATGGACTCCTCTCTCCTCTGAAACCAGAACAAAGATAAGTATATTTTAAGATTATTAGATCATAAATGCCAGTAGACATTAATAATCCACATCTACAGACTTACTTTGATGTACTTTGCATTCATTCCTCTCCTTTACATTGGGCTTGTAAAGAAGCCCTCACATATTTTAGGTCTGTATCCAGAAAATAAGCCTTGATGGAGCAGCCCTGCCTCATTGTCTCCTTCCAGTGCTGACCCAAAGCCATCAGGGTCACCAAGTGGCTTGCAATTAACTTAAATTATTTTTTTTTTTATCAAACTCTGTCTTAGACCACTTGGTTCATGAATCAGAGAGCTGTGAGTTGTCATGAGGATGGATGTGCTGGCTGGTAATCCTCCCCATCATCTGTCAGCCCTGTCTTTTTATAGGCTCTCACAGCCAGATGACCAAACCCAAAGCCTCACTGGAACCAAAAGTCACCTTTCCATGCTGGTCTGATGAGGGTGCTTTCATTTGTAGGGATCTACAGTGGCACAAGTGTGAGCAGAAGAGAGGAAAGGCCGCTCCTTTCAAGGGAGGAACCAACAAAGCTGCTGAGTGTCCAATGGCGGTGGCAATGAGTGGCAGAGGTTCCCACCACATGAAGGATTGAGCAAACCACAGCTCTCTTTCAGGCTAGAAAGGACATTGTGCCTTTCTCTCCAGCCTCTGGCTCTTCCCAGGGCTGAGCCTCTCAGCCACCTCCTTCCCAGCCGCCTTTTGCGGGGTCTGAGCAAAGCTGGCAGAAGGGCAGTGATCAGATTGGCAGCCTGAGCCAGAGGCTTGGGTCAGAGCAGGCTCGTCCCTGGCCTCGGCAGCAGCATCCCCAGCCCCTGCTGCTTTCCCAGCCCTTCTCTTTGTCTGCTTGTTTCTTTGGACATCCATCCCTGTTACATCTGCCCCTTAGGAGACAATGCCCCCCAGAATCCCCCCTGCTGTCCCCTTTACCCTCCCATCCTTGATACTAATGATAATAAGCTATCAGTGTTGTCATTGCAATCTATGAATGATAGATTTGAGTATTTATGATTATTATTATTATTATGATTATTATGGTTATGATTCTGTACTTTTTTGCTTCTTACTCTTTGTATGTTGCTCTTTGTTTCTCTGTTGTGAATAAAAGCAAGGCCCCATAACACCTTCTCTCTGCTCCCCACAGCCCAGCTGTGGCTGCACTCGGCACAGCTCCCGGCTGCCCCAGGCCTCAAGAGGCAAATCCTTGTCAGAGGAGCTGGAGGAAGGTGCTTCCTAAGGATATAAAGGCACCCAAACCCGGAGCAGATCCATTCTCTTAACTCTTCCCTTCCCTTCCTGCAGGTCCTCTCCCCCATACAGGTGCCTGCTCATTTTTGCAAGAGGCAGGAACTCACTGGCATAAACAACAGAACATTAAATAGCAAAAGCTTAAAGCTTTTGTAGCAACTTTAAGGAGCATTGGCCAGGCATCCAGCTCGTGGAGTCAGCTCCCTCCAGGTTGTGGTCCTCTCACCACCTTCAGCTGGCTGTGCCTGCAGGCTGCATCTTCACCGGCAGGGGCTTCTTGCTCTGGCATCGCAGCTGACTCGCAAAGCTGTCCTGCTTAGCCGAGCCCGGGCACTGCCACGCTGCTTCAGCCAGGTGTCCTGGGCTTTCTTGGCTTGAGCGTCCTCCTCGTGCCAATGAGCTCCCCTGCCCAGGGACAATACAGCGTGGGGAGGGCATGTGGCCAGTGCTAAAGCAAGCTCAGTGGCAGAGCAGCAGGGGGACATGTGAGTGGCCTCCAGTACCTGGAGGGATTTAGAAAGGCATGGCTCCCAGCATGGGACTTGATACGGCTTTTATCCAATACTGATAAATCAGGGTGTCATAAGCAGACAGAGTCTGGTGCTGGTTTTTTGCACCCTGTGCTCCTTGTGCGACCTGGAGGTTTCCAGATGACTCTAAAGTGAAGGAGGAGACATTAGGGGAAGGGAAGAGGAACCCCGTCTGCACCGTGGTACGAAACACTCTCTGTACTGCGCCAGCCCCATGAAGAGTCATTTTAATTTGCGGGGTTTAACACTGCCCTTCTCCAAGTGGCCCAGGCACAGTTTCTTGTCTCTGTCCTGACTTTGCTTTGTCATGGGTTGGGGTCCTTCTCATCATGCTGTGCTGAACACATTTCCAAGGTTGCTCTGAGACCACACTGGAGAGGAGAGAGCTCAGGTCTCACCCCTCTCTCAGGGGACCCTGGTAGACCCCTGTTGGGGTCCTGGTCCAGCATCACCCTTCCTACCTCACCTGCCTTTGGGGCAGCCGTGGACAGGGAGGGAGCAGGCAGGTTCCGACCATGCTGGGACTGAGCCTCCTCTCCCACCCTCATCCCTGCAGGATCCGACCCTTCCTCAGCAAGCACAACAGAGAGAGGGGTCTGCACCCACCCTGGTGAACCTGGCAGGGACGAGAGGGTCTGGCCATCAGCCCTACCACACTCCCTTCCTCGCTGTCCGTTCAGCCAGCACTGGCATCGGACCCGGGGAGACACCCTGCCCCTGCCTCGTCTTTATTTATTTATTACCAGAGGCTGTAAACAGCAGTGCTTTTCTACCCTCTACTTTCTTTTCCTTTCTTTTGTATTTTGGAACAACGTGTTGTAATAAATACCCGAATAGGTGTTTTAACAGCTGGTGTCAGCCTTGGTTTTTGAGGGTCAAACCTTCTCATGGTGGGGCTGGAGGATCCCAGTTCTCTGGGGATTTGGGGAGGGCGACAGACATTTGGCTGCACTGATGAGGGTCAGAGCTGCTGTAGAGCTGGATACAGAGCCAGGCCTGGACACAGCCAGACCTGGATGCACAGCCAGAACCGGATGCACAGCCAGACCTGTGTCTATGTATAGAACCAAGCACCTGAAAGCTGCAGCTGGATTAATTCAAAGCAGAAATAAGACTCATGGCTGAGAGAACAGGGGCATAAAAATTAATTGGGACATTCATGGGTTCTCGTACTGCAAACAGGCACTCTAGGGCCTTCCGAAGGTCCAGTGTGTCTCTGAAGCTGTAGACAGGTACCTGAGCATCCCCTTTCTAGTGGAAAGGGCTGGCCAGGTCTTGCTCCACATGGGAATACACAAGTGTAGGAAATGGTACAGATTGCTGAGCTAAAAAGCACAAAGGCATGGAGTGTTTGCATTGAAATATACTATTATTATTATTACCACTATTATTATTATTACTACTACTATTATTGTTATTATTTTGCTTCCCAACTATGTTCTGCTCCCACCTTCCTCCTGACATGATGCCAGCATGTAGACTGAGCCATAATGTGCTTGGAAAACATTTGGCGGGTGCCAACCAGCAGCCCCATTTTGGCTGGACTGTCCTCAAGCAGAAACTGGTGGAGGCATTTCCCCGTCCCCCCTGCAGCAGGTTTTCTTTGGAGGGAGGAGAAGGCGTGAGCAGGCTCCCTGCAGTTCTGGCTCCAGAAAGCCTCAGCACTTATTGACTTAGACGCAGAAGGGACATCCATCCCCACAGCTGCTTTCCGCAGACTGGGCTAAATCTCCTGGTCTTTTATAAATACACTCCCCTCATCCAGCTGCAATTGCTGAGCCTTTCGTAAAGCCTCTTGAAACTGCTGCCATCAGCTGCTGCTGGAGTAGAAATGACACTGCCCAATGTGAAGCTTCAGCCTCCTGTGTGGCTGACACCACTAGAAGCTTCAGAGAGGCTGTTTGCATATCCTCCTCTCAACCACTTGTTGCCATGCACAACATGGGAAGGGACAATTATTTAATACAGAAACCTGAGCACTGCTCCCATCTCCCTCCCCATTTACCTGCCCCTGGCTTAGTTTTTCCAAACCTGCTGCCTCAGGGAAGATGCTAGCAGAGTCCCCAGAGCTGACATCTTGTGCGGCTACTTCCACAGGCACAACTAAATCCCCTTGTGTTCTAGAGAGAAACCCCCTCTGGGCCAGGGGACTGGCAGCAGCACCCATGCAGGAGGGAACCCAGTTGGAGCTGCAGGGTGCCTGCTCTTAGCTGGGGCTGGGGCTACAAGGATGCAAAGGCTTTGTCCCCTGTCAGAGGCTCCCAGGGGTGTGCAGCTGGCAGGGCTTCCTCCCCCTGCCCCTATGCCAAGGTTGTCTCTCCTCTTGCTCCTCGTGTTTTGCACAGCAGAAACCATTACTGCAAAAAGAAACCCAGGATCGTCCTTTTTCCAGCTCTCTGGCTTTTATTGACTCAGAATGGCTGCCAAGCCTATAAATAAATGTTCCTTGAGCTAAATATAGCAGCCACTGAAATAGGCTGCTGGCTATTTATTTAGCTTGTGGCCTCTTTGAAAGCTTGCCAGTCCATACTGCCTTTACCTTCATGCTGTCCCACTCCAGGCTGCGGCCACCCACCACGGGGGCATGGCTGAGTCAGTGCAGGGAGAAGGGGTCACAAAAAGTCAGCCCCATCTCCTTAGGCCTGGAGAGCCAGAGTGACAGGGTCCAGTAGCTGGAGGAGATTTGGCACCCTGCACCTGTGCCCAGAGAGCTGGGGGTCCCTGGGAGGGATATTTGCTGGAGCAGTCAGGCAGAGGCTGAGCCAGTCACAAGCCGGTTTCCTCTTCTGGGAGGACTTGGGATCTTTTTCCAGCACCACACTCTGGAAAAGAGAATCTATCATCCCCCATAGTCTTTCCAGCATTGTGTGATGTGCATTGCTTTTCCATACTTTGCAGGAGCATAAATATGCCTGGTGCACAGAGCTGCTGTGTTAGGACCCTGAAGGCACCCAGGGGCTTGAATTGACGCCCACTCATGCACCCCTACTTGAGTCAAGACAGTCAAACCTGTACTCTGAGCCGTGTGGCTGTGACCTGGTCTCTGACCCCAGCTGCTGGGTGATCTTCTGGCAGTGCTGCAGCCATGACCCCTCCCATCTTGACCCCACTTCATTACATGTCTGAGAGATGCCATTTGCCATATTGATGAGATGAGCCCTTATTAGGGCACCACACTCAGAGACCCTCCGTGGGATGCATGTTCCTCCAGAGCCCTGTTGGTTGTGCATTTATGCAAGGAGGGATGGGCTTCACCTCTCCAACACTGATGGAAAGCAAGGTGAGGATTGCTTTGTGCTGCAGACACTCCTCTACACTCTGAGCCTAACAGAAATAGGATTCTGCTTACCTTGGGCTGTGATGAATTCACTGCAGCTCCATGCCAGTGAAGGAAAAAACCCTGTCACTCCCTGGAAAGCCACATTCACTCCTGGAGCAATCCAAGAACATTAATAACGTTTAGCACTTAGAGAGAGTTTTGCTAAACATGAGCTAATCCTTACAACACCCATGGGAGGGAGAAAAGTAAATATTATTTGGCTTAATTTTTCCTTTTCCATGTACCCCTGCAGATGGGGATCAGCTCTAGTAAGTCCAGAGAGCTCTGGAAATCAGAGGATAATCCCACTTGTCCCAGTTTGTACAAATAGGAAACCTGGAACAAAGATGGCAGATTATTTGCCAAAGGCCACCCAGGAAGGCAGAGTTGAAGCTGAACTAGTGTGTGTGAGAGAAATCTTCGCCCCCCAGTCCTAGCCACCAGGCTACAATTCCACAAGTGACAGAGTAATTTTGGTCCCCTCAGGTTCTCTCCTACAGGACGCCAGAGGGATGCAGATGCTTTGCAATGTCACTTCACAAGGTGGTGAGATCATAGAATCATAGAATATGCTAAGTTGAAAGGGACCCATCAGGATCATCGAGTCCAACTCCTGGCCCTAAGCAGGACACCCCAGGAATGACACCATATGCCTGAATGTTGTCCAAACACTCCTCATGGCATTAGGTGCTGACAAGGCTCATGAGCATATTGGTTTGAAGTACTGCTGCAGTGGGTCCCAAAATTCCCACACATGACTCCCTTTCTGGAATTACAGCCCCCGACCTGCTGCCATGTGTGGTAGATCTCACCATCCTTCAGCCACTGAGAAAGCAGCCCCCATAGCTGGGGCCAGAGCACCACTGGCAGCACAGCAGAAAGGAAATGATGCCTGGGTTTGTTCCAGCCATGTGGCATTGAAGACAGGTTGGCATAGAGAGCTGAAATGCTGCTGGGGTCCCTCCTGGGGTACAGGGTCCCTCTTGGGGTGCAGAGGGCCTGGGTTAGGGTGATCTAGGTGAGAACAGAGACCAAAATGAGGATGAACTACCTGCCTGTGTCCTTTGCAGGAAGAAAGGGCAGTTTTAGGGGGTTCCTTAAAAACATCAATGTTCCCTGGCCACACTCCTCAGCTGAAACCGAGGCACTCTGTGTCTGAGTGGAAATACTGTCTGTCAGCGGTACCAAGATGATGTCATTTAGTTTTCCAGGCTTCTGGGCTGAGCCAGCAGCTTGAGCCAGTATGACTGGAGATGCTTTATTTAGAAGGAGCCCAAGTACAACTGAGTCCAGGTCTTTGCAGCACCCTCTGCCACCTCCCTTCTCTGCTGATGCAACTGCATCTGCAGCAGGGAAGTCAGGCTGCCTCAGAGGAGGGGGTTCTTGGAAGCTCAAAACAGGACCCTACCGGCAGGTGAAAAGGAAACATTAGGGGACAGGTGTGGGTGATGCTTAGTCTATGCTGCCAGATGTCCCCAGGAACCCCCAGGTACCTCTGGGTGATGTCCACAGCAGAGGAGCACTTGCCTCCCCAGGTGTCTTTTACCTCCCTTCAACTCCCTGAGAAACTTGGCCTGAGTTCCCTGCACAGCAGAGGTCACCCTTCTCATCCTCATCCTTGTCATCTCCAGTCTGGGTTACTGCAACTGAGCCTCAGGCTAGATTAGGGGTCTTTCTAGTGGGAAATAAAATGTTTTCCCCCACTGACACCCCTTAACCTGCCTCCTCTGCCTTGGCATCATCTCTGGACAGGAGAGTGGCTAAGAATAGCCCTGTCACTGGCTCCAGGCTGGTGCTGTTTGCTCAGTGACTCAGAGCTGGCCAGGCAGCCACTTACTCAAAGGGCCCCATTACTCATCTGTCTGCATTGCCCCAAGGATGGGGTTTGTGTCTGTCCTGTAAAGATGCTTTATTTATTTCTTTTTAATAAAGCCACCATCCACAAAGAGAGGTAGTTATCCTGCTGTGGATTTACCACTAAATATGTGTGCCCTGACCCAAAATGTTGCAACCCCTATAGATCACACTGGCAGCACCTTGGTATTGCTCCTACTCGTTGCTTTGCCAGAGAGGAGCTGGATCAGGGCAAAAGACAATATTTCCTAAAATCGCATTTCATGGCACCAGGGTAAGCACGCAAACAAAATTCTCCAGACACCATCTGTGTTGAATCTGTGCCCAAATCCAGCTGGTCCCTCAGATGCCCACGGCATGACCCAGATGCTCCCATCTTGCCCACAGCCCACTCTCATTGCAACCCTCCTTCCTCTCTGCAGTGTCTCACTGCCCAGTGGATGCTGCAGTGTCTGCAAAGCACCTTGGCAAATTAAAACAGGCCTCCATGTTAGAAAGTGGCTTTATTTCCAAGCAACAAAAAGGCAGCATCTTCCTCATCTGGTTTGCTCCCCTGAGGCACTCTCTGAGTCACAGCCAGTCACGCTGGGAACAGAGCTGCATCCTGACTGGTACACATCTGTGTCTGCAAGGCACTGCTATGAAAGCGCTGCCACTGCTGGGGGAGGACACAGCCCCTGCACCTGCTCTGCCACAGAGGGCATGGTTGCTTGGGATATGGCAACAGAGTTGGAGGAGGTGTGTAGGAGTGGCATTTTATTCTCCTGCTGCTACTTCAGCCCCATAGTCTCCCTCTTTTACTGTTCCTCAGGCTTTTCTTCCAGCTTTTCCAACCCTGCTGCTTCATGGCATCACTCTTCAGTCCTGCTGTCATCAGGGAGCCCAGTACTCCACTCCAAGATGTTCCATGAAGCCTCAGCAGTACCAGGAGCACTATCTGAGAGAAGCCTCCATGCCAGGCACACCTGGGGTATCCCAAGCCAGGTCTGGTTTGTGTTTAGCTGAGATGCATGTTGGGCATAAACAGAACCACTCTATATGGAAGTGGGCAGCTGGTCTGGATTTGGGCTGTGACACTTCTCACCACCCTGCCCTGCGTCTCACATAATGGATGGTGAGGGTCTGATCCTGCACTGCTAACCCAAGGGGAGCCTTTCCATCCGTCCTGGATGAGTGGATTCCCAGTGCCTCTCCACAAAGCCCTGCAAAGCGGACCCAGGGGCTCATGCCTCAGAGGAAGTGGTGCCCCCAGCTCTACAGTACTGAGCTCAGTCAAGGCTGACAGCAGCCAGTGGCACAGAACAGAAGGAAGGAGGAACGTGGACATCCACCATGGGCTGGAAATGAAGGCCCTGCATGCCCTGGCAAACATGTATTTTGTGTGCTTCCTATGTCCCAGTGACCGCCCCTCAATAACAACCCCTGAGGCCATTGGGCTGGGCATGATGGTGTAGGAGAGCAGGACCAACCTGCCCAGTTTGGTCCTGTCTCACAGACCCCACTGACACCTCAGGTCATCCATCACACAGCCAAGGGCTGCCAAGCAGTGGGTGGCAACCTTGGGAGCCAAGGGCACAGCAAAGCCAGGCCGTGCTGGAGGAGGCAATGGGGGCATCAGTGCCTCAAAGCAGAGTGTTGTGGGACACCTTTCCCTGGCACCTGCTGCAGAGATAGGCTCTGAGCCGAGCTGGAGGGAAGTCCTTGAAATATGCCATCAGCAAGAGCCGGGAGCTGGCCCTGCAGAGCCCCGCAGCTCCATCAGGCAGCGAGGCGAGCGAGCAGCCTCTACTGGCAGCTTCCAGAGCCTCGGGAGCCTTAAAACCACCGCAGTTCTGTCTGTGCAACAGCAGGCCATGGGAAAGGAAGTTTACCCTCGTTTCATATCCTTCAGGAGAGCCTGGGATGATAGTCAGTGCTGGACAATCCCCTTTCTGCAAGCTTGTTAAGTGCTGCTGCAGATGTTTGGTACAAAGAGGAGGAAGAGCAGGAGGAAGAGGAGGAGGAGAAGGAGAGAGGGATGAAGGTGAATGGTTGGTAACACACCTCGCTGGACTGATGCAGGACAGAAGTCTACAGGGCAAAGACATCTGCAAGGCAACAGCCCACAGACAGCCAGGAGTCACCAGACTGGCTTTGGCCCCACCAGGGGCATGAGTTGAGGAAGCGCAGGTGCCCACTCTGTGCTTCAGCTCTGAAATCTTTTGCACCCTAGAGGTGCAAACTAATGCATAAAAGCAAGGCCATGGAGGTCAGCCTCTCTGCAAGCAACCTGTCCTTCTGCAGCCTGGATGGGAAGGATATATCAGCTCTGGTGTTCACAGTATCCAGCTCCCATCTCATCTCCAGGCCACACATGGTACTGGGGAAGCGAAGGGCTCCATGTCCTCCTAAGTGCCACATGTGTCCTGCTTCATTTACCTGAACCATGTGGTTCAAGTCTGAACCCACTGAGGACCATTTGACTTGGAGCACTGGCAAACTCAGGGCATCAAGTGCTGGGCTGTGGACAGGTGGCTGTAAAAGATGCTACAGTCCACTTCTAGGAAATCCCACTCTGCACCTCAAAACTTCTTTATTGACATCCCAGCCTGTCTTCTTCCTCAGCAAGAGAAGTCAGTGACAAGTGGCCTTACAGATTCCATGTGTTATCAGTGACACACATGTGCGGTCTCCAACACCAGGAGCTGTGAGATGCTCAGCAGCAATCCTCTCCGGCTCAGCCTGTCATTTTGGGGTGGGCAGGAATGCTGCTGCCTTCAGCCTGTCTTCAAGGCTTGGCTTCAGCTTTGCCCTGGCATCCCCTGAGCAGAGTGTTGTGATGAACCGTCTGCATTTGGGCCATGGGAGCCTCCACAGAGCCACTGTCCAGCAGACTTGGTGGTGCTCTGAGCAAGGGCCAGACTGACTTGTCTCCAGCCAAGCAGCATTAACCTTCCCCCACCAGAGACATTCCTCAGACCTTGCTGATGCCAAGCAAAAGTACATCATAAAGCTGAAGTGCTGCCAGGGCAGCCTCTCCCTGCTCTGCTTTCCCCTTTAATTGCTGTCAAGGCCATCCATTAGGGACAACAGGCAAGATGTGCAGGAGATGCTCCCCACAAGCACCTGGCATGCCTGCCTCTCACTTCCTACAAACATCTGGGACAGACTAGTTCAGATGACCAGGATATTTTGTTCATGCAGCCCCTGAGAAAACACTCAGGCACCTAAGGCTTTTTGGTGCTCACCCCTGCTGCAGGGTGAGCCCAGACAGCTGTGGGTTCAGCCCTGGGCACCATGCTGAGACTAGGGTATGAGCAAGTCATAGATGGAAGAAGTACAATTTCCATCAGGGTGAAGGCACTGGTTGACTAAGTGGTGCCTGTGAGGCCTGTACCCGAGACTGCAACATCACTGATCCAGCACAATGGGATGCATTTGGATGACTAAATTTTCTGCCCTTGCCTCTTCCCTCTTGGCCCCATAATTAGTCCTCTTGGTCACTCAGGGCTCCTGAAGTGCTTTCAGCCCTCACAAGTTTGTTTAGCTGTGGAAACCTAAGGAAAAACAAAAAAAAAAAGGAAAATTCAGTATTCTTCTGAAAATCCTATTAATCACATTCCCCCGGTTCTCCATGCTGCAGCACTGGCTGCAAGGCTGGCATTGGGGAGGCAAACCCTGCCAGGCAAAGCAAGAGCAGGCAGTGAATAGGAATAGCTGAGGCTTAAGTGCCTCCCGCAGCAGGCCCTGGGCATGGACTCCTGATGGTAATTGGTTTCACTCCAGTCCCACAAGCATGTCCCTTTCACCCCTTCAAAGCCAGGCAATCAGGTGCCTGGCAGAGCAGCAGTGGGAGTATGGAAATCTCCTAGGAAGAGAAATAACCTCATTGGGCGAGGGAATCATCCTTCCTTGGGGTATTTTTATATCAGAGTGGATTAGAGGAGATACAGCCAGCAAGATAACCCAGATCATAGCAGGGAGTCATCTAGCTCAGATAACCTCTGCAGTTTCACCAGCTCTACTGTGCATTTGACAGCACCAGCCAAAGACAAAGCCTTGATACCCTTCTTCACCAAAAAAACTGTCCATGCACAGAGAAGTAATGAAAAATGATCCTCCTGCTTCCTCCTGCACCAGACAGTGCTGCTGACAGAGCCAGAGACAGTATCGAGGCTTTCTCCAAAACAGAGAGGCTGCCCTTGGCTCTCTCACCCACCAAAGCTATTAGCAATGAGCTCAGCCCACTATTATCGCTGATCCAGGGAGTCTGGAGGCTCTCAGAAGTGCAGCTATTGATTCATGCCTCTTACACATCCCCTTCAGGCCTTTGGTTTCAGGAAACCTCTTTGCTTGTCCTCTCCTTGTTTCTTCTCTGCAACCTCCAGGAATGCTTTGCTGAGGGACCTTGAAGCTGAGAGTTAAGGGAAAAGCAATCAGGACTGCAGTGAGAGGGCCAAGGATTTATCCAGGCCAGAATGACCTGTTTGCTGTGTCCAACTGTGTGCTTTATTTGTCCTCTCCATCTTCCTCAGTGAAGGAAGGGGAGGACATTTTCCCCTAGGTTAAGATTGCAGGTTAAGGGAGGGAAAGCTTGGTGCTTTGCATGGCAATCCCCCCTATGTGGTCTCCACTCATCCATGGCATGGGCTTTTGAAGGGGCTATGCCCCTGGAAGTGTCCTCTGCCCTCTCCCGTGCTTCAGAGCTGTCAGCATCACCTGCACCAGCTGGTTAACAGGTGACTGCATCTCTGTGCAAACTCACCCTGATGGCACAAGCAGGTAAGTGTCTTAGTCTGTTGGGGAGCACTTACTCACAGTAAGTGCTGATCAACTCAGCAGCATCCTGCTACCCTTGAAGGACAATCCCGCACCCCTTGGGCTGCTTCTCCCATCCACTCAGGTTCACCTTGCCCAAGCAACCTCATGGCAGAGTGAGCATCCATGCTGGGCAGCTGGGGTATCAAAAAGGACTGGTGGAGCTACAGCCAGAAACCACGTCATCTGCTCTGGGCTTCTTTCCTAGGTGTGAAGGAAACAACTTGCTGCCCAGCCCATTATAAAATGGGTTCCCTTCTCTCCCCACATCCCTAGGAAGACTTTCAGGTGCCTGGGTGCACTCCATAAATGACTAATGAGCCTTAGCAAACATTAGCACTAGTGCTGGCTGCCAGAAGCAGATTGAGATCAAACCCTCCCTTGCATCTATCAGCTCCACCCAGGAAGCTGACTTCCCTTTAAAAACAGCCAGATTAAGAAATAGGCAGACAACCAACCACTCGGTGGTGCCCTGACCAGGCGAGCTGAGGCTGGCAGCATGTGGGAACAGTGACCATTTGCAGATGGAGGAAAGCTCACATCTTGCTGCAGACCCCATCACAGACCTGGGAAGGGTTTGGCCGTGGCTGTGTTTAGGATTAGGGCTAGCAGAGAGAAGTCACGCATTTTTGGGTGTGATTTGTGGATCATAGCGTCTTGGAGCCTGTGGATGCCCTGAGGAAACCTCCACACTCTGCCAGATCCCCAGCGTGCTCAGCACAGAGATTTTCACCTCTTCTAAAACTGATCATAGAGCCCCAGTTTGGCAGATGGGATGCACAACTTGGAGCACAGGCCTGATCCCATGAAAGACTAATGGGTGTACTTCCATGCTCCCTCAAAGATAAACTCCATGTATTTGTCTCAGCTGGTTCCATGTCCACAAATCATGGCCCTGAGGTAACAAACGGTAGTATCTGTTTTAAGTGATGACTCATTCATGGCACCATTGTATCCCAACAATTTTGAAGAAATTGCCCTGGGTAAACCTTTCCTACCCATCACTACCCTCCTGGATTTCATGTAATATCAGATTACTGAGCACAGTGGCCAAAATTTAGCTGACTCCTTGCACTTACTGCCCTTGCAGTTGTCAGAATCAGAGGAGAAAGAGAACACTAACATTGCTAACACTGCAAAGTAGATATGGAATAAACCCGACCTTTATTTACAGCCTTTGCAGGAGAAATCAACACTTCCTATACATAGAAAAATCAATAGAGTGCACTTACCAAACAAATCCCCATTGGTCTGAACCACCTGAAACAACAGAGCTTTACATGGGCATCTATACACCCCAAATCCTCCCCCACAGCTCCAGTAAAAGCTCAGCCTTCCCTTTTCTGGGCTGCTTTGGCAGGGTTTTTATTTTGTTTCTACCAGCACACCTCTTCTGGCTCTCTGCTCTGAGCTGGTTTTGGGGATCCTCAGCAGCATGCTACATTTTTGTGATTGTGCTCTGCAAATTTGCTGTCACACCTGTTTTCCATGTACCTACTCTGGAAGTGCTGCTGCTTCTCCTGTGTCGGCACTGAAGGAGCCAAGTGAGGAAGAGGGTAGTGTTATCCCCACGCAGGCCAAACCATCCCACCTCTCAACACTCCTGAATCCCTCCCAAAGCCTCCTTGAAAGAGCACTAATTGAAGAGCACTTCACCTAGAAACCTTGTTACTGACTGGGAATAGCTTCGAATGAACGAATATTCATGAGTATGAATATTTTCCCTCAACCATCAGATGGTGCCATTGAGTCTTCTTGGGATGTGGAGCCACAAGGACAGCAGTCTAGCACCAGGGAGCGGGCTGGCTTCTTGCTTCGCCTCACAGGCAAGGAATAGCTCTTTACTGCTCAGTTACAAATACTGATATATTATATATTCAGCTGTTCCCAAATACATTAACAAGCATCTGTGTCTCTGCTTCTTCTGGAGGATTTTCTGCACAAGTCTAGCAAGACTGCCTGTATTCTTGGAGCAGAACTCCAGCAATATCAGTATAGGGATAAGGGAAGCAGTATAGGGGCACATCCGCTTCAATCTCTGCCCCCTCCACAAAAGGTGTGTTCACTGCTGGAAAGATTTAGAGAAGATGAACTGCATTCATGCAGCAGGACCAGAAATTAAAGAGAGCAGCAGCATTAGCAAAAACTCCCTTTTCCTCCACAACAGTGATGTGAAAGGCAGAACTTGCCCTCCTTGGGCACTTAGACAGCAGATCACAGGCTACCCGATGCTTGGGAGTGACCATCTCACTTCAACCTGTCCCTGCTTCTTCCCACCTTTATTTTTTCTTTAGCATAGAGTGCACTGTAAAGAGAACATTGTTCATCAAGGCATGTTGCCTGCGATATGCTCATCACATTTGACATCTCCCCTCCAGATGTGGGGCCAGGACTCCCAGGGCTTTGGTATTAATAATTCTCTTTGCAGATTTTTGCTATGACCAGAGCCTGGCATGGACAGCCAGGCTGTCCGGCTGAGGCCTCTACCTGGCATTGCAAATATGCATGAATAACAACTGATTAGTGCTTTTCTTGGATTGGTTTTCAGATTTAATTGTGAAAGATGAAAGAGAAGAAAAATGCTAGCAACATGGGCAAGGAGGGAGAGGAGAAATAATTACAAGTGCATTTAGTCAGTGATAAGAATGGCTGCTGAACTGGGCTGGGTGGTTTCCAAGCACAGTCGGAGCCAGCTTCAATTTCACAGCATAGTATTTCTTGCACCCTTAAAATAACTTCTCCCTGCCCCCAGGGTGTCACAGGAGCTGAAGAGCTATGTGTGCCCCCTCCCTGTGCAGCCCCACGCTGCTGGGCACTCAGTTATCATCCGGGGGCTGTTTTGAGAGCGGTTGTGTCACACGTGTCACGCCAAGGCACCGAGACCCAGCCAAGAGGTCTGGAGCAGAAAGGAGGGGATGCTTTGCAGACCCAGACCTGTGGTCTCCCAGGCAAGACAACAAGCCAGGGAGAGCTAGCTGTTTGAGCCCTTTTCGGTGCCCGGTGAAGGGCAGGTTTCCCGAACGGCTCGGCAGAGATGGGACCTCTTTATTGCCGGGGCTAATTGCTCATGTGAGTTGTATTTACAGAAGCGACTGTTTGTGCAGAGCGCAGCAGACAAACAGACTCCTGTTCTGCCAGGCACCCTTTGTAATCGGTGGGGGCTGGGAACACTTTCATGCAGCCATCGGAGGCCTCATTTGTACTGCAGGCACCAACGCCGCGCCGGGATGCTGAGCGCCGGTCCCGCTCCCAGCTCAGTTACTGCTCGCTCTCACACACCGTACCTGAGCAGGCTGAGGCTCACAGGGCGCTCCGAGCTGGACCCGCACAGCAAACCTCTGTGTGTGATCCTGGCAGGAGTCTGACCATGGTCCCGTGACTTGCAAATCTAGGGGTGCTCCCCATGTGGGCAGATGGCTGGTGGGGGCAAACTCTGCCCCGCATGAGAAGCGCCCGTGTGTGTGCAGGTGGGCTGCCCATATCCTTGCTCTGCAGGAGATGTGATACAGGCTCCAAGGGCACTTTGGAGGTTACCTGGTGAACTGCTTTACATGTGTAGCTGTACCCGAGGACAAGACATGCCAGAAAGTTGTTCCTTGCCTTTGCAAATAATGTCAAAGAGTGGTCAAAAGCACCCAGGTCTCTAAAAACAATCGTGCAGGCTCCTTGCAGCCTGCTGGGTTTTTTCGAGGTGGAGGCCTAGGGGGAGTTTTGCCATCTGGGAAAGAGATGCAGCATTAGGAAAATAACGCAAGCAATTTTGGCACTGTCTCCATTTTCCTGCAAAACTAGTGGGGATGGGCAAGCCCTGGCTTCCAGTTACATGCAACATCTTCTGCTTATAGGCAGCCTACAACCCAACCACACAGTAGACATCCCTCTTTAAACTTAAAAATGTATGTCCTACTTTTCACCCTGCTCTTTTCTCCACTCCGACACAGGCAGTATGTTAAGATACACTCAGGGAAGAGCTTATCAGTAAAGAAAAGCAGTGCCAACTACAACAGGGCTGGTGTGTGTCTCCTGCTTCCCCTTTCCAAGGGGCCATTGAAATTGGCTGGTATTGGTCAGGCAAAATGGGAGCGTCAGTTTTGTTACAACCAGTCCACAATGACACGGTATTGCCAGCACTGGGACAAAAGGAAACCCACACTCATCTGCCTTACAGAGGTCTGACACATGCAAGTCAGCTCAGGCATACTGACCCCATGAGTGGCCATCCGCATTTCCTAAGCTTCTCAGCTGAAACTAAGAATTCACTTTATTATAATTTTTGTATGCCCCACTTGAAGGAACAGGGAAATCCACCTAACTATTAGCACTCCTAAGCAATGAAGGTTTCTGAGCATTTGCACATTTCCCACAAGACTTCATGCAGAGGGAAGTGGTTTTTTTAATTTTCCAGATGTGGAAGCTGAGGCATAAGGCAGGCGTTGCTCAGTAATACCTAATTACTGGGGGAAAAAGTAAAACCGAGTCACCACCAGTCTCATGCTTTCACAACCACTCATAAGTTGTCTAAAAGAGGAAATGTCTAGTACTTCAATTCTTCTGTGACTGGGAGAGAGACTGAACTTTGGTCAGCATCTCTGGAAACACAGGCCCCCAAGGACAGATTTTTCAGCTCTCCTTTTTGAAGATTCATCCCTCCCTCTTTCAGAGAACTGAACAAAAGCCATATTTCCCAGCTAGTTCAGAACCCGAGATGCCATTTATTTTTTCCAATCTGGTCCTCAGCAGAATTGATTGTCTTGTTGCAAGACTATATCTAAAATATCTTACTATTACTGGCAGCAATCAATATTTATAACCACTCACAGTGTTTATTTATAAAAAAATCAAACGTTCCAACCAAGAAGAGATCTTGTTATTAATATCCAGCATGATTAATAATCACATTCAGGGTTGCAGGCAGTCCCACGCTGTCAGACTCATGCACTTTGCTTTTTCTAATGGCTCTGCAAGAATTTGAACCGTAATATGTTTCATGCACAGGGACAAAGACGTTTTGTCTCAGGGAAGGAGTATGTGAATGTTTTTGACTTAAAGAGCCAGTGTTGCATTCAGAGCTTCACAAATAGAACCATTTTGGTCCCAAGCCCATCCGTCTGCCACATCTCCTGGAGATACACTGCATAGGGTGTATCTCCTCCTGTTGCTGAAGACCCAGGTCAGAGCAGCAGATTTGCAGCTTGCTGGAAAATGTCACACCCCCTCTGTGTCAGGGCAGCCATCACCTGCTCTGCTTCTCTGCCACCCACTGGAAATGCCTCAGCTCGGCAAAGGGATTCACATCTCTGCATGCTGAGGCCTCTCAGCTGCCCAGGGTAAGATGAGTTCCATGGGAATGACACTGCCTTAAATGAAGAGAAGGAAAACTCATACAGCCCTGAGCAATGCTTTCTTTCCTCTGTTCCTCCAGCATTACCACAAGGAGAGAAGAGGGATCATTCAAAGCTGATGTCAAGGTATCAGATATGAGGCTGCTCGGGCCCACACCCATATTTGATGGTGAAGGAGGGACAGGTGTTTCTGATGCAATAAGCCAATAAGGGAGCAAAGTTCACTCCCACTCCCTAGTGCTCGGCCATGCAAGGCGATGTTTGCCCACCTGTGTGTTTCACTTTTCCCGCTGCAGGAGGTAATGACAATTAAATCAGAAGCAGCAAAGGGACAGAGTTGCAGAGAGACCGGTGCCTTGATTACTTCCTCATAGCCGCTGGCCCTCTGCAGCACTGTTTTATCAAGAGACGGGCAAAGCAAGCTGAAAATCAGGCATATATGGCAGACGTTGTCTGTGCGGCTATCAAACATCCTGTTTTACACAAAGCTAGTCAGGAGAGCTGTGGGAGAAAAATGAGGAAGTAAACATTCACACTTGCAATTCCAAGGCAGTCCCCAGCCAGTGCTGAGCCAGTTTTGGGACTTAAGTCTCTTTTTTCAGCAGTTATGGGACATAACAGAGCCCTCTAATAGATGGGGACAGACTTCAGGTTCATGTTATCTTGTGCCTTGGCTTTTACACTGAGTTCTGTAGAACTTTACATGACTGCCAAATCCTTATGCAAGAATGTTTGTCTGCCCCAACTCCTGTGGTCTGATCTGCATGGGATCCCCTACAGCCTCCCATCAGTTTCGGAAAAGCTCTGGTGCTGCTGAGGAACACCTGGAAACAGAGCTACCCTCTACCTGGAGGACAGGAGGAGCAGGACATGCACTTTTTCGGGCTCCTCTTGTGCCAGCCAGGCTAGGGAATATGGGTGACAGAACAAAGAGGAGAGGAGTAAGTGACTGCAGTATTTCCTGCAATGCACCACAGGCCAAAAGCCCTACAGTCCAGATGCTGCAAGCCCACGGGGTGCACATTCTGCCCAGACTGCCTGTCAATAGCCTTGCATTTTAAATCCCATTAGAAACAAGTAAGCTGCGGGACAGTAATCCAGGGGAGAGTCAATGCAAAACCCTCCAACATCAAGCATTATTAACCTCCTGGATCCTCTGTGCTTCCTAACACATCTGTATGCCAAGGACTGTCTCTTGTTAAGCACCTTATATTCACATCCTACAGGGTCTCAAAAGCCTGTTGCTCTGAACAAGGAGCACCCTTTCTTTGTGCGTGTGCATAGGGCTTAGCACAAAAGAGCCCCACAGCCTGCCAGGCTTGCTATTGTCAAATGAATAGGCGCTGTGATGCACTTTGTAGAGGGTTTAGAAACAGAAAGGGAGTTGGAGAACAACCACAAGAGACTTCTCTGGGATTGGCACATCCTTTGCTCTTCAGAGATGCTCAGAGGGACCCGACAACCGGGATGAATGTGAAATGCTTGGTCTGCCAGCGGGACTTCTGCAGTTTCCAGTGGATGAGGGGAGAAGAAGAAAAAACAGCAGGTGTAATGTCAAGGGAAAAAAAATTACAGAATGATCACGTTAGGTGAGATATTGATAAATGCCTTGTGCCATTGGAAAGTGTGATACAAAAGATTAATGAAATAGATGTTCCTTGTCTGAGTTTTTATTGCAGCAGTATTTCTCCAAGTACCAGTTGCCGTACAGTTTCCTTGATACAATCAGGAGAAAAACAGCTAATCTGACATGACAAACTCATTGTATCAGAAGTCATCTCTCTTTAAAACATGTGTCATATGACTAAACACCCTACTCATGATACAATGCATCCCACAGTAAATTTGGATGGAGTTCATCCTCAAACGCCCTGCTAAAAATACTCCTAACAACGGACAACAAGAAAACATAATTCAAATGAGGGACATCTGTTCTCAAATGTTTGCAGATAATGACTGGATCAAGTGTCAGCATAAAGGATAATTATTTTCTGCAGATGGTTTGATCTGGTATTTTAAACATGGTAAAAAAAATCTTCATCCCAAGCACTTAGTAAAGTATGTGGGGTTTTGCTGCAAGACCTCTTTCCTGTCCTCTGCTACATTTTCTAAATGCAAAGATAAGTAAAACTATAAATAATTAGAAGATGAAATTTAAGTGTTAAAGACAGATGCTCCGTTTGAACACAGACAATATACATTTTCAAGTTCTGGCCTTCCAGTTTTTTTATGACACTGATGTATACCCAGATAATTCTCGGGCTGAAGTTATGTTATAGGAGAATGGCAAAATAAAGCAATTAGGTGTTGTGCAAAGGAATCCTCAGCAGATTTCAGAGAGCAGGTATGTTCCAAAAACTACAGCACAATATGCTTTTTAATACAAAATAACAATGACCCAGACACATTCTTATTAAATCAGCCCCTGATGCCCCCTTGCAGTGCAGTGCTAACTCCAGGATAACACAACTTTGTTGGAACTACCATTGGAGTCAGTGTGGCGGCTGGGGACTGACTCACCCTCCCTGAACAAGCCACAGGTGGGTGCCTGTGGGATGAGGGGCCCTGGGGACCCTCACACTCAGAACACCACAGGGCTGGGAAGGCCCTTGGAGCCCCCAGCGTGGCAGGGTGGAGGAAGCAGGGCAGGGGAGGAAGGTGATGGCTCAAGCAGCCTCTGAAAGAAGGTCTTTCCCTCAGAAAGCTGGTGACCACAGGGAGTCCAGTGAAGTAACCATTACTCTCCCATACCCCATAATTAATACATGTGCCCAAAGCATGCAATCACCCCTGGCTCTGCCTCTGCAAACATCCCCACCCAAGCAGCTGCTGCTGATCTGGGAGATCGGTCAGGAGGTCTCACTTGCCTCTGGAAATGCTGCACCTCAATGACCTGCATGGAGAGGATTCACCTTTAAAACATTTAGGTTGTTTAAATCTCAAAGAGGTGCAGTGTTGGGCTGTCTGGGGATAGGTATCATCCCTCTTTGGTCGTTTTTGCAGCTAAAGGAATTGAGAATGGAAGGATTTTGAGTCAAAGACAAGATTCTGTAGCACAAAGGGCAACCTTTGGCAGGCAACTAGGGACAAGAGGACAAAGTCTTGAGCTTCGCCAGGGGAGGTCTGGGTTGGACATCAGGAGGAATTCCTCCACAGAGAGGGCGATGAGACACGGGAACGGGCTGCCCAGCGAGGTGGCGGGGTCGCCGTCCCTGGGGGTGCTCCGGGGGCAGCTGGAGGTGGCACCGAGCGCGGTGGCCGAGCTGGCACGGAGGTGTTCGGGCACGGGCTGGACGCCGCGGCCTCAGGGGGCCCTCCGGGCCGGCTGGCTCTGTGTGCCCGCAGCAGCAGGACAGCGGCGGGCAGGGCCCCTGTGGGAGCTGGCAGGGCCGCCGAGGCCCCGGGGCGGGGCAGGGCAGGGCAGGGCAGCGGGCTGCGCGCACCACAGCCTCGGGCAGCGCCTGGCGACCCGTGGGAGCTCCGGCCTCGCCTCGCCTTCTCCAGTGGACGCCCCCTGCCTTGGGGTGCCCCCTCCAGGCGCTGCCCTGGGCGGGGACCGGGGCAGAAGGGCGCTGGGGGGTCCCGCCCCGGACTACAACTCCCGGCGTGCCCCGCGCGGCGGCGGGGGCGGGGCGGCGCGGGGCCGCTTCCGGGTTGGCCCGCGCGGTGTGTTTACTTCCGGCCGCGGCGGAGCGCGAGTGTCAGCCCGGGGGGGGCACGCGGGGCCGCCCCGCCCGCGCCCGGGGAGGGACCCACGGACGGACAGACAGACGGACAGACGGACCGGGAGGGGGGCCCGCCGGCACACCGGGCGGGGGAGGAGCCCCGGGCGGCCCCGGCCCCCATGAGTGGGCGGTGAGCAGCGAGTCGGCGGCCGCGGGAGCTGCCCGGAGCGGCGCGGCGCGGCGGGACCAGCCATGGACTGGCTCATGGGGTGAGTGCGGCCCCCACGGCGCCCCCTCCGGGGCTCCCCCGCCCCGCTCCGCCCCGCTCCGCTGCCGGGCGGCCCGAGCCCCGCTGCCCGCACGAATGACTAATCAGTTCGTGCCGGCGGGGACGGGAGGGCGGCTGCGGCTCCCAGCCCTGCGGAGCGGTGCGCGGAGCCCTCGCCCTGCCCCAGGGGTGGCTCCCTGGAAAAGTAACTTTTCGTAGCTTCTGTGCGGGTGTGGGGAAGGCCAGGTGTGGCAGCTCCCTGTGCTTCCTACCCGTGCGGTGTGGGGCTAATCCCTCTGCGGCAGAACATCACTTTAAACCGAGCGGCGTGCCAAGGTTTAAATGGCTTTCTGTGGGGACGAGAAGAGACCTCGGCAGAGATTAACGCCAAATCAGAGCCACGCCAGGGGGCTCGGATAGCCTGGGATTAATAGTGCTAATTACACAGAGACAGAAGGTAGAAAGCGCTTTGCTGCTGGTTTTAGGTCTGGAAACCTCAGTGCAGGAGAGGGAGATGCAATTGATGGGAGTGACCTGATATGCTACCAGTATCCCAAGCAAGATATTCTCGGTTACTTCTTGCGAGAATTGTGCTGGCGACCTGTACTCAGGTGAACTGTGAATAATTATGCTTCAAAATCGCATGAGCAGTGGGTTTATGCTTCAGCAAAACTAGTGTTGCAGTGGTAACTTGCTGCCCTTGGTTTCTTCTTTACAGCAGTCTGGTCCGGTCCCTGAATGTGATCTTTACCATCTAGGTTACATCCTTTTCTAACGCTGACGTGCCTAGAATACAATGTGAACTATTTTGTCGCAGTTGCTCGATGTGGTGTATTTAGAAAGATCACTCGTGTGTGTGTTGCCCTTTGTCTGCAGCTGGCCTGTCTGCTGCTGCAAGTGCAGCCCCTGTTACTTACCTTCTCACTCGATGTGTCCGACTCTTGAGCCAGTTGTCAATACCAGTTATGTTTTCTCGAGAGTCTGACCCCTCACTCACTCCGGTGGAGAGAATGCTGAGTATCTGTGGAGCAGATACTGATGGTTGGGTTTTCCTCCAGCAGGCTGAGTGACGGAAGTGCAGTATTTGTGGCATGTGAAGGGGTCTACGTGCATGTACTGCAAGGCTTGTGTCTTGTAAGTCAGAGGGCTACACTCTTGTTATTAGATGGTGTCAGTGAAAACAGAAAGAATGAGTTTGATTTGTTTTGCAACAACCACAAAGTACAGGTAGTCAGTTATGTTGACTTTGTAAGCTGGAGCGTCAAAAAGTGTCACAGTAATTATAAAAAGATATCAAACACAGGACTTAGCCAAGACTCAAAATGCCTCACTACAACAGCTGTACTTAGTTAGTGTGAATTATGTTGTAAAACAGAGAAGAATTAAGGTTTACTTTAGCCAAACTCTCAGTATGTTATGGTGGGTTTTTTGTGAAAAATATTTTGGGCTTTTTGAAGTTGCTACAAAAAATTGGCATTTGTTCTGTACTTTTTTCCCGGGGTGGGTGGATCCCTCCATATGTGGAAAAAGACTTGCCTGTTTTCCCCATTGTAATGGCAATGGATCCTGAGTCATTTGTGCATTACTCGCTTGTTCTCAGCTATTTCCTGATATGTTTCTCGCCTGGCCAAGCCCAGTATTGTCCCACTGATGCTCTTAATGTTTTCTCCTTTGAAACTTTGGGAGTTCTACTGGGGGCCGGTGTTTATGCGTGATTATGGCAGGAAAAGGGAGCATTGATATTTTGAAGGGGGAAAGGCTAGAAGGCCTGAGGGGCCATTTCTTTTTCTGTCCAGGTTAGGCCTGCTGTTAGCAACTAGGTTTGAGATTGGAAACATCCTTCTTGCTGTTTGAGAAAGAAACTGAGGACATTTGTCTGCCCAGTCAGAAGTTTGGGTAATCCACTAGCTCGCTCAGCC
Organism: Margarornis squamiger; assembly: GCA_035222235.1. NCBI lineage: Eukaryota > Metazoa > Chordata > Aves > Passeriformes > Furnariidae > Margarornis > Margarornis squamiger. The sequence continues at coordinate 16,522,329 of JAWWTY010000156.1, forward strand.
TTTCACTCAGTGCAAACTTCAGCTGTTTGGGTCTCTGATGTGAGAAGGGCAGGGCTGAAGAAAAACCTGCAGAATAATAAGAAAACAGGTCTCTCCTGGTAATACACTGGTTTGTGTCAGTGTCTCTGGCAAGCAAATTTTATTGGTCTGCATTTTAGTGGTGTCACTTTCCCGCATAAGTGTCGGCACTAATAAACCCAACTGTGATCTTCCTTATTCATAACTGCTTTGGTAATGTGGTGATTTGCAGTTTCAGTTTTCCATGCACTTTCCATACCCATCCCGCAACTCTCATGTTATCGGTCGTGCAGTCTTAACGTTTTGCTGTGAGAAACACACTCTGTCTTTTAACTTTGTATTACTGAGAAATTATCCGTCAAGTGCAAGTGTGTTATATTAGGCAGCAGTAACAGTTGTTCTGCTCTAGATCTCCACCCTTCGAGCTCGTGTTGCATTTGTCTGATAGACGATTTAGAGTGAGATCTGCCTTATTCCTCGCTGGTCCTCCCCTTCGTTTGTGGCCTTTTGGAAAGCGGGGGGGGAAGGGTAAGTTCTAATCATACATAGAACATACATAGAGCAACAGCCCAGGTGTCTCTGATTGCCTCGGAGTGCTTAATATAAAAAAAAAAACGGAAGCTGAGTCTTACAAACAATAGTGAATTTATTACGGATTAACAAACAGCTACAGGCTTACATGGTCACACAGCGAAACTTCTCTGGGTACTGCCTTCTGTTCAGTCAAGTGCTTCAAAATCCAGTCAACTCCTGTGGAAGAAAGCTGAAAAGAATGAGCTGCTGGCCTATTACAGTGCTTAGTTTACCACCAAAGTAAAGCCAAAGTCTTTTCAGTGGTTGGTTAGCATCTTTTACCCTTCCACTGAATGTAGCATTAATACTGATATTGGTGAAAGGCTATGGTTTCTTCAGTACATTCTCTCCATTAAAAAAAAAAAAAGACCATTTTGAGCTTTTTTGTTTTGCATAGGATATACTTTCAATGTAATTTTGGCAAAAGATAAGTGTAGCTTAATTCACCAATATCTGCGAGATCTATATTACTCTCTTTGAAAGAGATTCCAAACTTTTGTGTTACAAGTAGCATTGATTTGTTCTGGAAGTTCAAAGTAGTAACAAAGACAGGCATTGTTCCTTAAGTTATGAAACTTGCTTTTTTAACTTGTTTTGAAATGTGTAATTGAAAAGGAGTAAAACATTAATGGTACTAGTAAACCTGACATGGCATCAGTCATTTTAGTCTTCAGCAGTGATGTCTGATGTTGTAATACCTTTTTTCATGATAGAAGAGGATTGAATACTGTAGTATTTTTTGTGAACTGTTATCTAAAAAGGGAAGAGAGAAACAAAGTATTTTACCAACAGTTACCTGTCAAACACATGCATAAGTTGAGCTACACCTGTTCTAAAAACTTTGTAGTTTAGTAGGTTAATAGACTATGCTGATTGAAACTTAGGGAGGTGCTTACACTGATCTTGGAATAACACAGACCTCTGATGCAGAGAGAATATTGATACACGTTCAACAGAATATAATCCTCATTGAAGAGTTTAGAGGTAACATTTCACTTCTTGAGGGTGCAGAGTTTTTCTTGTGCTCAGAGGGATTCAAGTAAGAGGTGAGAAGGAATGAATGCCATTAGCTTATGGAAACAGAGGCTTTTTTGCAAATAAAAACCAAAAAAACAAAACCCCAAAACGTTTCTTAGTTGCAGTGTCTGCTCCTTTCACAGGCCTTTCTGTACCTGTCAGGGACTTAGATTACAGCTGGCAGCTTTCTGACTGTTTTGGATGTAACATTTTACCACGTTATCCCTGCAATAATTTTGAACGCTAGAAGAAAAGGAACACACACTGCTGTTTTGTTCTCTTCCATTCTGCATTTATGGAAGGATCTTTAAGGAATTTCCTCATAAGGCCTCAAGACACTGTCCAGTTCAAGATAGGCTAGGGTGACATGCGAGTAATATTGTTATGCAGAGAAGTCCTAAGCTTGAGCTAGAATAGCTAAGGACTAGATGTGAAAAAAGCATGCCAGTGCTCTAGTCCTGAGTCAGTAAAAATCCAGCATGCTGATTGTCACCTGTTGGACGAAACCTTTCTAGCTTTTGAATGGAGTGCATTATAGAATATCTCAAGTTGGAAGGGACCCATAGTGATCATCAATTAATTGTAAGGAGTGCATCTTGTGGGAACAGTGAGCAATCATACAGCATACTTAGCTATCAACTTGGCTGGTGCATAATACAGCTGAACCTGTCTTTGCCTCGCAGACCTTTATATAAAAAGCAGCTAATGATTTTTATTCTGGGTACTGTTCAAAGCTTCCTAATTATATTTGCTGCTTTTAGCAGCAAATATTTCTGCTAAAAGGAAGAAAGGAATAACACTGGAAGGTCTTCAGCTGCTGTTACTGTAAGGAATGTTTTCCCCTTTCTTCCCTTTAGTCATCTGCAGTGAAGAAAGTCTCTTGCCTTTATAAGGCACTCTTCCCTCTAGAAACTCGTGCAGCCTCTCACCTTTCACAGCTTGCAAGGCGGGTATATTTGTTCTGTTTTTTGACTGACCTCACAACAGGTGTTTCCCTTGCATTACATTCCCTGCAGATTCTTGGCTTCACATGTCGTTTTCCCTGCTTTGAAGGAGCTGAAAATAACTCGAAACCGGTAAACCAGACATGTACAGTGCCATTGGGCAGGAAATATTCACATGTTCCTTACTTGCTTCTATATATAAGTGTAACATTACCTATGGGGTCCCAGGTTGCTCTCCCCACATAAATCTAGGTTTGTCTGTGAGCCACTTGCACTCTGTTCACTCCTTACTGAGGAGACTTCAGTATTACCTCATACCCATGGCACACATGAGCAGTACCTCTGCTAAACCAGAAGTGAACTGTGAAAACAACTAGTATAACATTGTCTGCAGGTGAAAGAATATCTCCATTAAATATTAACTTGTAATATTCATTAGTATAGTAGTGGAAAGGTGATGTTAGTTTGAAATGTGTGTTTCAAGGGCTATTATCGTTGTAGAAAAGGAGTCTACTGTACAAGACTGTACGGGAGCAATTTAAATTTTTCAGTTGTCTTGTTCCCTTATGTCTGCCTGGCTTAGGAAGTGCTCTTTTGTATTACCGAGATGGTCACTGCTCAGGCTCTTCTGCTGTAACACAAAACAAAATAAAAAGTAACTGCAGAGTCTTGCTCCCTCCAGTATCCTGGTATAGTTAATTATTGATTTCTTGGAGAAAATGCCAAATAAATCCTGCATTTTGAAACCTGTGTTACTTTAGCAAACCACAGCATTTGTATCAGTTGGTTACTTTCCTGTGGTGAGTACAATGCGCGTGAATACTGGTTTGTTCTTACTAGAGTGTTCTTTTTCCAACAAGAATTTTACTGAGGGACGAGTAGATCAATCTTAAGATCCCAAAAGTAAAATGAATTATTACTTTGCTTTTAGAAGGGGTCAAACCTTCTAAAAGTGTAGCAATACTCCTTCCTTGCATGTTTCTGCGTGTTACCCTCTTCTCCTTTGCAGCAGCATTAGGATTCCGGATGGCTGGTAGGTTAAGATGCTCATCTGAATGAAAACAATTTTTTTTTCCTTTGCCTTGTTTCCTCTGGTCACGTTAGTTTTGAGCTAAATGAGTTCCTGTAGTCTGTTTGTGTAGCTACATGAATAATGTTAATAGCACTATGGGTGCTGGTAAGAACATAAAGCTTAGGGAACCCTCATTTTGGTGGCAGCAAGGACTTAAATCAATTGAATCTAATCTTGTAGTAATGTGATTATTAGTGGTAATTGCTCTGCAGATAATTAGTGATCTATCTTCTGATGATGTATCCTTCTGCTTTAACATTGGTAAGAACTGCAGAATGTCCGAAAGTAGGAGATGCTGTGACCCAGGCTGATGTTCTGGGGCAGACAGTGGCATCAAAGCACTGTCACAGTTGCTGTCCCACTGCGTTGCATTCAGTTTATAGCTAAACTATAACTATAGTCATTGTGAACTGGATATTTATGAATAAGTCAGACTTTTTAATTTGCTGTAAATCAAGTTTCATCTACCTGAGAAAAGTGCTGGCTCTGCCATGGTGTGAATGTGAAGGTAGGTGGTATTTTGGGTGCCTGACTGCATCCATCAGTCTGATTCAAAAGAGCATTTGGGAAGCCTGGTTCATGCATGATGGCCTACATAACTTTGCCATATTTCACTGGCAGTTTCCATCTGTTACATCTGCTGGATGTGGGCCCAGAGAAAGCACACTTGAAAGAGTAAAATTAATAAGAGACTGCAGTTTTTAGATAGCTGCATATACAAGTTTGAACTCAGTGTTGTCAGATCTGCATGTTCTGCAATCACTGCTGACCTATTAAATAGCTTTAATGTGGGTTTCTGCTAGAGGAATACTACTGCAGTAATCTCGTCCATTATTTTTAACCTGTCTTCAGCCTTTTACCATTGGTGATAAGGTTGTGAAAGGTTGCTAGGTTCAGTTTATTAAAGTCCTTGGTAGACTTTCCACTCATGTACTGCAATTACAAAAAAGAACAAACAAACACAAACACCACGAAAAACTGTGTCTTTCACTGGACATGAACTGAATAAATCTGATTATTTAAATTTATTTTTGCAATTGTATTGTTTATAATAGTACTGGAGACTTACATCAGTGAGGCTACTGAAGAACTGTGGCTTCATGGCTTTTTTTATAGCACTTCAAACAGTTGCACTCTAGGAGCTTCCCTCCTTCTGAGACAGTGTGCAGTAACTTCAAATAATTTAATTTTGCAGCTAGAATGATGAGTATAACTAAATAGCTGAAGAGCAGTCCTAGAATTGAAGCATTTGGAGAGGAAAAAAAATGGCAGTTTTCTGAAAAAAAAGTTAGTTTCCTTTTATTCTGCTAGCCAAGAGAAACTGGTAAGGGTGTAAGTTTTTCACACAGTCCACTAACCCTTGTTCCTGATTGTGGAAAAAGAGCATTGAAGGTGCACGTGCACGCACTCAAGAAAACCCCAACCAGATGATAGATACAGTTTTCTGAAGAATGTCAGAAAACAAACTAGAATCAAGACAGGAATGACTGTCATAGATCAAATTCCTTCCTGCTCTGAGCACTGAAAGAGTAAAGCCATTAAGCCGGAATGTAAGCATGCAAAAAAACTACCTTTAAATGATCCAGGCCAGGTAACTCGAGCGCTTCAGAATTTATCTGCATGCTTTTTAAATTTTTTTTCCCCTTCCTTTCACTTCTCAGGTTACAAAGGTGTTCCTTGAATATTTTTATAATCACTGTTCAACGACAGGATCACTGCTGTCCTTTTTCTACACCGAAATGTGTAAATACTTGGGACTCTTACCTGAAAACTTTCCTGGTGTTTATACATAACGCACAGAATGTATGTGAAACAGGTTGCACAAACTTGAGCCTTGTTTGTTTTTTTCTTTTAACTGCTTCATTTTGCAAACTTCAGTCTACAATTTCTTAATTTAGGGAACTTATTTCTTTTGCATGGTTCTTCATAGACTAGCACGGAGTTGTTCAAAAGAAACAAAGCCTCTCCTGAACAGGTTGTGGAAAACTGGATAGAGATGTGTTTTTACGAGGAGGTGTCTATTTTGTGGGTGGGCTCAGGTTACAGAATTAACTCTATGGGTTAAAGTTTCTGTCAGGTATAATAAATGATAAATAGCCTTTTTTTTTAGTCAGTCTTCTCTTTGATGGTATCCAGGCATTGCTGGAACTCCCATTTGTAACCTTCATGATTTTCATGTCTAATAAAGTGTCAGTGTGTGGCTGTTTTCCATCAGATTTAAGAGGAACCAAATTTGTAGTGAGGACTAATAACTTTTTTTAGGCCAACTGATGTACTCGGGGAAAAAAAGGAAAAGCTTCTGGGCGTGCTTGTATCTCTTGGTTATGTTAATAGACTGTCTTGAGCAAAACCATGTTAGTACTACAGCTCCATGTCAGCTGGATAGATCTTCGCTGTTAGTTTAGCAGGGGACTGGTACCCTTTTTTCAGGAGCTGACCAGGCTACATTCAAAAAGCCATATTTGGGTACTGGTCTTGCTATTTACGGTTATCTGAAGCTCTTCTAGGAAAGGAAAGAGATTAGAAATGGGAGCATTTGCTGGTTCTGGTCAGGGTATCCAGATCCTCAGATATCCCTAATCTCTGCCAAAGTAGTTTTATTTTGTTCTGTGAGCCAGCCTTTCTTGGTTCACTTGTAATTTCTGATTGGGGTGCCTCTGCTGACCTGCAGTTCTGGTCTTGGCTGTGTCTCCTTCTTGTTGTAGCTAGATAGTGCCATTTTTTTTTTTTAATTAGCTGACTTTGGAGGTTTGGAGAAGCCTGACTGCTAAGAGGTGAATGGAATAAATAGTGAAGGGGTACTTCAGCCTAATGACTATAGCTGTTTCTGGTTTTTTCAATTCTAGCCTTAATCTCGTAAGGCGGAGGGTCTGTTGGATACCCCTCTGCTGCCTGACTGTTGGGTATTAGGGAGTGCTGTTTCTTCAGTATTCCTAGATGGGTATCTAACAGCAGTTGTTCTTACTGTGTCCTTTCTTCACTTGATTATTGTGGTGCAGTTGGTGATGAGCAATTTTTGAAGACTAATATGAATTTTCAGAGGGTTTTGGGTGTATTTGTGAATGTTTCTTCTTATGCATATGATAGGCTTTTACTAAGTGGTCTGGCATAGCACAGACTTTAGCTTTGAGTTATGGATGCTATTCAAAATGCTGACTTTGGTGATTTGCATTCTTATAACCCCAGAGTGTCTGTACTGAGGTTGTCTCCCTTGCCCCACCCTGATGAATATGAAGGTACTGGCCTGAGTCACTTGAGCTTGTTGAGGCTTGAGCTGGTGCAGTAAAGTGCTGTGAAAACTCATCTAAGAAGGGGGAGATGGCGGGTTAATGGTTGCAGTGCACAAGCATTTAGGTATTTAGCTGCAAGTTGATAGACAATGTGGTTAGTTTGCCTTTTAAAGGGGAGCCTTTCTGGTTTCGGCCTGTACTCTGATAAGGTGGTGTTTTTTGTTTTGTTTTTTAAAGTGTTTATAAGTGGTTTTCCAGGCTTGTTTCAGGCAGGATGTGCCGTCATTCACTAAAATGTAGGCAGCTGTTGCTATATGTGGTACAACTTTTCAAGTGGGCAAGGTATTATTTACATGTTCACAGACTTGCATTTTCTCATTATTTTGAATAGAGTCAATGTTTCTGTTTAAATCAAGTTCATCTTGCTTTTAGGTAGAGTGAAAACTTACTAATTTCCACTGTTCAACTGGCTGGTAATACTGGAAATTAGTCCTCTTGTTAATGAAGTATTTTCTGCAGTTTGTGAAATACATGCAGTATAAGGCACTATCTTGCAGGACAGAATCGCTTGCTGCATTGTTTTTGTTTGTTTGTTTGTTTTCCCCAGTAGAAATGCATGTAATCCTTTCTACAATTAAATAAAATAAGAAATACTCTTGCCTAGTAAATCTATTGAATTTCCATGTTTAAACACTTTCTTCTGAGGAAAGAAGTAACTTTATTATAAAGACAGGCATTTCAGCAGATTGGTCCTACTTGTTTTGGTGTATTGTCTATCCACAGTATTTCTGAGCCAAGCCAAAAACGTAAAATAAAAGATTGTTAAATATTTTTGTGGGCATCACAAATTAAGCTCATATGGAGCTTGCTTAACTTCTGAACGACAACTTCCTTGAAGGTTTTAGTGTGTTTTAACAGATTCAGTTCAAATTCACTCCTTTAACTGGATTTGACCTCCTTCATGTAAAAGCACTCTTGCAATGACAAACAGTAAAAAATAAAAGAAAAAAATTTGAAAAATAAACCTGAGAGTGCATGAGAGAGATCACCAGGCTGATGGTCCCAAGTGTTAAGAACAGCCTTGCTGTTCGAGTAAGCAGAATTTGAGTAAAGGGGAAGGAAATATAGGAATAAGGATGGTGTTTATACATGTAATCAAACTTTGCTAGCACATACATCATCATTTCCTGTCTGAGTATAATAAAGGAATTGTAATTATTTTCCATTATTGCTAAGACCTTGATATTTTCATAAAATACTGCACACAATAGTATCTTATGTACAATCACTGTTGGTAATTGAGCTGTAGCTGTCAAAACAAATGCCTGAAGAACTTGGATCCGGGGAATTCCAGTACATGCCTGACCTAAAGGAGTAATTTATTGTTCATCCAGATAAATGTCTGTGGCCTGGTGCGTCACACGTTCCCATTTAGCAAGCAGGGGCCTGCAGCGTGCTACCCAGGTATCACAGTATGCTGTGTTATGTCTGTGAGCACTTCTCAGTTGCCTGTGGCTGCTAACGTGTCTTGAATGTAATATTTTCTTCTGCCTGCAGACGTAGCACACTTTTGTAATAAGGGGTATGTGAGGTTTGTTTGGGTCTGTGACTTTGCAGGCAAAGGTTCTAGTCCTAGTTATGCCAAAAATCAGGGTATGCAATTTGATGGTACCCCGTGTTAGGCTAACAGATAGTGCTGATCAATCTCAAAGGCTAAGACAGAAACACCAATGTCTTCTGGATGATGTGAGATTTAAACTTGAGGGCGCCTAACTACCAGATCAGTGTGCCTTTTGTGGACTACACAGAGCTTGATGGGAAAGAACCTTTGCTTTCTGGAGGGCTTGATTTGATAGTGTGATGGAAAATGAAATGTGGTTGGGCTGAAATGTGCAACTTCGTGCAAAATTGTGTCCTCTGCTGTTACCTTTGAAACTCAAGCTTAGTAAGTGCTCCATGTTTTCTGCTCTTTCTGTGTCGGTCAGGTACTGCAGAAGTCAAGATAGACATCTGTCAAATGAGCTGTGAAACTGCACATGAGACTTGGTGGAGGTCAAAGGCTGTTGTAATGGGGAAGCCAGACAGGGTGTGCAAACCAAATCCACCCAGAGCTTTTCATTCCTAGCAAAGTGAAATGGGAAGATGCACCTCTTTTTTCCATATTCTTAATTTTTCAATCCACTCTCCTTAATCTTATGCCTTTTAAAAATGGCATACAAAGTTCTAGTAGCTAGATGGAGAGAAAGTTAGTTTCACCTGTTGAATATTGAAGACTAAGCAATGGAGTAGATTTGGTCAGTATTAACTAAAATAAGAGGGATAGAGCATCCTAGCTTTGGTATGTTTGGGGTGAAAAATACCATATCAGTACTGAAGGATGTTGCAAATATGAAGTTTCTCAAAGAATCTAAGTAAAATTAACTGTCCCCTAATCATTTTGCTGGTATATGCCAAAGTATGTGGACTTGTTACATGGGAAAAAAAGCCAAAGAGAGAGGGAGGACCAAACAGCTGTGGGAATAACTAGTCCAAATTGTATTCATGTTCCCAGTGAAAGTAATAATGTTCTTGCTTACAGGAACTCTCTCCATGGCTTGTTTTCCTAAGATCCCTGGAGACTACTGATGTGGGTGGAGTGCACAGGACATGAAGTAAAAATACTGTGAGATAAACCTGTCCAAAAAGGAGTCTTATCTCCAAGGGAGACAATGGTTATCATATACTCATGGTTCCTAAAACAAATATTATTCTAGAGTGACAGAGTGACAGCCAGCTACTAACATGAAACTTACTTTTTAATCTCATTTTGGAATTGGTTTGTTTTTTTGGTTTTTTTTTGTGCCAATCTTTTGGAGTTTAGTAGTAAAATGGTGTGAGTATTACAGCTGGCACTGCCTCAGACCTCGAAAAAATGAATTCTCCGATACACTCTTGTTACAAAATCAAATCCAGAAAAACTTCAGATTAACCAGGTTTCAGTAAATATTTTTTTTTCTGTTTCATCATGTGGAAAAGCAACAGCAAATTCAAAAATGATGGGGAGAATAAGGCAAAAGTAATAATTGACTTGCCAGCATATTTGACAATAAAGAACAATTTTGGTGTGTTGCATAACAATAGGTTGAAATCATAATAAATAGGGAGAGTTTTTATATACAGCCCAAAGTTGAGCTGAGGATTTAAATTGTATGATTCACTAAGGTAAATAATATAGTTCTGTAAAGATTAACCACATTAGCGAAAGTACCAGCTAGGGTAACACTGTTTTTCAGTCTGTGCATCAAAGCTGAGCAGTCGGAGTTAGGAAGGAATTTCTCTTGGGATATGGTGTGGGCAATTAGCTGCATTTCCAGAGATTTATGGAGTCTTCTGAATCATTACAGTGTTGGCCATTATCAGAAATGGAACATTGTTCTTAGTAGGCTGTTGTTTTGCATTATGATAGTCCTGTGATGCAGAGGTAGATATCCAGAATGTGTTTGCTTAATAGCACGGTAAAGCTTAGTCTTCTGTTTGCAGAGACCTGAATGTACGAGAAGCTGAGAGACTTCACAAAAATCTGATTGTAACAGAGGGATAAAAATATAACTCCCTTCTAAAATATCTCATGTAGCATTTATTTTCAATATCTGTTTCTTCTTGCAAAAGGACTGAATGTATTAATTGGTGATTCAGTTTTGAGTTTGGAAAACTTTAAGAGTGGAAGCTAATGGAGTGCTTTTCCTCATGATTTTTAAGTTAGAGCTTTTATGTGCATTTTTACCTCCAAGGTGTGTCTTACAGAAAGATTAAGAAATTGATATATCTTTTTTATTGTTTTAAATTAATACCTTTTTGACTCAGGTCAATTTTTTTTTTCAGATTTCTCATTCGTGAAATCAGCTGTCTTAATACATTTCATTCTTCCATTTGTTTAGAGGCCCTGAATGATGGTACGTGGTTCTGAAGGATGACAGAAGTTAGTCTTTTTCTGGTATTTACCATTCCTTACTGTTGAAATGTCACCGTTGGGACTGTGACTGTCATTAGATGTATGTTAATTCTTCTAGTAACTTTCAATGGTCTTGATAATGCAATGATAATGAGGAGAAAAGATGGAATTGGTTACTGGGGAGAAGAATTGAAATTCTATGGACTTAAAAGTATCCCAGCATATTGATACTGAATCATGGTGGTGCTCTTTTATTTCTAGTTTTCTAGAGGTGAAAATACACCACCTTTTTTCTTTGTTCCTCAGAAAGAAGTAAGAATTATGATGGAGTTTATTTTAACATCATTAAGAATAAAATGTAAATTTGGAAACAACTGCTTTGTTATATCTATAAATTGTATTATTGATCTCCTGTTTTTCTCTAATCTGTACTGGCATTTTTTTTATGATGGCTTTTTCTCAAAGGCAAATGTCTACTTGGATTGGGGATGTGTTTTCAAAGATGCCACATTGTACTTTGGCCTTGGTATTCTTGAATCTGTAGTGCTTCCTGAGCAGTTTAAACACTTGAAACTTGCTTACTCCTCTTGGCTATTTTGAGCTTAAGCTTTTTAAGTTTATATAAACTTTTGTCCCAATCTGAAGAGTTGTTTTCAATCTGGTAATTTTTTTTATTAAAACAAAATAATGCAATATAATAAAGTTTAAGCACAGTTTGCTAGTTATAATCCTTCAGTAGGTATTACTTTAGCACCTGAAAATAGGAAACAAAAAGGTCATGGATTGAAGATGCTTTCCTTAAATGAAATTACCATTTAAAATTGCATAGATGCTAAATTGAAATTTCTTCTGACAGCATGTTTTGGGTGAGGATCTGTGATAGAAAGAATAATGATTGGGTTTTTTTCCCTCATTAGGTGAGTGCTTTCCTTATTGGTGGGCTTTTTTGTTGTCTGTGTGTGCACAAGAGAGATCTCAGTATGTGTTCCAAATACACTTTGTATTTCTAAAGTTCTGTGGTTAGTAGACACTAGTTTAATCATCCTAGCTTTATTTATGTAGTATAAATAGAGAAAAGCCTCGATCAGAAGAAATATAAACACTAAGTATGTAGCAGAAGATATGACTGATTGGTACTGCAGCAAGTAATATATAACCAAGCCAGTACAAACAACTGATCAGTTGAATACTACCACTGATTTGTTGGTATCATGCTGAGAATAAATCAGGTTTGTGTAGTGACTGGAAATGACCTTTTTGTATTCCTTGGAACTGTTTGCACTTGAGGCTTTTGAAAACCCACTGCTCTTCCCTGGCTTCCTTCTTTAGTAGGTTTTAAATTACATTGTTACAAGGATATTGCGTACAGGTTATTTTCCATGTAGATTAGCACTGGTTTAGCTAACTGAGTTCAAAAGATAACTAAAGTATGTATGACAGTGTCTAACATTTGAGTCTTGTACCTCAGTGCTTCCTGGTGAGATTCCATTTCCTTAAAAATATAGTAGAACTTATTCAGGTATTGCATTATCCAAAATATCTATGAAGTCCTGTATCGTCTAAAGGATGACTTCATCCTGTGCCAAGGGGGCAAATGAGGTTGTAGCAGCTCTTATGAGCCTTTGTCATGAAAAGGTGTTCAGATTTCATAAGTGCTGTCTCGTTTGCCCTTTTTTCTCTAGAAGGTATGGCTTTTACCAGAGCAAGTCAGTGAAGAAATTGCTGATAAATACTTTGGATAATTTTGAAAATAGTTCACATCTGGAAGGAAAACAAAGAAAAGTTAAACATGCAGTGCCTACTCCCTCAGATGCATTGTGGCAGCAAGGTGTTTGGAACCTCCCTGACAGACTTGAGGATATTACACCCTGTCTGAAGAAAAGCTGTGTGGACTTTTAGCATGGCTGTGTCAAAGCAGGAGGTTCCCTTTTTATAGGACAGAACTATTGCTTTCTATTGCTCCAGTTTCTCCCTACAGTAAGTTTACGGACAATACTTCTCTTGCTACACCTTGCAGTAATAATAAACACAGCTGACATATGCAAATGTTTCTGAAGACTGATTATCTTAAAAAAACCCCAAACCAGCAATGACGTTGGTACTTTATGTTGAGCCATATTATACTGCAGTTGTGACTTTGTTGTAAATAAATCCATGTTTAAAAATTGGAGTGATTGTGTATGTGCCAGGGTAACCTCTGCTTGCTCTCACTACTCTGCCTTTGAGGGAGATATTTTTACCAGTATCTGACAAATGAATACAAATTTCTTCTGTGTGTGTCATTGTCATAGCTTGATATTATGAGAACAAAAGAAAGCTGGGTACCCTAGTGAGAACGTTAGAGAGGGATTAACAGAGCCTTGTAGCTATGGAGTTAAGCTGGGCTTCTGTTTTCACTGCCAATGACATCTTGATTTATGCATACTGGGGATGTTTTTAAACAGAGAAGCAATAGGAAATAAGACAGTTTGCTTCTAGCCTGTGTTTCCTGCAGGGCTTCTTGGCTTTGCCTTCGGGTTAGACAAGAGTATTCGGAGCGTAACCTTGTTGCTCTGTCCTCTTATTGCTGTTTGTTTGCTAGTTATGTAAAGCTCTGGGCTTGAATCTGTTCTCCCCTTGCCCAAATACTCCTTGAAGATGTAGGTTGGGAATGTGCATGCAAAAAGATCTCTTGTGCACATCCTGTTTTCAAATTGTGCTATTTCCTTTAGTGTAGCACTCCTACTGAGAATGTGGCTCCAAGGATGTCTTGTGTGTCTGACCAAGCCGGTGCCTGCTAAGGGTAGAAGTGCACAGATCATGTAAGGGTTGAACGAGGTTGTTCAGCTAGCAAGGCTCTTTTAAGTAATGGATGGACTTGTAGTTTTCCGAGTAGTCTTTTGTATACTACAGGTATCTAAGTAGTCTAAATTGTTGTTCAGGATTTTGGGTTTTTTTGTTGATGGTTTTTTGTTTGTCTTTTTCTTCGGGTGCATAGTAAGAAAAAGGTAGCCTGGTAGCAGTTTCAATATTCACACTGTCATTATGGAACAGCGTAGCCACAGATGAACTCGCACAAATACCGAAAGCAGCAGCCTGGGACAGGATTATAAAGTTCTCCCTTCCTACTTCTTTATTTATTTCAAATGTGCAGATTGCTGAGGTAAGCAAGCTTGCAAAGTTGAGATGGATTAGCCGTAAAGTAAGCGTTAACTACTGTGAAAACAAACCTTCTTCTATTGCCAAGCGCTTCTGAGTGGCCTGTTGCTGGTCACTTGCTAAAAGGTGGCATAATTTGCAATTCTGATAGTGTAACAGCATTTCCTGTCATGCTGAAATACTTTTGAGGTTTTTCTAGTTGAAGTATGCTCACTAAAAATACATGATTTTGCTTATGGGTTTAATATGAAAGCAGAATGATTTACAGAATTTTATTTTTATTACCACAGCAGGAGCTTTTCGAATGTATCAAAGGAGTTAGTTTTACTAGGATGATGATGGATTTTAACCTCTAGCCCCGAGTCACTGTTTTTTGGTATAAAATTGCTAATACAAGGTACTGATTAGGATCTTCCCATTCAGGGAAATCGTATTGCTTTTTCTTTTGTAGGCTTCTGTGAAACAACCTCTTCAGCTAATGCAGTTACAGTGTTGATAAAAAGTAAAATATGCCTTCATCTATGTAAAAAAACCATATAAACATAGACGCTTTCCCGGTCCTTTAAGTGCTCTAAAACAATAAGACTAATTTTTGCTACAAATACAGAGAATTTAATCATAACACTGCAGTGGGTTTCATCATTAAGTCCTTGCATGGTGTTTGTCACTAATTTCTAATATTGTACCTAGAATTTGTATTGTACCACATGGAAACCATGGTATCTCTTGCTTTTTTTGAGCTATGCAAAAATAATAATTTTATATTTTAGCAGTGTTTTAGGCTGAGCATGATGAAATAGCAAATTCATAGGATGTAGGGTTTTGTTTTATTTTATTAATTGATTTTCCTATTAGAATTCTTCCCCAATTCTCCTATTGTGAGAATATTTTGCATCATTATACAGAAGAAATGGTTCTAATGTTTGTTTTGTCATATAACGAATAAATTTTGGTTTGGAAAATTCCTCTCCCTAATTCCTATCTTTAAAGTCTTTGTTATGATTCTAATTAGTAGATATTAGCATATGTATCAAAATGCAGAATGTGCAAGTACTATTTGGAAAACTAAATGCTAGGTTTAGCTCATTTTGTATCATTGAGATTTATTTTGAACAAAACATTAGCACACTGAAGTATAAAAAGTATAAAATTATGGCATAAAATCAACATCAATAAAAATCTGTCTTGTGTACACGGCTTTTCCCTCTCCTAGTATCCATGCAGCTGGGCAGAAAAAGAGCAATCTAACTAATGTGTTGCTACTCTTCACGACTGAGACTGGAGGAGGTAAATGTGGGATTCTCAATGTGGAGCTGAAAATGTAAAACCATTAAATTGCTTTTATAGTATTAAGAAGCAGAAAATGGGTGGATCACTTTGAGGAGGAGGAGAATTTTCCTCTTCAGGCAAAACAAGCATAATTTTGTCATAAGTTTTGTCAGTTGCAATAATGTGCCATCCAGCATAAATGGTGGTGCCACTTGGTCTGTAATAGCCACAGCCATGGGCTGAAGAGCCTCAGCCCATGAGCTCTGGCTACACCAGGATTTGTTCCCAATCACTTCTAATGTGTTTCTTCCTGTTTTTAAAACCTTCTCTTCTGGAAAAGGTGAGAAAAGAGGTGAGAAGAGCTGTAGAACTTCCCAATTTTTTTAGACTTGGCATAAATATCTCATTTGATATCTTGTTCTGCTCACTCCACGTTACGTTATTTTCTAATACATATGCTTTACTTTCTCTCCAGAAGAGAGAAAACTGGAACAACTGAAATTGAAGCAACAACTGAAGGATGTGGAAAGGTAGCCTTGAGGATTTTCTGCGTAACCGAACTTAAAATGTAGTTTTACAAGGAGGAACAGGTCTTTATAAAAAGCACCAGAGTAACCTGTAACAAAATCCTGTTATCACACAAAGACTATGTATTTTATACCATAAGTTCCCTGAGCACTTAGGACCAATGGGGACTGCTGTGAGAAGTGCCCTCTTCTCACTACTTGAGCTGTTTATTCTCCTCTCTTTGCCAGTTCAAGTATTTGAGTGCTTAGGAATTGGATCCTGCTAGCAATGCAGGTTAAACCTAATGGAAAGAAAACAGCATTTTGGTTCAGCTGGGATCAATTCCTCATCCCATTCTCTGTACTGCTGCACAAGTACCTCTGCACGGGAGAGGCACAGAGGGAAGACTGAGAGATCAGGAGTGACAGAGAAGGGAGTGTGATCAACTGAAGCGGTGGTAGTGACTGTGCTGGCTTGATGTATTTGTGGAACTGTGGCATAAGGTGCTGTGATCTCTTTTGGAAACTAGTTATGTACTAGGCAAGATGAAAACTTTTTTCTATAAAACAGGCTAAAATAATCCATTTTCCGTTAAGTAATATGTCCTCTGATAAATAAATAATTGTTCAAAAGTCTATAAGTTGTTCTCATTTGCTACAACTGTGAATCCAGAAATGTCACTATGACAGAATATGCTTGTGCTTGGTGAGGGAAAAGTAACTTCAAATTTGATATCCAAGTGTAATCAGTCTGGTTGTCAAAGTCAAGATGCCTTGGTAAGCAGAAGAGTAGAGGGGCCAGGGCAACTGCAGAAACAAGCTGCGTGTCAGGTTGCTGGAGATGCTGTTTAATTGCTGCAGATCTCATGAGGGTTTGTGGTGATGGTTTGTACATACATGTGTCACTTTTATGGGGAGGATGTGCTAATATGGTTGATAAACTTCAACAGATGCTTTAGCACACTTTCCATTGCAGTCTTTAGCTGAGGTTTAGTCTTTCTAACTTCATCATCATTATTTGAAGAATACTTTGTACATCAGCTTATTTTCTGCTAAAATTAGACTATCTTTTATATGCAAGTTGCTTTACTTCAGCAAAGTGAATGCAAACTGGACTCATTCTGTATTGTGTCTTGTGTTCTGTAACCCTCTATGGTAATAGCCAGTAAAAAGCTCAGCTCTAAGTTATGTGTCTCTTTTGCTTGTTTGGTTTTTTTTTTCTGCTGACATAATACTGCATAACTGGGATGCCATGTATCCTGGGGACAGAAATGGATACTGGATTTGTGGATAGTCACATGTAATCTTTTGGTAAAGGACTGACTTAGATAAAACACATTGCCCATTGCTGGATGCAGCTGTTAGGCCTGAAATCCTGTTTATTTGAATACGTGATTATAGAAGAATAATGATAAATGTCGTCCCTCTCTTAGTGGCACAGATGGCCAACTCGTGGTGGCCAGGGGACCAAGGGGAACTTAGGAAGTAGGATGTGCATCACATACTGTCTATTGCCACATGCTCCCAGCCAGATGTTTTGTTACGTAAAAATCTAGCGTGTAACTTACAAAACAAAAAATATGCATTTAATATGAAATGACATGAAGTTCTAGACTAAAATAAATTATAACAAAATGTTCTTAATTTGCTATCTTTGCAAATTGTACTTCGTTTTGTGTGACTCACTGAAGATGACTAATTTGGTTCACGCTGAAGTTACCTAGCTGCTGTTCAGAGTACATCCCTTGTGACTCAGTTCTTCAGTGCTTCAAATTTCTGATTTTGTGCAGTTTCCTCCAGTAATACTTGTGCTTCCAGGATGCAAGGGGCCGTGTGTTAATACACTTGTTACAGGACCAAGCATGCTGTGCTCAGGCATAGTGCTTTAGAGGTCTCCAGTGTATTGTGAAATGCAGCCGTGTAGGTTTATCGGGAGCAGCTGGTTTTGTTCTTTGGACGGATCCATTTGGAGGGAGGGAGGAGAGTGCCAGTGGCCTTTAGAGGTTAGCTGGTGACAGTTTTGCTTGGGAAGTGTACCAAGTTTTAGCAGAGCTACTGTAAGTGAGATAGGAGCTCGAAAGGGACAGTGAAAAAACACAAGCCCTACTAATCTTTTTGTATCAGAAGTCTTCTTCAGGATTTGGTTATCTGTATGTGGGTCTAATTGCAGCCTTGATTAGAGGAGCATGTAATACTTCCTACTGAAATAAAGATCTGGCTGAGCTGTTGAACATACAAGGCCTAGATGAGGCATCAGAGCAGCTGTGTCCTTGTGCAGGCGAGAGGGAGGCTGTCCGGTTTATTGGATCTTGTCAGATCATGGCAATGCATGCTTCTTAAATCCCTTGGGGTAGGGAGGGAGTGTCGAAGCAGGGATGGCTTATTTTAGGTAAACAGATTTAGACAGCAGTCCATTTTCTTGTTCCTTTCCCGCTGAGAAATGTGGGAACATCTCATGAAAGGGTAATGTTCGATCTTCCAAATATTCATGTCTGGCCTTGTGGTGTTTTGTGAGCAGGAGCTGGGTGGCAGGTATGAGCTAGGCAGAGGGCCTGCAGCAGCTCAGTTAGTTTTGGTGCTTTTTGTTTAACTTCAGGAAGTGGTGGATGTGTGTTTGCTTTTAATGCTGTTCATTCCTCCTCTCCTGCTTCTTCTGTCGTTCTTTTCCTGAAGCTTGTATCAATTCAGCGTTGACAGTAAGCATTTGCTGAACTTACTGCTTCTTTTTATATTGAACTCTGTGAATTCTTTCATAGTGAAAGAGCAATGGAAGATTTCTGGGTTTTGTTCTTGGCTGTTGGAACTTCATGTATTTGGAGGAACTGAGAGGGATTTTGTAGGATCTTCAGCATTCTTGTGGTCTTTAATAGAGTTATTGCTATGCTCAGGTCTTCTACCTATTTTTACAATATGAAGCAAATGCTTTGCTCTCCAACTAAGCAAAGGGACTTGAGAAAAATGCCTTTCAAACAAGTATGATATTCTGGTTGGTTATCCTTATCTTGGACAGGACAAGCCTTGCTCCGGCATGTCAAAGTGCAGTTCTGTACCATCTCTTGCTGGCTTGGAGAAGAACTTCTAGTTATTACACAGGAATGGATTCCTCTTTCTCAGAGAGGAAGGTCCCCTGTCTTTTGCAGCTTAGACCCAGCTGATGTAGTACTGACTGTTTTGAGAAGTGAGAGAATGATAGATATATTTTGAGACTGTAAATTAGACATAAGAGGCAAGTCAGTAGATAATCTCTCTTCAAAGGAGAACATGCAGTGTTTGAATTGCAGAGGAGACATAGAACAACTGTGCCGTACATGAGTAAGAATTTGTTCCATGCATATGAGTGTATGAGTGCATGAGTGTATGGCTGTGACAGTCAACTTGGTGTCCAGAGTGATACAACTGGAGGTCTTAATCTTGTATTTTAAGCTTTTAAGTAGCATGTTTCACTCCCTCAGAGCAGAGTCATACGAAAAGGCTGATTTAGGCTGTGGTACCACTGAGGAGGAGGAGGAGGATGGGATTTTCATTAATCAGTTCTGCCACTAGTGGAATATTGCTGCTTGGTTAGTTTGTCATCTTAGGAGACTGAGAGCTGCTGCACCAGCGATTTGTGTCTGCACTCAGTGAATGGGGGGCAAGAACTTTGTGGGATGAGGGAGGAAGTTAGTGGGGGCCAAAAAGACAGAAGCATGCCTTTTCATGTTGATAATAAAAAACCAATTGTCATTTTAGAAAACAGTAATTAATGTATCACCTATGACTGAATAGTCCCAGATCTGAACATAAAACTTAGACGTTTTGGAAGTTGTTTGGAAGGGGATTGTAGAAGATCACTAAATGAAGAGGCTGATGGTATTTGTGTAATTTTTTAATTTAACCAAAAACATAATTGAGAAATTTTGCAGAAATATTTTGAGCAAGTGATGTGTGTGGATTTGAGCACTTGAGAGATGCTGCATCCAATTCTCACTTTTTTCCTAAAATCAAGGCTTATAAAGTCCTGTAGTTTCATTGTAAACTTTAAAGTGTTTTTTTTCCTCCTCACTGTAGTGCTTTACTCAGTGTAATAGGGAACATTTTACAATAGTAATGAACTTGGCAAGAGAAGAGCCCTTTGCCTGCTGCCAGAGTAAAGCAAATAAACAAATAAGGAAAACAAAAGAAGATCCCTCCCTGTCCCCTCTGCGGGTTGCAGGAGCGGCTGGCACCGCTGGCCATGCTGGCGGAAGGGTGGAATGTCCTGCCGTGCATTCCACGCAGATGGCCTGGACCCCGGCCACCCCAGCAGAGCAGAAAATACCACGCTTTCAGCCATGCCACTTGTGATTTAATTGGAACTGAAGCTAACTTTAAAAACTAGTGCATCATCAATTAAAACTGCTTTTCTGTGCTTCCAAAAATTACACAAGGGTTTGCTCAGGAGAAGTTGAATTCTTTAATCAGACAACCATTACTGGGATCTTCATTTTAAGAATAATATCTTTCCTTTTTGGGGTATCTTGCCAGTAAGAAAGTCCCAGTATCCCCATCTGAATAGAGCACGGGCATCACCTGAAGAGAGTAATTTTTCTGTATTCCCCTCTTCTGGTTCTCAGCAAAATATTGGCTGCCTGCTTTCAAAAATGATGACATAATGCTTCCCGTGCTGCAAATACCAGTGCTCTTGCTCAGGACTGCTGATTGTACTTCAGGAGTGGTTTATATATGTAGTTATGATGATCAGTACTGATTCCTGATAAAAAAAAAAGCAAACACAGCTTGTAGTACTCTTGCAGAAACTTGTACTCTCAATCTCAGAACTGGGGTCTGAGTATTTTATGTATTAAGACTGACTGCAGAAGAAATGTGCTGGTTCTTGCAAGACCAGGTACTCATCTGAACTTATCTTGCAATTTGGTGTCTGTAGCACTAACTACCATAACAGCTTCTTACCACTAATCAAATCTGCAGGTAGCATGAGAGAGGAATGGTGCTCTTTTCCTGTAGCTTATGTATTGTTTGGTCAGTCATCATTAAGAAAGCAAAACACTGTAACCTTAACTAAAGGATGCAATAATGATGTTTTGTAGTTATTTATCAGGCAAAATCTAACACCATTAGGGAAGTAGAACACCCTGTTCTTAATTGAAGGATATGATAATGAAGCTTTGTAGCTGTTTAGTAGGCAAAGTCTGTGATTAGTGTCACGTATTGTTTTAGAATCTGGAGAAGGAATAGCTGTTTGTGGAATTAAATAATTTGAGAACGACCAGGGAAAATGACTTCACCTAATTCTACAGTGAAGTCTTTACACTGTGGAATGCAGACTGGTAATTTGGTGCTTCCTGATGTTTGCTAAGAAATTGTTCCTCACAACTGATATAAGCATAAAAGCTGGAGTATGGTTTCCTATAAGTGTTTAATGATGGGGACGACAGTGGTGTTTAGAAAACTTAAGTTCAAGTAGTCTGTTTACACAAAATATTTCAAGAATGCTATGCAAATCCATATATTAGAATAACAAAGCACAAATCAGATTGACTCCCTTGAAGCCAATGGCAGTTTAAGGCCAGTCTACCTCGATAACCATCGAAAGCTTTGTGAGACGGGGAAGCATCCATTGTGCAGGTACCTACCATCTGGCTGTTCCTAGTGCAGGAGTGCACAGGGAAAGGTGAAACTCTAATATTCTTGGGCTTGCAAATTTGCACTGTGGCCTGCTCTATGGATTCATGGGGATTATGCAGCTGTGAAAGAACACAACTGCAAACTGGAGGTATTTCCTTGTGGTAAGAACAGCCAGCAGCTGTTGGATGAGTGTCTTTTGTTGCCCTACTGGAGTCTGAGTCAAATTTGAGTATTGCAACATGGACCTTTTAAAAAACTTTGTGTTGCACCGGAGCATTTTTATGTGCAGGTGAGTGCATGGTAGTTACCTCTGCATTATTTTCACACTGAAAAGGAAAATGTAGGAAACAGCTCCAAAACCAGCAGTACCTTGTAAGATTTAGTGTGTTGCATTTCCAATGTTTGTGCTTCAATCTACAGGTCTTAAATTCCTACCGATAACGTTTTACAAACCTTCCCAAGACTGTTGTACAGACCAGTTTGCTTCTCTTTTCCGTAAACATGGTTTAATGGTACGAGTTTCATGTTGATGTTGGCTATGACTATGGCTATGCCTCTAATTTACTATGAAATGTTTTTCCCTCAGTTTAACATTGCTTTCAGATACAAACAAGAGGACAAATTACTTGCAGTACCAGATAAATGTGTACTTGGCTGTCTGATGAAAAACTGTCTTTCATTTTTTTGTCATCTGTGTATAATTCATAATGTCTGTTGTTCTAAAATGTCCGAAGGCAGTTACCAAAAGCAAATCAATGTTGGATGATAATTATAAGAGAAATGTACTGCCTGGAGCTGCTTATTCGAATATTGCCTTCCTGCTAACTACAATTAGAGGGAAAGGATTACATTAGCCACTCGAAAAGGACAACAATCCCTGTTTTAACAAGGCATGTAGCTTTTTCTACTCTTTTCAGCATCCTTTGTCCTGCTCAGTCAAGCTCAAGAGAGAGAAACCTGAAAGTAAAAAGAAAAACTGTGCAATGTATTGTGAATTGCAGTTTCTTCATTAGCCAGCGTTCTTCACCAGGGTTTGTAATTGTGGTGCTGTGAATTCTGTTAACTAATGAATTTTAGGTTCTGTTTAGTTTAGCAATTCTTCTCGATGATGAAACACTTTATTTCTTGGCTGAGTTGCTTGGAGGAACATCTGTACACCTACTCTACCAGTGCCTTCTAGGAGGGAATAGTCTCCGAGCTCCCTTTTTTGGGCACAGCGGGATGGCTGCGGACACAGCAGCCAACAGCTCCAAACCGGGGTGATACCCACTGAGCAGGTGAAGCTGCTGCATCCAGCAGTGGTGGGGGAGCTGTCGGATGACCTAAGAGTTAGCCTCAGAGAAGAGAGATTTTTCAGCTTTTTGCATGTCAATTTAGCAATGTCTTTTTCGGCACTGGAAGATCTCTGAACCTTGAAGGGTAAAATAAATAGAGCAACATATTGTCCGTAAACAGAAATGTAGCAACATGCAGTCCTGCAGTTACTAGAAAAGAAGAGCATGTGTATGAGGGCTTATGATATCCCATTCAGTTAAGGGCTGGGAGGTGTTTGTACACAAGTGTGCACGTGTATTTAAGAGAATTTAGGCTGATCCAAAATATGCCACAGTTTTAAAAAATGCCTTGCATAATGAAGTTTACTAGTTCATTTTTTTTTTTATTTTTTTTTTTTTTTTTTTTGCAAACCGATGGTCTGAGTTCTTGAAATAACTTGTCAATGTGAATAAATGAAAGAGGAAGTATTTCACAGCAGTATTTCCATCAGGGCTTTCTTATAAGTGTAAAATAAGAAGTAACAAAGTAACCTCAAACTTAAAAGTGCAGGTTGCCTCTTTAAATCCTGTTCTTAAATAACTGAGAATAGAAAAAGAAAAAGGAAACAGTTCATATTCAAAACATATGCAGTCTGCACAGTAATTTCTGAAGCTGCTAAATCGTCAGATAAAGAAATGAGGTGAGATGTGGAGTAATACTGATAAAAGAGAAGGATGCCGTGCTTTTCAGTGCTGCTAATATGTGCTCTTCTAGCCCCCCATTCCCGGTGGCTCCTTGGTTGCCTTTAGGTATTGTGATGCATCAGGGCCAGAGCACGCTATGAAAGAGAAATGGGGAACTTTGTCGGTGCCAGAGCACTCTCCGACTGCAGGTAACTGGGGATTTGCAGAGTAGGAAACTATGCAAACCGGGACCCCAGCAATCTGTTGTTGGGGAAATATTAACTAAGAAAAAGTAATGAAGTACTTTATAGAGTATTGGATAGTATTTAACTACTTTGTTCAGCATAGCAAAAAAACCAAAACCCCAACGAAGTTCCTGGAAGTTGTTTAATTCATAGTTACAGAGCCCGAACCAGGTGTGAAGCAGACATCGCATAGGTGGCAGAAAATACTGTCTGTATTTGGTTATGATGAACATGTTTCATAGACCTATCACAGAGACATGAATGTGAAAAGTTGCCTACCTCTCCACCCTCACTGAATTCTTGAAGAACCGTTTCCATTGAGGATGATAAAATACCTCTAAACTTGCTTCTTGCAGTTAAGTCTGTTTGTATTTCCATATTGGGTAAGGGAGAGAATTCTGCTGTTTCCATATTGTTACAAATGTTTGCTGGGAGAATTTACCAAGAAATGCTGGTGAACATGGAATAAAATACTTTTCTTAGACGTAGAGCTGCTCTTGATGTGACTAACTGGATTTCAGATTTTCTTGCTGTTGCTGCAGAGGGCTTGTTTAGACTATTAACAGAGCTGGATTTTTATTTTGAACTTGGCCATTAGCATGCCAGGTGACTCCAGCTCCTTTTTGTATTTCACTTCCCATTTCTACAATGGTAACTTTCAGGAAAGTCACTGAGATCAGCTGATAAAATTTTTGAAAATTCACATATGGTTATATCCTTGAGATATTTAATCTGCGTCTTCTTAAGCTGGTAGGAGGACCGAAACATTGCTAAATATGATAAATATCTAGATAGACTGAGGGACAAATGAACTTTTCTGTTTATTTTTTTTCCTCAGGATGACTTTTGTATCAACAGACTGTGGTACCAGTGCAGCACTCCTTGAATTTTAGGGGAGTGTTGTCACCACTAACTCCAGACTGTGGTTGAATTTCAGGGTGTCTTCCCTCCCCAGCCAGACTGGGCTACATAGGTAGCAGTTCATTTTCAGTTGGTCAGTATGGACCTAGTTATCTATTTGAGCTTTGCTCTCACTTGTTGATTTTGGAGGAACTTTGTGGGTGTTGGTTCTACAGTGATTGTTAGCACAGCACCTAAGGGATGGCTGATAACTTACGTTTACTGTTGTAGAAGCACTGCCTGAAGAAAGAGCAGTAGTCAGAAAAATAACTTAGTTTTGATCTGCCAGAAAGAGTCTTGCAAGTCACATCAAAAATATGTTTAAAAATAGCCGTCCTGTGTACATTTCATACTCTTCAGTCTAATAGGGAATTTTTTGCTTGGATAATAGCCTAATTTGCAGAAACAGTATTGTGTGCAGTAATGAAAAATCCTGCGATTCTTGTTTCCATACTGATGTATTTATGTGGCTTTCTGAAAAATTATATTCCACAAATGGAATAATTTCTCTGAAATAGCAAAAATAATGACTTCTTTTCCTTAAGGAATACTGTCAAAAATGCTTATATTTTGAGTAACTCGATAATAAGAATTAACTGTGCTATTGTAGCCCATAAGTGATAGCGAGGACGATGTTTTGAAACATAATGATTTCAGTTTAGCTTGGCTTGTTTATGTATTTTGTAAAGTAAGCAGGAGTTGGCAATAGAGCTACTGTTGTATTTTGTTTCTAAGTTATCTCTGAAACACTACCAGGAATTTAAGATACATCTGGCATTACAATAAGCTGAATGAGTTCTGGCAGCATTTACAGCTGAAAGCTCTAAACAGTGTTTTGAGTACTTCACTTCTCAGGATAGATAAATCTCTTCCTTGCACCACATTTTCAAGGAAGCCTCTGAAAAAGGCAGTGATGCAGCAGGTTTGTCAGAGAGGCATACTTTACCGTCCTGGATTTTTTTATTTTTTTATTTTTTTGCCTAAGGTGTCTCCAGGCCTGAGTCAGAGGGAAGGAAATATAACACTCTTGGGTCCTGTGGCTTCAGCTTAGATTTCCATCTATGTTGTTGCTCAGGTTTTGAGTTTCTTATCGTTGCTTTACTGTGGTAATATGATAACTATGAACACATTTTTCACTAATAATTTTTCCACAGTGGTTGGGATGTTCTTGTCTGAGAAGAGGGATGTACCAGCAAACACCATATCTAAAATTAGTTTGTCACTTGTGTTAAGTCATGGTCAGAAAATATAGTACCCTGATTTTCATTAAAAACCTTCTATCTTTGCTATCAACTTTTAAATCTGCAATGCATTTGCCTGTTAGATAATGCATGATTTAAATGTAAGGTTCATGACTGAGCAATTTCAAGGGTGCTTTCCTTCTGCTGTGGACTACTGCATCTTCACAGTTTTTGCAGTCCCTGAGAAGACAATTATTTGAAAGATTCCAGTATCTAAAGAAATGATTTCAGACTGAACTTTCTGTAAGAGCAAGGGCACCACTAATATTAAGGGTCTGAAATATTCATTCATCTCTTCCTGACCTACAGATGAATTGTGCTTCAATTTTTTTAATCTAAAGCCGTCTTTCTGCTGTCAAGTAAGAATGCCACCTGATGTACAAGGTGCTTCTCATCAGACTGTGAGATTTCTGTGAGAGAGCCGAGACCTTTAGGAAGGGGAGATTCTTCTCTTGCTGCTGCCCTCTGTTTAAGTTGCTGCCCTAAACTGACAGCAATGCAGAGCTGTGGAGCTTCTTAAGCTTAGCAAGTTATAAATGGTATTCCTCATAACGACCTTGGGAGCTAAATATCATGTGTCCCAGGAATACACAGAGAAGGTGGAGGGTGTTCTGCTGTAGGTCTGTTGGTGACATATTTCCCAAGGAACGTTGTGCAGCCTCAAGTGAATCAAGAAGATACGTGTTTACATGAAGGATGCTGCTGCTTCTGTCACAAGTATAATTCTGGAAGTGTAATGAGAATGAGAGGAAGTGGAGGACTTCCTGCATTAGTTTTTGTGGCTGTGTGAAGGGGCTGTCTAAATTGCAGCTGTGTTGCGCAACTGATAAAAGTTATGTTAGGCTCAGATAAGTCCCTTGAGATGTGAACTAATATACCTCTTTGTGTTGCATGCATCATGGTTAAATTTTTATTAACCTGGAAGTCAGAAAAACAGTAATAATGACTGAATATGCTACTTGTCTCTGTATTTTACCTTATGTCAATTACTTTCCAATGAAATGTATTAGTGCTAAAATACATCCTTAAAATACAATTCATGCCTTTGGGAAAAACTTCCACAGTAAACTAAGCAGTCAGCATGTAAGTAAAGGGTCTATAAGCTGGAAGAAAGAAAAGGGTTATGGGAGACCTTTAACATAATGGTGATATATCCCTCTTACAGGTCTCTAGGCAAGAAAGGGAAAAAACCTAAATGGGAAAGGACGCATTTTATTTGGAAAAAGCTCAGGATATATGTGGTGTGCTGGAGGGGAAAGATAGTTTCTTAAATTCCTTTCTGAAACATCCAAACTGCTTTTACCTAATTACTAGATTTTAGATTGTGCTTAATGCTGTGCTGAGTGAGACTACTTGATTAATCATTGTATTTGACTCCTGTGCTGTGGGTTTATAAAGCAAATTGATGAAATGTTACTGAATGCATTATTTGTTCTCATTTTTGTGATGGCTATTAAAATGTTAATCATACTTATTTGTTCAATATTTTGTTTTATAATATATTTTCAATGGCTCTAGTGTTTTTTTCTATTCAATGTACAGTGTTAGTTTCTTTTTCAACTTGCAATTTTGCTTCTATGATTTTTTTTAAAATTAAGATATGGGACCTTGATGAACTTTAGCGTAGGGGTGAAGGGTGGTGGTTTTGAGGGCAGTATGTGAGACATTTATTTAAGGTGCAAGGAGAAGTGAAGACTACATCTCTTCTGCCTTCAACCTCCGCTTTTGTGGGGGTGTGGTTTTGTACCCTGTACATGATACATAGGAGAAGTGCTTTGGAAAATGCATGTTTTGGAAAGTGCTTTTTTCATATCTGTGCATGAGAAGGATTACTGTGCTGGTCAGCTGGTCAGTGAGAGAGCTTTTCAGAAAGAGTAAGGCATGCCAGATTTAATTAGCTCAACCTTGTTGGCTGACATTGTTTTTTGGGAGTTTTTTTTGAGTGGTCATAATGATCACTCAAATAATTTTCAGAATCAAATATACTGTAGCCATGGGGGGGTTAGGGGGAACCATAGGTGAAAATAGCTTGTTTCATCTGGGTACTTTTTGTCAGGGAAAAGAATACTTTCTGAAAATCAACTTGATTTTCCTGTCATTGTGCTCTACTGCAGGTGTGTATATCCTGTATTGAACCAGACAAACTAGAACAGTCCTGGTTCCCAGCAACCCAAAGGGTGTGTGTTTGCCTTTGATAACTGCAGTATGTTCAAAATCTCATATTTGAAGATAATTGAGGAGTCCTCTGTTTTCAATGCAGAATAAGATGGATTAGGTCATTCTTTGTTAAGGATATAATGCTGACGTTGCCGATTAGCTAGACACAAAAGATTTTATGATGAGATACCGATCTTGTGGTTTAGGTTACTGTAGAAAAAAACAGAGAACTGTGTAAAGCAGAGACTGAAGACAAGGACGGCAGTCACACTATAAAAGCTGGTCCATTATGTAACATTAGGATGAAAAGCAGCAGGGAGAAGCTGAATTTCCAGAGTCCAGCTGCTACCCTGTGTGCAGTGCTGTAGATAATGCGGGAAATAATATAAATGTGCATTCAGAGGAAAGGCTGGCCATTGTTTTTCACATTCATTGTAGACCACATATGTTTACCTTTTTTTTGTGTGTGTTGATATCTTTCTCAACAGTTTTACTCAGAGAATCAAAATATGGTTTTACTTTTCTTTAAGAAGAAACTAAGTTTGCTCTCAGTTCTTCTTTGTCTGCCTTTAGTTATTTTACCTATGTAGGTGTGAAAGTACAAAACATGGACTAGTCTGCCTGTTCATCTGCATGTGTTGTAAATCTTCTGTATCATTGGGCAAGGACAACTTTCCAGAATATGTTGATCTCCTCAGGCTTCATAAAAAAGATCTCAAAGGTCAGATAGAGTGAGCATGCTAATTAAGAACAAAAAAGTTTTCTTTCTGTGCATTCTTATGTCAATAAATGCAGAAATACTTTCCATTAATTTTATAATAATTTGTGTGTCATGTATGAATGTTACTTTCCAATGAAGTGACTGAAACTACCAGTTAGTATTTTTCCAGATCCTTTTATTTAGGAGGCTTGTTCTGATTAGCTATTTTAAATTGTAGTGGTCGAGTTTTATCACAGTATTACAAACCAGGGCGCAGGTTTAACTGCTTACCCTCCTTTCCTGGAATGGGTGTGGTCTTCCTCCTTTTTTATAGTTGAGAGCTGCAGACACCATAAGCATAACTGCACTTTGCATGAAATCTCTGGTGAGGAATATCAGTCAGGGTACTGGCAAGAGAATTATTTGATGTCTTTGGTTACTAAATAGATGAAAATAATGTAACACAGAGAGAGACTTGTCAGCGAGGCTTATGTAATCTGTCCTTGCAGTCCACACTTCTAACTTGACTTCCTTTCAAACGTGCAGAAGAGGCCTACATGGATTAAAAGTCATGGTATGTGTATTGCTGTCAGAGGGCATCACGATGGCAAATTGATGCATTTTGTTCCATGCCCTCAGTGTCTGTGGCTTGTAATTTCTGTGAAAGGTGGAGATAAATAAACTTGTCTCATTTTATTATTGTGAGGTGAAATAGGCGTGAATTTCTCATGGTTCTGAGCTTTTTGCTCAGTTCTCGTGCTCTGAGTGAATTATCTGCCTAGACCACTCTTCCTGTAATCAGACCATTTGCATGTAGTTCTCTAATACAGCTGTGCAGCCTGAGTCCAGCCTTATTTTTTATGAAGTTTTGATGTTTTAACTATTTGTGATGAGGAGGATGTGCTGAAAAGTGAGTTTGGAATATGCTTCTATGGACAGACAGGTCTGTCCTGTGGTTCATTGAAAGGATCTTTGGAGTTTAATGAATTTTTACTCTGTAGGATGATAAATCTAATTGAAGTTGTGGATTAAAAAAAATGATATGTCAGTTCCTGCTAGCCCTTTGATGTGATGGATGCTTTTCTTATGCTTGCAGACTAAGTGGTTCAGCAGGCATAGTATCTCCCCACCAAAGAAACTAAGCCTGTGGCAGCTGAAGTAAGAAAGTGATAAAGCACGGTGAGGCTGCCAAGCAGAAAGATATTGCCGTAATGACAAAGCATGTGGCAGCACTTGGGGCTTTCAGAGAGATAATCTAGCTGCGACGCTTTTGATTTCTATGGAAGAAATTGCTGGGAACTTGATATGGTTTTATCTGAACAAGAGTGACTGGGACTAGGCTAGGTGTGTTGTTGCAGGAACAATTTGGTTGCATCTGTTTTTTTAAGGTCATATCTAGCCTTTCCTCAAAAAAACCCCAAACCTGCAACCAGTTTACAAAAGGTGCCTCTTTTCTCAGCTTCAGTGTGTTCCTTCAGTTGTGTAGTGATGAGGTTGCCTAAGTTAAACTGGGTCTCTCTACTCTTGAATGCAGTGATTAGTACTCCAAGTAAACTAATCCAGACCACTGCATCTGATACATGGGCACAAGTGTAGCTGAAGGACAGTGTGGGGCAAAGGAGATTATTCAGTAGAAAAAAAGAGTTCAAGATGAGTAGCCTTTTCATTAGGTTCATATGGGGGGTCAGAGGGAGAGCAGTGGCTTTGAAACTTTTATGTATTAGGTGTCAATTTTAGACTAAGGTTTGATTTTGTGAAGAGTAATAATCAAAGCTTAATTTAAACAAGGGATTTGCACATGCTGGTGACAGTAGGTCCTTTTGCCTTTTTTTTAAGGTCTTCATCGTTGTTAATACACAAATGGGCTTTTGGCCTTCTGTCCATACATAGTGTTTTCATTATTAGCAGTTTTGGTCCCTGTCCATGAACTATAAAAATTAAAATACACTTCTGCATTTTGAAGTAAAGACTGTACAAGTGAGTGGGGGTGGGGGTTTTTTTGGTTGTGTGTGGGTTTTTCATTTGATTGGTTAGTTTGGTTTCATTTTGTTTTATTTTTTACATAAAGACTTGATAGTTTCATCTAAAAGACTACAGTGGACAAAAGTGAAGTGTATTATTTCAGGTTATGTGCTGGGGTATATTTAGAGTCTTCTGTTGGTTTTTAAATCTATTAATAAATTAATTTTTTTTTTCTGCTCTATCTGTGCTCTTTTTTGGTGACAGCCATCAACAGTGAAAATCATAGGGGACTTCATGGACACTGTAAACATTTTTGTTGCAGTAAAAGGCTGCTTTTTTGTTTGTTTGTTTTTTTAACTAAAGAGGGCAACCAGGGTATTAATTGAACAACCTAGGATGTGTTATTTTCTTTAAAAGAGAGAGCCTGTCCTCCGCAGAAGCTTTGTGTGAAGCGAAAGGTCATTCAGAGTTGGAGCTTAGAGAACAGGAAGAATAAAATATCGAGTGTAATTTAAAACCCGCACCTCTTCTAACATACAGATTCGAAGGGTACCGTGCGGCAGCAGGTCAGACCCTCTTCTCCTTGCCGTCTGAGTGATGGCTCTTTATTTTCCCCCGGTGTGGTCCCTGCTGGGCAGTGGAACGGCGGGGGCTGAGCGCTGCGGTGCCTCTGCGGGGCAGGGCAGGGCAGGGAGCGCCGGGGCAGCAGCGGGCTCCGGGCTCCCTCTGCAGCTCCGCCCGGGAGGAGATGCTGCTCCCTGCCGGCGTCGGCGCGTCCCCGGCATTTTGGGAGAAGGGAGGCAGCACCCAGCCGTGGGCGCACAGTGTCCCCGCAGCGACTCAGGAGATCTGGCGACAGGTGCCAGGTGGGGATGCAGGGCTGAGGTCGGGCTGGTCCAGCTCCTGCGGGTCAGAAAGCTGATGGTGCTTCTGAAGTGATGCACTTTCCTCTGTTTTGAGTGGCGTGTTTACATTTTTTTCCGAAGTGTTCAGGGACCCTGCATTCAACCAGCTCAAACTTTGTGCTCCTCAGTGTTCCAAGCAAATGTATTGTTCAGCCAAATTTTATTTATGATGCTAAAAGCACTGCACTTTTGGATTGGGTACAGTATTTCGGTCAGTCCTTACAGTATTCAGACTTTCAGATTGTTATGAATGTATAAATCTCAAGCTGGTGCAACTGATTGAAAACTGAAACAATGCAAGGTTTATATCAAAGAAAGTAATGGGATTACTGTTAGTAATCAGTTATTAATTATGGTAGTTTCATTAGTTTCAAGTGTTCGTGGATATGGATATGTGGAATTGATATGTGCTCTTTAAGTATCCTGGGTTTACTGTGCAAAAGAACATCTCATGGCACTGTCATATGACTGCTGTATTGTAGATGACAAAAGAAAATTTAAAATCCATTTTTTTGGGGTTATTTTTGAACACCTCACTTTCTGTTCTTTTTTCTTTTCTTTTTTCTTTTTTTTTTTTTTTTTTTTAATCTGTTTGCTCTTACATTGCCTGAAATATGAGTTGTGTCTGTAGTGCTTTAGTGCAGCAGCTCTTTGATTTCTGGAATCTATATATGCTGGCATGGTGTTACAGTGTATGAACTGAGAAACCTCTTGGACATCTTTGTAGCCCTCGTGGGGTAGAAACAACATGAAAAAACCCACGATAAAGCAGAACCATGGATATTGTAAAGGCTTACAGGGAAGAAAGAAAAATGAGGTACATACATGATGCAGAAAAAAATAGAGAAGCTGCTGGTTTTCCCGTGCAGGCTCTTTCAGCAGAGGGCAGTACTGGCTCGGTTGGCTTTAATGTCAGTCATAGGCAGCAGCGTGCCCATGTGCCAAGCTGGTCTCAGTACAAGCTTTTAGGAATGGCTGAGTGTGGAAATTCAGTTGAGTGAGTTCATAATAGGAGGCTGGAGGAGGATTGTGAATAACTTTTGGAATACCTGTGTGAAATTACCATCAATCTAGTATTGCAGGATGATCAGTTCGTCACCCATTCTTGATGGCAGGATTGCTGTATTCTTTAGTTTTCTGCTCCTTGTCCCGATGTATCTGTCTGTTATTCCCTGTTTTCCTGTTTATAAAACTTGAGGCTGTTTTCTCATCCTGTCACCTGCTACCTGGGAGAAGAGGCTGATGCCCACCTTGCTGAAACCTCCTTTCAGGTAGTTGTAGAGAGCCATAAGGTCACCCCCAAGCCTCCTTTTCTCCAGGTTAAATATCCCCAGATCCTGCAGCTGCTTCTCATAAGACTTAACTCTACAGACTCGTCTCCAGCTTTGTTGCCCTTCTCTGGGCATGCTCCAGCACCTCAATGTCATTTTAGAACGGAGGGGCCCAGAACTGGACAGAGGACTTGAGGTGTGGCCATTTATTTTCATTTTATTGGTAATCCTCCACTGCTTGTTTTTCTGCCAGGGTAGAATGCATTTAAGAGGTTATCTTACTGCATGACTGATGACGAAGTGTCAATATCAAACATGTCATTAATTGTAAGCTCGGTTTGAAGTCCTTTTTCCACTGGAGTCTATTGCAATATTCTAGGCATCTTCCACAAGGTGGAGCTTTAAGGCTCTGCAGCTGGGAATTTTTCCCTCTTGACTAATACGCAGAAAGATGAATAGAGTTTATGAAATCTCATAAAACAGGTATAAAATGAATGTTTCAATCCTTCTCAAGAAAGCAAGTAAGTTTTAGAAAAGCAAGAGATAACAAATATTTTGGACTCTTAATATATCTGAGTCACTGGAATTAATGTTGTGAAAGAGAAAAGGAAGGATTGGAAAAAGTAGTTCTCATTACTTATTTATTATTTTCGTATTACTGTTTCTTTGCTTCCAAACTGACTTGAAGGGTAGGCAGAACTAGACAGAGAAAAGCATTAGCAAAATACTTGCTAAGTCTTCATTTATTGGGAGGAGATTTTTTTTTTTACTTTAAGCAGTCCTACCCTTAGAGAAGAGGAGGAAACTTTAGATAACAGCTATTGTGATAGATTTAAAAAAAGGCAGAAAGCCTATTTCTTTCTTTTGTGCAGCTGTCTTTTCAATAATGAGCTCTGTATGCTCTTTCCCTAGAGGAGTACCTTTTTATGTTTTTCACTCTGCCTGCCCAAAGTTGCATCTTGCTGAATTCTGGAAAAGCGCTACTGGTATTTCAGGCAGTGTTTCAGTAATCGCTTATCTTGGGCTTCCCATGCTCTTTGAGTAGCTGAACTGTGTTTTACTCTATTGCCATCTTCTCGGAAATCCCCTGCTGTTAATTTTGTTGGAATGGAATTCATCGTCTGCTCACCGCGCTGCTGCTGGTAAGACAATTTTATACATTAACTAGCACAGGCGTGTGTGGACATGAGCTGGTACTGTGCATACAAAAGCTGGGAAAGAGTTTACCTGGAGAAGGGGAAGGAGGAGTGGATGGGGGGTAGCAGCAGAGAGGGAGAACCCAAAATCTTGAGTGTCTTTCCTGTGGAGCTTTTCTGCCTCAAGCTAGCCTTTTCTGATAACAAATGTTAGCAATCTATTTTTGCCACATGGCTTTGTATGAAACAAACGTTAAGGATAGAAGCAGTTTACTGAACACTTGTTACGTGTCCTCTTTCCCTTTTACCTTTCTTCCATAAACTATGTTAGCTCTCAATGTATTTAGACCAAGTGACTTTATTAGTACTTTCTGCAAGGTCTGTCTTGTCACTCTGTGCTTGAGTTGCAGTTGAACTCGTGAAACATTTTTTCACAGTAGATTGTGTTGTTTCTTTCATTCTTTGCAGGTGATGTGTTAGTATGCAAGAGATGAGAAAGGGGCTATGGCTTTTCATTCTGTGGTTCAGGAATCTCCCTAAGTTAAGAACTGGGACCCTTAAAAACTTGAAACAGAAACTGCGTATCAGGAATTCACATTCTCCCTTTCTAATGCTGTTAGAGTTCTGTCTGATGGTCCTCTTCAGTTTTAGGCACAGAAAATAGCGTATGGCAAATGCAATAAAAACCAGATGTACTTTATGCCTAATTACAGTGAGTTAAGAGCCTCTGTGGAGAGACTGACTGCAACTGATTTCTAGACTTTGTGTAGGCCAGTGGCTGAACCAGTCTGTAATGCTTCTGCATCTTGCTGGATCTGCTGTAGAGCCAAATTAAGTTTTAAACTTCAGCTTTCTGCAGATCCTATCACAGTCTTGACATGTTAAGAACTGTCTAAAGTTTTTTCCCCCCCTCTTGGTTACACCTCTTTTTTTTCTTTTTTCAGGTTTCCTTGTCATTTGATATGTTCAAGTATCAGTTTGGCACTGGCTGAGTAGATGTATTTGTTTGTATGGAGGATGTGGGGACTCATTTGGGCAGTTTGATGAAGAGCCCTTCTCTGTAATATAATGTTAGGTTTGATTTCTGAGCCACAACCTCAGAACAGACATTTAACTTGTGAAAAAATGAAGTAATATGGGTAGGGTGGTGGAGTGAGCTTGAAATCATGAAGTCTGGGGTTTTTTTTCCCCAGATATTACTTGACATATGGTTGTTTATGGGCAGGAATTCTTGTCCTTCTTTCCCACTGCTTCTGCGTGTGGATGCCCAGTTTCCAAGTATTTTAAGTACTCTACTGCTTCTCTTTCTTAGTAATAGCAGAAAATACTTTTCTGAAAACAGCAGCAGTATCAATCACTGAAAAATATTGTAGATGCAAGCTTTTGCATAATCCATACGTTTGTAACAGTGAATGATTCTAGAACAGTCAGTTCTAAACTCCAGTGGCTGTCTATGGAGTTGGATAAAGAATTCCTCATTTTCTATTCAAAGAAAAAGTGATTTTTGACAGGGTGTTTCAGAATAAGTAGAGATAATAAAGCTAAGGATATTGAGGATATATTTAGCAAGGGTAAATACTCACTTTTTTATATTAAACAAGCCAATGCCATATTGACAAAAACACCCCAACCAATCAGTTCAGAGGCATTCCTCTGTTGGTAACAAAATACGGTCATCTTGGAACAAAGATTTTCTTAGCACTTATTGGCCTAAAGATTGTAGTTGCTTTATTTAAACAAACTTTGGTATGAAGATATCAAAACATGTGGAAGTAGTGCTTAAGTTCCAATTCAGCAACCTCTTTATTTCCTACTAACTTGCCAAAAACAGTCAGTACAAAATGGTCTATTTACTTGCCCCTAAGGCTATTACAGCTTAGCTATAACTACTGGACCAGGCAAGTGCACTTCCCATCCCACTTTAAAAGCAACGACATGTAGAATTTAACAGGTAAAGCGGTCATCTCCATTAATCATAGTAAGTGTTCATTTATTTTCATTCTTTTGCTCTGTGGGTGTATCCTCATAGATGATTGTCTTCCCAGGTGTCAGGGCAGTCATTGTCTTCTCTACTTTCCCTCAGCTCCCTTGGCCTTCTTTGGGTATTTAACCTAGAAAAAACATACAACATTTTTCTTTAAAGCATGACTAATTGTATGAGTTTTAAAAATATTCTTTTTTTTTTTATTTCAAAGTCTTACTCTTGTAAAGTCAGCTGCTGGTTAGGGAGTCAGCTACGGAAAGGTTGGTATGAAAGCTCAGGTCAAGGGTGTTGTCAGACGACACGGCTTCAGATCAGAGGCCAAATGTGTCATACCACACTTGCTGGATTTTGGTCTACCTCTGAACCACCCTCACAAGTCTCTGGTTTTTGTCTCAGTGTTTGGTTAATAAATCATTGACTTAAGTAAAGAGAAACTGTCTTTCCGGTGGCAATGGGTGGGAGTCTTGGATCATTATGGGGATGTTTTACTGTGTCCTCTTACGTTGCACTGACTCTGTAGCTAATGGACTTAATTTTCTATGGTTTTAATACCTGGTTCATTCCAGCTGTGCCTGATGTAGCTCATAGTAGGTAACATTTGGTGGACTGTAACTGATTTCAGTTTTAAATATCATAATTTCTTGGTCAGATTTTAAGTTGACATAGGTGATGTTCTAGTGGTAGCCAGCCATTGATTGTGTATATATATTTTGAATTTAAATAATTTTTAATGAAGATGCACCTTTTCTTAATCTGTTGAGAAACTAAAGAAGGGAAGAGATAAAACAGGAACTTAAAACCGGTTCATCAGCTACAGCTATTACACAGTAAATGACTGTAAATCATAGAGTGGATATTTCATAAGAGCAGATAAATCTCAATTAGACAATCCTAAATGTTTGTGGGAGGAGCTATGGATATCATCATGTAGTCAGTATGTTATCCTACGAAGCAAATAAATCACATGCCTTAAATGAAAGGAATTATCTGAAAAGGATTTGAACTGTTTTGAGGTTAGTTATGATTTTTTTATGAACCTCTCTGAAAAGGATTTTTTGCTAATAATGTACAAATGCTAAGGAGATAAAAACATAGTATACATGATAAAAATCTGGCCAGAGTATCTCATGCAGCTTGTTTATAGGATTTTTAAACTGTTCTATAAAGGAGTGGTGATTTTTCTTCAAAATAGTTCTTGTATGATTTTTTTTTTCAAAATGAGACTAAAGAAATCATCTCACAAGCAGTAGGATGACATGTAAATGATGAAAGCAAGAGGACATAGTTGACTTACTTCTAAAATCAATGATAAACCTAAAGAAGAATTTGACTGAAAAAAATGCCATCGCCAGTGTGATAGTGGCACTGCAGTGCTTCTAGATTGTGTTGTTTTTCCCACTGTGCTGGTTTTGGCTGGGATAGAGTTAACTTTCTTCACAGTGGCTCGTATGGGGCTGTGTTTTGGATTTGTGCTGAACACAGGGTTGATAATATAGAGATGTTATTGTTATTGCTGAGCAGTGCTTACATAGAGCCAAGGCTGCTTCTGCATTTCGTACTGCCACACTGGCGAGGAAGTTGGGGGTACATGGGAGGTTTAGAGGAGACATCTGAGCCGGGTGACCCAAAGTGACCAAAGGGGTATTCCATGCC
The DNA here is from genome assembly GCA_035222235.1 of Margarornis squamiger. Taxonomy (NCBI): domain Eukaryota; kingdom Metazoa; phylum Chordata; class Aves; order Passeriformes; family Furnariidae; genus Margarornis; species Margarornis squamiger. The sequence continues at coordinate 16,559,722 of JAWWTY010000156.1, forward strand.
ATATGACATCATGCTCAGCATATAAACCTGGGGAAAGAAGGAGAAAAGGTGGTGGGGATGTTTGGAGTTAAGGTGTTTATCTTCCCAAGAAACCATTATGCCTGATGGCGCCCTGCTCTCCTGGAGATGGCTGAACACCTGCCTGCCCATGGGAAGCAGTGAATTAATTCCTTGTGTTGCTTTGTTTGTGTGCATGGCTTTTCTTGTTAAACTGTCCTTATCTAAACCCATGAGTTCTCCAGCTTTTACCCTTCCAATTCTTTCCCTGATCCTACTGCCGGCGGAGTGAGTGAGTGGCTGTGTGATGCTTGGTTGCTGGCTGGGGTTAAATCACAACACCAACCAAGGAAGATGCACTTTTTAATTGACCTTCAAAAGACAAGGATGTGTTTTGCCTGATTTCCCCCACCACTTCACTGTTCTGATTGATTCCTTTCAGATGATGGATTTTTAAGGTCCTTTCTGAAATTGGGAAATTTTCTGTGTTGCTGCAGCTTCTCTGTAACTTCTCCTTTCCTATCTCACTTGACTTTTACTGAAGTTTTGCAATTTGTTCTTGCAGTTCCTTTCCTAAAGTAATCTTTCTAGCCAAGAGCTACATTAGAGTCTTTCTGATAGCTCCAGTCTTTAAATGGGGAATTGGCTTTGCTTGCTGCATTTGATTTTAGAATAGTTTATGCCTAAATATATTCTACTCTGAAGCATATGGCTTTATTTAAACCCTCTTGGCTCTTGAAAATATTGCTTCATTATATATATAATAAATCAAGTAATGCCATAGCCTTTGATATGAATAGTTAAAGGAATCCTGACCAGATCTTATGAAACGTTTCAGTGAAACTTCAGTTGGGGGGGGAGGGGGAATGAAAAACTTTTTTCTCTTTCTTTTGGTGAATTTTTTTCTTTTTCAAATAAGGGGTGTCAGTCATTTTCTGAAGCTTGTACACGAATGTATAGTGTTGGTGATGACACTCTGGCGGTCTTTGTGATTACAAAATAATCTGGTTCTGTTGTCTCAGAGATAAGGACTAGTGATCTGGGAGAATCAGTGTTTAAAACCAGTTCGTTGTAGAGTGATGGTCCTTAGAGAAATTGAGTAATAAACTTGTGTTTCTGTCACATTTCAGGAAATCTCCTGAAGATGACAGGGGTCAACAGGACTCAAACCTATCACCTACCTTTTTCTTTTGCATCTGCTTGTCAAAGTAGCATCAGCTTTGTTTGTAGTAAAAACTGAGGCTCTTGTTGTCTGTTGGAGCATTGCTTAAGACCCCCTTCCTTTGCCCTTTTATTGGCTTTCTGCAGCTTTGTAGGGAGTAGATTGTATAAAGCATGCCCCTGGAAAGCAGAGGCTGTTAAAAGGTTTAAGACAAATTTGTTTGAAGACAAAGAGGGCATTGAGAAAAACTGTGGAGAGGGATTGAAGGGTTTTTGCCGTGCAACAGAGCCTTGTCTGTGCAGGACTCAGCCTGCCTCTAAGTTCAGCAGGCTGCTGAGAAGCAGGCCAAGAAAAGACTCTCCAAGACCCTGTTCCCTTCATCTGTAGTCTGCCATCTGGACAGAGGATGGCTAGAGGGTTCCTGGAACGTATAGAAAGGAATCTTGAGGGCTGAAAATAAATGCCACTGGAGACAGGAAGTGTCTGAGACTAGGAGAGCTGGAGGAGGGGAGCTGCTCTGTGGGTCACAGTAGTGGTAAAGGGCGAGGGACAGATAAGGAGAGCTGCTGTGCTGTACTGGAAGGTGAACAGCCTTTCCCCCTCCATTTACTGCTTTATACATGTGAGGGCGTCATAGCTGTCTGTTACAGAGGTTCATCTGAGTGATTTGGATCTTTTTCCCTTGTACAAAGGGTCACTTAAATTTGTAGTTCTTGGCATATTAGGGATTTTGAAATCAGAAGGGTTTATAGAAAGATAAAATGGTGCCAGCCAGTCTTAAATTTGATCTTGATTGTTGTCTTGAAGCTGTGTGTTACTTCAGCATGGTGTTTGGTGGGGTCAGGTGAGATGATATTATGAGTGAATTGTGTTCTGCTGAATTATTTCTCTCATGTACTAAAGTCAGTGAGCTAAGATACTTTATTCCTTTAGTGTACTTTAATCAGTGTTGTAATACTAGGGAATAATATTCCTCCGTTATGAGGGTAGCACAGTCTTTGTATTCTCAGAATGGAAATGTCAGCTAATCATATCACTCATCTTTTCTTCCTGTAAGAGCCTCTTAAACCTCCAGAGAAACCTTAGAGTGAGAATTCTTTGCATCACCTGTTGTGCCTTTTTAAGGGTAACCAGCCAGATAACTGAAAATGGTTGCTTTGTGTGCTGGCCTGTGAGTAGTAGGTGAAATGAGGTAAATTTTCATTTCTCAAGATGTTTTAAAGAATGTGGTTATGAATCAGCTCCTTCCTATTACTGAGCTTTTCAATGCACACATTAAATGTCCCTTCATGAAGTTTCAGAACCATTATCATCTAAAGGCTGCTCTTAAAAGGCCTAGGTGCTGATTCTGGAGAAAGTTAGATGCTATGCAAAACTGAACTATTTTCCTTCACTTAACACTTCTGAAAAATGAAAGTATCCTCAAATGTTTGCTGTATATACCATGTGAAAGTGGTGATATGTTTCTCATTACTGTCCTTGGCTGGGAGTGTGCATTGTGTCAGCACTCACTGGCCTACTAGAGCTGAGCTGTAGCCGAAAGTCTTTTCTGGGTAAGAGAGGAGATTCCCAAAGCAGTTGTTTTATCAGCTACATGTGCTGGCAGCCTTCTTGGTGAGATCACCGCAGGCAGTTTATTATTTCATTGAAAATTAATGAGGCAATTAGAGCATGAAACCTAAGAGTAGAAGATGCAGGTTTGGAATGAAGATAATATCAATGAATTAACAGTAATTTTCAGGTATCTCAAGGTACTTGTTCAGCAAATAAGCCTGTCAGCCTAGTGTTTTAATACAGTTTGCTGGTAGGATTATGTAGCTGAAAGGCCAAAAGAAATCTTAGTCTGGAAGTTCTAACTTACATACTGACTAATAACTCTGAATTGGAAAACCAGATGAATATTAGGAACTTTTTGTAATGGAAAAAGTAGATCCTTCCACAGCAACATCTTTACTTCTATAAGGTGTCTTATTTTTGTTTCTAAATTACTCGATATATCATCACTTACAGTGTATCAGTAAGAACTGTAATTATTGCAGAGGCTCCACACACAGCTACTATTTGAATCTGTAATTAAGGGGGTGCAGGCTATCTGTGCTCAGGTTATGTTGTTCTCCAGCTGCTGTATGCATTTCCAGCTCCATAGCACAGAGCACAGCTGCATGATGTTGCAAAGTGAAATACCAATTTATAGGTTTAAATGCATCTTTTTCTTGAGAGAAAAAAATAAATAATGAATATGATATCTGTGCCAGCTCATTAATTTTCATTTGATTGTTTTTAAAAAAATCCAAAATCCTTAAATGTTTTAGGATTGAATACTGGTAAACTGGATTGTTTGCTAAGTTTAAGAGGAGTGTGACATGTTTTGCATTTGCAAACTTTTTCCCAAATGTCATTAGTCCTTCCTTAGACCAGCAGCTTGCCAGAAAAGGAATTTCAGTAGTTTGCCAGTGTTTACATGACTCATTGCTCATTCTTTGCTAAAAGTGTTTTATATTGTGTATATCTTCTGTTGTTGTAAATGTGGTGATTTTTTTGTTTGTTTCTAAACAAACAGATAATCCATTATTGTACTAGGATGTGGAGAGCCTGTGATATATATCAGTGGATGGTAATTATCCATTGATAGTTGTCAGAAGAAAAAAATAGAAGTGATTTTCTGAATCATGATCTATCCCAAGTTTTAAAATAAGAAATGGGGTTACTGTGCAAGCTGACTTGTAAGTGATGTGTGGAGTTAAAGCATGATGAAGATTTTTGTTGAGATTTGAAGTATCTGGGGAAAAAAGAGACAAGGGTTGCAGGTTGGAGTGAAAGGCAGGCCAAAGCTGGAGAAGCCATGCACAGTTAAGTTTGCTTTGTACTACTTCCTAGGCCCTTTCAGTTGTCAGATGGGCACCTGAAAAACTGAAGGATGCTATGCTGGTGCAGGAGCTTGATGTGAAAGAGGGTATGATAAAAAGGTTAAATACAATCATGGAATGAGTCTGGCTGCAAATTACAAATAAGGAAAAAGCTGGATAGGTAAGGGAAGAAATGCCAGCTCTGCTGGAGGCAGAAAGATTTCCACTTATTAGAGGTTTCCTTCTCTCCTCATATGGAGCTGAACCCAGCAGTCTCTTTGCGGGGCTTGCTTGTTTAGGCTAGGCAAGGGCCATTGTAAAGATGCCTGTGCCTATCGTACTGAAACGATCTGTATGTGCAACAGGGCTTGCAGTCTTGAACTCTTGCATGTTGAAACTTGACTTGCTTGACACTGCGTGCCCAAAATCACTTTAATGTACGTCTTTTTGAATATGTACCATGCAGTACATACCTAAATTCCAGGGGGAAAATCCCATGCGTATTTATTAATTAGTGGTATCCCTTAAAGCTCTAGCTATATACTTTTTAAAATTTTGGGTATTTAACTAGAAGCAGTTTTAGGACAACCTCTTCTGTGTCTTGGGTTTGGTTGTTTTATTTTGCTTCTAGACATGACTGTATAGGTGCTGATTATTCTTTATGCTTTCACTTTTGAATTATGTGACTGGCATACAGCCAGGCATTTTTTGCTAATTGGTCCTTTATTTTTTTGTTAAGGTAAAGAAATGAGATTTACGCACAGTGTAAGTGGATGTTAACGTTTCTAGGAAGATTGGCTTGCCCTATCTCTTTATCTGACAGAAGATGGTGTCAGAGGGACAAGGGCATAGTGTGAAAATGGCCCATTACGAGCTACTCAAGCTACTGGAGTTTAAACTCTTACTCATCAACACACTGTACTATTTGACCCTAAGCAATTTAATCCATTTTTGTCCCATTCCACTGTCTAAAACTGGAGAACATTCCACATTGCAGAGATGTAAATGGCTTGGCTAATGATGTGGTAATTGACCTTTGAAAATTGCATGCTAATTCCTGTAGTTTTTGCTCGAGTTCTGTTCACAGCACTGCAGACAAGACTGCTTTGATTACTGTAGCTTAGTGACTTTAAGCAAAAATATATGAACTTGCAATAAAAATCCAAGCACAATAAAGAAATTAATAACAACAGCAGCAATAATAAAGCATTAGATATATAGCAAATATTCCAAAATAGTGTGTAAGAAGAACTGACCTTCTCAAATTGCTATACAGGCTTTCTTTTGACTATCTGCTGGGAATAAAAAAATTATCTTTAGCGTAGGTTTAGTGGTTTACTTTGGATTTAATTCTCCTGTATCATGAATACAAACTAGCAACTCTGTGACCCTAAACAGTATGCTTCAAATATCCAAGATTTAGGTTAAATCCCCCAGAGTGTAAATTGAAATTCTGTAAAAACAATTCTGTTCTAAGTGTATAGAAGGAATGGCTCAAACAGGTACCCAACCATCTCTTCAAAATAAGTTCCCGACCTCATGTCTGTGTTTCACCCACTGCAGTTATTGAAGCTGTGCTCTAATAGAAATAGATGGGTAGATACAACTAGACAGGTTAAAACCTATGAATCTAGTCTTAGTATTCCTTTTAAATCCTGAAAGAAGTAAAGATGGAATCCATTAAAAAAGAAGCATAAGAAAAGTGCAATTTTAATAAAGCTGAATATGTTGGTAGGAGAGACTTTTTTTTGGGAAAGAGTGGGCTATGAGATGTGTACCATAAGTCATGCTTGAAGAAAAAGGGTATGATCATATTCACATTTGGGGCTAAACTGATGATAATTAAAATCTTCCAGGAACACTCAAGAGCCTTTCAAACGAAAGGGTGATACCACCTGAAAAACGTGGTGGTTTTCAGGCAACTCTAACCTGTCATATAAAATTTTTTGACTTCATCAATTTGGCAGCTAGTTTTTAATACTTAAACTGAGTCGCTTCTTGGTTATTCAGAGGTTGCAGCCAAAAACTAGTTCTCATCTAGCCTGGGTCTTCACAGCAGGCTTACTCATTCTCCCTGCATTGTCCACCTGCTAGGTAATGGCACTGTAAAAGGATAAGAATTTCAGTGGCAGTTGGAAATTTTGCTTTTAAAATTGAATTAATGTTTCATTCCAAAAATAGGATTATTTGTTATGTTCTTCCACATCATCTGTTGCTCCTGAAGAAATATATTGCCATATCTCTGAAGGCATTTAAGATCGTCTTTCTAGGCTAAACACTTTTATGACATAAGAATGCATACAGGGATGTGATACAATATGTAAGTAAGGAGTTAGGGATTGCCTTAGATTGCAGGTTTTCCCATTGCATAAACTCGAGTGACTACTTTTCAGTGGAAGTCCGTAAAACCAGAAGTAGGGCCAGGCAGCAGCTGTGCAAAGTTTGGATGTAATTTAGGGGTGGGTATACAATTTTTTTTATTGTAGTTTTTTGACTTGAGAATGGTAGCATATAAAGTAAAAATCTGGTAATTAGGCCTTGTCTACCATATTGCCTTGAGAGCTGAGCTCCATGTTCAACAAAAATCTTTAGAGAAAACACGTGTGCTTACAGATGAGAGAATGAAGGGCAGTTATTCAGAACTGAAATGCAGGTTCTCTCATGTAAGAGGTGTTTGGAAAGGCATGAGGCCGAAGCAGTGAGGTTTGAATTGAGAGCTGAGGATTTCTGAATTACGTTATTCTTTCATTTGATTCTTGGGTTTGCATGAGTCATTTCATCCCATTAATCCCTAGATTTTGTATCATCTTAGCTCCTGACTGTCCAACTGCTTCCCAGAGTCTTGTTATTGCAGTTTTACACTTTGGGAAAAGATACCAAAGCAGAAGACGTGAACTAGCTACTAGATGGAGGCTCTTCATTCCTGGCCCTAAACTGTTTTAAGTATCAGGGAGTGTTTTATAGCTATCTGATATTCAAAGTCCAGTATTCTGACATTACTAGAGTTTTACTTAACAGTTGCTGCTGTGCCTTAGAAAGTGAAAACAATGAGTGCAGATGGTGCCCTGTGTGTCTTATCCTCGGTAATGGGGAAAGACAGAAACAGTGCTGACTTTTTGATTCTGTTTCCAAGTCGTTTCCTTTTATCGGCTCCACTTTGTAGCCATTTCCTCCTGGATTTTTCCACTGTAATGACTGTAACAATCACTGACACAGGTTGCAGGGATTGAGGGCTTTTTTTCAAAGTACTGTTAAAATTTCCAGAAGTGCTATGTAAATGCTAGTTAATGTTCTGATGTTCTCACATGTGAGGTCCAGACTCTGACTGGGGTGTTCTTGCCTTTCTTTGAAGGATGGAGGCCTAGGCTTATGCCTGGAATTAGTCTTTTTATGAAACATTTAGGAGCTTGCAAAAATGTGAATAACAGCAAAGCTTTATTAGGATCACCTGAAAAAAAGGTGATGATTTATGCTGCTACCTTTGCCGTTGACATGCACAGTATTTTTCATTTTGCACTTCATTTCAGAGGAACTGTTGCATATGTGGATTAATTTAGAAGTACAGACTAATCTGCAAAAATAATACTGTATTTGTTTTGACATAGTCAATTTGCTTTTTTCTGAAGGTAAGGCGTAAAGCATATCTGATAAGTGACTACAAATGCAGGATGAAAATTTTTTGATCAGAATTTATGCCTGAAATAGTCTATTCTCCACTTTTCTCCTTTTTTCGTATCACTGAGCAACTGATAGATTAGCTTAAAGCTTCCCATTGCAGTTCTATTCCTGTAATGTAGGTGTTGGCTCTACATTCTTTTGTTGCTAATCTTTGGTGTCCCACCCCCAGTACTCCCAAATGCCATTTCCCACACATAATTCCTTTGGTCAAAGTCAACAATATTCCATGGGTGCAGAAGTGTTCCTCTGTTTAGATTCGTCCTGGATACTGAAGTGCAGGGATTTATCAGTGTGTCCCTTCCCAAGTAAACACTTTTGCTTACTTTTGCACAGAGCTTGCAGACCCATCTCAGTTAGGAACTGCAGAAGAACAGCTTATTGGCTGCCAGATTAGTCATCATTTACAGGTGTAAATGTTACACTACTTGAATAAATAGCTTTCTTTTATTTCAAATCCTTGGCAATAAGAATCTTTAGTCTGAACTTGGAACTGAAGTAATTATTTCCTTTAACCCAGTGTGAGAGGAGCATTCCAGAGTCCCATCAGTGTGTCCATACAATAGCAAGGATGGTAATGGAAGAGATGAATGAACCTTTGAGGACATAGGGGAGGATGTGCATGACCAAGCTCATAACTGAGTTTTATAAAATTGATGCTCTTATTATTCAGTAGTCTTTCCTGATACTTCTTGTTTTTAACAGTTTGTTCTGTATTTGACAAAAATTACAGCCTTCTTTTTAGTATTTAAAGAATTTTCCTTCCTTTCCTTTGTTACAAAGGAAAGGTTCTCCGTAACAAAACTGTTATTTGTAGGATACCAGGTTTCTGTATTGGAATCTGGGTACTGTTTTATTATTAACAAAACTAATCTAGTTTTAAACATTTTTTTTTTCTGAAAAATTGCTGGTAGCTTTTAGCAGCCTAGGGTGAGACCACTTGGCTAAATTAAAAAAAAAATAAAAAATAAAATGAAAGACAGTTGTGCAGTAGAAAACTTAACTACTTTTTCTCTCTGCTTGTTTTGTAAGCTTCAGGATTTGTATGTGCCTGATCATGTTTAATTTTAGCTAAAGTCCTTCTCAGAAATTTCTCTCCTGTTCTCCCTCTGTGGTACTCCAGACTTCTCCTGGATTGTAATATTTGCTAAATTTTGCAACAGAGACTTTTATACCGACTGGGACTTGTTGGGTGGAGCATGTTGGTAATTCATACAGTTGTTTCCTGTTCTTGGGCTGAAGGGGCAGTGCCTGCTTTAAATTACCTGCTTGATGCTCTTGCCAAGAACATCAATCTTCTCTTACTGTTTTTTATGTTACTTTATGAGCCTTGCTTTGAGATGAAGGGAGTTTCGATCTGAATAGGGGTCTTCAAGCTCTACAGCCACTTGGCACAGTTACATAAATACCTGTTGCCCACTTAGCAGGTCCGAGTGCCCATCTGCATGAAGCAGGGCAGCTTTCACCTCCCACTGAAACATTTACTTTGCCACAGTACTTTTGTTAACCCTGTGTAAGGACTTCTCTTTAACACCCAAATTAATTCTGTCTAGCTACATCTCTTTTTAAAACTTAAAAATAAATTAAAATAAGTTGAAAAGAATGTACTTGAGCACTGTGAAGTCAAATAGTGAACTACGTTAAATTAACTCTTTTGGGCAGTCCTTCCTAAGAGCGATCTGTGTTCATTTGCTCCAAGCCTACCTCCAAGAAGCTGCCCCAAGGAGGGGTTCAAAGCAGGCAGTGTGCCAGTGGTTTCAGACAGTTTGGCACATGCTGAAAGCTTGGTCTTTCCTGTATTAGGCCATGGGCAGATGTCCACTAAGAATGATTAGGCAAAATTTATATAAAGGCCTTGTAAAATGGTGTGTGTGTTTTTTTCCTTTCTTTTTTTCCCCTCCTCCCCTATCCCCTTACTTGAGAAGTTTTATGTGGGTGTGTATTTTTTCTAAATTTATAAACCCTGGCTTTTGCCCTGGTCCGGTAGAAACTGCTCACCCACCCTTTTCCGTTTCCAGGCGGACTGCTGTTCTGTTATTTCAGTTCTGTAACTTTCTCCAACACTGTCCTGTTTTGCTTGTTATAAAGTGCTTGCAGTAACCCTTTCAGTTCTGCTGTCATCTTTGCCTTAAATCAGGACTGGCTGTTGTATTCATGAAAAAAAACACAAACAACAAAACAAAGCAAACCAAAAATCTTCTAAAAAGGAAATTAAAGACTTCTCCGCTGTTGCAGCTATCTGTTTGAATATAGGAAATGCGTTATGGCTTTCATTTGTATATTGACCATTGTAGTGTCTCCACACAGGGTTTTTCTTTATTTTCAATACTAATCCAAAACCCTCACTGCAATGGGATTTCTTTACAGCTTTGGCAGAGAAATCCCTTCACCTCTGAAGCTGAGGCAGCACTATCTTCATGTGCCAAATGAATTAGCAGAATTTGGGGAAAACATTTACATCCAGCTATGTCTTGGAGTCAGTTTTCCTGTTCTTCTCCCCTTTTGCTTCTTCATTCCTTATCCAACAACTTATATTGACCTGTAAGGACTTTGTTTCTCTAATATTAGTGTTTAAGCCGGTATTAGCTAAGTAGTTGTGTAAAAGTAAAGCGAACCCGACTGACCGACCCACTGTTTGGTAAGTGCTGTAAGTCAGACCAGAAAAGTAGCCTCGAATTTGTTCCTTGTAACAATTCAGTATTTAATTGATTATCTTGGGAATTAACTTGGATGGCCCTTACATGCAAGTTATGATGCAAGACATTAGAAAATAAGGTTAAGCATTAGGTTAGTGGGTATTTTCCAAAAGAAAGAGTAAATTGTTCTCTTCAGTAGTCAAATAGACAAACTCAAATAGATTTTTCAATAACATCAGAGGCAGTGGGTCAGGGATAAATGTATAAAATAACACTAAATCCTGTAGAAGTAACTTTTTAATACTTGTGAAAACCCTGGGTCTGGAAAATAGCGTATATATGGGCACTCCGTCTCCTCTCTTTCCTGACCAGATGTGGAGAACTGAGGTTGCTAGTGAGCGTTTCTTTTTAGATGTAGAAAGATGTTTCATTCATATGCAAAGCTCCCCTTGGATGAATAATTAAGCTGTGAGTGTACTGTAAGTCTTTCCAAGTGGTAGAGGACTGGCTATTCTCTTCTGTACCCAGCTTTTTACTTCACATGTACGTTTCCTTATTAAATGGGAATTTTTTTAATAGTAATTGAAATAGATCTTTCAATGCTGTTTTCAAAGCATGAAGTAGCTGGGAGATGGTTGAAAATGGTAAATCATCCATACTAATTTCTGTTATCTAAAGAACTGCTCTTTGAGCTCATGTCCAGAATAACTGCGCCAAATGGTCCTGTTGAAATTCCCTTTGGAAGCAGAGCAGTAATTGGATGAATGTTTAGCCTGGGAACAAATAATCCATGCTGAAGTTTATGGATTCTGCTTGGGAAAGGGAATAAAAGAGAAGTGGGCTGTAACAACGCTTTATTTGTCAGAAGGGATCTTAAGGAGACATAAAGATGTTTTCCCTCCTCCCATGTGTCTTTACCACAGTGATGATGATTCAGCTTATGTGTGCTCTCTGGAATGTGTACGTGTAGGGAGAGAGAGGGAGAGAAGAAAAGGATTTCTGTGGGTGCAGCTAACTGAAAATAGGAGATAATGTGTATAGCACATTGCTTCACCATAGAGTTGCCTACTTCAGCGAGTTTATCATCTTTATTTCCATGTTGACTAAAAATAAGGGGCTTTTAATCTTTGTTAACAAAACACATTTCTCCAGAAGACCTCTCTGAAGCAGGAATTCATTGTTTCTGAAGCAGTTGTGTTGACAAGGAGACTTTAGCTGTGTTTCTGTGGAAAGTTCTTTTGTCCATGATAGCATTTTGGGATCCCAGCATCAATGTGGCTGACTCTGGCTCTGATTGGACAGTTTATATTTAGTTGCTGGTTTCCTATAATAGTTTTCAGATGGAGATGTTAAAGAACACATACCCTTGTGCTGCTGTAATCCTAAAAGAGCATGGGGGAGTGAAAAAGAAAAAAAAAAGCATTAGTGTCTTTCCACAGAAGTAGTTTGGAAAAAAACAGCAGCTGCTTGCAGCCACAAAATGTTGAAATTAATTTTCAAAAAATTAGGTGGCCTGTAAAGCCAAAAGGTTCAGAAAATCCATGGTAAAAATCACTTAAATTTTGTATCTGGAAAGGACCTTAAAAAAGCTGTGGGAAGGTCTACTATTTTTTTCAATTACAAAAATTGTGATTCTCCAGTTTAGAATAGTAGTCGATTGATATTAACTAATAGCCATCAAGCACCACCTCATGACAGCTCCTGTGTCCCGTGTTGCTGCTGCACTTCCAAGGCAAATTAGTAGATGCTCAAAAAAAGCTGTGCCGCATATGATTCAATTATACTGTCAGAGTCATCTTTTATTTCAAAACTGAAAATGTACCAGATTTACTCTGAGCCTGGGTTTAAGATGACCTCTCTGGAAATCTTGCCTTCCAAGAAGAAAACTGAGTTCAAGTTTTCATGTGAGATGGGTTTGCAGAGCATTTAGAAATTATCTTTATCTAACATTTTTGATTTATTAGTTTAACTATTTTTTTATTCTCTCAATTACTAACCAGATAAGTCACCCTAGTTTTCTTTGATGAGCTTCCAGGAATGTGTCTCCTCTTTATCCAGTGCTTATAGGCAGCTGCCTGCAGGGACCTAACTTCTAGCTCTTCTGTGGCCATAGTGAATCTTTGGCAGCTCCTGGGGGACAGCGGGGCCTGACCACAGCACCTGGAAGAATTAGGCCCTGGTGCCAGCCAGTACATAGGTAGGATCTTTGTAAGGTTGTGGGTTGAGAAGAACATGAGGTATGATTGTTTCCCATGATGTATATGACAAAACCAGAGTGCTCCTACCACTGTCCTTGTAATGTATTGGACCTGTTTGGAGTCCTGGCCAGTATAATTTATTTTGAAGAGGAAATTCTAAAGTATGCTGTAGTCTGGTTTGATTAGAGCTACTTTGTCTTATGTGGTTACACAGCACAGTTTTCGTTGTTTTCTATCAGCTAGTGGGAGCAAATCATAGAAAGGTAGGAACCTTTACAGAGGTCACCTGGTTGGTCCCCAGATCCTGGAGTGAGATCGTCTCAAAGACGTGCTGAAATGGCGACTCTGTAATCTATTTCTATACTTAAAAAACAAACACACACCGCTCTGCAAGCAAAATAGTACTAACCTGCTTTGTTTCTTGCTTACTTCAAGTCCCCTTGTGATGGACAGAACAGGGAGAACATTTTGTTACAGCAGTGTTCTGAATTTTTGGAAGGTGTTATCTTGTTTTCCTCCCTTGGGTTTTGCATCTGTGCGATAAATAATATTCTTCTTGGTGCTTTCTGGGCTCCAGCTAATTCTACATCTGTCTTCAACTAGGGTGCCACAGGTTGGGCATGGTGCTCCAGATGAAGGCTGGTAGGTGCTGAGAATTGCTTCCTGTCTTGTGGATGCAGCATATTTGTACAGCTCAGTCTCATTGCTTTGATCAACAGTATGACATTGCTGATTTCTAATTAATTGTAGTTTTTTCTCTCAACATTTTTGATCTATTCAGTCCCTGTATAGGTGTACTTGGTTACACTTAACTGTATAATCTGGGGCACCTATAAAGAAATTAAGCAATTTCCCCATTTTTTAAGGCTGGTTTTCTGTAACTGTTAAATAATTTAAAATGAAAATTCAGCTTGACAAACATATATTCTTTAGACATTGGAACCATGCAAATAAGAATAATGTTGTGCTCAGGCCAGAGTTCTGTCTTTTTAGGTAGTGAATATTTAACCTTCATATTTGTCTGATGTGCAGTTTTCCCACTATCCTAAAGTTTCACCTAGGCCACAAGTGACAGCCATTTCAACATCCATTGATAAAAATGCTTTTCCTGTGATTTATTACTTGCGTCAGTGTTGATTTGCTCACAGACAGTAAATGATCAACAATTATCTGGAGTAATTTTTGCTTTGTGTGTGGTAGACTCACCCCTCTGGTCCAGACATTAAGCTGTGCAGCTGTTTGGTTCACAGCTACCAGGGAAGGGTAGGGTGAACAGAAAGGGGAGGAAAACAGTCTCGTTGGAGACAGTGCAATCCTGTGATTTATGCAGGGCAGCCTGCCCAGGACTGGACTGCTGGAGGATATTTTTCTCTGCAGCATTCGAGCGTGACTTGTTTGCCTGTTTTTAACCTACTACAAGGAAAATAAACCTTTTAACCACTAATTGTGTATCCCTTTCCACATGTGTAATTTCTAACTTGATACTGGGGGGGACCCCAAACAGTCTGAGTATTTGTTATTTAGGGCTTCTTGTTTAGTTGCCGTGTGCTGTGAGGGTAGTGCTGAATACTTCAGTGATAGCAGGGCTGGTGAGAAGGAGGGAATAGATCTGGAGCGGCTTTCAGGCTATTTAAAAGAGGAGCAGCTCACCGTTAAAGTGTAGCTTTTTACAAGATTTATTCTTGGGGGAAGAAATTTAGGTATTTTATAAAAACTCTTCTCTGAGTTCTTGCTGCTTTTCCCTAGTGGATTCCAAGATTTTGTCAGAGGTGTGCTGAGGAGATTTTACACCTCCAGATTCTTGTTTGGCTGCAGGCAGTTTCCTCTGGGCTTCCTGTTAAGTGGCTTTGGTGGCGGTTTCACATTGTTCCTCATTGATGACTCAGAGAATCAGGAAAGAGATCCCCTGCTGAACAAAAAGCGCAACCACCAAACAGGTGCCTGCACTCTGGGGTAGCAGAGGACAAACCACCCCATTCTGGACTTTTTCCTAAGATTGTTATCTGCAGGTATGAGACTCAAGAGGAATGGTTCATACACACTGAATGGGTAAGAAAGAGCCTGCATCCTCTTTTGAATCTTCCTCATTAAAACCATGTGAAAACGGAAGCCTTTATTTTCCTTTCTAGTGACGGGGTACATGAAATAATGGCCATGTTTTTTGTCTCAGAAAGAACAGAGGATCTCAGCATATGAAACATGCAGCTTATTTAGTTTGCTTTCTTCTGCATTTTGTTCAATTTGCTTTTATAGTGTGTGTGTGTTTGGTGGGGGCCAGTTAGAGTTGTCTGTATTTTAAAATAAGGAGGATCTACTCACTGAACCTGTGGAACATTAGGAACTGTGTGACTCCCGAAGAGGTGCCTGTACTAATTATTTTAAACATTTGCCAGCTTTTGGTACAAGTACAAAACAAGAGCTGAACTCCTTAAATGTGATGTTCCCTGATATGGAATACAAATTACCTTAGATTTAATCAGTATGAAAAATTAGTTTAAGTAGTTTCAAGTAGTAAAAACTAGTCTAAATTACTTTGCTAGCTTTGTGGTTTTAAAAATACTGATTTTCTTTCTCTTTGCTGTTGAATCTTCTCAGCAACAGAGAATATACAATTACTGGACAGAAGATAACTAAGCAGTTATTCCTTGTTTAAGGAATCTTGTTGTAATAATGGAAAACAAAATTTTCAGCTGATATTTATTTTTTTTATAATTGTATTTGATTTTTACTAAAGCAGATTCTTGTGTGTCTTCATATGATGTAAGTTTTATTTCTCAGCACAGCATATCTGGTCTGAAGAGAATTTGTACTTCCACAGCTCAGTGCTAACTGTTTATTTGTGCTTGGCAGGTGACTTGACAAATGAAGAAGGTTGTTAAGTCTTGGAGTGCCATTTTACTTTGGTGCTACTTTTAACCTTCTCTCATGAGTAAGCGCTGTGATAAGTGCTTTGTGGGGCAGTTGCCTTGGTGCTCTGTTCCTGAAAAGCCCAGGTGTATTTCAGAGTACAGGTGCAGACCAACCCCACAGTGCTTACGTTCTCTAACTGTGCCATGGACTGTGAGTTTGACTGGCAATCTGCACAGGAGAGGCAGAGAGCAGTGCAAGGGAATCAGATTGGGAATACTTTGACAGTGTTTTTTGACTGGACTGCACTGGTCTGCTTAATGCTGCTTAGAAGGGTCCTTTGCCAACATATGTTTAAATTTGACTTTTTAAAATTCCAAAATTTTACTTGGATTGGGTTTTCTTAGTATCAGAGTAGATGGATGCTAACATCTTCCTGGCATGTCCTTAACTTTTTTTTTATAACTGTAATGAAAATTCCATGATCTGACTGCATACAAGATCAAACATAATTGGAAGTTACTATCTTACACTATCTGTTTTTAAGCTGTGAGATGAATTTGTCCCTCAATGGGATTGAGTCTGTAGTAGATAGAGGCTAAGAATATATTATGGTTAACTTGGCTTTTTTTGCAGAGGTTTTTGACCCTTTGAGAGATTATATTAGAGAGTCAATAACAAAATGGTTAACGAAAAGCAAAAGGTAATGGATATTACTTGTGTTAAAGGAATTTTTTTAGATTTTAGTTACAAGAAGTAAAATCTTTAATTGATTTGAGATTTATTAAAAATGAATGCATGGTATAGAACTTCAGGGGAATACATTGTACAAGATCACCCTGTGCATCTGTTCTGCCTTGTTCTAACTTGCAAGATGCTGCATAATCATTTTAAGAAATTTCAGTTGTTATGACCCACTCCGTACCTGGCATTACATTTTACAGCAAGTATTTAACTAGAAGTGTTGTATTACAGTAAGTAAAACCAGTGGAACCCAAATGCTTGCATGAAAAAGAAGCTTCAGCTGTGAGTTTGTGGGAGACTCCAATATTATCTGATTCTAACATGCTGATGTGCTTTGCTTTATTAAACAACAGATGCTGAGGAGTGAATTTATCTAATTAAAGAAATTCCTTTTATGTTTATCTCTTGCCTAGATGGTTTAATAATGCAAGGTAATGGAAAAAGAGCTTCAAGTATGTTTTCCTGTTTAGCCTAAACTTTTGCCATGTCAGCAGAAAGGCTTGTTTTGATCTTTAGGGGTTTTTGTTTGGGACAGCGTGTTCCACTTGTCAGGTGGAGCAGCACCCTGTTGTGCAGGTCACTTGAGGGGAGGGGAGCTCATTGGGGTGGAATGTTGTAGGGCAGATACAAACGATGCTGCAGCTGGTATATGCACATGGAGGGGACAGAGTTAGCACAGGATTGCTCCTTACAGTGTAGTGCATGAAAGCTTTGAGCTCCTCTTATGTAAAAAAACCAAAACCCAAAAAAAGCCATAAACAAACAAACCCTCACAAAAACAATGACAAAAACAGGGAGTTGTTTGTACAGCCAAATTCTGATACACATGTTATGTGAAGACCCTCCCTTCTTTTGCATAAACATGCTCATTTTTCTTTTTAATAGTTCTGTCTTTGATGTCTTGCAGTACTCTCCAAAATGTCAAATATTTGCTCCAATTTTCAGGAAAATACTGATTCGTGCTTTTAGTTTTGCTTGTAAAGAAGGAACTGTAGCAAAAGTCATCACAATAATTAGTTTTTCCTCTGCATATGATTTGGTCAGGCCCTGATCGCACTTGTAGACTCGTAAAGGAGGAGGAAGACTACAAGGGGAGCTAGGATACTTAAAAATATTTTCAAAATTAATACTGGCAAAAAGGTTTCACCTTTCTGCTGTTCCATCACACTTCATTAGACACTAGAATAAGAACTGTACAAAAAAAAAAAAAAGGAAACACAACTAAAATCCAGAGTTTCACTGAGAAGCAGTGATTTGCAGGTATTCGTTGAGCCGGTAACATGGACATGGGCATGTTCACTCTTGCTTTTTGAAGTGGGCAATGGTTACACATGTTTGTGGAGGCAGAGGGATCTGGTGCTGAGATTCATCAGAGGACACTGAGTTAGAGATCCACCTTATCTTGCTGAGACTGAGGGTAGAAACATTACATGCCAGCATCTCTCTGATGGTGTTGTTAAGTCAGCTTTGCTGCTGTGGGCCAACCTGCAGTGTGCTGATTATATTTCTTTGCATTGCAAAGTTTCTTTTTATAAACGATCTCTTTTGAAGGTCATCCTAGCTTGGGAGATGCTACTTTATTTGCGTGGTGCTCTGTTGTGACACAGTGGCAGTGAAAAATGCACTGGCACTGTAATCATTGCAGCACCAATTTTTTCTCTTTACAATTGCTATTTTTTCTTTTGTCTTCTTTTGCTGATTTACCTTTTGGAATTAGTGATAGTCAGTATAAGTCTTTGGAGGCAGCTAGGGTCTCAAATAACAATATTGTTTATTACACATCTAGTTCCTCTTTTTCTCCTAATGACTTAAGTTTGAGGAAGGGTGTAAATCCGAGCATGCATTTCACAAGATACGACCTCAATGCCCCCAAAACAAATATGCAGCTTGAACTTTGGTGATATGATCTAAGCTTCCTGCCTTTTGGAATCATAATGTATGAGCCTATGCATTCCTAAAATCTTTGCAGTGATGCAGACAGAACTGTGCCCTTTTGGTGTACCTTCATGGCCATGCCCTCTGCAAGAAAGCTTTGCTGCAGTGGTAAGTAGATTCTGAATTGCAGAAGAAAAGACCTCCACTGGACAGCTGGCAACTTCCTGCCCTTCCTTCAAATATCATAGGATATACTGACAGTCTACTAGGTAAAATTGCACCCAAATTGGGCTTTCCAAGGACCCTGGTCAGAGAGCCACATGGTGCCTCATGATTTTCTCCTGCTTGTCATGGCAATTTTGGCAAGGCCATGCAGCCTACACTTTGTCTGCAATGTTTTCTAAACCAGCGTAGGTTTAAAAACTTGACAGCTCTCTGAAGATGGCTGTTTAAGCAATAATCTCTGCAACTCCTGCATAGTGGCCATGCCAAGCACCCATGGTCATGGAACTGAACATTTACAAGAGGTTATTTGCTGAAACAAATACGTAGCACAAACTACAATGTTTAAATGTTAATGAAAGAATTTTTATATTCTCATCATTGCCCTACTTGACTGCACTGTTGAATAACTGCTGTGTGGTGTGTTTTCCTGGGACATTTTTAAGTGCCAAAGAAATATAGCTAGATATAGTGCACTCAGAAATCTGACAGGGGTGAAAGCTTTGGAAATGCAGTGTTTGCAGCTTAGCATCTCAGTGCCTATGCTGCTGAGGAGCACTACCTCAATTTTCTTGAAAAGTTTGTGTTTAACTTGTGACATTGGTGTTTCACCTGAGAGTTCAAGTAGTTTGACATCTTTGACATCTCCCTTCTCCTGCTCAGTGCAACCCTGGGTCCTTCTGCAAATGCTCTTTGAGTTCTGCTGCATTAATCTTGGTTCTGTGTGTACATGAAGGTACGTAATCACAGTCAGAACTAACCCATGCTTTGAAACAAATTCAAGTTGGACAGGGACAAAATACTTAGGAATATCTTAATGATTAATGGATGCTCAGCTGACTCTGATAAAATATTGTTGGCCCCAAGATGTTTCCTCTTCTCCAAGCCACTGCTTTAAACTAATGACTTTTGATTTTGAGCCAAGCACTGAAATTGAAAAAGAATTTATTTTTCTTGTGTGCTTCCGTCTTGTACTGACGCAAAGCAAGCCAAGGAGAAAAAGTATATCTTATGTTTGTTTTGCCCAAA
The DNA here is from genome assembly GCA_035222235.1 of Margarornis squamiger. Taxonomy (NCBI): domain Eukaryota; kingdom Metazoa; phylum Chordata; class Aves; order Passeriformes; family Furnariidae; genus Margarornis; species Margarornis squamiger. Next base: position 16,578,953 of record JAWWTY010000156.1, read on the forward strand.
AAAGTAGAAATCGGAAAGAGCATAGTAAGCCTGCTTCAGAAGGCTTTTTCATTAAGTCTTATTGCAACTGCAGGAAAAATAGCTTTGAAGGATGTGACAAACAGTTCATGAAAGCCTGTTGAAATAGCTCATCTGGCAGGCAGAGGTAGTATGAACACCCAAATATCTTATCTGAGGAGAAGCAGCTGTTTGAACTGCTTTACAGTCCTCCCAAATTACCACACTTTCTGTCATGACAAAAAGGGAAATCTAAGGATAGCAATGCAGACTGTTATGCTTGGAAAGCACAGCACAGATTTATCAGATTAGGGCCAAAAATGTAGATTATCCACTTCAGTTTTTGTTGGATTGGGAATCCATTTTTGGAGAGTCATCTTTAGAATGCTTTATGGTGTCAGAAAATGTAAACCAAGATGCAAAATGCCAGCAGTGCTGGCTGAGCTCTTGTCTCACTAGAGGTATCTTAGTAGTTTCTTGGTCAACTGTAGCCAACCCACTGCTCATTTGTAACTTAGCTACAGGTTCACTGTTCCACTTTCTGAAGCTGGCAGTGATTTTTGTTCATATGCTTCAGTTACAAAGTGAGGTGGCTTCTCCCATGTCATTAAAATGCCCTTATATTGTTCTTTGGAGCAGGAGGGTTACTACAGTCTATGTAGGGATGATGTTCCATTAGTGTTTGGATGAAGGCTGAGATGAATCTCCTTTGACTGCTGAGTGTGTACAGAGGGAGAACAGGCCCACGAGGACAAACGAAATGTGGCAAATACTCTCATTCTATACACAGCAGAAGTTTCTTTTATAAAACACTTTTCCTAAGTCTCCCACTCCACTCCCCTGTAACCCATATTTACCATCCCATTACTGTGCAGAGGCATGGCCGAATGACTGGGACAGGATTTCAGTCCAGCACCATTTCCCACACCCAGAAAGGGCTGCTGGCTCTTTCTGACCACTGCTGCTCCTCTGTGCTGTGGATGTTCATTACTGCGCGTTCTGGCTGCTGTGCTCTTCCCTGTGCTTTGCTGGAGAAAGACCCCATTCACTTTACTGTTGGCTCTACTATAGGAACCATGGAGAGGTGTATGGACCCATCAAAAGCTGGACAAGAGTGACAGTGAACACAAGGATCTTGAAAGCAAGCAGTAGGGCTGACAGTAGTGTCACTGTCTGGTGACAATAACTTATCATTTGCAGCAATTTCACCACATCTTGGCATTATTTATGTGTCCTGGACAGTCCCTGCTACTGTCCACCTTACTCTATGTTTGCTAAATAGAGGGGCTTGTAAATATGGTACAAAATATCAAACTACTTCTAAAATTCTAATTCTGAATCTTTTGAGTTAATCTTCACCTTCAGAAATGCTGTTTCTTTTATAGAGGATTATGGGTATTGGTTCTTTTCAAACTATTTAAACTATTCAAGCTGAAAAAGTTTGACCTGTTAAGCCTGGAGAAAGGTGTGTGTGGAGACCTCACAGCAACCTTGCAGTGTCTGAAGGGGGTCTGCAGGGAAACTGAAGAGGGACTCTTCATCAGGAACAATAGTGATAGGAGAAGGAGTAATGGGTTCAAACTGAAAGAGAGGGAAATCTAGGTTAGATATTGGGAAGAAATTCTCTGCTGTGAGAGTGGTGAGGCACTGGAACAGGTTGCCCAGAGAAGTTGTCAATGACCCATCCTTGGAAGTGTTCAAGACAAGGTTGTATGGAGCTCTGAGTAACCTGGTCTAGTGAAAGGTGTCCCTGCTCATGGCAGAGGGGTGGAACTAGATGATATTTAAGGTCCCTTCCAAGCCAAACCATTCTATGATTCTACTGCCCTTTATATTCAGCCTAGCTGTTCACGTAGCATTTGTCCTACAACACAAGATCTATGATCTCACATGTTTTGTTTGAAACTTTTTTTGCACGTCTGAGCATTCAAAAGTAGTTTAAGCATTTTTATGTTTATTAACAATGTACGTCTAAAAGCTTAAACTGTAAACCTTATATGGGGAAAGTATTATAAATGTAATGCTTCTAAATAGAAGATTTCATTAGAACTTGCACTATGAGTCATTGTTGTTATATTAATAGAGCTATTCCCAAATATGGATTTGGAACTGGGCCTTCTTCACGATGAATGCTGCAGATGACTTACAGAAAATAAGTATTTCCATTAAATATCAAATTTGGGGGGGGGGGGGTAATCTCTTGGTCAGCCAGTTACAGAGATCAGTGAAGCATATAGTATAGAATATTTTGTAATCTAATTCTGAAACTGCAGTACTTTATGCCAGGTGATATTTTAGTCAGAAAAGTCTTTTTTTTTTTAATATGAAAAGATGATTAAGAAGTAAGACTCAGGCTGTGATACAGAATCATGTTCATTTTAATACATACTCTTAAAACTGGCCTGATCAGTTAGTCTCCCACCCTTTGGAAATATTGAAATCAAAGAACAACCTGTAGGAATATATACTCATTCTCATAGATTATCTACGTGCAGCTAACAGTAACTCTCCACAGATATTTTATTAGTCTCTACCGGAAGCAAAGATTTAATTCAGAACTCCAGAATGTGCTGTTACAGGTCCTGTGTGTATGTATTTTTTCTCTCCCTATTTTTTTTTTAATTTTACTTTTTAAAAATTATTTTTTTGTCCCACCATAACATATATACTTACTGAAAATGCCTCACCTTTTGATATAGAATATTGTGGCACAAGTTCTAGGAAATTGTCATCCTTGCTCTTACACAGAATCTTGGGTTGTGGTAAGTGCTCATATTAAGACTCAAGTGTTACAAAGATGTTGTTTCATTAACAATCTGGGTCCAGAAAAGGGAACAACAAAACACTTTAGAGGTTTACCTTTTTTTTTTTTTTTCCTTCCCATTTCTGCCAACTCTCTCTCCCTTCCTCCTTCCAAGTAAATTGCTTTGTGGGGTAGGTAGTGTGGTCAGGGCTTATAATGGAGGTTGTGTATACACAGGGTAAGAAGCACACACTAAAAGTAGGCATAAAATTTATCTGGTTTACACCAAAACTAATAACAGCCTGATTTATAGCTCATTAATAATAACTAGGAGCAGTAAATCAACTGTCAACTTTTACACCAGTTACTGTGAATTGCAGACTCGGTAGTGTGATATGCAATGGACAGTTTATTTCTGCCTCTTCCCCCTAAGACGCTCTGAGGAATAGAGCTTTAAAATAAGTTATTACTGTAAAAGCATACTGAATAAACATATTAAGCATAGCCATTTAAAAAGGATTTTTTTTCAGTGAATTTAGGCTTTCCATTAACATAGAATGGGTGCATGTTTTCTTCCCATACCCCCTGTCCAACTATAACTACAGTAATGATGATGTAAATTGACGTTTCTTTTCTCACTGCTGTCTTAAGGGGACTCTTGAATATGGTCCACTCTAAGGCTGAGAACACAAAAAGCCAAACCTGTTAATGATTTTTAAAAATGTTTAATTCCTCAAGCTCTGTCCTGCCAACAACAACCCAGCATAAACCATCACTTTGCTTAGTGCTGCTAGCTTAGTGAAACGAAAATGTAAGTTCTTTGACTCTGTGGGGGAGAGAACAGCAGTGATGCCCATGGATGTTAAAGATGAGGAAGCGCCGTGCATTGGCAGGCAAGATGCTTGTGCTGAATGTGAGGTAGCTGGCAGCACCACGCTGACTCTGCATGTCAGGTTTATTGGCTTAGGAGCTTTATTTCATGGCAGTCATGCAGCTACATTACTCAAAGGTGTTGAATGTATTACTTTTGAAGACAAGTCTTTGCTTTCCCAGTCAGTTTTAATTACGGGTGTATTCTAGATACAGCAACAAGGCAGTTTTCTGAGGGGAATTTAATCATTTTTTCATTATAATTTGATTTCATGGAGCTTGTGAGAAGATTTTTGTAATGAGTGATGGCTCACAGAACACTCTGAAGAGGAATTATGTTGACTACATATTTAAATATTATTATGGGGTTAAATGCTGTTTTGTAATATGCTCAAGACACCACATTTATTAACAGAATCTTTTTTTCCCCTTTTTTCTTTTTTTTTCTTCCCTCCAAGCTCTAAAAGACTGCTTAGTGTGACCTCAACAAACACAAGTTAAGGTAGCTATGCAGGAACTAAAAGAAATCAGACTTTTTGCCGATTCATTTCATTTTTTCATTAAAAACATTTCATTTCTCAATGGTTGGGATATGACTTTTGAAGAGAGATTGCTTCCTATCCAGATTAGCATTCTTAATACTAAGCTGTCAGCATGTTAGGTGCTTTCTGTGAAGGTGGATAACATCTATTTGTGTGTGATGCTGTCAAGCTATTTTATGGGGTTTTTTTCAGATAGCTCATAACGAGTAGTGTCAAACCAGCATCTCAGGATTTTTTTCAGTGGAAAACCTTCCTTCTGTTCATGCTAATTATTTTCTTGTTACTAGTTTTTAATATGTGTTCCTGGAATACATAAGATCAACAAGATCTGTCCTTCGACATACAAATTAGTTATCAAGTGACTGACCCTCCTAGAAAGCCCACATACATTTCTGTTCTAATGAACTTTTTTGTTTTCCCTGAGCTAAAGACAATATTGTTACTAGCCTATGGTTTCTCAAGTGGAGGTGTAGAACTTTTCCTGTGCTCTGGGGAACTATATTCTGCCCTTGAAACGGTATAGTCTCATTTATAAAACATGGATAAAAATGTCTAGTCACTTTATAAGGCGTTTAAGAACGGATTAACTTGTACAGGTATTGCATTTGTTACATTTCTGTAAAGATACATAAAGCCTGTGCAAGGATCTAACCACCTGAAAACTCGGGTAAAAATAACTGATTTTTACATTTATGGGTAAGTCTGCATGAAATATAAATACATTTGAAAACAGCAGCACGGGGGTGAGTAAACATTAGTAAGCCCAGCCATCCTGTCGCTTACCTTAGAATAATTACTGGTCTGCATTTGAAGAACAAATCTTAATGTTGGCAAACTCCACCTTTTTCCTGCCCAGTCTGTATGTGGGAGAGTCTTTATAAGAATCTGTTTCCTGTTTCCCAGACAAGGGAGGGGAAAAATGTGTTTTCTCCTTGTTCTGAAAAACAAAAGACAGGCAGTGACTGCATGCCTGCCCCAGCAGCCAGCCGGAGCCAGAGCCTGTGGAGAGCTGCAGCCTCCAGCAAGGCCCTTGGCTCAGCCCTGGCGAAACAGCCCCGTGTTCCACAGCTGGTCCCATCGGGATTTACCTGCAGAGTTGTATCAGAGAGAGAAACTGTCCAAAAGGTGATAAAAAGAGCTGGATCTGTGGGGTTTTTGATGTCACTTTCAGTCAGTCTGAAGTGTAGAAAATTTGTCACTATCTTCCCCTTTTCCTTGCAGGATTTCTTCCCAAATCTATTTTTTCCAGTTTTATGGATTGGTTTTTGTCTCAGACTACTAAGCTTTGCAGGGTGAGTTTTGCAAGGGACAGGGGATACAGTGGCAGAGACGGAACATGTGCTTAAGCCAATTGGAAAGTAATTGTAGCCCTTACCGAGTGCAAGCCTAATAAAGTTGTAATGACTGTAAAAATGTACAGAATAGCAACAAAATGATTCTTCGTTTGACTTGGAGGGATATCTGCATAGGTGTGGCCGCCATGTTCCTCCAATACCAAGTCTATTTGTGTAGATTTTTATAGGTATTCCAATTCCGTCCCATATTATATGAACAATAGCCACTTTGGCCTTTTCCTACCTAAAATTTTGAATATTATTCATATTTGAACATCCTGATTTAAAATAGTACAAATTGGGCCTGCTGTGCTTTAAAGTCAACTCCACTGCTACAGCTTACAAAAATAAATTTTACTTTCATAGAGGCGACTTCAACCACGTTAGAGTTCACGTCTCCTCTTTATGCTGTCCTTTTAAGGAAAACACCCTATGCTTTGGGTCTTTGTTGGAGAACTTTGTAGTCAATAATAGTAGCAGGTGATTGATAGTGGAATTACAGGGCAAATAGTAGTGTGTCACTGTGTATTAGAGAAGTCCTGTGAATAACTAACAGCTCTCCTAAAAATGGTTCAAGAACTAAAAGTAAAGTTTTGGGGTTTTGAGAACACAGTTTAGAATTATCAGTTCCTTTTTCTCTGTTTTCTCTGGAAAGGAGTTACATTGTGTGTAGGTTTGCTGCTTTTGCTCTGTCCGTCAGCACATACTCCAGCTACAGGAATTCTGAAGAACATTTGGTGGGAGGGACAGTGTCTCTTATTGTTCTGGACAAATTTAGTGGGCTGAATAAATAAATTGAGCTTTTGATGTTTTACATGTATTGAAAATCTAGATAGATGAATAAGTTTCCAACTTGGCTACCATGTCACTCTCAATAAGAGATACAAATTGTGAATTTTAGTTTATCAGTAGTAAACATCATAGTAAATCTGATAAATATAATTAGTAAATCTGCTCTATAGCATATGTAACTATGATAATGATGAGGCAGTTTCTGTGTTACAAACTATTTTGCAATACAGGTTAAATATTTTCATTGTCATGTTCTTGACAAATAGTTGTAATTTGTCCGCTCCCCTGTAAGTAAATATTTGAATAAATACTGCAATTTCAAAATAGACAGGTCTCTGAGGATTAAAAAACTATTTATAAACAAAGTGTTTAAGAGCATGTTTCATCTCCAGCTTAGGAATGTGATTCCTTGTTTGTCCCAAATACATACTTCAAGTTTCATACACTTCAAGATTCAGACATAATGCTCAGGCTTGATTTTCTTTATTGTTACTATGGGGAGAGATTCTTCAACGGGTGGCCAGAAAACTGCAGGACTGTGAGGAGATTATCATCTTTTGATAGTCTTCAGCCATGGTGAGCTGTTTCCTGACAGTTGTCTGACACGTGAGAGTGCGCTGAGCAGCTCCACTTGGATTGTACCTCTGCTGTCTCAGGTCTGAGTCTCCTATTCCTCCAAGTGTTTCCCTGACTTTCTCTTACAGCAGTACTTAACACCACATCCTGGCAGTATGGGACAATGGAACAAATAGCTATGTGTAATTTTGCTCGGCTTATAGTTTTATCACTCGTTTATGGGAACCAATGTAGCTGCCCACATTGGGCGCTGTTCTTTGCGTGCACATGTGTAAAGCTCTTGGTGTAAATGTGCTGCTATTCAACAATGCAGGTAAGTCACTGGAGTGGCAAACCTTCCCTGAAAAGGACTTCCTTTCCCTAGCTGGGTTCTGCTGTTTCTCTGGCATGTCCAGTGACTCTGAAATTGCCTCATGGTTAGCTGCGTCACAGGGTTAAACTGGCAGAAAATGAAAATGCACCATTTCCAGTTGGTTTGGTCAGGGAGGAATGGTAGGGAATAATCCTCTCTGAAGAAGCAAGCTGACAGAGTGGCTTAGCTGTGTCACCAAAAGATGCCCTCAAAGGGCTTCAAAAGATTCCAGTGGCATTTTGTGTTGGTAGATTACTGAAGAACACTGTTAAGAGACCTTTATTTGTTGACTGCTTAAACACTACTTAAATATTAGTTTACTCTAAATGAGTTTTTGGAAATTAAAGAATTTCACTCGGAAGCTTTTGAGTATGAGAATGTCAATGTGGTTTTGTTTCTTTGTATCCATTCAGCCAATTTTTGAACAGCATTGCAGCTTTTGGTTTATTTAATATTTGTATGTGCACAGAGCAGCTGTTTGTTGCCTTCATGGAAATGGAAGGCTGTTTGTGAAGGGTTACACAAGTAGAACAAATGCCAAGCTGCTGAGCTGTTCCTCGTTGCCAGTCTGTTTCTCTTAAGCAACAATCTGCTAATAGAAGTTGTGGCACAAAAGCAGATGTCTACAGTACAGGAGGGCAATCTGGCTTCCTTTGTTGCATGGTAGGAGAGGATGGGCTTTCAAGTCTTGTTGGAAGCTGATTATCTGGAATTAGAAATGAAGCAGTAAATGAAGGCCTAAAGAAAGTAAAACTGCAGCTTTCACTTTTAGTAGACGTGTAACATGTTGAAGTTGGGAACTGTCTGCAAGTTCGGACTTGCATGATGGCAATCTGTTAAGCCTTGGGATTCTCACCCATCAAGCAACCCAATGATACTTGAGTATATGGAGAGGGTAAGGGTGGGTCATGTTATTCAGCAAGTTCAGGTATGGTTGGTTGTCTTTTCTGAGTTCTATACATTAAAAGTAGCATTGTTAAAGTGAGGTGCAAGACAGTATTGAAGGAATTGGGGGATATAGCTTATTTGTGGGTTTTTCATTGCTGCTCTCTTAATATGTTCCTTGTACAGGATGGGAGAAGGCATTTGCCCTGTCTGAGAATAAGGAAGGCATTGGAGACAGTGGGCAGTAAATTGGAACTGAGTGGCTTTCCACACTAATGGTCATATTAGTAGATGATAAGACATTCTCATTCAAGTTTTAGGCTGTATCATGTTCCCTGCTCCTTTCTACATGGTCCCTTGGGTCAGATAATTTGGCTCGAATCAATAACTGCTCTTTGCTCAAGGGTATTCAAGGATTACAGTGGAAGCAACACAATGATAAGGAGCTCATTTTATGTGGAAGCAGACATAACATTTTTGCCACGTGGTCTCCATTTGTTTCTTACAACCTAATTTTGAATGACTGTGCTGTGGCTTCCCTCCCCATGGTTGTGGGTGAGAAAGTAAAGAAAATGTATTACAAGAAAAGGAAACTTTTATTTTTTTCTCTCCCTCTCTTTGAGATTTTTAATCAAAGGTAGCACAATCCATATGGGATGAAATGATCCTAGTTGTTACTAAGCTGATTAAATATTTATAACACAAGGGTTATATTATATTTATATATCTTCTGTCTGGGTAATGTAAGTAAATTAATGATTTAATAGATTTTTCTTTCCTTGCTGAAATAATGAGAATAGCATTCTTTCTGTTGACTTAGGATGCAAATATTCTCTGAATTTCTAAATGTTAGAAACTTGGAACATTCTAACCTTGCAATAGGTCCTTTAATTTATTGGGGAATGGAGATCCAGATGAAGTTTTGTGTGCTTGTTCATTCCTATAAAGATTTTAGGATAGTTCCAGGTCTTTTGAGCAGACATGCTTGTGCTGTCTTGAGTAGGCACTTGGATACCTTATAAATGAGAAAGGTAGAAAAGCCCCACAGTACTTGAAGACAGGAAAAAATTTCTAATAATAAGGCATAAGGAGATTGGTTTTCAGTTATTTGTAAGTTCAGAAGGTAAATATGATATCTAACTAATGAAGTACAAAGAAAGGGGGAAGAAGGAAGCTATAATCTAACAGAGAAAGAATGACAATCATAATTGGAAACATAAATGGATGTTAAAACTAGGAGGTTTGAAATATTCCAAGGATGTGCACTTTAGCACTGGATGTGATCTGCCATTGAAACAAATTGCTGAGAAAAATAACTGATGTTTCTTCCTTGTCATATGCACAGGTTGAAACCAGATGCCTTTCTGCAAAGTGTGCTTTGGGCTAATTAAGCTTTGAGTTCAGTACCAGAGTAACTATATGGAAGGCTGCAAGAGCTGAAGGCTGGTTCTGACCCCAGAGCCTACTGCTCTGGTTGCTGTGGTATGCTGGCATATAGCGTTCCCAAGCATCCTGGGTCTGGTAGCTCATTCTGTGGCCTGCACCTAATTGCCCCTGGTTCCCCAAGGGCCCCTGAAAAGGAGCTCTGGACAAGGCACCCTACTGTGGTGTACTTTTTTCTGTGGGCTCCTGAGCAGGAGGTAGGTGGCTGCATCATCCTCTGCACGTGCAGTGCCTTTGATTTGTGCAATCCCAGTAAATCAGGCTTTTCAGGGAAGCGTTGGGTAGGTTCTGTGGTGTATGAGACTGGCATGCCACTGGAGGAAATGTGTGAATCACTGGGTGGAAAAGTTGGGTGTTACCCGTGTACATCTTGTCTCTGTTCCAAATGTCTTCTGGCATTGTTGGTTGGGGTATGAAGAAGGTTTTTGAGAGTACACCTGCACTGGAAGAAAGTCAAGTGCAGTTATTGGCAAAATGTGTTTATTTTACCAGTATAGCTTGTTTTACTTGGACAGCTCAGAGGCATGGGTGAGGAGTGACTTCTAAAATGTGTGTGCAAAGCACAGGTTTCCTCGGAAGTGCTGTGTCTGCACTAGCAGCCACTCTTTGCTGCATGCTGTATTTGTGTAAGCAGAATATCTTGGCTCAAAAAAGAACATGTTTTCATTGTGAAATAATTGGAATATGTAAGCTACAAAAACCATAGTGGGGAGGTGTTTGTTTTATCTACAGGGTTAAAACAGATGAACTGAACCCCAAGAATGCTGATTGTACCTACCTGTCAGATCTTGTCTCTGTGTGAATTTTGTGCTGTGATAAGACCTGCGTATATTGTCTTGTCTTTAAAACTGCTGTCCTTCACCAAACCATTACAGCTAAAGACAAAGCAATAGTCATATGAGGTGAAAGATAAGGGGAGCTGTCCATTACCTGCGTGTTGCTAACTGCTGATTCCATGCCAAGTCATTCCTTCTCCAACTGTTTAAAAGGTAAAGTTTTACCTGCCGAGGCTTGTTCCTCAAAGGACTTTCTGAATCCTTGGACACTGAAGCATGTTTCTTGTCCCCTTTCTTTTGGTGTAGGAAGCAAACATCTTTGTTTAGTTCTCCTGCCCTCCCTCCTCCTTTAGGGACACCAGAAGGACCTGATGGGCTGCAGTGCTGAGGGCTGGTGAGAGGCCTGGGGTTACAGGGCAGTGTCTGTCACTGCTCAGAGGATTGATAGCAGGGTTACAGTCCTCAGTGGTATTATTTATCTCTGTTGTATGTTTCGATATGCACTCAGATTGTATGGATATGGATATTGACTTCAATTAGGTGGATTTTTACCAGTTTCTTTATAAATTTAGTCATAGGGAAAGGCAAGCAAAAAGATCTTTCATACAAGAATTGGTAGTCAGCAGGCACACGGGCAGAATCGCTGTGGTTAGGATCCAAATATGCATGAACACTTGCATACGCAAACAAAGCAAAGCCTATTTTGTGGAGTAAAATATTTTATTACTTTCAGAAACAGCAACAGCAATGTGTTTTGAACATTGTATCATTAAAAGCAACAAGTGTATTATGATAAAAGAATTATTTTCAAAATTTGCATTTAGTTGGTAATTTGTTCATTGTATAAATAAATAATAAAATAATAAAAATAATAATATAAAATAATATATGTGGAACATATATTAGGAAGAAAATGAAGACTTTCTTCCACCCTTCTACCATGCTCTCATCTTTTCTCCTTCCTAGTTTCTTAAGAAAGCTGCATCATATTTTTCATGATTCTCAAGGAGGTTAAGATCCAACCTTTTAATGTTCACACAGCCACACAAATTTTTTTGAGTGATCAGGTTTATATACAACAATCTGGTTGGATTGGGAAGACTGGAACTTGATCCTTAATGGCATTTGTAGGTTTTTCTTTTGCTTTTGCACTGAGCATGTAAGAGAGCAACTGGGAGCAGAATCTATATTCTGTGTTTTATTACCCTCCAACCCAAGAAACGAAAAACTGAATTCTGAGGTAAAATCAGATGCTTTAATATGGAGTGCAAATAAATATACCAAGGTTAGCTTTTGAGTGCTTAATTCTTAGCTGTTACGTGTCTTGTTTTAATGTGACTTGCTAAGGTGTGGTCACCCTGAATTGGCTGACTCTTTGACAGAGATATGTCTAGAATTAAAGTTATGTAAGCCTGCATCTGTTCAGAGCAATTTTACGTAGTTCGTAGTTCTGGCCAACATATGGAAGAGATTGTAAAATTTTGATAATATGTTAAATAGTCTGCTATGTTTCATTTCTGGTGCTTCTGGTTAATGTGTGTGAACTAGAAATACATCCTATTTCTCCTTTTGTGAGATGTGCACTTACTCATTCTGTTTTCTGTTTGGTGCACATTTAGAAGCGAATTCTTTTTCTGAAGTCTAAGGATATTTTCCTTTTTTTCTTTTTTTTAAGGGTTTTTTTTTTAATTAGCATGCCAGGACAGAAGGTTGAGGCAACAGTGGTAAAGACAAGGGAGGATTATTAAATTTTCTCCTTCAGCTTTCTTCACTATTTCATAACACTAATAAAAATAAAGCTACTGAAATGAAAAATAACTGTTCCTTTACTAAAGTAAAAACAATGAAAAGATTGATGGTGCAGCCCAAGTGTGGGTGTGGACGTGTTTATGTAATGTGGGAAAAATTTTCTAACAAACTAAGAATAGTGGTTAAATGTTTGTCCTCTTGGTAGTATCCTAGTCATGATGCAATTCTCAGCAAAATGCACTATAATTAAACAGGGAAGTTGCTATTTGCATAGTGGAACACGATGTATTTTCCCCAGTTTCAAACCATTTTTAGAGTAGAGCATTGAAAGGGAAAGGTTCACGTACTGTGTATTGGAGCACATTTTCTTGATACACATAATGTACCTTCAAAGTGTAGAAGTAGCTCAAGATGCAAGGTGAATACATATTCTAGTGTTTGCTTTCACCTTCCCAACAAGAAGCCAAAAAAAAAAGTGAAAATAGTTCAGGTACTGTGTTATCACTGAATTTAGATACATTTTTATATATAAACTTTGATTATATGTGTGTGTATATATATAATCTTGCTTTAGAGTGGGGCTCAATTTCATTGACATCTCAAAGGTAGTGGCAGAGTGGGGCTTGTCAGAAGTCTGGAGTTGTCTTTCCCCTCTTCTGTTACCACATAGCATGTTCTGTCCTCTGGCCCTCGCTGGCCTGTGCATCCTTACAATAACACTGCAGCTTCGGTGAAGCAATTTTCATCAAGCATTTGAAAAAGATGTCTTTGCTGTGTTCATGGTAGTGGTATTTTTCAGTAGCTAAGTAGGAATTATGATCGTTTGACATTATTAGCCATTGATTCTAGTCTCAGTACCTATTGATAAGGATAAAGTCCTGAAAGCAAGTAGTTCAGGAAGAGTATGCAAAACAAGGCATGCAAAATGTAGATTATAGTAGTTTCTCTGGTTTTGGCTGTGGAATTGGGTTAGAGACTTATTTAGTAAAGCTCACGCAGAACAGTCTTGGTTGACACAGTAGTGTCTCTTCCTCAGGTTCTTTCCAGTACCTTAAGTGTGACTTTTTTGTGCCAGAGAGCAGGCAAGGCTAATTTTCTTATTGCATTACTAAAACATGACAAATGACAATCTTGTCTAACCAGAAGAGCAAAGCTCTTCTGTCAGCCAGTGCTTTTGTTTCCTAGTAAATAAACATCCATTCAAGAGTTGTAATGGACTCTGGGAGAAAAGGTGTAAATGTAGCCATAGAACAAATTCTAGGCAAAATGGAGGTTTTAAGCAAGACAGCATCCAAAAAGCCTCATGTACAGGAGTGTTGCTCAGTGACAGATGTGTGCCTAGTGGTGGTATTTTTAAACCCATGTCTTTCTCCATGATTGGCTTAAACTCAGGGCTCTTCCATTGTGAATGCTAACTTTTTTTTTTCCTTGATCAGATGAATTTTGAGTTCATTTCCTATATTTTATGGTGTTTCTTCCTCAAGATGTAATCTGTGATTGCCTCTTAATCAGAGTTTACAGCAGTGCAAGCGTGTCACAGTAATAAAATTACTGTGTGCTGTAACATGATAATCTGGCCATAATTTGGAAGGCAATTCTGTTACAAGTAGACCTCATGACCTGTGTAGGCTTCCAGGACAGACTTTTTAAAAAACTTCCTTCAAACATTCTCACCCTAAAAAGGATAATTCTGATGGATTGAGATAATTTAAGTACTTGTTGTTTGTATTATCTATGCGTAAACAAGTGATATTTTCCATAAATTTTTCTCTTTGGGTGTGTTTTGTTTTGTTTTTGTTTTTTACTACTACTACCATAACTTCCCTCAGTGGCTTAACTTACTTTTGAAAAAATATTATTTAAAAACAATGAAAATACAAACCCAACAATCCTGTGTACACAAGGGCTTTTTTTAATCCACCAGTTCCTTATTAAACTAGGCCAGTGCTCTTCCAGAATATATTAGTGCAGAGCCTGCAAAGAAGCGTATGGTAGTCTTAACCTTAAATTGTATTATCCTGCCATTCTTTGTCCAAATCTCTCCAGAATTTGTAGGAAAGGGTTGATCTCACGATCATATGATCATGTTGGGTTTTGGAAGATGCTGGACGTTTTATACCATCCAAATATTCAAATCAAATTGGTAAGTGAATGCACTGGATCCATTTTCTTAATCAGAAAACTAGAGCATGAAAACTGGCTGTGCTTTTGTAAGAAGTTTTAGGAAAATGACAAGCAGGTTACTTGTGCTGTGCAGTTCCTGTGAGCCTGTGCCTACATAAGTATGTATGTCCCACATGCAACAGAGCTCTCACGCAGGCAAGACTGGGAGGCACAGCACGGACCCAAGACAGCGCTGCTGTGAGAGTATTGTGGGTTCTTGTGTGCAAGATTTTTGGCTATAACCAGGTGTCAAGAATTGTCCTATAAGACTTCAAATTTTTTTTTTCCTTGGTAAATTTCTAAATCTCTAATTTAATATCCTGAATAAGAACTGTTGATTTTTTCAAAAGGCTTGAAATACTTTATTAGCAATATGTCAGGTTTGAGGATTCCTCAAAGGCAAGACCTTCATGCTTTTACTTCCACAACTGTTTTGAAATGCAGCAGTGTAACTTCAGCAGAGGTGAGTCCTGGTGACAAACACCTTGTTAGTGTCTGTCTGAAGTATCCATGTCCAGCACACGCCTTTACACGCACACTGACCAAACAGGTTCTACTGCAGAGCTGGGAAGTGGCCCCTCCTCTGGGCTGAGCTGCCCCAATGCAAACACTACTTATGCCTTTGCTAAATGCCTGCTGGAAAATTTTTCATCAGTGTAATAAAATTGAACTGTTTCAGGTTTAAGTTAGGTACTTCATGGCGTTTGTTTACATGGCAAAATCTCTGCTGGCCTCCTGTTGCTCTGATCTGTGCTGGGCCTGAGTGGTAATAAGAAGTCAAATTAGCTTGGATGCAGCATCTGTGTGCTGAGTTGTATGTGCAATGCAAATGTGTGCTCATCTGGGTGTGAATCAAGTTAATTTTGTGACTTTCAGATTTCGTGGTCCTGCTCTTCAGAAGTGGTAGCTATGGAGTTATTCTCTAAGTGCCAGGAATGAATAGTTTCTCATTACCTAATGTAAGCTCTGTGTGTTATATTTTGTGATGCATGCCTGGAGAAAAATCTCATAGAATAAATTTCATCCTTATTTCATGAATTGTTTTTCTCCGCTGCTGTCATCTAAATGTGACATTACCATAAAATCATTTGCTATACTGAAATGAAGCCATTCTTAGCACCAAAAAGGAGGGAAACTTGTATTTTCTCAATATGTTTCTATCTGTCTGGGAAAACTCTGCAAGTTCACTCCCAGCATCTCCCCTTTTTCCTCCTATCCTTTCCCACCCAAGTGTAGATAGCCCTGACCAATAACAGTGCTGGCACAGATACCCTCCTTTCCTGTGCTGATTACACCTTTGACGCCTTAGCCTAGAGTTTTGTTCCAATTTGCAATTAGGGTTTTATTTTCCATGCCATATTTACCTAAGTCTGTGAAAACAGTAGTCGTGTTGTAAAACTTACAGGGAGAGTTCTGTATATATATAGCAAGTAGCCCTGAATATGTTAAACAATCCCCAGGGAGAACTTCTTAGCCAAGTTTCAGAAGTTTTACTTCTTTTTATGAAGCTTGAGGTCCAGTGTATTTGGAGGAGGGAAGGAAAAGAACAGGAGTCTTTCATTTTCACTTTTCTGTATCAAATACCTATTGCACTAATGCTTCCCTGGAGTGCAGCCCAGTTAAACTTTAAAATTAGGGCAAGGAAAAAAAGGAATGGTAAGATGTGAGATGGAATTGTCATTTGTTATCTCTGGGAAGGAACTAACGGGCAACTGCAATGGTATAAATTCAGCATCTCAATGTGTGCTCTGTGTACCCCATGCAGCCTATCAGCAGGTACTCTGCTTAATAAGAATTCTTCCTTTGACTTACTTGGCGAGATGCAGGTGTTGAAAGACATCTTTGTGGGCACTCAGAATGATAAATGAATTAGCTTCATTGGCACATCTTCACTTGTTTGTGTTTTCTTCTCCCCTTTTCCCCACTGAAAGAAGAAAAAAGGGATTTTACCCTCTGAGATGGATACTGCATGTCGCTTGAGCTCCAGTGTAACCAGGAGCTATTACAAGGCTTTTGCTCAGCAAACTTTGTCTCTGTGGAAGACACTTTTATGACAAAAATAGATTTGAGTTGTTTATTTGCAAATACTTTCCAATTCATTGTTCCATTATAGAGTACTGCCAAGCATATTGTTTTGCAAACTAGAAAGAGGAAAGCCCTCTGCCTCCTAAGACTGTGCTGTTGTGGTGTTTTACTGTTCTTGAACTAACTGCATAGGAAAGGTATCATATAGGGACTGCTTCATCTCCACTGAAATAAGGTGCTATATAATGGTATACAACACCTTAGTACAGAAAGCAAAGAACCTTTTCAGCTGAAAGCAGGGGAGGCTTTAAGCAGAATGCAATAATCGTTGAACATGTCTAGGATTCAGAATAATAACTTAATAATAGAAATTATTTTTATAACAGTGGTAAGCTTTCGGGGATTCTACACTAAGGTCTGAATCTGATGCTTCCTTCCAACTTCATGGCAGTTCTTTGACATAGAATCTTACTTGCCAAAAACTGACGTGGAATAGCTGCTTAGGAAGCAAGTGTCCTTCCTAGTGTGTGTTCTGCAGAGGACTTCTGTCATTTGAGGTGGGCTGACTCAGGAGGACTGACTGAAATGCAGGTGATAGAAATGAACTCTATTCTCTATTTCAAGTCACTTATCCATGCAGAGTGTGACCATCCCATCCTTTATTAATAGTGCTTGGGTACTAGTTCAGTGCTAGTAGAGTTGAGTGTCTCCTGCTGAGCTGCTGCTATTGGTGCTTCCTTCAACATGTTCATGTTCTTTAGCTCTGATCCATACACACTTGTTGAACCTGGCTTAACTTGACATTTGAGATTTCAGAACAATAGATGTACCACCTACACATGTCAGAAATACAGTACCTTTGAGATCATGATTTCTGTTTAGTACATACAGTGGCATTCACTCTTCCTTTGCTCTTTGTTCTTTGGGGTTTTTTTAAGTGTAGTATTTGATGAACCCTTGGTTCTTCTCATTTTGTGCATTCTTTCCAAAAAGCCTTAATATAAATATTTTTGAGTTCCTGGTAGAGTCTTACTGATATTTTTTGAACTAATTTGATGCTCTTGCTATAATTGATTGTTTGTTTCCCATGTTATGGATGAGGTGAGAATATTGTGTACTATTTTTTGCTCTCTGTTTGTTGTAGAAAAAAAGACCCTATAATTATTGATGAAGCCAAAGGTGGTTGCAGGGTAGACACTGAGTTGTCATTGTTTAGCAGAGCTTTCAATAAAGCAGCAAATGTAGGCACCTTGTTACTTATAAATGTACTGCTTTTAAGCTCAGTCTTTTATGCACAAACTTTCTGCAGTGTGTGTGGCCACTTTGATAAGGCTTGTATCACAATGGGTGGCAGGGAAGACTTACTTTTCCTGCCATTATCTCAGGAGTGGACCTGAAGATATACCTTTGAAATCTTTTATTTCTCCCTTCACTAAGACCACCTCCAAACTGCTTTTCAAGACTGAGACAACTTGCCTTCAGCCTGTCTTCTGTCCCAAAATCAATGCCTTTACTGTTGATGTAGAGCAGATCTGCTCGTGCCATCTGCCGCTGTGTGAGGATGACAAAATGGAAAGCAAATGTAATCTCAGTATAAATACAGCTTAGTGGCAAGCTAAAGGATAAAATGTTCTTGTTGCTGGTTTTCAGTGGTTCCAGAGACCTGAGGGCACTGTGAAGTAACTGGAAAGGGTACTTGGCTAGGTGGTAGCCGTGCTAAAGTCAAACAAAAGGGCTAATGAGCTTGCAAAATTGCAATGTTATATGTCAGGCAGGAGCACACAATAAACTTTATCTTAATTTAAAACAGAACTTTACAGTGTGATGCAAGACTTCATTATATGCATATAAATGCTGAATTGTACCTTAATCAAAATAATGGTTATGATTTTTTCCCTCCCGCTCATATTGTTTGCTTGTCTGGGTTGAATATGACTCGCTTTCTTTGCCAGACCTCTGGGTACTAGTATACATCCCTGTGGTGGCTGCTTTACATGTACTTTTTATGGAACCGTTAAAGGAGCAAATAAGTATATAATTGTTAACTGCTGCTTATAACAGCATTATAAATACAAAGCATTATTCATAAAATTTATAAATATCACTCCTTGGCTTGGTAGTTGGGATCAGTGTAGAAAGCTTTCCATCAGTGTGCTGTAAGCATATATAGTCATGTGTAAGTGATGAGAAATGGGGCTTCCCTATTCCCAGCGCACTGTTGTGTCCTTCCTCTGTGCCACTGGTTGTGTTACTGTTTTGCTGACATGTCTGTAGGTCCAGTACACAACATAAAGCTGTTGGTAAGTCCCTTCACAGATATTTCTGCTGATGTTTTAGGGATGATTTCAATACACAACTGTGTGATCTTTCAAGGCTGTATGAAGGGTAATGCACACGCTAGAAGCAGTTTTGCCAGTGCTGAAGCACACTTGGGCTAAGGTTGGATCCAACAGCTGGTACGTGCAGAGGATGTTTAGGAAGCAAGTGAAAAGGAAGATTCCAATGATTGTAAATAAGCAGGATTTCACATGGCTGTAGGACACACCCTTAAAGTAGTGCAGATATGCATCCTTCAGAATATGCATAGGTAGAGATCAGACCAGCCCCTGTGTTCAAATAAATACATTGTAGACGGAGTACTGCTCTTTCTGTATGAAGCAGCTCTCAAGTAAAACCATTTGTGTCTGCACTTGTGCTCTAAATCGTGTTGAAGTGTGAGAATCCGTACTGCACGTGTGTTTTAAATTATTGGTGTTGATGCCATATAAATAGTGTGTGCGTAAGTTGTGCTTCCTATAATAACCTTTTTGATTTTTATTATATGAAGCATTTAAAATGACTTTGAGATGCTGGGTTTTCCCACAACTCGCATAAAATCCCATACTACAGGTAAACTGTAGCATGCAATTGATCCAAAAAAGGGATACTGCTTGAGTAAAGAAAAACTGCCATGGAGATGTATGGTTGAGGAAAGGGAAAGCACTGGTTTGATGCAGAATAGATAAATAGGCCATTTATTTGTGTTAAAATAAAAAGATACCAGGTTTGAAATTTGTGTTTGTTATTTATCAGTTTTAACAGCAGAACATCAGTTCCTAACCTATGTGAAATCACAGAACCTCCATCTGAAGAGTGACTGTTTAGCAGTCGGAGTCACGGAGAGGCCAGCTTTCCTCGTATGACTGTAATACCACAGAGCTGTATTTATTTTGGTTTCAACCCTGGATTTTTCTTTAATTTACTTTGAATAGACAGACTTTTATTAAAACTTAAGCTACTTTATATCACAGGCTTGTTGTTTTTAAGGTGGTTCTTCAACAAACAAAAATACCTCTGTGCAGATTTCCCTAGTGAACGAAGCTAGGGCAGCTGCCCTCTTGGCAGGTGCCCTTCCTCCAGTTGCCAGGATTCTTGCTTTTCAGTGTTACTGTCACAAATCACTGTTACTGGAGGAAAAGGTTGAGTGAGCATCAGATTTTTCATGGGTAGGATAATCTTCTGTATGAAGCGCCAGGATGCAGGATGGAAAGCTGAGCTGTGTTCAGCTGCAGGCTTCCTGTGTGCTATCAGTGAAGTCATTAAAACTCTGTCTTAAGTGGATTGCTTGGAGAGTGGGAATAAAAATACCTCCTACTTCACAAGGGTGTGGAAGCCTAACTCGGACGTGCTACTAAAAGTGCATAGCTGACGAACACCACTGTCCCGAGCAGGGACTGAGAAGCGACACATTATTCCTCCGAATTGCATCACATGGCTGTGGTTTCTTGGGTTTGGGCAAACAGCAGCCACATTCCCACACGCTTTGACCAGGTTGGTGGCGGCAGCAATGCCATTATTTGTACTAAGTTTAATTCAACAAGCCTGTTGGCCTTCTGTTTACAGGGGAAGATGCCTGTTCAGTAAAAGAACTGGAGTGCTTGGCTGTACCTCTCTGGGGAATTGCCCCTTCTGTGTCGCAGGTGTACGCAAAATGGCAAACCCACTGTTTTCTCTGAGATGTCGTGGGTCAGGCTATAGTGTCAGAGTAAGTGATGTCCTCAGGGCTTTGTGTTCTAGGTCACATTATGCCACACCTGTCACATTTTTTGTTGTGCTTTGGCTCTAAATGCTACATCAGCAAGTTGTGGGCACAGCTGCCTGTCCCAAAGGTGTGGAGCGGTGGTTATGTGCTGTGGATAAAGAGCTGGGCATACAGCACCTTTCTAAGCTCTAAGTCAGGAGAATTCATGGCAAAGGGGTTCCTTTGGGTAAAACTGCTGGTGTGTCACAAAGGACCTTGTGTTTGGGGATGCTGCTTAATCACTTGTCCTCTGAGAACCACTGCCCAAGTGCCTGGTCACAATGGCAAGGCAACTCTTGCCGTTTATGTCTTCATTCTTCTTCACCCTTCCTCTGTTTGAGCCTGTCTGATGAAGGCCTTGGTGCAGTTTCTGGACTACCCTGCTCTCTGTAACACCGCTCCTGTCCGGCTGCAGCTCCGCGCTGGGCTGGCCCGTGCCCTGCTGTGTCGCGGAGCGCCGAGGCAGCGCCGCGCCGGGCTCACGGAGGGACGGGGCCTGGCGTGCCCACAGCCCCGCGCCCGCCCCGTCCTGCCTGCCCTGCTCGCTCTGCGGCCCCCGCACAAGGGCAGCAAGGGCAGAGGGGTGATTTGGGGCCGGTGCCGGGGCTGTGTGAGGCGGCCCGGGCTGTGTGAGGCGGCGGGGGCGCTGCCCGGGCCGGTTCGGGGCAGCGCCGGCCGGGGCGGGGCGAGGAGGCGGCACCGCCCGCCCAGCGCCATTGGCGGGGCCGGGCCGGGCCGGGCAGGGACGGGCCGGGTGGTGGCGGTGGCTGCCCGGGGAGGGCGGCGGGGAGCCCGGGCAGAGCCGAGCCGTGCGGTGTGCCACGCTGTGCCGCGCCGTGCCGGGCCTTGCCCCCGCCGTACCATGGTCGGGGATCACTGCAGCCTCCCCGCGGAACGGCCCGTGCTCGCACAGAGTCCCAAACCCGGGCTGAGCTGCAAGATGGTCCTGCAGGCGGTGGGCAAAGTGCTGCGGTAAGGAGGGCGGCTGCCCCAGGGGTTCAGACTACGGGGTTGGGACCAGGAGCCGCAGTGGGAACTCGGTGGCGGGCGCTGCTCGGCCCGGTCGTGTCCGCGGCAGGGAGGGAACAGGGAGGGAACAGGGAGGCTGCTCTTGGCTCCCAGGGGATCGTGTGCGGCTGTCGGGAGGGTGGAGGCTGGGACGGCAGTGGGTGCTCGGGCAGCAACATTTGTTCTCCCTTAACACCGCAGTCAAGTTTTGCTAGTGCTTTCACGAGAAATGAATTTCCAGGACGTAAGCAGGCAGCGAAGGTCCTGGCTTGCCTGAATACGGAGTCTGACCAAGATGCTACATATGCTTTGGCAAGTTTTCTACAGAAATGTTGTAAGAGGAGGGGAAAAAATTGCTCATGTAGCTCAGAAGGACTTGTGTGAACACTGAGACGTGCATGACTACTGAGACCAAAACCAGACTCTTTGGCAAAGGACGTGCAGTAATTTGATTCGGAGGAGTTCTGACCCGTTCTGGTTGGCAGGGGAAAACGTCACCACAAATATTAGGATTAGCAGCCTTGTTCTTCAACAACTGCAGCTTTTTATTTTGATTAAGTGCGTACAGATATTTTTCTGGGACCTGTGAGGAGTTGCAGTGCTGTTTCAGTAAGGAGCCTTGTTTCTCCAGCGTTGTCCCCGCTTCCTACAGTCTGTTGCCAATTGTTAAATGTTTGTCAACAGAAACATTATCCCTCTCTTCCTCTATTGACTCATGTCTCTCCCCCGAGCGACTTGAGGGGAGCCAATTATTAAAGTAGAATGTTCTGATCACAGAACAGCTGAGCTCTGACTGGGACTTCAGCTAGAGGGGCTCACTGGGCTTGAGGCAGGCTTGGTGAGAACAGCTGCTTAGAGTTGCTCTTAAAGAAGTCCTCTATTCCTGTATTGCAGTACCTTTTTTTTTTTTTTTCCCTCGTTAAAGATATTTTCCTGTAGAAAACATTAGTTTAAGGAATTCAGGTCTCTCTTTCAGCTTTTTAACAAGTTTAATGTCCCTTCTTTGCATTTTTTGGGGGCAGTGTGTCTACAATTCAATATGGTGTTACACAGCTGGTCATATCATAAAATCCTTTGGCCAGCGGCTTGCTATTCATTCTGTGAACCTTTTGAAGTTTTTGGTAGCTGTTCTATTGGCAGCACTCCCAGATGTAAATAGATGGGTGCCTCTCTAGGGAAGAATTGCCAAACCTCCAAACCTTTTGTTAGGCATCTGTGGCAGTTTATTTTGAAGTATAGGTAAGTTCCTCTGACTTAGCAGTGAAACATGTTTTTTGATTTATTCAGCATACACTTTGGAAAAAAATCTCACATAACCTCATCCTTTCTTCTCCTCTTGGATTATGTGCAGAAATCGTGCTTAATTTTATTTGCCTTTTTTTTCCTCCTGAGATTTATTTTCCACATGTACTATGAACCTGTGAAAGAAGGAAGAAGTTGTTGTCACACATGAAATGTTTTGGGCTGGGGAATTAACAGGATAACTTTATTTTGCTAAGCTGTTACTAGATGGGAGTGATTACTGTTTTGTAGTACAGTGGTTTTTTTTTAATGTATCTCTTCTTTTTGGGTTATCTCCTTTTGCTCGCAGTTAGAAATGTGTAGTCACAAAATTTTCTTTAGATGCCAGACTGGTTCTCTTATTTCTCTTCCTGAATTTGCTTCAGATGCCTTATCTGACCTTATGTGTCATACTTCATCTTGCTTCGTTCTGTAAAACATAAACTCATCCTAGTCTGCAAAGAGCGCAGGCACTGTAAGAGCAGAGATAGCTGTGCTATCTTTCTTGCTAGAAGGCTGGGTAAATCCTAAGTCCAATCACTGTTTTCTTGTTGCAGAAATCAGGTGTAAGTGTAAGCCCAATCAGTGATGATGAAAGAAGGCACCACATGGGACCTCATTTAGGCCAAAAATGGTGGCTTGTTGGTGACAGCTGTGGTGGGATTTCTCTGAACAGAGGCATCTGCACCTGAACTTTGTCTGTCTTGTTGCCGGTAGATGAGAACAGGGACCTTAAAGACATGGTTGAATGCAGATATCCAATGCCACCCTGATCCAGAGTGACCACCTCCCTTATACTTACATTGTAGTCATAAGAAATTAAATGAGATGTATTCCACATTACTGTAATAGTTTGTCATCTCTTAGTAAGTGTAGGACAAAGGGTATCAAATGCCACTTTTAAGCTTGACTCCCTGAAACTCTGCTGATGGAGTTTTCTGCAGTCTGTACGGAAGATGAATCAATGCTAAACTCTGTGAAGTAATTTTTCTTCTGTTGATCAGATTGTCACCAGTGGCTTGGTGGAGATTGAAGAATATCTCGCTTGTGTGTAGCCTGGTGTTATGAACAGCCCGCTGCATTTTAGGCTCCTTTCTCAGGTCTGACTGGGAACTGTCATCATCACAGTTCCCTTCCAACCCTCCACAGGCTGCCAAGGAATTGTAGAAATTCACAATGGACAAGGGATAGAATGCCTGTCTTCGCTCTAAATTGCTTCCATTCCTGTCTCTCTCCTGGCTGTGGATTATAAAGCTCAGTTGTTCTTGTACAATACTTAATCAGTTTGATTTTCTGCGTAGCAGATTTGTTGTACGTTATTTGAGTTGTGTGCAGTTACAACTAACTCACTTGAAGCTTCTAATGTGCAAGTTGTTTTCACTAGTTAGTAGGTCCGAGACCTGCTGGGTGCCAAATAGTGTGTGTGTGTCACACACTAGTAATAACAGCTGCCAAAGGAGGAGTCAGTATGTGGAAGAAACAAGGAGGGAGGTGTGAGGAAGCAGAAAGGCTTCATGCAAAGCTGTAGCAGCCCTGAGAACCTGAGAAGAGTTTAAAAGAGCAGAGGGAAAGACAACTGAACCAGAAAGGGGAGAAAAATGTAACAAAAGCAACAGATGTGTTCTCAGTCTTTCTAATTAATGTTTTATGAAAGCTACTGTTAGGTTTATTGCTCTTTTCAATTATTAGTGATTCAACTATGAAGAACTCTGGAGATGCTTGTATCTTTCATCATATTGTTTAGTAAACTGTGTTTAACACTTCAGGGATAGGATCAAGGCTATTCACTTGTAATGATTAAAAAAATTAAAAGACCATTAGAAGGGTGTCATCTCCCCTTTAAATTAATCATAGCATAGCTGAGAAGAAGTTATGTGTATTCCTTAGCACAGAGTTTAATTAGGGCTTTCATTTCTCTTCTTATGTTTTTGAAATATGTTAATGTCATTTTTTCCTTCTCCTGTAATGAATTGTGCAATTATGTAGCCCATGGTTAGAGAGGAAAAAAATCTAGAATGGATGCAGTTTTTCTGGGTTTTGTTATTTTGATTTCTACATGTTGGTGGTTCTGGAGAGAGGTGGAAGGAGAAAGGCAAAAAAGTGTGTCAAAGCTCGGAATATTACCTTTTTTAGTATTATTTAATAAGTTATTCAAGTTTTTTTGTGATGCCACATATTACTGTCAGCTTCCTTGCAGAGGTGTGCATTTTTGCTGGCCTCAAGCGGCACAAGTGGAAGGAAGAGTTGGGTTCCTGAGATCTCTCCCCTCTTTGGTCCCAGCGGATAACAGAGCCAGGCATAAGCGTTTTTCAGAGCCTCCTGCTGATGATTTCAGGACACAGTGTTCACTGCCTGTGCCAGTGCTTGAGTCCTGAATCAGGGGCTCAGCACCTTTGCTGTGCTGTGGCACTTTGAGTCCTGCACAAGCAATTTTTAGAGACTGTCCCTCATGCAGCTTCATATTCAGTGCATTTCCTTTTAAGTCTTCAGTGAAACAGAGTCTTTCTGGGATAGTTGACTAATAATCAGTGATACAGTAGCAGGAAAGAGGAATGATGCAGGCTACAGAGCATTGCGTAATGTCTCTTGATAAATTACAGAATGGTTTATATGTACACACAGTCCCAGATGAGTGTGGGAATACATAAGTTAAACCTTCCCTTTCTCATAAGAGCCTCCTTTTTTACAGCAGTGTGCAGGGATTGATTTGGATACCAACCAAAAAATAAGGCAGCCAACCCCACTCTTTTTGGGTAGGTGTGCCATTTGGCATTACTAATAAAGTGGAATTTTTAGAGGTGCTTTTCAAGAGTGTGATAATTTGTCTTCAGTGATAGTGTAGTAACCATTTTTTCAGACAGATAAATTAGCAAGTTTCAGTTGGCATTCTGAATGGTGCTACATATTTTTATATACAGCACTTAAAATTTTTTGTTAAGTTAAAATTAATTCTCTATTCCTCAAATAACTCATAGCAAGATCAGAAAGAAACTAGGTTAATTTTGACACTGTATTCCGTTTTTTAAATAATCATGCAAAGTTGTCTTAAATGTGTTCATGAACTGGGACTTAGGTGGATAGGAGCAGAGAGTGTTTGATGTGGCTGCCTCCTCTTTGCTGCCTTGACTCTCATAGCTGAAGATAGCTGTTGTCCATGATGCCTGTATGTATCAACAGGACTAAAGCAAATATTTAAAAATCAATCCTGTTTTAATCTAACTTAGGTGGAACCATTTTCAGTAATTTAGTCCGGTTCACAGTATTAAAGTAATTAAAAGAGCCTTGTTTAGCTAATCTGATTAATGCAGAAGCCTGGGGAGAGGCAGAAAAGAAGGGAGGGAGGACACTGTGCAGGGAATGGGGCTTATAGGCAAAATGGCCTTCAGAGCCATATGGGTATTTTTATCCTGTTCTTTTTCTTTCTCCCTCGCACAACTTTCCATTGTACCAAAATAGTTCAAAATGTTTATGGTTCAGGGCAACTGACATCACTAGTTGTCGTGCTGTGTCTTGCTGAATATTTCTGTAACAGGAGCTGATTCCTCATTCAGTGATGGCCTTTTGGGACTCTCAGCTGCTCAGAAAAGACTAATGACACTATGGGGCAGTGACATTTTGTGCTTTGAAGAGGTCTGATCAGGCAGGAGGGACTCTGTGGTAGCTTTTCTCTGTGTGTGTGAGATTGCTCTTTGACATGAGTGTCCTTTCCTCGGGACAGAGCAAGTTGCAGGAGGCAGGCCTGGGTGGCATTGCCAGCCTGGTGGACTTGTCAGGCTGAGACGTCCCTGCTGGAGAGGCGGCTCTCCCTGCTTGTGCAGGGAGCTGTTCCCCAGCATATGCAGGTAGCAAGGTCTCTTCTGGTTCTAGCTACAAAATTTGTAGCACTCTGCAGGGGCTGTTGGATACGTCTGACAAAGCCATCTCACAACCGGGGCTCTTGCTGGAGCTCAGGACTTGGAGCTGTGCTCTGGAAAGGTACTGTGTTTCTCCAGCAGCCTAAAGAGCCGTGTACTCCTCCGTTGCTTTGGAGTAGTCGTGAGTCTGCTTACTTGTATTCGCTGCAGAAGTGTCATGACCCTGGTGCCTTTATGAAAGTTGGTGAACCATATACAGTATATTAACTTAATAAGAAGTTGGTGTCTTTCGTTAGAGGTATTTACAACAGTGAGCTGTATTTTGGTTACATGTTCTACATCCTGTGAAGCGATAGCCAGAGGGAGAAGACTGCTAAAATGCTTCTCTGTGTTGAAATAACCCTCTAAGGTGTCTCCAGAGCAGTACAGGAAGGGCCCCTGCCCGAGGTTTAAGAGCATGTTCTTCTGGTTTAGGGGCAAAAGTATGCTTCTGTGTTTTCTGAAGATTTTTCTGAAGATGCCTTCTGGACACTTTACAAAGAGTAGATTTGATTGTAATCTCAAACTTCTGAAATTATTCACCCTTCTTTTATCTTGTTTCCTTGGTATGCATCTGTTTCGTTATAGGATTTGTTTCAGATTTTAGCTGCTTGTTTCAGCCTGGAAGATTATTTCAATTTATGTATGAGCAAAGTATGAGCATGCAACACGCATCCTTCTGGGAGTTGAGTACATTTTCTGGTTTGTCTCTTTCTTTCCTATGTTGCAATAACCCAATGTTTCTGGTGCTGCTCTTTATGGAGACAGTATCTATTTCACACAATTTCTATCCACGGTTTTCTGGTATCTTAAACCATCTGGGCACCCTAGGATCTTTTACCAGGTAGGTTTGTAGGAGAAAAAAATATTCTTCTGTAGAAGATCTTTCCGCTCTTGCCATTCTTTAGCATCTTTTTTTGAAGAGGTATGGTGTTAGGAATGTGGTCTCCCACTGCTTTTGTCCTATCTATAAGAAGACAAAATTTATCTGTTCCTCTATCATACATCTTTCTCTGTGACTACACCAATATCGACTTTGTTAAATGGTTGTTTTGTTGAGGGGGATTTTCTAATCCTTTTTCTTAATCCCTGGTGCTGTGTGGCTCTACATAATCTTAACTAAGATTGCAGCAAATTGCTGTCAGAGAAGAGATGTTGCATTTCTCTTAAAAGCTGCCAGCACCCAGTCTCTGGAAAGAGAAGGGGATAGGATATATGGATTAAACCTTTCTTCCAGCTTTCTGAATTAAAAACCAAACATTTCTTGAAGAGAATGGAGTCCATTAGCACAGGAGTCAGGTTGTTTGAGCTTGTCAGAAAATGCTGCTCTGTTAATTTTCCAAGTTCTTTTCTGTCTGGTCCTGAAATAAGTTTAGAAGTGTTTTTTCTCAAACAGCTGGGACTGGTGGTAGCAGATGCTCCCCAGGTGAAAGGAACATTGTAGATATCTGTGTGATTCCTTTTGTTTTTGAAAAAGGAAGAATCAGCAGTGAATGCACTTGTTCTCAGAAAGGCACATAGTGACAAAATATTAAAACTCTTAGCTTAATACTTGAAAAACAAAAAGTAGTTTTGGCACACCATACAAAAAGTACATGGAGTTAATGAAGAAAGAAGGCTTGGGTTTCTTCATTGGTGTTTTATGTAACTTTACACAGAGGTGAGATGACATTAAGTGCACCTTTGTAGCTTCACTCACAGTGGAGACACCTGGATCTGCTTCAGTCCAATGTGTCCACACATCCCAGACTCAGAGCACCGAAGTCTTACAGGGATAAGTGCTGACAATCAAATTGCCAGAATGCATTTGGCATCACAGGGAAAAGAAAAATTGTGATAAAAGAGGCTTTGCTGATGCTTTGTTATACAAAGCCCTCACTTTTGATGTGAGTGTTGTATTTCTTCAAAACAAACCTATGCAGAGAAAAGATAAAGCCAGGGTCTTGAGACCACCATCTGTGTGGGACAGAGGGGAAACTGTTTTCTGTCTCAACTGAAATACTTTTCTGTTGTTTTGCAGCACAACAAAGACTTTTTTCATGTCTAGGTGTGTCATTCAAATCCTTAAATTTTTAAATCCACGCGTTTTATTAGTAGTTGAGCTCACTGTTGTTAAGTAATTTCAGTTACAAGCTTAATGAGAGAAATTCCTGCTGATTCTTGAAGTAGAGACTTAAATACTTAGAATTAACTGGATCAGCCAACAATGATAATAAACTCTTTTGGGAGACTTCTTCAGTGGTTGGGGACCATCATTCATTTCTTCATAGTGAAGCTACTAAGCCCAGCTACAGATGAACAGTATGGCTACACCTCTGCAAAACCAGCAGGAACTGTCAGATGCTGCCAGGAATTGAAATGGGGCTTCTCTGATGAGCAGTTCAGCCTGGGTTTGAAGAGAGTCAGCTGGTCACAACCAGAGTTTGGGTTGCAAAAGATAGTGCAAAAGCATAGCTTTGCATTGTTTTGGGGAATGTCTTAGGTGTTGGTCTAGGCTTGTATGAATTGATCATTTGCAAATCCAAGTGTACAGTTAGAAGAGCCTGCCTGTTTGCACGTGTGGCTGAGGGAATGAAACAAATTCTGCACGCAACTGTGTGCACCTATTTTAATATTTATTTTTAAAAATTACTAGTTTTCCTTAACCAATTTCTTGGCTGTGCTTTCAGCATTTAATTGAAACAATGAATTTGTATTTCAGCAATTCCTTGGAGGTAACAGTACAAGTTGTATCTATGGGGTTTTTCCCTGGTTGCTAGTGGATCAGTGTGTGTCTGTAAAGGTACTTTTACTTCCTTTTCAGTCTCCTGTGGTGTTTCCGGAAAAGTAGTAAATTAGGGTTGGGAATCACTCCTGTCTCACATGGTAATTAACAGTGATCTAACTGTACCAGTAATTAAACTATTATCCACCCTACTATTTTTTTCAATCAGTCATTCACATGTTCCTTACTTTGGCCCATGAATCCATCGAGTTTGTTTTTTAAATAAGATTCTTTTACCTTCTTCTGTTATACAGAAAACAAAACTTCAATGTGCAGTTCTCTAAGAAATTCTGAGCCAGCTGTGTGCTATTGATGTCAAAACTGAACAGAACATTGCATCATTCTGTCACACAGTTTTAAAAATTAACTACGTGGTTGCGTTAGTGAATGTTTTGTACACATCACTTGTTAATGAAAATTACCTAATTAAGATAATGCTTTGATTCCTTTTACCATGGTGTTTTTCTTATTCTGTGAGGAGACACACAGTTTATGCCTTCCAACTATAAGCTTCAGTTTTTAAGTTTAACAAGATAGTTCATACTAAGACGGAAAGGCACTGTTTCTCATCACAGGATCTGATCTAAGGCATGCCAGGAGAGGTGGGACTTCCCTCATTTTCCCTCATTTAAATTAAAGCCAAAATATTAACAAAAGGGAAAAAAGAATCCATTTTTGATCTCTAAGGCTGCCATTGAGAATTGACCTTGACCCATGATGGTTTCTAGTAAATAAATATCCTTCCTAATTACAATGCTGTAGTTAATTTCAAGTGTCAGAGATGAGTTTGTAAGGCTTGATACAGATGATGAAAATTTCAGGTGGGGCTGCTTCCTCACATTAGTATTTCTTTGCCCAACCTGTTCAATAACTAATGACTGGGTAGGTAATTGAATTCCCCACAGCTGTGTCTCAGTGCACCAAGATGGACATGTGTGTGTTAGTACACAGGCTTTAAAAGTGAGCTGACAGGTGCAGGCATGCGAAATTGCTTATAAATAGTGAAAACAAGTTACGTTTTTTCCCATGCTGTGTATCTAATTGAGTTTATGTTCTGTACTGAAGCTCCTGCAAAGAAAGCCAAGATGTCTGAAGTAGCTATGTTGTTAGTATGTTTCCATGTACGTTCTCAGTTGTGGTGTGCCCTAGCACCTTTCTGTCCTACTAAACCACATTTTTTAGATGTAAAGCAGACGGTGTTTTATGTGAAGGATTCAGCTCTTGAAATCCTGCCTAGTGTGTGATTACATATAGATGTCATTTTCCAAGGTGGAGCTGTAGTAGGAAGGCAGGTAATGAACTTACTTTCACTTTCTTCCCAACATAAATAGCTAACTTATTCTTATGATGCAAGACACTTTTTGTGCCGAAATAGTTGTAATTTGCCCACTCCTGTCAGAAGTAAAGACGACAGTCCTTTGCTGTTCCTTGCCTCTGGGGAGCTGAGACAGACAACTGTGACTGAGCTCAGCTGCAAGCTGACATGTTGCACCATGTTGAGAAATATTTATCTGTTGAGAGCACAGACTCTGAGTGACTATTCCCATTAACTGTTTGAGGGATGTCATGCAAATCATATTGCCTTCTTTCAGACTGTACAGTGTCATTGTAAAATGCATTCTTAAACATTTTTGTAGGCTTGTAAAAGCTGAAAATTGTAAAATTCACATTACAAGTACATTAGATATCTTGTCTACCTGTGTTCCAAAACACAGTATGTGGGTACGGTTCTGAATTTGGCATGCATATCTAATGTACTTTCTTTGTTGCAGATTTTCTTTGGGTTACGCTAGTACTTAAAACTAGTTAATATTGTCAGATAATTTTGTTGTTGTTGTACAAAGAGAGCTTGCAAGGCAAAAAGCAATGAGGAAAACTAAAACATGTTTTACAAAGACAAACCTGTCTGCACCCTGGTACACTCTGAACAGAGCAGGCTGTCTGCGTTTGTATATCTTGGGCTATATAGCAAGAAGTGTGATTGCTGAAGCCAGGTTGCCATGGTGAAATAATTCCCAGCAATTAAAGCACAGTTCTATCCTGAAAAGCAACTCTGTGTAAGCTACGTTGTGAAATCCCACATTTATGAGGCCATGGGGTTTCCAAATCAAATTTGCTTGGTTTAGAAATAAAAGGATAGCTTTGCAGTCTGCCAGCTCTACAGACTTCATCAGGGTTGGAAGATAACAGTGTCTGCAGTAATTTATGTGCTCTGGTGGTGAACTCCCTCCCTGCAAAGGTGGACCACAGTGTACTGCATGTGCCCTTCTAGAGAGATAACAGGACTGCATCAGAACAGCCAGGAGGAGCAGTTGCTGCCAAAACTTGAATTTAATAATGATGTAGAAGTCAAAATAACTCAGTGTGTTAAAATAATAAGTAAATAAATCACTGCTTAAATTAGTAGATGTGTCTGAAAAGACACAGGGAATGGATATGTTATTTGAGAATTTTCTGGTTTTACCACAGTACATTCACATTTTCTTTCCATTTTCAGTGTCTAAAAACCTTAAAAGAAAAACTTTTTTTGTCAATTAAGTTTTTCCTTGTTCTTTGCAAGCGGTGTTTCTGGCTTCCAGAATTTCAAATCATCTGTTGAAAAAATACTGCTCTGAATATAATAATAAACCTGATAGATCTCTATTTGTCTTCCCCAGAGTGAAAAAGGTGTTAAAAACCTTTTTTGCTTTCAGAAACTTACTTGCTTTCAAATCTTGGTTCAGATCACTTGTTCTCAAGGCTCTGTGCTGCAGGCGACCTCCCCACTGCAGTGTATATAACAGAACCAGGCTTGCTGTCTCTGCCATTGTCTGCTCTCAGTTGAGAGCAAATTTTCTCCTTTCTCTGTGTGTTTTAATTAAAAGAAATTTAAGGTATGTTACAGATCTCTGCCTTGAAGTGAAATGTTTTCCATTATAGAGAAAAAGCTATCTCTGCTAACTTGAAAAGGTTCTTGGAGAACTAGCTCAGATGTAAACATTTACATATGCAGGTATCTGTGGCCAGGTGAAATGAATCCTGGTTCTACTGTATAGATGCAGTATGGGAGTATATTTAGCAGTGGTGGATGATGAGGAAGCATTTGTGTTGCTAGAATACCAATAGCTTTTTTCCTTTAAGGGAGACAAGGATACAGAAGCATCCTTATCTTGGTATTGTGAATGGGCCTAATGGGTTTGGAGTGTTTGCCTGGGGACTAAAATGAGCTGCATGTTAACAAGACAAACCCCAGAACACGGAACTCCAGCCAATATTTTCAGCTGATGAACGGCTGGGCAGAGATGCCCTAGAGAATCAGCATGGGATCACTTCTTCTGTCCCCTGGTGTCCCACACCGGGATCTGCTCTGAGTGCCCTTCTAGGGAAGGGAGTTGCAAGCAGTGGAGAATATGCTGAGACACCTTCTAAAGCAGGGTTTTGTCCTCTTTCTGCACAGTTTTGGCTTCCTTTGTCAGACAGAGTTTGTCATTTGGAGAGTTAAAAACAAACTCAAACCCCACCAATCCATATCTGTCACAGGCTCAGGACTTGGGTACCTCTGACGTACTGTTCTTTGTGGTTTGTTCTAAACCATTGGATAAGTTGCAACACTTAATCTATGACCTACTGAATCTCTGTTACCACAGACCTTATTTGGCTCCAAAAGAGCTCTTGAAAATAAACTTTAGGAAAGATTGGTCTTTTTTATTTCCCATTTCACAAATTACTGGAAATCTCAACTGTAATAAGTTGCTTAGGATATGAATCTTGTTGAGGCTTGATGTTGGCACCTCCTGGTTTGGATATGTGAGGGCTTTTTGGCACCAAGGTAAACAAGAACATTGCAAAATTAAGAACTACGTATTTGCTTAGGTAATTTTGTTTCTTCTAGTGAAGTGTTTCTTTTAAATTACATCACTGGCTCCTAGAAATAAATAATAATTTTGTTTCCCATAGAACATCACTTCCTTGGTGTCCCACAAAGCCCCTCCCAAGTGTGTTGTGTGAAGGGGAACCTGGAGAGTGCAAGGACTGTACAGTCAGAAGACCCTCCCCAAAGGCAGCCATAGAGGCTGGATACTTCCTTTCCATCTAGGGGAGGAGTTCTGGCAGGTATGCCTAGGGAAGAAAGGAAACTCTAGTCCAGCGTGTTTTACCGCAAGAATGCACTGTGCGCATTTTTGTAGCATTAACTGAGCTGTTGCATGCCTGGCCTTGCCTCTGCAGCCATTTCTTCCAGAGCTGCATTGAGGAGAAGGTGGGAGATCCTGAGCCAGAAGAGAAGGAGCAGCAGCAGTACCTGGGCACCAGCAAACACCTGGGAGTTTCAGCAGTGTGGTTAATGTGCCTGTGATACCACTGTGGGCAAACACCGAGTTTGTGCTGGGAGGTGATGTACAAGGGAGGAAGGGCGAGAAGTGGAATCATAGAATTGTTTAGGTTGGAAGAGACCCTTGAGATTATAAAGTCCAGCCCTAAAAGACAGCATGGTCGAGTCTACCACTAAACCACATCCACACATCATAAATGCCTCCAGGGATAGTGACTTCAGTGCTTGATAAGTCTTTTGGTGAAGAAATTTTTCCGAATACCCAGTCTAAACATTGAGGCCATTTCCTCTTGTCCTATCAGTTGTTACCTGGGAAAAGAGCCTGACCCCTTCTTGCTACAACCTCTTTTCAGGTAGCTGTAGAGAGTGATATGGTGCCCTGAGGCTTTTTTCTCTTGGCCAAAAACTCCAGCTCCCTCAGCTGTTCCTTGTAAGACTTGTGCTCCAGATCATTCTCCAGTATGTGGGTGGGGAGTCCTACAAAAGTGAACAGAAAGGCCTGATGTACCAGAGACATGGTACGTGCAGGTGCCCCATGTTCTCCTTGCTTTGCCAGCAGCACCAGCTGGAGCTCAGTTTTGCCCTACAGAATGTTTTGGGCTTTTTGTTGAGAAGCAGCATAATGAAATAATGCTATGGCACTTGTCATCCTTAACATGCCTGCCATGCCTTGGCACCGACTGTTTACAGCAGAGCATCCGGAGGCCAAGCAAAGATTCCCTTTTAAGGCAAGGCGCCACTATGAGAATTCAGAAGAAAAAGTTTCCCTGGCATGTAGGGTACATTCTTCTCTCCTCCTCCTCTTGAATAAACTATTAGTAACTTTTAAAAACAGAACAAAAATGAAGAAGCAGGGCCAGAAATGCTGCCAAAGACATTTTATGCTACGCAGCCCCCTTAGACCTGCACAGCAACCAAGCCCTGGAGCTAACCCAGGGTAGGAGAGGGGAAGAGTGAAGCTGAGGTCTGAGCAGTCTGGCAGAGACGTGGGGCAAGAGGAGATTGGAAAGGAGTCTGTCTTAAAAAGCTTAGTCTCCTTCCCTTCCCCAGCCCTAGAGAAATGGACTGTCCACAGCAACCTGTGAACAATTGTGCTGTATGATGGACTTGCTTTTCAATACTGTGCACAGCTTCCCTTCCCATGCTGATGTTCTTTTCTTTCCCAATCCTGAACACGGATGTGTACATGCAGGATTTGTGTTCTGGGTGTGCTGTCACGTGGCATTTTCAGCTGAAGACTTAGCAGTGATCTGGGTTAAAACAGGACATGGGATTGCAGAGAAGTCTCCACAGAGGTGCTAATCTTTGTGCTGTTTTAAAGAAAGAGGGGAAATACAAATAAAATCTCTAGTTTTTTCTCAAAGGAAGGGCAGCTCTACTGATGTTCAAATGAAGCTGTTATTCCCCTGTTCTTGCATGCTGTACAGATAAATAAAGACACTGAATTACCAAGAAGGGATTTTAAGCTGCCTGGCACTTCTAAGTTTCCAGCTCTTAACTGAGGAGAAATTACTGTGGGCTGCTGGGGTGGGAAACTGGACAGCTTTCAAGAGTTTGTTCTTGACCTGTAAAATCTGGCATAACCTGCTTCTTCATTGTTCTTGTCACTAGGATTCATAAATTTTAGCTCATAAAACTGTTTCCTTCCTGCTATGAATGGGTTCAGGACTCCCATACGTACGCAAAACATTTCTAACCAGAAATGAACTGATAATTTTTTTCCAGTAAAGGGCCACAGAAATAAAACATAAAGGTAAAAAGTAAATCTGTAAGCAGCTGACCTGATTTTCCTTACAAAGCTGTAGCCTTCTGTGGATGGCTGAAATCACTGCCTTTTTCCTTTCTGCAAAGGGAGTATATTAGAGGGAGAAAGCGTGCATGTTAGGTTTTTTTTTAACCTTAATGTGTTTTATTTCGTTTCACTTGCATCCCCTTTGGCTCCCTACTGAAAGAAGGGAAGACGAAAGAAGCTAAAATGCAAATATCCAGTATACTTTTAATTTTGAATTCTAAACCATTATTCACTGGAAAAATAAAAATAGTGTTCATAAAGACTGTGTTGTGTCAACAACATAGTGTTCTAAAAGACCCTGTTAAAATGTTGGCTTACTGCCTCTCTAATTTTGTCTTTTAAGAAGCCAACCCTCATCCTCAGATTACCAAGAAAGTGGCTTTTGGCAGGAGTAATGATTCACTTTGTAGCACTTCATCAGTGGGGGATATTTTAAAACATAACACTTCAAAAAAAAAAAACCTGGATGAAAAATTGAAGGCCCAGATAGATTGATATATCTGGTACTACAGTGTGCAGAGGTATACCTGGAATATGGTGTTGCTGTTGGAGACTCTAATCCTCATAAAAGTTTTTAATTGGGAAGGTGCCATTTAACCCCCAAACTGTACCAGATTGTGAACTGTACAAATTGTAAAGTGCAAGCCAGGTTACTTGAAATTAACCCCCAAACCCTCAAGTGACTTTTTAAATAGAGTGTAGTGACATTTCTGTGAGCATCTTTGTTTTCATGTTCCATAAAACAGATTATTTTTTTTCTTCTTTTTGTGCGACTTCCCCATGTATTGCTGTGAACTGAGGGGCTTTGCTCTCCTCTCACTGACACTAATGCAGTGTGTCGCAGCAGGGTTTTCAGTAGTTGAGTCTTGTTCTCTTCTGAATTTGCTGGGGATTGCTAGGATTGTATCAGTTAACCTTGTGTAAGGAATAGGGTCAGTTCCTAAAAATCCCCCACAAAACCACACCACATCGCTCACAAAATATGCATATTTGTCCTTTAAGTTTTGTGATCTGTGGTGATTTTCATCCTCACAGACTTGAGATGACTTTTTAAAGGTTTGCAAACAGGGAGACAAATTCACCATGGTCTGTCAGACCTGTTCAGTCAATTTTTAAATGAAATTGATGTGTTTAAGACTTGACTGCAACGGGAAACTAGGGCATGATCTGGAGGGCACAGAGTGGTCAGAGTTTTGCCTGCAGTTCTGGTCATCACCACTATAGGGGGTTTTTTTAAATAAACTTTTTAGCTTTCTGAAGTTACTTTTACTTCTGGTGCTAAAGCACTTCAATATGCCACACTGAAAAGAGAAAACCCACAGATTATTTAAAAAAGAAAAAAACAACAGCCATTCATCCCAAGGGCAGTTAGTTGGGTGTGAAGGATAGGAGAGGGGGATCGAAGTATCACTGTTTGTTTTTGAAGAGATTTCAATTTCAGATGCATTGTAAGAAACTGTGCAGCTTGCTGGAGACAACAAGAAATTATGATAGCTGTGCTGGTTTCCTCTGGAAAAACGCAAATTCTGAATTGTTAGATATAATCTAAAATTGCATGATCAGTTTAGAGAAGTTTGGCATTTAATAAATCTCTAGCATTCCCTCTGTCAGCCTGGTGACACAGGTGTAGTAACCAGTCTCATCTGACTGATAAGTCAGATGTGCAGGACCAGAACCATGGATGCCTAGTACAATTCCAAAGCTATACAAGAGGTTATGAAGCATGTCCACATAGTGGACGTTGTGTCTCTGATACTTCTTCAGCTAAACCATATTGCTTCACGTGTGCTTCTTTCCAAGCAAACCATGTTGGTTTACACTGAAGCACATATTTAGTGTTTGCACCACGAGTAAACTTTGAGCCTTACAGCCAGTTTCTGCTGTGAAATGGGAATAATACTTCCCTCAAAATGGTTTTAAAACGAAATACCTGGGCGATGCTTTAAAGATGCTCCACAGTGCAGGGTTTTTCAAACCAAAAAACTATGGAGCATCTGATCGAGAAGGAAATGAGAGAGAGAGATTAGAGAAGGATCTCTATTAACTGAGATGGGCTAAGAAAACAAGCTGGGAAATTGGCAATTTTACTTGATCTTAACAAAGCAGTTAGACTATGGAAAAAAATCATCACGGCCCACTGGGCCTGTCACTTGGTGTGGAGTGTCTTACACATCTCTTTCTCCAGGCAAACTTCCAGCTGCTGTATTTTCTAGCTGAACACAAGGCTGGGTATGGAAGCCCTGCTAAGAGCATTAGTGAATATACTGTCTTGGACTGGAGCCAGTTTGCTGAACCTTCTTCTAAGACTTCTGATGAGTGATCTCTCTTCTGCCATTTCCCATCACTTTTCCCTCTCTGAAACATATTTGTGGGTGTGACTCGGCCTGTGACATCATATTCAGTTGAGTGCCTAAAACCAAAGACAGGCCTATCCTGGGAGTTCATGAGGAATCAGTTTGTACTCTGGTTTGCCTGTCAGTAAAAACTGCAGAGTGTTGTCTCCTCGGATTTCTTAAAGATGTTTCTTTCCTTAGTAGTTAAGCATTGATAGACAGGATTTGGTCTGTCCTCTTGACACACCACCAAACTGCTGCTTAACAGCTACTCCTCCAGCTGCTTTGGTGGTACAGTTGATCTGAGACGGACATGTTAGGACAATTTAGCAGAGTTCTCTTATTTTTGAAGTAAGAGACATGTAAACATGTATCAGGACTTGGGCTGCCTGTAGCCATGTTTTGAAAGGTACTGCTCTTTTTGTGATCTTAGATGACATTTAGTTATGTTTTCCAGTAGACAATCATCTGCAGGTGATGGATTTTGGTGTTTCCTGAACAGAACAGTAAAACTATCATTCTGGACACTTTGACATTTTTCATATTGGTGTACTTTAGACATAAAGGGAAAACTTAAGGAGGGTATCTTGAATGTGAACAGCTCACAACAAAGAAAATAATGGATGCTTTACTTTGTGCCTTTGGAGTTGATTCCAGCTGCTGCTTTCTTACAAGTCTGAAAAAAACAGTGAACTGGGAGGCAGGGATGAGCAGAGGGAAAGGAAGCTGACTCCTAAATTTTACACTATTTGGTAATCTGGGTAATTTTGAATGTATGAACTTTGGTTCATCTAGAATATGGAACTGTTATTGATTCTTGATCATGTGTAATTGTGTTTCTGAAACAGTGGGGGTTTTTTTGTACTGATGTATGCTCCATCTTTGTAAGTTTGTAAAGAAAATGCTTCAAGTATGGACTGATATTGATAGTTTCAAAATGAAACCCACAGTTTTACAGCCTAGAAGGAATATGACTCAACTAATTTGAGAAGTTCAGTATAACTTAAGTCCTGCCTAATTGAGAGGGGCTGCATGATCTGGTTAAAAATGACATTTTTAAGGCTGAAGGGTTTTTAGTTTTTACTTACAGTATTTGGGACATGTAGTGTCCCAGCTGTACTGCATACAGGTCATGAAAATCTGCTGGTGTAAACAATTTCTGTGGTCTTGCTTTAGCTCTCAGCAGCTGCAAAAGGTTAACAAGAAGTTTGTGCTGCACATGGTGGTGTGACATGCAGGTTACAGTGGTGTAAATAAACTCTTTGATAGCAGTGATTATGGGCATTTGCAGATTCAGTGATGATACCCATGAGTCAGGTTCTTTTTAAACCAAACCAAAGCTTTGGAAAGGGGCAGAGCATGGGATTCTTCAGAAAGCGTGTTTGAAGTGCTGCAGTTCCAGCACAAGACAGTTGTGGAAAGACTTACACAATCTATTGAAAAGTCACAAAGTGGCTGCGTGTACTGATCTAACAGAGAATTGACAATTGTGTGGAAATGTAAGGTTCTGGTTTTTTGTAAAGGGATAGCATATGGTTGTTCACATTAGCAAACTTGTGAAACATATTTAGTGTTGAATTTTTAGTTATTCTCATGAAATGGGGAGAAGATGTTGAAGTGAGGATGAGGAACGCACTACTCATTGCTATGTGATGGAGAGCTCGCCTCAACCTCCAGTGTCTTGCTTCCTTCTGTGGTTTCCCTCCACAGCCTGACTATGACAGACTGTCTTTGACCTCTTTGGTGCTCTCTTCTCTCCTGTACCTCCTCTCAGAAGACTGCTCTTAGATGATGTGGCACAACCCTAACCTGAGGCCCTTGGTTTAATTATCCTGAACTACAGCAAAGACAGAAACTCTATCCAAACTGCTTCTCACTGATAACTTTTTTTCCTGACTGTGGTTAATGTGGTTTGTCAAACCAGTCTCTGAAGTTGAAGGTATTTTCTGCATGACTGTTACTGGACCTATAATTTTCTTAAAAAATCAAATTATCCTTGAATTCCTAAATGCCACCCCCCCAACCAAACCCAAAAACCACTAAATGTAGCAAATGCAAGGGTTTGAAGACAGGAATAGTTAGTTGACAACCAGAAACTGTTATCTGAGCATCCCCTCTGTATTAAGAGCCTTGTGCTGAGGAACAACTGACTTCACAAAGCTTAGAACATCCCTTCGTGGAGCAGCTATGAGAATTACTCTAGGTTACTTCATTAAATAAATGTAAGGGACAAACCTTGCAGGCTCCATTTGAATTGGAATGCACTGCTGTGGAAAAAGGAGATGGCAGGAAATGTATAGGAGTAGCTGTGTGCTGAATTCATTTTCATGAATACTGGATTGAGTTTATTTTCATCCTGAATTTGTATTTTAAAAGATGTTTTATGTCAGAGGCATCTTCCCTCTAACCATGAAACCCACATTTGTCACTAACTTAAGGAAAGGAAGTGTGACCATCTGTTCCCTGCCAGAGACTTGCAGTGCTTTCTGCACATCTGTGTAAATATATCGTGAGGGTGTAATTGTATATTGTGCTGCTGTCACCAGGCTTTCCGTGATTTTTCCTTGATGATGGCCTTTCTGAAATCCTCAAGTCCCTCTAGTCTTAATTTACTGGTTAGAGAGAATTATGTCAAGGCTCAATACAAGTTCAAGACAGTAAACAGTGGCAGTGCTGGTGACCCAAGTTATGGCGTTGCTTTCCTGTGAAAGGTGCAACTCAGTCTGTCCCTACTGTGGTGTGGATGATGAGGACGAGGAGTCTTTTTGAAGATGGATTTAGTTAACAGATTAGTAAAGAGCCCATAAAGAGAAATCTGAGTAATCACACTTTCTTTGGGAAAAGCACTGGCACTTCAAACACCACTCTAGGAGAGATGTGTATCCCATCCTCACAGCAAAAATCAAGCCTGCATGTATCTCAGACAGGAACACAGCTGGAAGATTATTTTAAGTGTGTTAAGAGCCAGAATGTGAGGTTGGTTTCCTTTGGATAAGATCTAGATGAGTTTTGACAGCAAATTTAATGCAGTCATTTGCAAAGGTGGGCTTGTTTTGGCTTTCCCAATCCTTAAAAACTGCTTTAATCACGGCCTGACATTAAAAATGTCCTTGCACCTCCTCCTTGTATTCATGTGATAGTGCACAGCAAATATTGCCTTACACTTGTCCCTCACCATGAAATAGATTTTCTGTCTCTGCCTAGGTGGATTTTTTAACTGTAGAAACACATGGATGTTTGACCACATACCCTGGAAGACCAAAGTGCTTGACCCACTGTCCTTCCTCTGAAGTCTGCTGAATCCCTGGCCCAGAAATAAGGGTTGGGTTGAGAGCCTAGCTTGAAGATGTTAAAAACATGTAATTTTAGAATGCATTGAATTTTAAAAGATTTTCAGAAAAGCTTGAACTCGGTTCTTTCTGTCTCACATCTCCGAGGAGTTGAGAAAGTAGGTGTTTCTGTGGTTATCAGTGCTTCTAACTGGAGTCACAGATGCTCACTTCAAGAAGGCTTCTAGTATCTGAGAGAACAGAGAGCTGGAGAGCAAGGAATGCTGTAGCTTTGAATGAGCAGCACCAGGTTTTCCAGCTGAAAGCTATCTTCTTGCAGCAGCCTGCTTTCCCTGTCCCTCAGAGTCCTGTTTTGCAGGTGACTGCTAACTGGGTGACATAGCAGGTTGTTGGTACTTACATTAGAGTAGCTCCTTCAGGCACAGATCTGTTCTGCTGTCACCACTGTTCACAGACTGTTGCTCTCCCAGTAGTTTTCAGCCTAAACTGGCCAAAGGGCAATGGAAATGGAGCAGTCTCAGGTTTCTTGGCACCATTTCAAACTTACACTATTACTTGAAAAAAGTGACTGAGCTCAAATACTCTTTTAAAGAAATTACCTCTGGCTTTGACAAAAAAAAACGTGCTAAGGGGAGGGAAGAGAATGCAGGAGGAACAGTGTAAAGGCAAATACAGGAGTTTGGATAGCTGCTGCTTTCAGGTTTCTGTAGTTGTTCAACAGTAAAGGTAACCCTGCTTCTCTCTTTTTTAATCTTTTGCAGGAAGTCCAAGGGAAAGCCAAATGGTAAAAAGCCAGCACCAGAAGAGAAGAAACTTTACCTAGAGCCAGAATACACAAAATCCAGAATAACCGACTTCGAATTTAAGGAGCTAGTGATGTTACCACGAGAAATAGACCTCAACGAGTGGCTTGCCAGCAACAGTGAGTATTGTGTTTGTACAGCTCTGAGCTTGTCAGTGCTCCACAAGGCATTCATTCACCCTTTTTACTGTTTTCAGTGCTTAGAGAAACACTCAATGACTATTTATGCTTACTGTGTAATGCATGTCATTATACCTTGAATAGTAATTAAGCCGCCTCACCTACAACCCAGCTGTGCTCAGCAGCATGGAGGCCTTGATTGTTTCCTCCTTCCAACTCCCTCACTGTGGCACTGAGGGCATTAAAGTTTTTGATGCTCTTTGGAGAACCATCAAGATTCTCATTGACTGTTTGCTAAACTGGCTGGTTCTGCATGTTTCTGGCTCAACCTGTTGGCCTTTCAGAAGCATTGTAAACATGGTTGTTTCTAAAGACTTGTATGTAAAGCAAGTTATGCCTACAACCAGAATGTGAAGCCTTTTGTTTGATTTCTCCCCATACGTTCCAAGCTTTGGTGGAATTACAGTAGACAGGCTGAAAGTCAGAGATGTGACTGACTACTGTGACTGAACTCTGTATCTATGCATCTCAGTCCTGATTTTTTTGTACTTCCCTATGCTTTCTCTGCCAGTCCTCACCTGCAGCTTTGGCCCACTCTTGTTTATGTTTTCAACAGTATGTGGTAGTAGCAAGAAATTACTTTAAACTGCACACTAGGAAAGTTTACAGAGACTCATTAAGAAAAAGTGAGGTGCACTTTGAGAAGTATTAAGATGTTAAATTATTTCAGGAGATTTTAAAAAAGTTCATATGTCCTAGTTCTCATGCTGGTTTTTTTTTTAAAAGGAGATGTGTTGTGTGAACTATTAGTGCTGTTTTGTAGCCACTGTACATTTTAAGTCTGACTTCAAAAGAACACAGCAAATTGTTCGCCTTCAGCTTGTAGTAGGGTATT
The DNA here is from genome assembly GCA_035222235.1 of Margarornis squamiger. NCBI lineage: Eukaryota > Metazoa > Chordata > Aves > Passeriformes > Furnariidae > Margarornis > Margarornis squamiger. The sequence goes on from JAWWTY010000156.1 coordinate 16,621,747, forward strand.
CCACTGTAAAGGTGAGGCCCATGACAGAGACACTTTCCAGTTTTGCTGCTTTGTGAGTAATAAGAGCTGATGCATCATGGTGCTTTCATCTTAAATCAAAACAAGAGCTTTCCTTCTATGTACCTCTTTGTTTTGCAGTTCATCATTAGGCTCATTTAGCTAAATCATGTTCGAATTCATATGCAGGCTCAAGACTGAGGTCACTTCACTTGGTCTGTTTAAATAATTGTCTGGAGGATAACCAGTGTTTGAAAGTATTTTACTTCTGAATTTCTTTCCTTTGTTTATTTTTCAGCAACAACTTTCTTTCATCACATCAACCTACAGTATAGTACAATCTCAGAATTCTGTACAGGAGAGTCATGTCAGACCATGGCAGTGTGCAATACGTAAGTCAATATTTACAATTACCAATTTTCTATGTCTTCAGAGGTGCCTGGGGGAGGATATTGGTATTGAATGGCATCAGGCAAGTGTTTTACAGCAGGTCTGTACTTGATGAGAATGTGTCAGCTGTGCATCCTCTTCTCTCCCCTCAGCAGTGCAGCATGGTGGAAATCTGTTTCTGGGGAGGACTGGAAGGAGGAGAATCTTTCAGTGCTCTGAGCTAGTCAGATCAGAGAAGCAAATTGCCATGTGTGTGCTTGGGGGACAGGAGAACAAGGAGGTTAAGGAAACTTTCCTGTCCGACCATCCAGGAGCTGCTCTGGCAGTCACTCTCGCACCACCTGAGCTGGGACCAAGGCCCCTTCCAGTTACACACCTCACACTCACACAGTCAGACCAGGTTTCCTTATGGGCTCGACCCGAGCTTTCCCATAGCAGAGTCTCAGACATCCAGATCCTTAATATAATTTAATTTTGGTGCAGTAACTAAATAACAAAATAACAGCTCGAGTTGGTGCCTCTGAGAAGGAACCCCACGAAAGGAAACCGTGGGCTTTTATACCTTTGCAATTTATGCACTAGAAAGTCTGGGGTCTTTCAGCAGTCATCTGGTCCTGCTGTGTCTCTGAGTGTCCTGTCACCTGTCTGGGGCACAGACCCCCGTGTTCTTTGTTATGCAAAGGGTCAGCAGTTCACAGCCCCTTGCCGGGGGTTCCTGCCCCGCAGAGCTCAACCTGCAGCTGCACCGAGAACTACCTGCACTGAATGTATTCCTCAACAAGGGCAGGGCAGAACTGTCTGTACTGGTAACAGTGCTGGGATTCCATAGAAGGCTGGGGAGGATAAGTGAATTGTGAAAACCTCAGAGGGTGCTTTTGATAGCTGGAATGCTGACAGAGTGCCAGACTGCTGACAGAGCCCTTGAGCACAGAGGACACAAGTGGCAGCTTTGCAAAAAGTAAGGAAAACGTTTTGGGTTGGCACTTTTCTGCCCGTAGAACTTAGCAGACTTCTTTTACGTTGACTAGCTGTCAGTTATGAAAGAAAGCTTTGTAGTTTTACTGTAAAATGTGAATATAAGAAAAAGTTACCATAAACTCCTGCTCTTGATGAGCACAGTCCAACATGATGGAATATGAGATCCAGTCGAGTATGAATAAGCCTGTTGTGTTGTGGGATTTTTTCCTCCAACACGTGTTGATAGTCCTTTTCTTCCCTCCTCTTGCATTTCCTGAGATTAATTTAATTGAAATGGATTTTAAAACAGAACACTGAGCAATTAATGTTATAGTACATCGATCAGACATCTCAAGGAATGTATGCAACAGAACCAGAGTTCTGTATTGCATCTCTGAAAATCTTTACATAGTTCTTAGAAAGAAATCCTTGCTTATTACACTGGGCTATCTTGTACACTTGAAATTAATATCGGGGGCTTTCTTCAGAGAGCACTCGGAAGAATGCAGAGTGTACGGAGGATATTTTTGCATGTGAAAGTTGGAATGATAACTGTCAGTAGAGAATTAAAGGCCATGGTAGGGACTTTGAAAGCAAGCTGGAACAGAAAGTAATAAATCTCTGCTGGGCCCAGATTTTATCACAAGGAGACAGAATGTCTCTAAATAAGAAATGGTGATCAGTAAGATGAGTGTTTTGTTAACTCTTGCTCCCAAGCTTTCTCATGTTTAAATTCCTGATGTAGCACTGGCTGTCCAAAGAACTGAATTTAACTGTTTATCCACTTGGCTGGTGGGAAGTAGTGGCTAAAAGGAGGTGGTGATAGGGAACCTACATTAGTGTCACTCCATTCTGCCTTTAACAAGAGTTCTCTGTAAGCAGTTTGTGCTGCAGAATAAAGAGAGGAAGTGCCTGTAGGCGGCTCCAGCTGTAGTCTGTATTTTTAATAGTGAAGACTGATAGCAGAATGTTCCAATCCTTTGTTTTGGAAGACTGAAAAATTGTGCTATTTGGGAATAACAGGAAGCATGTCTGCACTTGGGCAAAGCACTTGAAACGGTTTGTGTTTAGCTAAATCATAACAACTTCAGTATCTTCCTGTACTTGGGGCAGGTGGCTGATTCATGTTTGCAAACTGTAGGCTGCATATTGCTTTCTTCTATCAAGTGTGTGGGTCTATGAAAAAAAACACCGAGGTGGGATCACCAAGCTACACACCTCAGTACAGTTCAGCTTTGAGGGTCCTGTTCATAATTTTCTTCCTCAAATCCTTAGCTTTATGTTTTGCCTTCCTAGCTCTTCCCTTTTGGAAGAGATATGCCTAAATGGAACATGGAGAACTGCCTCATAGATGCTCATTTCTTCATATCCAGTTATGAATATGATAAAGCTGTATGTTGCTTCCCCACAGCGTTCTTTTTTGTAGTTAAATATCTTACCTAATGCAGTAAGGTAAAGGATATGCTTGTTCTGTTGGAGAAACGTGATGCTCTGGTTCATTGTGCTTCTGACCTGTCTTCAGTATGTAAAGAGTGGCACCTAAACATTAGTGTCTGTTACTGATTAACCTGATGGGCACTCCAGACTTAAACCCTCTGTGGCCATGATCTGTTTGTTCAGGTCCTTTGGAATAAAATAGCATCTAAGCTATGTAAGATGGCCACAGAATTACAGTACCTTGGAATAAGGGTACGGTTTCCCACCTTCTCCTGTGCTGATTTCATAGGTAGTTCTGTATGAAGGTCTGCATTCTGTTCCACTTTTATGTTTTCCCTGCCCAGTTCCTGAAGATGTGTTTTGGATCACACCATTCTGCTCATACCTAGGGAAGGCTTTTTGTATTTATGGTTAAGATGTTGAAGTAACTATTGAGAACAGGTTTGTTGTTTAAGTTACTTTACATTCAAATACACTGCAAATAGCCAATCCTAAATTTAAAGTATTTGCTGGCACAGTAAACACTGGTTGCAGTTAAATATTTGAGGTAAGGTTTTAACATCTCAGACAAGCTCCAGCCAACTGACAAACTGCAGACAGATGCAGCTTTCAGCCCTCTGTCAGATATGTGAGATAGCACAGCCATCTGCACACAGCGAGGAGAATTTCTGCTTACAGTCACTAAGAGACATCTGACCAAAACTTAGTCTCAGTATAGAACAGATGGAAGCATTTGCTGGCAAGGTGGGATAATGCCAAGAGAAATACCTCAAAATTTAATGCGGGTGGCATGAATGTAACTTTGGGAATTACTTGATTTTACTTATTAGCGTGATTATCACTGGTTGTAAAGAGGGTACTGTATTTTTTAATACAGTATTTGCTATTTAGATTTATGATGCTTTATAGCTTATTATTACACAAACCAGCTGCAAAGCACTGAGTGGTAGATTGGTTTTCTAGCTGACATTTGGGCCAAACTTCTCCAAGTGCTGCAGTGAATGTACTAAGAGCCAATATATATGCTGTTCATAAGGCTGAGACTGGAAAACACCTGAGGCAGAAATCAAGGATGGATGCAAACTTCTAGGTAGCCCACCTTTTAAGGTGTCATTTTGGTCCGCTGAAGCCTCTTAATTCATAACCCTTATTACTCTTTTTTAAAATCTTAATTTCCTCTCCCATGTCTACCTTGCCCTTAGTGTCTTTGCATATGGAGGGTAGTTCCTTCTAGAAATCTTAACTCAAACTTGCAAGTTTTGCTGTGTCTTATATTTAAGTTCCCCCAGCGGTATGGTTTTGCATGATGGCTTAGCCCCTGTCAAACCATCAAAGCTATTCCAGCTGCTGACAAACACTATTCCTGCTCTCAGCTTTCTACATAACCTATTTTTTGGTATTTCTACCAGGACTGTTTCTCCTTCCTTTCCAGGCAACATAATCTCCACAGTATTTGCTTTTCTCTCCTTCCAGAAGCTTTTCTTATATACCAATTTACCTTCTGTTCTGCCTGGGTTTCTATGTCATCAACACAAGCCCAGAATGTTTTAGAGGAAAAGGGAGAAAACACATACATATATTAAGATGCAGCATTGTTATTTCATATGTTATACTTTATTATCTGCATCATAGGCTTTTCTCTTTTAAACCCATAGTAATTTCTCCCTGGGATTTAGAATGGAGCTGCAAATTCCTCATGCTCTCCATACTGGCGAACTTTAAATCTGTCAGAAATTATGTAGGAAATAAATCTGCATCATATGAGCACTTTTTGAAAAGTGCCTTTAAGTCTCATCCTCTTGTCCTTTCTGCTTCCCATCCATTCCCTAATATGGGACTGTGCTGTCATTGTGCCAGTATTGGAATGCAATTAGGCTTCTGTGCCCAGTTGAGCCCTTGCACGGCCCCAGCCTGCTTCCTATCTTGTAAATGGAGATAACTCCAGCGTGGGTGGGAGCTGTGTACCAGGTGCGAGATGTTCATGGCATGTCAGGGGCTCCTCTCTTCCCCTAAGACCTGTGAAATCTGTTCACAGCACCTGAAACATGAGGAAGACACGATTCTAATCAACAGAACAATCCTTGTAGTTACCTCCTTACTCTTAATGGTTTTTCTTTTAAATTCCTATTTTGCATAATTAGTCTAATTTTCAAGGCAAGGCAAAAAGGATATGCAGTGGGATGTTAGAGCAGGTTTATTCACTTATATTTTCATGTAAGTGAACTGGTACAGTTGCCAGACTGTTTCTTTTGACTAAGATCCAATTATCAAGACTCATTTTTGCACCTAAGGGCAACTCTAAACTATGCTTTTGGTCTTGCAGTTGAGGATTTCTGCAGCATGAAAGACCTGCTGAGTACAGACAGTTGAGCCTGCTTCTGCTCTTGGCAACAAGCATTGTCTTAAGACCCAAAATAAGGCTGAATTGCCTAGGACTGTTTGCTCCAGCTTACTGTAAGACTAGACTAACGAGGTGGCTTGTGTGTTGGTGTACTACATTGTGTAATTCCTTATATGTGGATTGTACAAAGGAAGTGAGCAGTGAAGAGCACAGTCAGATGAGCCTAAGGGCTCAAATGCCGATTTTGATGCCTGACATAGCTCTAAAAAAGAGCTTTTGACTCCTGCTGTTTTCACCCACTTGCTCACCTTTCTATGCAATTTTGCAGTCAATCCTTGCTCTTCCTAATCAGTGACAGTGACCAAGCACCACATACTGAAAATGAACTGAAAGAAAAATTCTAAAACTTAAGTGTCTGCAGAACTAGTTTCAGTTGCTTTTCCTCTCTTGGCTTGAACTACTGTACTTATTTCTGCAGCTTCCTCTTGTTTTAATATGGCTTTGGGCATGAACACTGTTATTAGTGTCTTCACCTCACCACCCTCAGGTCTCTAAAGAATCTTTTCAGGCAATGAAAACACATTGTAAATGAGAACTTTTTAGTTGCTAGTTAAAATTTTTCTTTACTTGCCTCAGGACAGTTCTGGTGGTCAGTACACATAAAACTTCTTCACTTTCCAGCGGCACATATAGATCCTTCCAGTTCATTGCAGCCTAGTCCTGGTTAGGCCTAAGGTGGCTAAACGTCACACTGAAGTGATATTTTGTCTAGGGCTACAAAGAGGCTTGTTCAGTAATTTGTATGAGAAATGTCAGATCACAGATCATTACCCAGCAGTAGCAGAGCTGGAGCTGAACAGACAGACAGAACATAGTGCCCTGGCTTTATAGGCCCATGTTGGGTGCAATGTCTTTCTAGCCAAGTTCTTTCTCATGCTCAAACCACTTCTGACCTTGCTTGCAGCTAGCTAACCACCTATGTTGTGTTCTGGGAAGAACAATGCAAGGGATTTCTTATCAGTCCTGTAATGATACAGGACTGTGCCTGGAGCTTAGACTGTTTGAATAAAGTTTATAAACTGGAACTCAAGACACGTCTAGTGTGACATAGGCAAGAAAACCAACAAACCCAATTAAATAGTGTTTTGCTAAATGCCTTACCTATAAAAGATTTCTCACTGTGTGCCTAATCCAGTGGGTAGCTGCTCCTGGTAACAGTTACAGGTGCTTTAATTGACTGTGACTTTTTAAAAATGGAACAAACCTTCAGTTATTTTGTAGCCTTCAGATTCTGTCAGATTGCTGCAGATAATCAAGATGATTATAGATAACTGATTGAATTATAGTTGTTTTTGAAGGGCCAGGCAATATGCCAATGTCTCCTGTTCCTTAAGATCCAACAGGATTCTGGTGGCAGAATCAGTAAATGTAAATGCAGGTGTTTGGGGGTGTCTGTAACTGTAACCAAAGGAGCAGAGTTCAAAGGCATGCTGGTATGGATGTGCAGAAGGGTCCTGAAAACTTTCCCCAAATTGCATTTTGGAACACTTGAAGTTGCTGCCAGTACTTGGGAGCACCAGGCTGGAAAAGCTGGTGTTTTGGAGCCACCATGTGACTGTTTAATAATACTGCACTGCAAGACTAATTTATGCTCTGTGACATTAAGCATCAGAAGTTCACCAGTTTCTCACTGTGCAGTGTTCTTGCCCTTTTAAAATAGTTATATAATGCTTTCCTGAACCATTCCATAGACTGTATGTAAGCCCTCAGCCTGTTACGGATAGGGAATTATTGCTGCCTCAGCCAAGCTCCACTCCTTGAAGACTTGTCAGCAGGCTTTCTGTGTTTGGTACTGGCACCTGCACTCTGGCCAAAATGTTAGGGAGAAACAAAATTGGCCAACAGAAGTTCAAGGTCTTAGAAGTAGAAAAGAAATTAATCTCTTCTGTAGCAGCAGTGATGTATTTTGGTAATTTTCCAGTTGTTGTTTTATGTTATTTAGACACTGACCTCTTAGAGTAGTTAAGCTGAGGAAGCAGAGGGTGATGTGGTTAACACTGTCCATTCTCTCCGCAGACAGTACTACTGGTATGATGAGCGGGGAAAGAAGATCAAGTGCACTGCTCCTCAGTATGTTGACTTCGTCATGAGTTCAGTGCAGAAACTAGTGACAGACGAGGACGTCTTTCCGACAAAATACGGTATGTCCGCTTCCTGGGGCTCTTTACGAATGCCATAAGTAGAGTGAAAGCTGGCATTCACCATATGTATTAACGCCAGACAGCTTTCTCACTTGTTTGTTTGATGACTTTGTTGTTTTCTTTGTGGGTTTCTTGTGTTAAGGGAGATTTTAAGTGTGGTTCATTCTTGCAGTAAAAAAGACTTGTGCTGTTGGTGCATGAACTGGGATGAAAGTCTCACAAACCTGTCACTTTGGCTTCTGTTTCAAAATCAGTACAGCTTTTCCTTCAAGCATTTTGAGATCTTCTAGCCTGTGTTCAGAGGATACAATTCTGAAAACAGTCAGCGTGTATGTTCAGTACAGCCTGCTGATAGCAAACTTGAACTCTATTTCCATTAGAGCCTCAATACATTAAGGGGGAAATAAATTGGATTGCCAGGAATGCGCCTTGCCTTCTTTGCCCAAAGCTCTGAGGCCTTGTCTCTTAGAGAGTTTTCAGTCTCCTTTCCCCTACAAAGATTAAATAAGAATGTGATTTTTAAGAGCTGAAAAGCAATAGGAAAGTAATTTTAACTCAAATTTGTATCCTGACAACATTGGTACATGCAATGCCTTTGTTTAAGGGGAAGAAAATAGAAACCTGAAGTTACTGTAGGTGGACTTAATCAGGGCTAAAAGCAGCTGGCTTCTTGATCCACTTCAGCAGGTAATTGGGAAACTAAGCCATCACAATATAGGAAATATTAAGCTAGCAGCCTTTGCGTGCAAGCAGCTTGATATGGAAAAAGGCAGTGTCTAGTGAGACTGTGCCTAGTAAGCCAGCTGCAGTTGACCTTTTTTTTTAATATGCCCATTCAAGGGCAATGAGGGCATTTCATGCAAGTGGTTGTCTGTGAGGTCAAGGAGCACTTTAGACCAGTAACAGACTTTGCATTGTGCATTGCATGATGGCAGGTGTTGTTTTTTTGTTTGCCTCAGTTTCACTTTCAATTGCCAGAGTAGTTACAATGCAGGCACTTGCTCTAGGCAAGCACAATTTTGAGCTGCACGTGATAGAAAGCACCCGGTGTTTCCTTCCATTTCCTTCCTATTAGATAGAATCTCAGCAATGAAATGAAGGAAGTTGTTATGTAAAGTTGGCCAAACAGCCGCACACTACCAAGGCCCATGAACCTTGGCTTCCATTTCAGGACCTATGAATTGGTCTCCTGAGGAAAAATCTGCTACTCCTGAACAAACTAGATAAGGGCCTAGAAGAATCTCTCATTAGTTTTACAGCCAGTAACAAAAAATGTAGTGGTTTTAGAGACCAATTATACTTGCTTTGTGATCTTTGAACTCTGAGGGTTTAAAATTTAACTTCAAATGAAAGTGCTTAGTACCTTCTTAGATTCTGCCCCTGAATTCCTGTAAAAAGACGATAGGATGATACAAGACCCTCAATTGTTTGCTGTGTACAGTGGGCCAGTTGCTGTTACCTGCAGGTTAACCCACCCAAATGCTACTGTGGGACTGATGGTAAGCAGCTGGTGCTGTCATGGTGTTTCTCCATCTTCCTTTCAGGCAAGGAATTCCCAAACTCATTTGAGTCCCTAGTGAAGAAGATCTGCAAGTACCTGTTCCATGTGCTGGCCCATATCTACTCCTCACACTTTAAGGAGACTTTGGCACTGGAGCTGCACGGACATTTAAACACACTCTACACACACTTTATCCTATTCATCAGGGAGTTCAACCTCGTGGACCCTAAAGAGACCACCATCATGGATGACCTCACAGAGGTCCTCTGCAGCAGCAGCGGGAGCAGCAGTAACGGGAGCGGCAATGGGAGCAGCAACAGCGCAGGAGCACAGAACCACGTGAAAGAGAGATGAGCCCTCCTACAGGATCAAAACTAACATTAAAAACAATATTATCTATTCTGTGTGTATGTGTATGTATATGTTCAGATATACATACAGACATATACAGCGATGAAAGCTGAAAGCAATGATGCTGCCACCACAGGACGCGCAGTCGTACGGGACTGTACGGAGCTTTGGGTTAATGCGCCAACTGGCAAGAAGTTGCACCAATTTTATTTTATTTTCTGTCCACTCCTCCTTTTACCTATTCAGATGGAAGATGAGTGCTGTTTTTAGAGAAGAGCCAAGCTTGAGAGTGGGGCCACTCTTGGTTTTTTTGGTTGGGGTTTTTTTTTTGTTTTGTTTTGTTTGGTTGGTTGGTTTTTTGTTTTTCTTTCTTTGGTCTTGAGTGCAAGCCCTTTGGTCTTTCTAGGATGGTGGTCCTGCCATTAAAAAAATTATCTACTATACTATAAGAAATAACTTTTACTTGGAAGTGGCTTAAAGTGCTGGTTTGTTTGGGGTTTTTTTTTGGGGGGTGGGATGGGTTTTGGTTTGGTTTTACATAGACTGGCCCTTACACTGCCAAAAGCTCCCCCATTGAGTGCATCTTGCCCTTTGTTAGCTTGGAATGGGAAGAAACTCCTGGCTTGACTAGAGTAGCAACTAGGGGCTTGCTACGTGTTGAAAGTGGGCATGATTCTCCAGTTGTCCCATCTATTTGGTCACAACATGTGAACGTGCAAGAGGATCCACAAGCCTTTCTGCTTATTGCTCCTACAGTATATATGCTCTTTCCTCTGCTCCCCTGCCTCTTCTTTTCCCAGGCACACCTCTACAGGTAACAGGAGTAAGATCACAGCAGTCCAAAACCCATGTGCCAGAGCCACCACCATTTGCTTTCCATTGAGCAGAGGCCCCAGGGAGGGGGGAGAAGGGTACACTGAGTCAGTCACCGCCTGTGCTAGAAAGATGGCTGTTGGCATAAAATTATATTGTTGGCTTATTTTAGTTCATCTGTTCTATAATAATAAAAACAAATCTATCAGCCACAAGCTTTGTTTTTGTGTTTGCAGTGTCAAAACTCAGCAGACCCCCACCCCTGCAGCCTCCCTCTCACCACTGAATGCTGTTGGCTCTGCTGTCAGCCAGCTTTATAAATAAGGAGCTGTCTTCCACCCTGTAATCTTATATTTGTAATCAATTCCTTGTTCTTTATAGTACCCCTGAGAACCACCTCCCCAGATAACCTGAAGATAAGGAACAGTTGGAGAGAAGCAAGTTTCCTGTTTGTACATATACCCATTCTGCAAATGCTGTGGGTTCCTGCATATCTTGCAGCAAATACTGTATCACATCACAGCATCTCTGGATACTGTACTATATCAGTATTTTATCTGGACAGTGATACTGCTCTCTTTCCTTCACATTTTCACTGAATTCTTGCAATTAGCATTTCCAGTTGGGAAAAAAGCCAAATTTTGCTTACAATTGTTCTTTTATCAAAACTGTGGCAGCCTCTGAAAATTGTTTGTTACTGGTTTTGGTCATTATCCTGGGGTATATGTACCATTAGTAACTGACCTGGCATGAATTCTAGAAGGTTTTCCTGAAAGAGGTCTGTAATTGTAGGAAAAGTCAGTAGAGAGAGGGAAAGGAGAACAAGTGCAAAGAAAAAAGTGAAGGAAAAGCACAACCAAGGGGTGAAATTCCAAAAAAAAAAGGCAGGGGTAGGAAAGGAGGAATAAAAAGAATAAGCACAGAGTTTGTAAGAAGTGTGCAAGAGCAACAACACATAACAAACGTAGAAGTGGGAAAAAGAGCAATAAGTCATAAAAGTGAGGAAAAAGCCACAGAAGGACGTAGAAGAGGGAGGGAGTGAAAACTGCCTCAAATTTTGTAATCCCAGGCTTGTCCTGTGTTGTTTCTGGATTGTGGGTGCCTTCCCAATGTGCCAAAATTTGGCTCACCTGCTCAGCTGGGTGCTGTTAACACAGGCAGCTCAAGAGCTCTCCTTCCCCCCCATGTCCTCCTGCTAACAGCCTCCATATCCAGACAAATATTCCCATTGAGTCTCCATTCATGCAGATGTCCATTACAATTCCCTACACTAATGTCTGAAGGGAAAACCAGAGTGCAGAATTAGTCAAGGCAGTGCCATTTCTAAGGCCCCTCTGCTACTCGCCCTGAGAGCACACCATAGAGCCCAAGGTAAGAAACCAATAGCAAGAGCAACAACCCAAACCCAAGTAATTTCTGGTAATTTATGATCTACCTGTAAAAATGCATTTGCAGTCATCTTCTCCAAGAGACCATTTAGAAGTGATACGCATTTGAGAGAGGTTTGACATGCACAAGAGGCAGTTCAACCCTGGAAAGACTGAGCTAGCTGCAACTCTTAAGTTTCTGTATCAAATGCAAGGGTGATGATACCTTAGCTTTCAATAGGAAAACTGGCAGAACCTTGTAGAAATGTGGGAATGCACGTGTTGGTGCAAAGCAGCAAGCCACTAATTCATCTACCAGAACAGTGAAGTTCCACATTACCTCTAGAAGAGCCTGCTGTTGTTCATGGCAGCTATCCCGAGTTTACTCTGCAGGCATTTGATATTCCTGAAAGCACAGGCACTTCATCTAGCAGGGTAATCGCTTTATATTTTACAAGCAGTTAACAAGAACACAAATAATGAATCCTATTTTAGTGTAGCCTATCTTGTTGGGTTTAGCAGTGGGAATAAGGAAAACACTGAAACAGTGCCAACACCAATGTTACTGTAAAGCTCAGCCTCAAGGCCTCGAGCATATTTCGGAGGTTACTGAATTACACTGTAGTAACATTAGGTACAAAAGTGCCACTGAGCCTTCAATGCTTGTCAGTGGTTTCCTGTGCTTGCAACATGTCCCTGACCACCCACACTGTAAGCACTGAGCCTGAATTCCCTTGTATCCAAAAGGCACGCTTAGGTCTCCTAACACTGAGGAAACTGTCATATTGCTGCTTTAAATGTGTTTCGTAAATTGTTCAAAGTACTGTCAAAACAAGAGAGACACCTTAGTTATCCTACATTCAACACACACACCCCACCCCCAAACATACCATACCATTGTCTAAGGGTTGCTAAATAAATAAAATACCCCAGAAAAATAACCAAACACTGCTAGAAGACACCTTTTTGAACTATCCATATGCACACAGCCCCACCCTGCCAAACATGCTTTTTGCAGACCTTGTCAAACTCAGCTTTACACCTGCCTTTTCAGAATCCCTAACCATGGCAGTGAGCACAAGCAATCACAGGGTCAAAGTATTTCACTTAAACCAAACAATACTCATATCTATGTTTTGTGGGATCATGTTCTGGACATTTGGTGCTGTACACACAAGTGATGTGCTGAACAGCTGAGTTGTGTAAATTTATAGCAATAGGGTGAAATACCAAGCTGAAACTTCCCCCCCCCCACCCCTTTTTGTCATTATCCATAAGCCTTTGAGGCTGTAGCATCCTTAGGAAAGCCAAGTATGAGCATCTGTAAACATGAGTAGGAAAAGCAGAAGTTCATACATGCCATACGGAATAAATAACAGCAGGTAAGCAAGCTCCAAGGTCAGCAGCTTGTGTCTGTTACATGAGCTTCCTCTGGCCATTCAGGGAATGGCACATGAGAATGGTGACACCAAGGCTTTTGCACAGAGAAACAGCCACCTGTAGCTTTCACCTCAAGGCAGTGAACCTGTGTAGACATCAGCAGACCAGATTCACCCTAACCCTAAGGAAGGTCCTCAGGTAGCAAGCTGTAAATTGAGTCAGGCATCTTCTATTTCAGCCCAGCAAAATCAGAGCTATGCCCTTCTTCCTTGCCCAAGAATTGCAGAAAGTTATGAAGTCTGAGATCCCGCAGAACACACTCATTTTATATATAACAACCTTTTGACCAAGAAAGTTATTAAAATCAGAAAAGAGCACTTTGTTGACAAGAAGATCAGAGGAGGGAGAAGGATGTGTTCTGGCTCTGAGGTACCACCATTTCTGGCCAAACGATGCTCCTGGAAGTGTTTAGGGGCTAAAGGTGGATACTGACAGGTAACAAACTGGCTTCTGCACATTAGCAGAAGACTGAAAGACTGCCACAGAAACAAGCATTCCCATAAAAGAACAAGTCAGCCCTATGAAGCTTAAGTGGCATGCTGATCTCATCAAAGCCACGCTTCATCAAACAAGCCTTTGCTCACATCCATCATGTAACTTGTCCCAGCCAATGCTTAGCTCACCATTTCAGCTGTTAAGAGAAAGACTCAAACTCAGAAACACTCTTCCATTATCTAAACTGCAGACAGAGGAATAGGTTGTTGTTTAATTCTGCTCAAACCTACTAAAGAAATGAAGCCAATATTTGTGTATGTAGCACAAATTACAACACCAAGCATTTTAAACCTGGTTCTATTGCCTGGTTGCTGGCAGTAGTCAGAGCACAGGATTCAGTAGGGCTAAGTTATCCATGCTGCTATCCAATACCAGTGCCTGAATATAAGCCTAATACCTGAGGGATTTCAAGACAGATGTGGTATCTTTACATGCTAGATCTGTACGCAGTACAGCCAATTCCCAATATTCCAAATGAAACTGATGATACAAAGTGAGAAAAACACTAAACAGCTGGCAAAAAAACCCCTTCGATGTGCTAATGGGGTCTCTGTTCTTCTCATGGACAGAACTGTTTTGGTTGTGACAGCTGACGTGAACAATAAGACTTTTCAAAGCTAGGTTAGCATGTGACTTGGAGAAAACAGAAATTGTTGTGGCCAAGCACTCAGATGAGAGAACACTCAGAGAGCTTTGTCTAGCCAAGAAAAAAAAAAAAAGTGAAAAAGAAAAATAAAAAGGACTAGCTACACTTCTTTTTGTGTTGTCTTCTGCTAATTCTTTCCATGGTACCTAACAAGGAGGCATTAAAATACTCCAATGCTTTCGCATACACTAGTGCAGATAGTTAACCTTCTTCACAAAGTGGTGCAGGATCCCACACATAAACCTCCTCCTCCTCCTCCTTTTAATGGTCTTTGGGGTAATTCAAAAGAAAGTAAAAAGAGCCTGGGCTAGACAGGCTTTGCACTCAGTGGAGACCAACCCTCTGCAACCCCAGCTCATACAGAAAGGGCAAGTGCCACCTCACAGAGGATTTCGGCTTTGTGAAAACACTGCTTCAACCTGACATCAGTAGGGCTTAGAAGACACCTGCCCCGAAGCAAGTACTGCCCTCAAGGACTGCAAAAAGAAACCTAAACAAGGAAAACAAACTGGTCCTGGGCACCAGACACTAATTTAACTACCACACTGAACTCATGGAGTAGTCCAGGGTCCCCCCAGAAGGGCTTTAATGCCAGTGCACAAGGAGCTGCAGGTGAACCCTCAGCCTGACAAAGAAAAGAAAGGTTGCAGAGCTCTCCAGCACTGCATACTCATCCAGCCCTGTAAGGCCATACAGTGGTCACAGAGTCCTGTTTCTGCTTCTTTCTGCATGTACTGAATTCCTTTAGGAAAGGCTTTTACTTGAAAGCTCTAATTTCAAGCAGGTGAAATTTCCTAAATTACTTTTTTCCCCTCTCTTAGCTGCACTTGACAAAGTATCAAACACAAAAACCTGATTCCCACAGGATTCATTCCCAAAATCATCTCAAGGAATATTCTTTCTGTTCCTAAGCATCAAAGTGTAGGTAGAAGAGCTGCCTCTCTTATGTAAAGTCTGGTAGACAATGAAATAGCTATTAATAAAGAAATTCAACCCACTTCTCTGTCTTGGCCAGCCTGAGATTTTTATTTAGTTTCATTACAAGCTGATGCTAGAGTCTTTGTCTGCTTTTGTCGTGACAGAGTGCAGAGACAGACAGTATGTCTGATTTTAGATTACTAAATATAAGGGATAATTTTACTCACAAGGTGGAAATACATTAAAGTGCTCTGTAACAAATCTGGGGACACTGATATTGCATACAGCCAGAATACCTACATCTGCCTAGTTAAAAAATTGACTTATGAATAAAGAGAACCCTGTGCTTGGCTCTACTTAAAAAGCAAAAGGAAAGTGACATTGGATAATCCAATATTTTTATCTGAAATCTATATAAAACCTGTAACAGAAAGAACTCTGTGTCCTTTTCAGCCAGATTTACTAACACTCAACAATTTAGGAAGTTTAATTTGAATCCTTGTGGCTATAAAACCTGTCTTAGCAGGAGTAAATACAAGAAACAGAAGACAAATTGTGCCTGCAGACCAGCAAAACTGTGCAAACTTCAGCTACCTTACAAACATTTTCAAGAGGCATAATATACATATTTGAATAATCTTACAAATTTAAAACTGATTTAAACTGGCTTGAACAAAGTCTACATAACAGACGCTGTGCTATGATCAGAGTGTCAGGTCCCAGCATGTGAGAAGGGCTGCAGCATGGACGGGTAGTTCCCAGCAAATCTTAAAACAAGATGACCATCAAGACCTCAATATCATCATTGTTCACTCATTGTTACACAGTGACACTCACTGTCTGCAGAAGAGGGAAAAAACAGTATTTTTTTGAATTTTGCACCTATTGACCCAGTAAGGTTTGTGCACGGAGTTCCTCATTTCAACCCCCAGAGGATGACATTAGGAAGCAGATAGCAGGAAGGTAGTCAGGCACTGCAAACCAGCATCTGTCAGCATCCTGCTGGCAAAGAGAAACTGTAATTTGAAGCCAGGACACTTGGGAAGTATCATGAAATCTGCAGAGCAAAAGAAAGCAGATACACAATTCCCAGCTGGACAGGTAAGGCTCCTTTCACATGAGATTTTCAACTACAAAGCCACTACTAGATTTCATGGCTTAAGGCAGATCAGTTCAAGCTCACACAAAGCACTGAGGCCAAAAGACTGCATGATGTCACCTGAATCACAAGTTAAGACTGGTCTGTTACAGCTGTGAGCAATTCTGCAGTGGATATGCAACACAGAGATACAGGGTATGTTTGTATCCTCACAGCCACAAACTCCCCACTGCACACCATGATGGAAAGCCACACTTAAGATGTGCTGCAGTAACCAAGTGGAGACACTGAGGGAACACTCAGTACCTGCCCCACTCCAAGTGAGGCAGAGCCAATCTGAACCTCCTTGTTGGGCAACTACTGGGCTCCCTGGCAAAGGGAACTGTGCTGTGAGTGCAGATACAGCAGCTCAAGCAGAGCCACTGAAGAGGGAACGGGCATTTTGCAGACCTTCATGGAAATGCAGAGCTTGGCTGTCACTGCTCTTTGCCACTCACAGTCTCACTGATCTGCTCATGCTGAGGGGCCAAGGCAGGACTGGAAGGATCCAAGTGCTGGTTTTGTGGACTCCTGTTGGTGCCTGGCTGAGAGCTGGTTTGACATCTTCTCAAAGCCAGCCCTGCCATGCACGGATGTTCATGGATCATTGTGGTGATCAGCCACCCTGGAATCACCTTTCTTCTGCCTACTTCAAACCACTACACTGAATTTAGTAACAAGATGGCAATCCCGTGAATGAAATTAATCTTGTGGTGTAAACACTGCTTAAATGTGAAAGCACAACAAATACTCCAATCCATCAAGCAATTTTGATTGGATTAGAAGCCCTCTGTGCTCCATTATAATCTCCCTGATGAAGGCAAAAAGTGAAACTACATCTGGAGAAGAGAGATTAAACCCCCCATTAAAACCGCTTAATTATCTGTTATTACTGGATTAACATTCATTTCTGATCCAGGTGCTCCTCAGATAAATAGCTCAGGTGGTTTATAACAGCATTGCTTTCTTTTGCAGTGAAAGACTTCTGGCCCAAGAAATTAATACATGGGGTCTTTTTAAAGCCAAGTGTGTCCAAAGTGAAGAAAGTTTAAGGAAGACTCCATCTGCCTGTCCCTTTTTCTTGCCTACCCCAAACTTTTGAACTCCTGCCTGATTTCAATCAACCTGCAAGACAATTAGGAGTTTTGATTCAATTAGAAAGTTTTTACAAGTCTTGCAAGAAGCAAGCAACTATTAGAAGGGGAGAAAGAACTGAACCCCTAAGTTTCCTGAGTAAGGAAAAAATTGTGACCTGCGCTCCCATGTTACTAGATGCCAAAGAACCTGCACAAGAACACACGCTCATAAAAGTATCCAAAGGGACAGAGAGCTCAGAATCACCCACAAACCACAAATTGTAATAATTTAGCTTCTGAAAGGAAGGAATTTGTTTCACTGCTTGAACAGCTGTGACAGTCTGAACAATACAGACTCTCTGCAGTCTCTCAGTTGAGAGATCCCACACTGGATCTTGGTGCTATACCACAAGAAAGACAAGAAATGGCAAAAAAACTCTTCTTTCATTATCAAAGACAGAAATGTGATGTGCTGAGAAATGAAAGAACCTGTCTTTAGGAACAGGCCATTGAGCAGGTTTGTAGACGTGCTCACTGGAATGTGCTGTTGGTAGGTTAAGATCTGGATTCCAGCTCCAGCCCAAGTCACAGAGTTCCTCCGAGAGAATCACTGAACTGATCTTCAACTCAGTTCCTGAATCTGCATGAAGTGGACAACAGGTACCTCTTTTCCTTCTCCTTGTCTATCACACCTTCACAGAGAAAGCTGTCCCTTGCTGCACTATCAAAGAAGGTAAAAGGACAGACTCGTAGCTTTCATGTGCTACTGAAACACACCTCGATAACACACCACAGAATTTATCTGTCCAGGTGCCTGTGGTAGTGTCTTTCCTTTGAGAAAGACAAGGTTACACATGGTCCTTCCCCTCATGCAAACAGACTGATGTTTAGCTGTCACACCAAGACTGAATGCTGCCATCTCTCTGCAAAGCTATGTAGAAGCTACACAGGTTAGAGAGGCATAACCACACTTCTCTCTCCTTCTCTTCTGCCTCTGCACAGCACCACTGACAGCAGGAACATGGTAGAGCCTGTAAAAGTCTTTCGAAAGCAAAGAGAAAAGACAGTGTCTTTGCTATTCTGTCCTCTGTGAGGAAGGGCCTGTGTTCTAGACATTGCTCTTCTCCATGCCAGCTAATCAGCAGGGCATTGTAAAGGGCCCAGGACAAAAGCACTGTAGCACAACTGCCTCACATCACCAGCTGCCTCACATGGCATGTAATGGGTGACACCATATTCCATCTCTCTGCAGGATTTTTGCATGCTAAAAAAGTGATTTTGTTTCTCTACCCCTCTCTTGTGGAGAGAGGAGCAACAGGCAGACTGGGAAGTTTATGTTCCTGGAAAATACATTAGTAACATGAAAACACATTGTTTGTGCTTTCAAGTGACAACGTGACGCTTGATTCTACCCACTACCACTCACACCTCAGGGGCTGCAATGAGCTCTCATGCTGGACACTGCCAGTGCTGCTCTGTAGGCTCTGGCTGACTCCTCTTCCCAGGAGACAGAGCAAGCAAGTGCAAGCAGAAACTACACATGAACAGACTGGGGTCAACAAACCAGAGGCCAAGCACCAACTACACACATGGCTCAACAAGTACTTAGCCCTTTCCATTACCAAACAGTACAATTTAAGGAGACGAGCTCTCTGTCCCCCTTTCCCAAATGAGACTGTTTGGCAGCAGACCTCTTTGTTCTGGCTAACAGATCCTGTCAGGCTCTCCTCTTTTGTCCCTTTTTCTAAAACAAATTTGCAGTACAATGCCACTGAAACTGGACATCAGGGTTGTATCTGCTTTCATACCTCTGGATTAACTCATAGTCCACGTACTTCCAAACATATCTGAAAGAGCTTTTTTTTAGAACTGTTTTTAAAAAAGAAATCCCTGTAACTGGCCCTTGGCTGGATCACCAGCCAAAACCAAGCCCCACATGCTAGCAACAGGATTAAAAGCTACAGCTGGTACATCAAACTTAATAAAAAACACACTTAAAGTAAGAATTTTCTAAAATGCTCAGGGTAGACCATCATAGAAACTGGGCTAAAGCTGACTCATTTACAGCAAGCCCACTTTAATTTCTGAGACTCTTCATTTCAGAGTCTGAAGGGAACACTGCAAGCCACTGCTCTGAACTCCCAGGTATCACAAGCCACAAGTCCCAATGAATCCCGTATTTTGCAACAATGCAGAGGGAATTCTCCCCAAGCAACACCTTTTTGTTTTCCCTTTGAAGCTGGCAGCTATGCCAAAACCCAAATATTTTCCCCGGAACTATTTGATAATCTAGCAGCTGTGTCAGTCACAGTGCTCTGAACTAAGCACACAACACAGCAAAATTAAAGGATAGCAACACAGGAGTGGAACCTGGAGCCAGAATTATTGCTGTTTCAGGGTCAGATCTACAGCTAATTTAACCCAACAAGGCAACTGACCTTGAACAGATATTGGTTGAACCAAAAACTATCAATCTGTCTTGAAATACTTTTGAGTTCCCTATGTCTGCCATTGCCATGTTGATTTGAATCACCTCAGTCTTTTCTTATGCATAAATCACAGACATTATTGGTCCTCTTTTAAATATCAAGAAGTATAAACATGATTTCTCCTTCCCTCAAGGTTGTTTTTGTCTCAATTGCATGGATTGACACACACAGCTCCCTGTTGGGGCAGTGGCTATGGAAAAGTCTGCACTGCTGCTTCTTAGGACAGGACCAAAAAGGCACACACAGTCTCCATGTTCTCATTAAAAGGATGGCCTAATCTGGTCGAAGACTGTTTTCCTCTGCCTTCCTTGAACCATCACCCTGGCTGATGCACTTCCCTGGTGCAAGTGCAATGTTCTCTATGGACACATATCCTGCAGAACATGATGAGTCTGGGAGCTTGTCTGCAAGCTGGTAAAAAGAGGCTGCAGAGGCAGGTACTGCATTCCTGCTGCACAGTGGGACTGAGGCCAAGCCGGAGCACAGCATGGCTTGGCTGGGGCTTGCACAGGCACAGCAAGATCTACACTCAAACCCAAGTCTCTCCTTGTAATCATCACCTTCTCTCTCAGTGACTTGCAGATATCAGAGTTCAGTGCTTATTTCAGGTACTACAAGCACTACAGTAACATGGGATTTCCAGGGGATTTGACGATTCCCACAGAACAGCAGGAAAAATTGAATTCAGCACATAAAAATCTCAGCCACAGTACCTGAACTAACCACTAGAACCAGTTTCTATATGCATGGCAAAGTACTGCTGGTTCAAAGCTGCTGAAAATCCAAATAGTTCTCTCACACCCCCTGATATCTAAACAAGACCTGGTGTACCATCACCACACTCAGTGACTCAGCTCTCAGGTGGGGGTGCTGTGTGGTAAGCACAGAGAGCACTGTGCTGCAGGGCAGCTTGTAACCACACCATCTGGAATCCTAGTGGTATCAGAGGAACCTTCATTCTTTTCTTACCCATGTGCCTCCCTGTTTGCTGCAAGGATACAAACCTTATGTATGCCAGGATTTTACAGGGAACAAGATCACTAGCTGTTCAGACCTGTAGTAAGTACACATGACCCTGCTGACCCATCCTACAATTTGGTCTAGGGCTCTTATTCTGAATTGGGCTAGAGTAATGTGAAAAACTGTTGCAATTTACCCACCCAAGAAGGAAGGCACCTCCAAGCCTGGGAGTATGTCTTTGCTGTCTCAAATACACAGACACTTCGGCTCCTGCGAACTCCAAAGCAGGAGTGAGAGAATGAGTTCTGTACCACACAGGGATACCTACCTGAAGCACCCACAGACAAGCTGACTCTGGTACTGGATCCAGTTGAGTTGCATTAGCCTGGAGTGGTGCCAGCTAACAGAACTCAACCACTTCCTGTCCCCAAACCACCTCATTTGCAGCAAATTCAGGCATCTCTAAGCAGAGGGTTGTTTCCAGCCTCTCAGCAGACATGTCTGCAACTCTCTGCTTTTGGCACCTTTGGGAAAAGCAGTAAGCTGCCTATTCCTACTGCATGGAACAGACTGACCACAAGGCTGACTATCAGACACTCTGCCTTGCCTCTTCATTGCTTAGTGCAGTAAAAATATATAAGAGATGATAGAATAGCCTGGGTTAGAAGGGACCTTAGAGATCATCTAGTTCCACTCCCCTGCTATGGGCAGGGACACGTTCCATTAGACCAGGCTGCTCAGAGCCCCACCTAATGTGGCCTTGAACTCTGCCGGGAGTGGGGCATCTACCACCTCTCTGGGCAACATATTCCACTGCCTCAACACCTTTACAGTACAGAATTTCTTTCCAATATCTAATCTAAACCTGCCCTCTTTCAGTTTGAAGCCATTCCCCCTTGTCCTGTTGCTACATGCTCTTGTAAATAGTCTCTTCTCTCCATCTTTCTTGTAGGCTCCCTTCAGGTACTGGATATTTTGCAATATTTATTGTTTGGATGACAGCAGCATTTAAAGGCTGCATCAAAGCCCGTTCCAAACATCATTCCCAGACTAAGCTGTAATCATTCTGCTGAAGGCCTTATGGAACAGCTGACAAGCCATTTGAAGGAGACAACATATATAGAAAGATGGTAGATGAAACAGCCTGGACAGCCACCCAGCTTATCAATTTTAGACAAAAAACAGTTCTTGCACAGGCCTCCTCTTATACTGTACCCTCTGCATTGCCAAGTGCCACACACTGAATACATGTACTGCACACACCATCATCAGACACTTAATGAGCACAATCTCTCTCTATAATGAGGCAGAAACTCATGGGACTGGCCCTCCCTCTCCATTGCCACAGCTGGACCTGCTCCCCAAGAGGATCCACACTCCTCCAGGACTATTTCTGGGGGTAGCAGAGGAGCTGTTATGCTATTCCCAGAGCTCCCAGCACCTGACCACTCACACTACTATATGAGAGGATCAGAGAAACAAGATGACCTCCAAGATCTTTGGGTCCAGCCATTAACACTGCCAGGTTCACCATTAAATCATGTCCCTAAGCACCATACCTACACATCTTTTAAATCCCTCCAGGGATGGCAACTCCACCACTTCCCTAGGCAGTCTGTTCCCATGCCTGACAACCCTTTCAGTGAAGTTTTTCCTACTTTCTAATCTAAGCTTCCCCTGGCACAATTTGAAGTTGGTTCCTCTTGTTCTAACTGATGAGTTGTCACAGATGGTCTGCAGTGTGGCTGTCCAAAACCCTTGTCCTCAGGGGTGGACAAAGGAGCCTGATGCTTTCTGAAGGACCAGGTGAGGTCTTACATCTGCATTCCCACTTACAAGGGCTGCACCTATTTCCTTGTTTTGCTGTCAAACCAAACATCTCAATGTACACCTGGTCAAGATGTCGAGGACCCAGTCAGCAACTGCTGAGTTGTTCTTTGTACATGCATGAAAATTAAGAAAAGCAGATAATCAGGGAATGCAGACAAAATGCAGATAATAGCAGAGGGAAATTTGGGGAGGTGAATAACAATTTTGTGCTGGAAAGTCACCTACCTATGTGATATGACAATTTAGGGTCAACGCCCAGAAACTAACAGAGCAGCAAACAGATCCCATTTTTGTCTCTCCACCATTACAGCGTGGTCTCAGACTCAGCCTTGACTCCTTCACCACTGACTCTAAGCACAGTGACTTACAGCACCAGGCCCCAGCAAGCTGAACTGAATCTAAATTAGAAACAAGGAAAGAGCAGCATGGACTTATACCTCCTCTGAATGCAATTCATAATTCAAGCAATACAGGTCTTTGCCAGCTGTGGCTGCTGGGGTCCTCCCACAGCTCTGTAACACCCAAGAGGAGGGCTGCCAGCACCAGGAAAACCACCAGCTCTGATACAAGGCAGGCTGCAGAGTCTATTTTACTGCTGTAAGTTACACACTATTCAGCCTCCCATACACACACACACATATATTATACATTCACCACAAGGGAAGGGGCAGTGAAGGGAAGAGAGTTGTGATCTCTCACATACCTGCTCTTACAGCCTCAGCAGAGCAAGAGGCATCCTGCTTTACTGCTCATATTTCAGCCAAGATTTCAGTCTCCACTGTAAAGTGCTGACAAACCCATCAGCATTGTGCCATCCAAATCTATGGCAAATAAACACCTTCACACTAAAGGGTTAAGGTTGTTATTTGAATTACTCCTGGATTCCTTATAGGAGAACAAAGTTCAGAAAAAAAAAAGAGCAGGACTCTACCAAGCCACACCATGTACCATAGACCCCTGTGCTGGGTCCAGGTCTCCTCTGCACAGGGTCACTCTGGGGACATTTTTGAGCTAGCTGAGTGCAAGCAAAAGAATGTACTCAACTCTGACATGAAATGTAACAGCATCTGCATAGCTCACATCAAGTCTCTATCAGAAGCCAGGCACTTCACGGATCCACAGCAAACTGGCTGTTTCAGACAAAACAGTTTCCTGTTCAATGCCCAGGTTCTGCTCAACTGCAGTAAACCCCAGTCTAACAAAATTACTTAGTTCTTATATCATGCATTTAACAGTCATCCTCAAAGTTCTTTGCAAGGAGGTGCTACTGCCTTCCTCATCTTCTTTATCTCTGCAGTGATAGGAAAGGGGAACTGCCCACTGCCACACAGCTGGCAAAAGCCAAAGCAAAGATATTGCAGTCCCAGCCCACTCCTCTTCCCACTATACTACTGTTTCCACCTCTGCACAGAGGCACCACAGTCCATGAAAACACTGGCCTAAAGCTCAGTAGATGGGGACCAGACTTTAGTCCTGTGAGAAATAAAAGAACGTGGGTTTATTACAAGCAAATAGTTCATTAACTCAGGAACTATTTTCTTCAGGTGTACCATAGAAGTTGTAAGGTACCAGGTCCTGCCTGGAACTGGTACCAGGGACAATTTGCATTCGGGAATAGGGAATTATGAAAGTAGATAAAGAAATGGTTGAAATGGGCCTCTGCCACGTGGCAGGTCCTTTGTGTGGAGAGGACAGTGGTCATTCTGACCAGGAGACCCCTCTCCCTGCACAGGGGGCATACCAAATCCAATCAGAAGAAGAGGCTCACTCCTCTCATTATGCTAACAAGGCAGGACTCCTGGGACACATAAAAAGCAGATTTTTGGGGTGAGGGTGTGCTTTTCAGACCTTTGTGGCCAGAGCACCTAGCACATGCTGAAATAGAAATTTTCCTTTTTCTGCTAAATTTCTTTATCTCATAGATATTTCTATCTTAACTAAATTGAATAAAAGAGATTTTTCTCACAGTCCCAAGGCCTTTTTTTTGAACTCTTCTGTAAACACCAGGTCTATTTACTTCATGCCCATTTCTGATCTTGTGCAACTCAGTGCTAAAACTGAAGGGTCTTGGGCAGAGAGAAACAACTTCCTACACTGCTTTTATGCACAAGAGTGTAGATCAGGAAACCTGATTAAATTTGAAACCTGATTTTACTTTAAAATCAAAAATGTCCCACAGAGGAACTATCCAGAACACACACTTCAATTTGAAGCCTGTCTCAATGTGAATACTTTTCAAGAATACGTGAGACCTTAGAGTGAACACAGCTGCTTTTTCTGACAGTTCTTCCTAGAACCTAGAAATGCTTCCTGTACCAAGGCTTGCTACTTCCCTACCCAACCTGTTTCCTTCTATTCTGGACAATGTGGAGAGAAACATGCCACATTACCAGGGCTGGACCAGTACTGCCTTCCAGACACAGGTACGTTCATGCAAAAGAGAACACTCAGCAGAAGCACAAAAAGCACAAAAGGTGCAACAAAGAGCAGGTCAGCAAGAAGCTGAGAATCAGAGAACTTAAATTCCTCTTCTGTCCCCAGCAGCTGTTTCTGGAACAGGCTGTACAGAAGGCTGTGTAGTGCCCACCACTGAGAACCCAAGTGGAAGAACAACGAGCAGCCTGTTTCGAGCAGGTCCCTTCCAGCCTCAGTTGCTGTGTGGTTCTGTGATTCATGGATAGACCTCTCTGCACTGGCAGAGGTCCCTGACTACACCAGCTAGAAACACCCACCCTGAGTGCAAGCAAACTCGTCCTTCTGCTAATGCTGTTGATGAAAGCTTGTCTTCCCTGACCTTGAAGCTGTGTTATCTACTTTGGCTGCGAGAAGGCGATAATAGCTCCTGACAATGGCAAGAGTCAGCTCTGAGCCGGTGGAACAGGAAATCCCATTTCTCAAGCCCTTCAAAGCCTGTCTGGCACAGTTTCTCTCAGCAGCACTCAGTGAGATTACAGCACTAAAAATAACCCACACAATAAGTTGTGCATTTAGAAGAAGAAAGGACTTGCCCTCATTGTGGGTTTCCCTTCCACTTGTGGCCTCAAGTATCCCCAGACAGTTGAACTACTAAGGTTTTGTTCTCCAAATTAAGCAGGAGCTGCAGCTGTTGAAGTGGTTTTAAATAAAATAAGAAGATTAAAGGGTACAACAAAGATATAAGATGCTTTCCAGTTTTTAAACAAGTGTGTCTCTTCCCTCCCTGTTGTTTTCTAAAATAAGAAACTTAGACCTAAATCTCTTCCTTACCAAAACACTCTGCCCTTCTACCATGAGCTCACAGACAACTGGTTGTATACAGCTGGAATAAAGCAAAGGTAGGGGGACCAGTCCTGTAGACTTTCATAGAGAACATAATGCCCTCTGGGCCTTCCGCTGCAGTATTTAAGACAATGTCCAAGCCTGTTTGCTTAAATGCTCTGTCTGAATCAGCAGGAAAGAAGTCCTGCCTTCTAACAGTAGGCATAAGATTAGCACTACCTAGAGGCCTTACACAGTATTGCTGTCTTTACAAAGGCTGGCTGCCTGTACCTAGCGTGAGCCATTCAAGTTCAGTCATTTGTATCAGATCACTCTCGCTAAGGCAAGCCTGACTAATGAGGAAATTTTCATGCATCGTTTGTAAGGCTTGGACAATTTGCATTACTGCTCTCCAAGACAACTGACTTCTCTCTCAGCCCCCAGACAGCACACTGACATGTGGCACTGAGATTTACCCACATGACTATGGGCTCAGCTGCTCATTTGATGCATATAAACAATCCATTGCTTATACAGCACATGCCAAGTACTAGCTCAATTAATAACAGCTCACCTTAAGCCCCAATACATTTTTCATGTATGCATCTATCTATACAAAGTTAACACCCAATTGCACAAAGACAAACAGAAAATGCCAATTAGAGTATTACACTTGCCTTGTCTTCAGTTTACACCTGGAGGGTCATACGCTGCACTGCTTCACCCAGAGGAAATAAGACAAATGAATTTTAAACCTAGTAATTTTCTTAGGTGCTGAGTCCGAGGAGCTGGGCTCTCTGAGAGAACCAGAGAGCTGCATAGCTCAGAATCTCAGCAAACGAGGGGCAGGTGTCACAGCATCTCAGCAGCCATCACCTGCTGCTGGGTTTGGATGAGGACAATAGCCCCCACCTGGCAGCAGAGGTGATTCAACGACCTCAGTCACAGAGTCATACCAAAATCTCTTGCTACATTTACTACCCATCTTCAGATTTAAGCTACATTATAAGAAGGGTGTTTTGCAGACAACAGGTTAAATATAAACTCAATTCACACAGAAGCAGCGTCCCTCCTATGCACTACAGATGGTAATATAACATCATGTAGCTAGAGACTGTGTTGTAACATGGCCAAACAAGGCAGCAGAATAATGTGGGCAGGCCCTGAGCATGAGGTCCTTGACATTGTAAAATCATTATTTTCTTCTAAGAGCTTTTAAAGACCATAATTAGCAATACTGGGGATACTAATTGTTTATGAACATTTCTGAAAACAGAATAGAGAGTGAAATAAAGAAGCAGCATACAGCTGCTGCCACACTGCCGTTAAATCCCATTTCCCCTGCATAATGCTCCAGCCCAGCACATCCTTTCACTTTCAGAGATGCAAATGATATACAGCAAGTTCCCAATTCTGGGTTTCCAGTGTTAAAGAGACCAAAATCTGCAGCATTTGTGATTTTCTTCATCTTTTCATCTTTGTCAGATCCTCCACTCCCCTTCAGTTTCAGCAGACCAGTGAATCCCTCAAAGACCTTATAAACCCCGTAGCCTTTTCCTAGGTAAGGAATATTTTGTATGAATAACATCCACAACATTTAAGTGACTGCACTCCTGTCCTTCTCTGCCTCTCCAGCACAAACACCTTTGGGACCTCCAGCACATCTGTGTCACTCCTACATGCACAGGGGATGTCATCTGCAGTGCAAGCCTTCATTCCCTACCCCTGCCGCAGGTACGGACATGAATACCAAGCCCCAGAGACACTGCCTGCCAAAACCACAACCTCCCAGGAACTAGTCTGCCACAGCTCTGAGCCTGGCAACCTGCTGAGTCCTTACTGCAGCAGGGATGTCCTTGTGAGGCACCTCCTCCGCCACCCCTGCCTCAGAAGCTTCAGAGCTTTATCAACACCTGCACCACGCCAACACAGCGCTCCAGATGCTTATGCACACGTCTGTGGAAGATGTTGCAGGGCACCACCATCCTCATGACACCTCTGAAAGGTGACAGCTACTGCGATGTGCTCCAGCACCCCTGGTGCACTCACCCTTCTCCTACCCCTGTACACACCCTCCCTGCACACTGCTAGTTACAAGACTGCCCAGTGGGAGAGGCTGCTGCCCACAGGCCTGGGAAACAACTCCCTGAGGGGCAACTTCAGCTGCATCTGGTGGAGATGGACTACAGCCTCCAGCAGTGGCCACAGCCACAGGGAGGAAGTGAGGAAGAGGGGTGGCAACTGCTCCTCTTATTGACTGTCACAAGGGCTGCAAAGGGACACCACACTGTGCCCTGTGGGGTGGCAGCTGCCCAGGGTCTGCCTGACAGGGCAGAGGCTTTCCAGACCCACTCACAGCCCTCAGCTTGCAGGAGCATCCCTGCAGCTGGGGTGGCACCACAGAACTTCCCAGAAAGCCTCCTCCTGCCCTTCCTCTCTCATGGGAAGCACCCTCCCCTCACTGCCTCCATGGGCAAGAGACCTGGCCTGGCCAGCCAGAGGAGCTCTGTGGGGGACACCACAGGGGACACATCTGGAGGTGGCCAGGATGTCTGCAGGGCTAGTGCTGCAGACTTGCCATGAGCCTGGACCTGCCATGCTCCTCCAGCTGTGTGGGAAGCACCTGCTTCTCCCAGGCATGCACCAGCTGGGTCAGAGCCCAGGAGGTGAACCTCCAGGTGCAGGTACAAATCCAGCATAAAGGAAACACCCAAAAGCAGAGAGCAAGGTGTGACAAGCCAGCAGCCACATGGACTGACCAACCAACCAGCAACAAAACCCCAGACCCACACAAGCCAGGGACGTACCTGATCAGCTTTTTCAAATGCATGTGACTGAGTGTTTCAGGCAGTGGAGAAATCCTTCCTATTGCTAAATCTGGAAGCAACGTGAGAAGCTCAGGTTAGAGATGAGAACAATCACAAGCAGCAACGGGTTTTGGTGCAGTGGTTTCCATCCAGACCAGACCTAGGGGGGGTGTGATTGCTCTGAAACTTGATTAATCTTTCTCAACATCTGCAGAAAACCAGGCCTACTTGTTCTTCTCCTGTTCGTGGCGTGTCAGGGCTGTGAGGGCAGAGCTGGCGTTAGTTCCATGGCCAGGAGGATGCTGCTGCCTTACTTCAGCTGCCACCTCCAGCTCCTCCGGTGCAGAAAGCCGCGACACGGTACTTACCGGGTCTGGCACTGGCGGGAAGTTTGTTTTCATGGACATAAACTGGACACTCAACAGTTAGTATCTTTACTGAATGAATTTATTGGTTTTTGAACTAAAGTTGCTCACAGTTATTTAACAAGGGATACATCAGATTTTTTTGTCCATTTTAAACCATTAAATAATGTCAGTTTGTGTCTGTATATGTGTGTGTGCGCGCGTGTGTGTCTTCAAAGTACAAAATAGGAAGGATAACAAGAGGTATTGCTTTCATTTATTCTTATATCTTGTGTAAGTAATCCCCTTCCTGCTTGTACCACATGAGTTTTGCTGATATAGGTATTTTTAAATTATTATTATTATCTTGTATTGAAATCCCAGCCTTTTGTAGAGGTACAATGTAACAGAAGCATCAAAATCTATACACAAGGGAAGAGAAAAGAGGGAAAAGAAGGACGGGGGTGATGGGAGGGGAGCTCGGAGGAGAAGTAGAGAGAGGGCAGAGGCAGGAAAGACAACGAAAGCAAAAGAGACTAATTTACAGCAATGTCATGCAATTAAAACTGCCCCCCTCTCCTGCACCCTTGCCTCCCCCCCTCCCCAGCCATCACCCCCTGGTGTCTGACATGCACACAGCAATACGAGAGAGAAAAGTTTAAGAACAGGGAAAATAAATAAATAAATAAAGCAAAAAAATTAAAATAAATCCCTCCCATTTGGGGGAATGGGGAAATGGGGCAGAAGTCAAAGGTCTTTGCCCCAGTTGTGTCTTTAAAAATTCTTTTTAATCTTCAAACCTATGTACAAGTAAAACTGGTCCAAGAAGGGGAAAAATGATTAAAAAAACCAACAACGACAACAACAACAAAAATGAACTCATCCAACATTATCATTAAAAAAAAAAATAAAATCTTGCGATACAACATACACCCATAGGAACCCAACGAGCAGCAATCGAAGGTCATAAAAGAGCTGAACACTAATGCTAAGCCTACATTCTTAAAATCTCAGTCAAGAAGTACTTCTCACTGTGTTTTGTCTTTCACGCGTAAAACCACATTTTTTTTTGTTCATTTAACCTTTGAGCTTGGGCCAGAATAAGTTACACTTGGTCACATAACTCTTGAGGAGGAGGAAAAAAGGCGGCAATTCTTCATTCTCAAAGTCACAAAATGAACACTTACAGGGTTTCTGTGTCTTTTTTCCCCCTCCTCCTCAAAATAAATAAGAATCAATGTTGCCTCTACACAGTTATTAAACAGAAGATATATCTAACAGCTTATTTTTTTAAATATATATATATGTATATATAAATAACCAAGACCTAATAACTGAAACACAAAAAAAAGGTCCCCATCCACCCAATCCCACCCTCCTCCCCTTCCAAAAGAAAAAAAAAAAAACAAAACAAAAACTTTATAAAAATATCTTGCAGTAAATTTTAAAGTTTACAGTAGCTTCGTGATTAAGTCTCCCATTGCCCTGACTCCACCTTGTCTTGCTCTGATGAACTAAGTGCCAGTGATTTTGCACACACACACACACAGGAAAGAAAACCCAATATAAGTCTCTTTTCTTCCTCCTCTTCATCTTCGTTTTTTTCTTTTTTTTTTTTTCTTTTTTCTTTTTTTTTTTTAAGAAAAAAATCACCCAAGCCAACAAATGAAACTGGTAACTTAAAGAAATAATAATACTGATATCAATGCAGCACTAGCAACACAACAATTGCCTCTAAATGCAGGGTGTGGTGGAGGATCCAGCTGGTCGAAGAAGGTCCCAGCGCGGTGGCACAGTGGCAGGGAGTTGACAGGTGGGGAGGAAGGTGTTGAAGGAGGAGCAGCAGTAGCAGCAGAGGCAACTGTGCCTGGTGACGGGAGAGACAGTCCTTGGCAGAGTCTTGTCCCTCTTCTTTGCTACCAGAAGTTGCCTTTTCCCTAAGTTTTAATGTTTTGTTTGTATGTGTTTATTCACTGAACCCCCTCTCCCTCCTAAGTTTACTCCTTTCCCCTTCCAGCAGGTTAAAAACCAAAATGATACAGTATAAAAAAAACAACTATTTTGTATATATATGTATGTATGTATGTATGTATATATAAATATACACGCATATATACATGTATATATATATATAAAAGGGGCCAAAAGAAAAGGAAAAGGTGGCGGGGAGAAAAAAAAAGGTAAGAAAATCCCATGATGAAGCTCCCCAATATTGTCTTGGTTCAACGCTTAGTTTTGAGTTGCTCCTGGCTGGTTTCTGATGAGAACGCGCTCTGGATTCATGGAACACTGCGCTCCCGCTACACCCGTCCCCTTCCCCACACCCTCCCTCTTCGGGCTGCGTTCACCTGCGCGGACAGAAGTTGCCAAGGGTAAAGATTTCACTCCAACAATTTGCAACCTCCTTTGAGCCCAGACTCTGCAATCCCATAACTGAGCAGATCTCTCTTGTGGAGCACCAAAAAAGAAAAAGAGAGGGGGGAAAAAAAACCAGGCGTGCATTGGGGAGGTGTTTGGGGAGAAGTGGGGGAGAAACCCACTTCCTGAAGGGAGAGGGGAGGCTGGGAACCTCAAACAGGACTGGTCCTTGGACAGTCTACATCGGTTGCCTTCCGTCAACAAGTGTCCGCAGAGCACAGAAGGTGAAGCCGTGGCTGACATGTTAACTTTTCGGGATAATTCCTGGTAGCAGAGCGGAAACAAGTGGTGTCGTCAGAAACACAGAGAGAGCATGAACAGAACAAGAAACAAAACAAAAGAAAACAAAAAAATAATAATAAAAAACCCAAAAAATCAGGAAGGAGAAAAAAAGCAAAACATTCAAAAAAAGGGAGGAAAAAAAACAATTGGAAAAAACCACAACCCAAGATCTGGTGAACTGGGTTTGTCATCTGTGCTACCTTTTCTTTTCTTTCTTTTCTTTTCATTCTTTCATTCATTTGTTTTTGTGTTTGTTTCTGAGATATATATTATATATCATATATAAATATATATATGTATATATATACAGTCATTCCTTCATACAAAATTTGTCTATAGACAGTTTTGTACTGTTGTGGCAAGGTATATACATCCTTCTAGTTTAGAGGCTAGCTTGCTAAGGAATATTCTTTCATTCTTTCTTGCTTTTTTCTTTTTCTTTTTGTTTTGTTTTTTTTTTTTTTCCTAAGATATTTAATTTTTTTATGTGTTTATTTAAGGTTGGTCTTGTAGGCCGACTGATGAGACCATCTTTGCCTTGTCTTTGCCAGCAGGGTACTTATTGTCTCCTCTAGACCCATAGTCATTAGAACCGGAATCGCTCCGCTTGCTGTTTGCGCTATGCTTGGTTGGCGTGCCGGGGGGATGGCTCACCTGCCCGTTCTTCTCGTCTGAAAAAAGTTGTTTAATTACGTCAAAGAAGTTACTCAATGGGC
This sequence comes from Margarornis squamiger, assembly GCA_035222235.1. Taxonomy (NCBI): domain Eukaryota; kingdom Metazoa; phylum Chordata; class Aves; order Passeriformes; family Furnariidae; genus Margarornis; species Margarornis squamiger. The sequence continues at coordinate 16,653,898 of JAWWTY010000156.1, forward strand.
TGCCTGGGTACACAAAACAGAGGAGACAAAAAAAGAAAGAAAGAAAGAAGGAAAGAAAGAAGGAAAAAAAAAACAAACGAGAGGGAAAGAGAGAAAAAGAGGAGAGAAAGAGAGAGAACAAACAAACAAATGAACAATGGGGTTTTTAACGAGAAGAACATGATGAGGAGATCCAGAGCCACGTGCGTGGGGGTGTGTGGGAGATGAAGACAATGAGCAGGAAGAGGAAGAGTGTTTAGGATGGGACACCTACAGAAATAAAGAGGCTGGGAGCATAAAGCACCTAGAGGGAAGGTCCTACTTTTTTCCTGAGTGGGGAAGCATTGCTGTCTCACCTAGCAGGAGGACACAGTACCAGGTGACTGAAATAGTTCAGCCTGTTACTTTGAGTCACTTGGCCGCTCCACAAGGAAATGTCCCTGAACATGATGCTGCTTACAGGCAAATCCCATCCTACTGCTGCTGGGGTATTTGCATGTGCCCACTGACTGAAGCTTTGCAGCCTTGATTAGTTCTCTGGCTACACCAGGCACTGGCTTTCTTTGCTTGCATTTTATTTTCCTATGAGTATCTTGTTGTCAACCTGCCATCACTAAGCCTGAGTGGTCCAAGGGAAGCAGCATTTGAAAAATGAGCTATGGCTGAGATGAGTGTTGCCATCTGCATGTGGTCTGTGGTTTGTGCTCGCGGGCTTCTAAGCACCTTCAGATCTCCCTACAAAGGTATCCGGAAATGAAGATGCTGAATGCATTGTGGAAGCAGGCTGTTATGCATCTAACTATTTCTGGGACCTAGCAGGGTCAAGAACTATTACCTCATTGTCCTGAATTTATGTTCTCTTTACAACGCAGCCTCCATGATGCTGACATGCACTCCAGTGAAGCTCAGGGCCAGAGAAGGGTTTAAGGTTGTGTGCTAGTAGAACAGGCATTCCCTTAAGCCAGCCTCTACATGAGGTTGCAGAATTAACAAGGGTTGGGCACTGGGCACAGGAATACAACCTTTCATGCCATTTGGATTGCCAGGTAACAGGGTTATATGCTGTAAATCTAGTTTTGTGGAAGGCCATACCTGAGGAAAGGCTTTGCGGTGCTACCGAGGGAAAAGGGACCAGCCACTACTTGAAAGGTAGCTTTTTCAGGGAATTTCTAGTCCCTTTTAATTTTCTTGGGCTGGGGGATTAATCTTTATCAAACATAGGAAGGGCCACACTAAGCTCTCTGAGCGTGGATGTTGAATGTATTTTTTATCTAACACACACCATGGAGGTTCTGCCTGTTTGTGATCATTAAAAACCCATGGTAGTTTTCTCAATATTGGGACTGTTGGCTCTACTGTTTAATAAAATTCAAATAATTTACATCTCCAGCTCATGGAAGGAAATAGGCTCCTTGCATCTACCTTCCAATGCAGTGGCATGCTGTGAAGAGTGGAACCTTTCATCCCCTGCGACGGGAACGTTCAGTCAGGAGCAAAAGGCTTCTTCATAGCAGAGATTGCCATGTATCCAATAGTTGGTGGACAGTGGTGGCTTGGTAATACTGCGTTCCCCTTCATTTCCATTACAAACATAAACAACTCATTAACTACAGCAGGAAAGTACTTTCTGTGCATGGTAATTCATCTGAAGAACTTGCTGAGTGCTTTCTTATTCTCTAATGGAAATTGCTAGACAGACGTCAACTGTTCTTACACAAAGAAAAAGGAAATATATAGTATTTGTACTCAGCAAAACTGAATAGGTTACACATTTTTTTCCTGCCCTGTGCTAACCAGGTAGTTGCTGCTTTCTTCTACATGTTAACAGGCATTGAGAAAAATCAAACGGCTGCCATATACAGTGAAGGATCTTAATCTTATTAATCTAATTCATTCCTTGTCTTCTGCTACTTGCTGCTTTGTGGTTAACTTTCTGCTTGCCCTGGTTCTGTCTGTCGTTTAGTTACATTAATGTAACAAGCATTAATGCCACTGGCTGTGAGTTTCTGGAAGGGCATCACTCACCCAACTGACTGGCCTTAGCGATGGGCGCAAACAAACAGCCAGGCAAACGACACATCTCAATTTCTGGCTAAGAGGAGAAGGGCTATCAAACTCTCAGTTGTTTTGGGGCCAGATCTCCTTAAGGTCCACCTGCTTCAGTCCACATGCGTGCAAATGCTTTGGAAAGGGACTATCTGTTCCACATCTATGAATTCTATTTCAGAGACTTCCCTAAGCCTCCCTAAAACTGTTCTAAGTTTGTGGGCCCATGCTCTGCGCAAACCTATTTCTGTCTACTCAGATTAATTTCTACTTCTTTCAGGTGGATCCCATTTCTCAATGAACAGAAAAAAAGAGAAAGCAAACACTCAGCCTTGAATGCAGGAATGTGGGCAGATCTGGTTCTTAGGTGGCTTTGGACCCCTCATCTTCATAAGCAAATGGAGTCAGCAGAGAGAATGAAAAAGAGCACTGAAAAAAATGCTGGAGAGGAAAAGACTGCTAGGTTGGGAGAAAAGAGTGGGGCAATATCTCTAGTTATTCATCTGAGCAGTTTATTCATGCTTAGAGGGAAAGATGAGGGCAGAGTAAGCAGGGCTCTGCAGGACTTGGGGAAGTTTTTTGTTTTCATGTAGACAGGAACAGTAACAAAAGTACAACTTGCAAGAATGGAGCAATAGAACACTTCAGACATTATATCTCTTGTATTTGCTGAGTCCTGATACAGGATTTTCAGTCATCCTACTAAAATATGCAGCCCCTGTTTCATCCACCCTTTCTCCTCCCCATGCCCTGACAGCTTTCAAGTGTCTGGAGATTTATTGCAGCAGAAGTATTTAACAGTCTGCTTTTCTTTGCCTCTATCACTACTGAATTCCTTACAATCAGCATTTTCAGTTAAAATTTTAATGGGAGGTAAGAAATCCTTAGGGATGTTTAAAGAGAGTTACTGAAAAATAAAATAGGCCAATTCACTAACCCTTTCTTTCCTTTGCCTTTTGTACTTGTAATTAAGTAGTAGATAATAATGCTCTCCTAACCTGACAGTCAAGAAAGAACTGATTCTACACCAAGCAATACAGACAATCACGGCATTGATGTCCATGTGACAGGTTGTCAGCCAGCTCTTGGGCTAGTCTACACAAGGAGTCCTCATGTTTTTCTCTGGAGATACATAAATTGGGGTCAGCTATGCTGGAAGCATGAAAATGGTGTGTGGTGTCGCTCCTCTTAGTTCTCAGTTCTCTTTGGGGTTTTACATCCAGTAGAACAAGACTTGAAAATGCAGGTGATGATGGTTTAGAACAGCTTTTTCAGCAATCTTCCACTCCTAACATTCAGTGCAAAATGTGTCATAGTCCCCTAAGTCCATCTGAGGCCTCAGAAAGGCTGCCTTTCTTATTTCAGAAAGTGAGATGACCTCCCATTTCATCTGGACAGGGATGAAGGTTTGGCTCCCTGATTCTTCAGAACATCCCTGGTGTTTCGTGCATCTTTAACTAAGGTCTTCTTTCCCCTTGAGAGCAAATGTTCATCAACACAGAGCAAAGGAGACATGAAAGGTAGCAAGGGTAAGAAACCGTGAGAAGGATCAGAGGCAGAAGGGGAGGTTCAGGGCATTAGGTTTATGCCTGTTAGGAGGAGATGGATATGTGGATTTTTGAGTTAGACCAAGGAGCTGTATGCTGCAAGATGGGGAAGGGAAATGGGTTTGAAAACAAGCACTGAAGCTTATGAAAGGGTCATGTATTGAAAGGGATGCTTAGAGAAATATATTTATGGAGAAGGCACAGGTTTGTGACACCTGTGTGCAGCACTGTCACGGCCAAGTATCACAGAAGAAGTCAAAACTGTGAATGCATTTGAATACAACAAGTGCTAAGAGGAAGAAACAGAGCTAGAAGACAAAGAAATGTAAAAGGAAGCCAGGCAGGTGTTTTGTATCAACCCTCCCAGTCCTCAGTATTTCATCTGCTGTTCTTAAGAAGCCTGTCTAACATGGACCTAGCCCCAGTGGGGTCACTGGTTTGAGAAGCCAAGTGGAAGTGGAGCACCCAGGAAAGACAGGAAAGAGGAAATGAGGTGAATCACCCCAGGCACCAGAAGAGATGCCAGGAAAGGATGCACCTTGCAAAGACCCTGCTCTGACCTCAGAGTCCTCCACAGAACATAACAGGAGATGGTGAACAAGCAGCTTCAGGACAAGCCTGAAGGCTTCAGTTACTGATTAGAGCCTGATGTTTTGCAACATTTCAAGACAGTCAGATAAGGACTTGGTCCTCTTTTCACTGAAGCAAGTAGCAACATTCCCATTGACTTAATGGAAGCAAACCCTGAGGCACTTCCTTCTCCTGTGAAACCATCTCTCTCAAGTCTATGTATTTTTAATGCATTAATCCTTGTGGTGCTGAACACAAAGTTGCACAAAAAATATGCCATCTGTGGGATTATCCTCTGCCTTTCCTTTCTGTATAGCCTCAGAAACTTTGGGGTTTTGCATATTTAACTTGGGCTTTGGGAGAAAGTGAATTAGAAAATATAAGTCTCCACTGGAAACAGAGACACCTTTTGTCAAACTGACTTCCCTTATTGCTTCCCTTGTTGCTTTCACATCCTTCCTGTCTTCTCCCTGCCTCTGCTACTGAGGTTTTCTTACTATACACATTCCTTACTCTTCACCCTTGTCTTTTTTCATCCCTAGCTTGCTTTGTGTTTTGATAGCAGCTGTGTTTTCATAGTTCTGATTCAGTGAATCATGTAACAAAAATTTTACCCCTTTCTTTTCACATAAAACATTAAAACACTCTCTTAATGGCAGATAATCCATTCCCTTTCAAACCCATTTTGCTACTTTGACAGTTCTAGCCTTCTTCGTTAAGAGTAGACATTTTTTGCCTTTTTGCTAGGTTTCTATTGGCAGAGTCTCTCTACCTTCAAAAACAAATGACTTAAAATATAGAGCCCACTCCAAAAGTATATGCAGTGAAAGGGATGACAGAAAGACAAAGTGACCCATTCCTTTTTGTTTACCTGTAGTATCATGTAGGAGTCTTCCTCCAGACTAAAGAGCCCCTAGACTAGGCACTGTACAAGATGCCTCAGAGAGTTCATGAACTACTGACAGACAGTCCATGGAACAACTCCAGTTCCTTAACAGGATACCTGAACTACAACTGGGAAAGGTGATTTACTTTCCAGAGTCCTTAGAATCTGCCAGAAAAAATGCCAACTGAAAACAGTGTTTGCAGGAATAGGCTGCTGGTAGGAACTACTCAAATTATCACACAGCATTGGCACAGGTGTCCATGCTACCAGCAGGTGGGAACTTTCAACTGCTACACACATGGGCAGATCTGAACAACCAACCTGATGTTTAAATGCTCTATAACCTATCCTTGTTCTTACTCCCCTAAAACATCCCATGTCCTCTGCAGGAGGGTGGCCTAATATTTGTGACTAGCCAGAAGCATCCAGATGGCCATTCTGCCTCTATTTTGCACATTTTTTCTCTCTCTCTCTCATAAACACACAGAGAAGCTAGATCCTGTTCAGCCTTTCCTGGCACAGACAATTACTCTAAGTCAGGTAGCTTTTGGGTAAGGAGTTAGTAAATGGTGAACACAGGCAGGAAAGCCCCCAAAGAGATGAGGCCTATTTCCTTGCTGCTACTTTCTGCAAAGCTAAGGCATGAGTAATGAATCAGAAACCAAACATGTCTGTTACTGATGAACAGCTCTGGCCAATCTAGCACCACCACATAACATTCGAAAAAAGGAGACGTGATGATGGAGAGGAAAGACTCATACATTTGTTTGGACAGCTGGTGGCACTGAAAGAACAGGCAAGGATAGTGGTGGGACGAAGAGATGCCAGATTCTGATGTGGAATCATGCTGCTCTGAAAAATGAGATGGTAAAGGACTAAGCACAAGAATTCTTTGTATCTGCTGTCCTTTTACAAAGATCTGCCTGCACAAGTGTGTGCTGAGAGGGGAAGCTAATGACCCACACTTGTAAAGACAGAGCAAACAATAGCATTGTTGCTACCCATTCTCTTAGAGACTGTTGCTCCTTCATTCCAATCTTTTTTTGTATGTAAGAATGTAAAAAATGTATTGGCACTTCATAATATGATTTTGGTCTTTTCTGCCAGATGAATGTTCACATATTATGTTATTGGTTTTAAGTTCTCTGACCTGTTCCTAAGGAGAGAGATGACTTGTGTATGCTAGTGAAATGTTGCTTCCCCATTTCCACTGAATCAATCACTTCAAAATAAGATTTAATCTTCTGAGAAGGTCATCTCAAACTTAGCTCAGTACAGCAGCTTAGTAGAGCAAGCATTTCCATGTAATATCCTGAAACACTGGCTATTATAAATAAAGTACTGTGATCTTAATTGAGTGAGATATCTGTGTTCCCTGTATTAGGTATTATTACAAAGAAAGAGGAAAACACCTTGTACTGAACAGTAAAAATCTCACCATCGCTGTCAAAACAGGAACTGACATGAACCAAATACTTCAGTAAGTCTGGATTCACTTTTAGTGCCAAGCTGCCTTTTTGGGGGCTGCCTTCTTCTACAGTGCAAAAACATGAGGCATGAACTGGAAAAGAAATGTTTCCCAAATGCAACACTAGACTGAAGACATACAACTACAGTATGCAGGGAGCCAGCCATTCATCTGGACAGCAAAGGATACTGGCAGAATGGGCAAGGATAACTGGGAAACCTGGCTGGAACTCTTTAGAACATCTGACTTATTGCAATCCATCCCTTGTGAATGAATATGTGATCTTTCAGAGGGGTCTTCTTCCTTTGGTCCTTTCATGGTGTGACAGTGGTGAGAAGAGCCTTTCAGCTGGGAAGACAGCATGTGTTTTTTCTGTAGGTTTCACCACCAGTATTTCTGCCATCAGTTACAACTTCTTGAATGCAAATCACCAACCTCTTCTAGCTACTTTGTGAGAAGCAGGATTACTCTAATTAATGCCAATATGGGTCAGGACCACTTCCAAGAGCACCAAGTCCAGATATTTGCTGCTGCTACTAACAATAACAGTCTCTAAATTAGCACTCACAAAGCTACAGGCTGCAATTGCAACACAGACATGATGCAACCAGTTTAAAACTACAAAATGCTTCCTAAGTTCTCAAGTAGCTTGGGATGGTATTGGCATGGGCTCACATCTGTATGAATTGCAAGGAGCTATGAAGAGAAGCCTTTACTGCAGTGCAGCTGCTCTGTGTGCACTGAGGATGATTGGCCATGGGCAACAAGATCAGATGGCTCTAATAGGAAGCTACATCAAGTCCTAAACACTGGAAGCATGAGATCTGAGCAAGGTACATTGGAGAGATACTAAAGGTAAGTAGATTTGCTGTGCTTCTGCTTTGATCAGATCATTTTGGTGACAGCCACTGGTATATGCAAGGATCCAAAAATGTTTTTGTTAAACTCTGGTGCCAGGAATCAAGGTTTTGAATTGTAAGCAGCAATACAAAATAAACATTTAAAAATAATCTCAAGGTCTTCTTCCCAGCCTGCACAGGGTTATGGGTCTAAGATTCTGCAGTGCCCAACACAACAGCATGATTTGATGAAGCTGCACTAGTTATACATACTAACCTTTTCCTCCTCTTATCATCACCCACTTTCCATGAAAGTGCCACTGATGTAATTAGAGACTTTCCCAAGAGTCATGAGAGATGAAAAACAACAAGCAAAGATTGCCTTACTTGGAAATAAAATTCATCCTCAGATAGTTAGTGGAGACTGAAAAGTTTACAGACTCCGTGGGCTATCTCAGAGGGTAAAGTGGAGGATAAGGCAGGCTTTTCAGAGCTTTCTGTCAGCAGCCAGCGCCTTGGCAAAACATACTTACTAAGGACTCCAAAAAACTAGGAATGGCTAGGAAAGGGAGCTATTAAAGGCTAAACCATAACTTTACTAAGGAATCAACCACTCAAAGAAATTCTCAGCTCACTACGTAAAGGATTTAAAGTCATTAAAGTTTATGAAGACAGACTCTTTTCTGAACAAGGACTACTGAAATGGCACTGTAGGCTTCTGTGGTGTATATTAATGGCCCCAGACCCAATGTATTCAATCTACAATGAATGAAACTTGCTTTCTAATTCCTAGTTTTGTAGTTGAAGCTAGAGGGCTTTCCAGTTTATGTATTACCTTGATTTTTATTTTTTAATGTAAAGACTCTGCAGAACCTATTAGAACCTTAATTATACAACCTATTCTTCAGTCGGATAGACATAAATACCAGATTAGATGGTAGTAAAGTTATCTGAATTGTCTTCAAAAGAAACAGAATCCAGCTTGTTTCTTTAAAGTTGTGCTGATTTTATAAGGCTTAATGGCAGCACATAAAGTGGTAAAGCTCATTTGTCACTAAACTGATTTGGCTCTGAATACACACATGGAATAGATCAGCTAAGGTTTCACTCCTGTAGGCATTTTTCAGGTTACAGCTGCATTTTATATGTAAAGATTTTAATTTTTACAAGGTAAATTTAATTGTACCAACAAGACTTTAATGAAAACCAGTTTAGTCTTTTTGACAATAGCAACACCTATTCCCCTGCTGAGATGGGAGGAAACAAAAAAAAAAATCCACCCCAATGTGCATTTCAACTTTATTATGAGCCAAATTATTGTCTTCTATTGTGAAATACTAAGAGTTGGCAGCAGTTTTCTTGTTTGCACAGGTAGGGTTGATATAGCAGCTGTTACGTCATTTGAATATTGACAGCTCCTATGATACACCTTGGCTGTTCCAATATTAACTTGCTTTCCAATGCCAATAGCTGTATGCAAAATCACTTCTCAGATTGATGACCACTGCTAGCAGAAGATGAGATAACATTTAAAGGACTAAACAAATTTGTCTTGCTGTTAATTACAACATTCAGTGGTTTATAGTGGGTGAAAAGATATTCCTCATTCCCACCAGAGCTTTCATATGGATGAGGCAGGCACAAAGCATCTGATTAGCTCTTCCTGCTCCAGTGATAACTTTTTGCAAAAATGACCTCCTGTGTTCGCTCTGAGAATACAGAACAGTGAGAAGGTAAAAAATATAGTTTTATAGTTTTTCATGCACTACTTGCTATTACTGGATGAATATTGTGTCAACTTCATGAGGGTTTCTGATCCTAAGAATCACAGAGGACAGCTTGCCAAAAATAAGCTAAATGCTCGCATCATTCCCTTTCACTCCCGTGTCTAAATCATGGATGAGCTCTCCTGCACCTGGAAGAGCTCTTCACTCATATGGGAGGGTGGAACTCAGCACGGTGCAGTCACCACTGCTTATGCTGTTTTTGAGTACACCAACAGGAATGTGATTTAAAGGAAGCATTTCCATTAAACCCCTATAAGCCATCCTTTCTCTTTTCTCTCTCTGTGTTCTGTCTGTGCTGTTGCTACCACAAAACAGTCTCCCTGCTGGCCTTCACCTTGTCCTCTTTGCCCCTTGCTGGATTGCTGCTGACACTATGACAGCTGGAGGGCCTTCATGAACTGTGAGAGAGCAGTGATGCTCTCTGTATAGAGGATGCAGAGTAGTGGCTGGTTATCTCTATAGCCCAATTAACTTGCAAGCAATCAGCAGAGCCAGCATTTTAGTATTTTTGTGTGATGTGAATGCCAGATCCAGGCAAGAAACAGAGTGTTGAGGAAGAAGAAGGATTTGTTGTCTGATGCCTTCAAGAAGCTGAAGGTCTGCCTACAACTTAGATGAGTCTTCATGAGGAGATCAGAAAAGTCAAATAAATCAAACGAGCTCCTTTCAGAGCAAAGAAAAATCTCTCACCAGCAAAGCTGCAACTTAAGGGAAAGAGATCATCTGAAATATAGGAAATGGGCCAAATTCTGCCTCAGTCACACATGCATAAACCTAATATTATCTCCACCATGACAACTTCCCTTTGCAGTCACAGACTCCACATAAACTCCAGAACAACTTTCTTCAGTTTGTGAAGAGGTGGCATGACAGTCACAGGTCCAGCTGGAGAGCAGTGGTAGCTCAGTGATCACTTCCTCAACATTTTTTCTTCCCTTTCACAGAGATATCTGAATTCAACCTTGGTACCTGAATGGAAATCTAAAGAGAACAGAGTTCTCTCATACAGAATCTTTCAATACAAGATATAACTAATAAGACAAAAACAACTCTTGTAGTATTTGGAGGAGTGAGTAGAGGCACAGGGAATAAAAGAAAGAACACAGTCCATGTGTGGACAGAGGGCAGGGAAGGCTAAGGGCAAGTTAACCACAATTCATACAACTCCAAGCAAGTTGAGCTGCAAGTTTTGCAGGAAAACTTTTTACTTATTCCTAGCAAAATTTCAAACCTTCAGTAGGTTCACTACTCCTCCAGCTAGAGACATAACATCCTTCCCCAAGATCGGACTGGAACTATGACAGTTTACACTAGCTAAGTGTCTGACAGATAAAATGCAGTGTCTTATGGAGGATTTAAAAGGGTCATACCCCAAGGTTATCTGGGGAAGAAGGGGGTGGATGCAAAGTAGAATTAAATAACTTCACATTCCTGTCTCAATAAATAGCAGGAAACCAAGGGAGACAGCAGCTAGCAGGGCAGCATTCAGCTTCACTGCAGAAAAGGGACTGAAGAATCATGAATCAATAGCAGCAAGTAAAGAAAAGAGGGAAAAAAACAGGAAAGAAAAAGAAAATCACTGGCCTAGGTTACAGTGAGGGAGGGATTCTCAAGTGCAACACCACACATTTGTGCCATGAAGGGGAAAGCTGTAGTGGAGCCTGTGCATCTGTGCATGGATGGGGAGGAACAGAAAAAGGGGTATATGCTTGTGTCCTCCAGGTGAGTGAAAGACATAGTGGGCTGTTACAGGGTGGGCAGTCTTGAAAAGAGCGTGGGAGAGCAGGGATAGGGAAGGGGAGGAGGTGGAAGGGACAGGACGGCGCATTATTATGTTGCTCAGCAGGGGCTGGGGAAGGTGAAAAGGCAGAAGGGAAGGAAGTTCTTACCACATTTGGAAAGTCTGCCAGTCATCAACTCCATACAGTTAGTGGTGTCTGGATCATAGAACGGAAAGAGGAGGGAGGGAGGAAAAACATAAAAAAAGGTTTCCATACCTCTGTGCATAAAGTAGTAACTTAGCACATTATTACCTGAAGCAGGAAACATATACACATCTTGGTCTTTACACAACCCAGGCCAAATTCTGCCACCCACTACATGCCAGTGCAAATTCAGCCCTGTGACTGAAATGTGGATGCTGCTTCAGTGCTGCTGCCTCCACTCATCCCTTTATCGTAGTTACAGGTATTTATGAGATGTGGGAAATATTCTACCACCACATTAGCAAACTAAAAGTGTTGAATACAGTGTTTCACCTGGCTAGCTTTGCAAGTTAGCCTGCAACAGCCAGGAAATATTCAGCCAGCTGACATATCTACATCAAAAACAAACCTGGAGAGAGGGAAGAACTACAGCACTGCGCTACTGTACATGGACTGAGGCTACCTGTACAGTTCAAAAACATCTTTTAGTCCCCAAAGGAGAATGCTGAAGTTCCAACCTAACCCTGTCTCTCTTATTCAAGTGTAGTCTTTTATTCCTCTTGCTTTCAAAGTCACTATTCAAAGGCAATAGAAGTACTTTTGGAATGGGTGGCAGAATCTGGTCTGAAGACACTACTGTCCACTTTGTGTATAGCTCCCATTGCCATAGCCTCTGGGTGCTTTCTACTGAGGTGTGATAAGCAGAAGGAGCTCTATATGTCAGCTGTAAAACAGAAAGGACCAGCCCAGCAGGACACTTCCATGTGCAACCTGCTGGCAAAGCAGATCTGCTGCTGTCAGCCAGAATTCCCTTGCATTTGGGATCTAAATCATTGCATTTGTGGAGCACTCACTGCCGAGCAAGTGGCTACCAGTTAAAGCACTCAGCTCAGTCTTAGAACTCCTCTTGCCTGGGCTCTTGATGAACAATTTCATGGTATTCAAGAAATAGCCTTCTTGGAAACAAGTACACATATGCTGAAAATCCATAACTGCCAGCAAGTTCTAACTACTCCCTATCTGCTATAAAGTCTGCAGGACAGAGGGAAAGATAATTTCCCAGCATTTCTCCCCTTAAACATTGAGTGATTTAGTAATTTTATAAGACGCGGAAGGGGTGCTGGATATGCTTGGGTAAAGCTGAACCCATGCTAGAAGAGCATGGATATGTATCTCTTCTGGTGCAGCCAGGCCTGTGCTGCACAGATCATCTAGGAAAGCATGGAGCAGAGAGGGCAGGTTCTTGGTCCAGTGACATTGGTCAAAGCATCTAAGTAGCTGTTATATGCTCTCAATCCACAAGGCTAAAGGTGGGCTGGCAGAGGTCAATGGGAGATGATACCCATGGAAGTTCTCTCAGAAAGGCATAAGACAGAGAGAAAGAGAAAAGGGAAAAAGGATGGAGGTGAAGGAGAAGAGAGCATTTGAGAACTGGAAGAATGTATCACAGGTGTCAGAGAGGCCAGGAGTTCATTTGCCTTTGAAATTCTGTGGCCAGTCTGGCAGAGTGAAAGCTGACTAAGCTCCCAAAATACATTCTCCCTAAAGATGCCTAGCAGATTTGAGAAGTGCCTACAGTTGTTGATTGGGTTAGTGACTAGAAGTCACATTCATAGGTTTGTATCCTTTTTTATAATAACTTGGAAAAGCTTGTTGTCTCATGCCTTTCTTTTAGTGGTTGCTGTCCAGCCCCCTCGGAGTCAACTACATCTTGCTGTAATGCAGTGTGATACAGATCTATAGTGGCAGAGCTCAGAGCATTCACCCAATCATTAGTAGAACTTGGCTTTGAAAGAGCACATAGGAGGAAAGAAAGTCTCAAATATGGCTAAAAGATTATTTCTGACTCCACCATCCTACACCTGAAATTTTCTCCTCAAGTGTATCCAGACTGTCTGGCCACACAGTAACTAGCAGTTTGGAAACAAAAAAGGTAGCATTCATGTATATCAGAGCAGGTAAACATTGTTACTAAGGTTCTCCTGAAATTGGTATTTCTGTTTTGCTCTTCATTTAACAGATTTAAAAAATAATCATGTCTCCTTAAGTTAAAACTGTCTTTTTTTCTAAGTAATTTGCAGTCAGCATAGCTCTCTTCAGTATTTAAAGATAATTGTGTAACAGGTCTACATATATTCATTGTGTGATTAGAATACAAACTGACAGATCTACACAGGAAAAAAGGATTGCAACAGAGGCTTTTGGACAGCATAACATCTTGGGCTCTGAACCCCATTTTGCTCCTAAAAAGGTACATTTGCATGGTATGGTATTAGTTTTGATGAATAGGGAAATTTTTTTTAAGATATGAGACCATGGAAAAATCAAAGGAACACTAATGAAACCTCTAGCTTGTCTTTCTTAAAACTTTCACGCGCAACTATAATTGGCATTTTTTTGTATTTGCACGGCTAGTCCCAGGAACTGCACAGGAATTAATTTTTATTTGTAATGTCTTTCCAAGACCTAATCGGATTTTTTCCCCCAGCCAGCATGAGCACACCAAGAAAAGTAGCTCATACTGCATCACTTAAAAGACTAACAGTGTTAATATGCCTTCAGCTTCTCTTTTATAATAATTCCTTTAATACTTCTTTCATTTCCATCATATTGTAACATCTGCTTTAGTAAATACTCTGTATGATAAAGTATTCCACCATTTTAAAGTAGAATTTTCATTCACCCTTAGATGCTTGGCAGTCAGCTGCTGCACATGGATACTAATCCACAATCCAGTGGCTATGGGATCCAGGTGTCATGTGAAATGAGTAAAACCAGGGTCCAAAGGCTTTTAACTGTCTGAGAAGCATTGATGGGTCATGTAACTGCATTTTTAATGTGTCCTGTTTAATCTTTTCATTAAAGCATAGTGGCAGTGTCAGATCTCAGTCCTTCTGATGATAAGGCAATTCCTTATTTCATAGGAATTGCTGGCATTCACTCACATTTTGGATTTGACCAAGACTCTTTCATAAATGACATCCAGTTCAGTTCATTAACAGATGGCAAATGCTTTGGTTAAAATAAGAACTTCCTTCAAAAGGTCAAACAAGCTCTGAATCCATTCAAAACTGCTAGTGCTCTATTGAACTTTCTTTCATAGTTTTCTTTATTCTTTACTTTCTGTGTTTCCACTCTACATAAATTTCACAATGAAGCTGCCTAGTTCATGATGCTTCTTATATCTCTGAGACTTGTCCCAGCCCCAAGCAGCTGCTCCTCTGAGATCTCCAAATCCAGAGGTAGTCCCAGAAAGCACTGAGCAGCTCCTGCCAGGTGCTCATAGTCCCAAATAAACATTTCCATTAAGGGAGATAATGTCAAGGGAGCCACCAGTTCCTCTGGTCCAATGCAGTTATCACTCTGATTGAAATTCCCTGGTGTTTGTGTGCTTATTTGAAATTCTCTGTACTCCTATCAAAACTCTGGAGAGCCTGGACTTTTTTCAACATGCTTTATTTCAGAACTACCAGTAACTATTTCAGATAATTTTAATGAAGACTATTCAGTGATAATATTAAAGCTGTTTAGCAAAAAAACAGTGCTCTGCCAATCCAAGCAGGCATTACAGGGCACCTTTTGAAGGAACCATGATAGCAAGATGAAGTAATTACCCCAGACACTATAACAGTGTTAAGGCATAAAGGGTCACATAAGATTGCAGGAAATAAGAGAAACCCGGGACCTGGATGACTCCCAGAAAAACTGACTTGCAATCCAGTTTCAAACTGGCATTTGCAGAGTCCTTTCTTTGAGTCTGCAGCTGGAAATTTACCTTGTGAAGCACTTCACTTGCTCTTTGTTCCCTTTTCCATCTTGATGATAAAATCCTTTGGAAACGGAAAGTTTCTTACTAATTTTTTTGGTAGTAATTTAGCCTACAGCTCTTGTGAGCCATAAAATACTCAGAAATCACAGATCAGTGCTCTAGCAAGAATTTGCACTGCCCTGTTTTGAAGCTAGATATGGTCTCTAAGCACTTGTTTATGCTGATGAAAGGCACTTCCAGTGGTAACACTGGGATGTTTTGAGCTTTGAGATGTCAGTGGTTAAAATCTGACATGAAGCCAATAAATATAATAAGGAAACAGAAAACCTTTTACAAAGAACTTATACAGGTTATTTCAGTATTGCTGCTTGCCCAGAACATGAGGAAAAAAATAAGACTATGCAGCACCCCGCACTCAAAACCAAAGCTCAAGACAATATTAGGGAAATAAAAATTGATACCCTGTGAATGATCACAGATGGCTTTTGCATGTCCCTATTCACCAGCTGTTACTATTACTCTTTTGTGCAAAGGCATCAGAGAAAAACAGATTATGATTTCATGGAAAGAGTGTTGGGCTGAAACGAAGGCACAAATCTGAGATATTTTCCTCCATGGAGAGAGATCCCTTTTATCCTAGCAAAGTGCACTTTGCCCAGGGATTACCTAAATAGAGATTCTCAGCATAAGGCTCCTGGATGGCGCCATAGATGAATGAGAGACAAGGCTGATTGCTCTCATAGACAGTGAGATACATTCTTGATTGAAAACGGACTGTCCTTCCATGATCTCACTGGGCTTAATGGCTTTTGATACCAGTAAGTATACATGGGCAACTACTCTGGTCCAGATCAAAGGCCAAAACCATCTAGTGCTCTGTCTCCATCAGCAGCCACACTGACACAGAGGAGTGCAACAGTAGGCCAAGCACAGAGAACACTTCCTAACACTGCCTCACTCACCACTGTCAGGTCAGAGATTTCCTGAGCCTGCTGGGGGTTTCCCTGTTTAGCAATCCCATCAAGATTTTTCTGCCAGGGAGTTGTCCAGCCTCCCTGGGAGTAAGAAGTACTCTGGGGAAGATGAGCATCTGCAAGCTCCTCACACGCAGAACCTGCTTCAGTGAAGAGTTCTTTCACTTAGACTATATGAAGAGATGCTTTCCAATATTTGTTTTGGTACTTGGCTTCCACTGCTTTCATACGATGGCTTCTACTTCTTCCATTGGGAAATAAAAATGAACAATCGATCCCTATCTACTTGTTCCATGCCAGTCATGAGTTGTAAACCCCATATTGTCTCAGCAATTAGAGCACAGAGGTCCTGAAACATTAAGTTAGAAAGATGATATGTTGCACTAAACTTGGCCAACTAAGCAGTGGAATTTAGAAGTATTACATTAACTTTTGAAATGGATTTCATTTATTTAAACATTTATTTAGATAAGGGAGGGAATCTATTTTCCTGCTTCAGAGTATGCCAGAAGAAATATGCACAGCCAGTCTGAGGAAAAATGGAAGTGAATGAAGGGATATACGGAGGAAGGGAGATTATAAGGTGCTCAAGTATGACACAGAAATACATCTGCCTAAATCAGGTACATAACAGGCTCACATACACACACACAGATGCGTGGGAAACATGACATCTACAAACAGTGTTGTGAGCTGGAGGAAATGAAAAAGAGGGAAGTGCATTCTGAAACCCAGGCAAGCCGGCTCAGTGGGCAGATCAAAGAGGGGCAGGAGAGAGAATGACTGTCAGTGCCACATGCTTATCAGGCCTTGCTGTTCTGCTTTATACTGAGTTCATTTAACCTTCCCCTTCTGCAGGTCTCACTTTACATGCATGCACCTTTCACAGCTGGTTTTCATCATCCCACCTGTAACAGCATCTGAACCAAAAGGCAGGAGAGACAACCACACAGAGGGTATGTCTGTGCACAGGGAGCTAAGAAAATATCCAGTGCTGGACAGTATTGCTGGTCAGAGACAGCAATATGCTCAGAGCCATGGAGGAGGTGAGTTCAAGTGAATGGTGAGCTCATTCTGTTGCAGCAGTGGACTGCCTACAGAGTATCCTCAAACCATGAACCTCAACAGAAGCCCAACCACCACAATTCCTGGGAGGCATTCAGAGCTGGGAATATGGGAGGATAAGAGAAACAAAGACAACTTTGTCTTGTTTCTAGTGAGAAATGCTGATTAATTCCATGACAATTTCTAGGAAACTCTTGCACACATCTTTCCAACTACAGACACCCAGCTAAGCAAGGTGCTGAATGTGAACTCTGCTGTCCTTTATCCCTTTACTTCCCCTTACTTTCACTGACTGGGGATGGGAACCACAGGTCCTCCTTACTTTGATGCATGGGTTGTCTCTTTTTGGTAACAATCCTTTTATTTTCTCTCCCTTCCTTTTCTCTTTTCCTTGTACTCTGCTCCAACCTAAATTTTCAGGTTGCCTTCTCTCATTTTCAAGAGACTTGCATGTTCCTGATCAGGTCAGGTGATGCAATACAGAACAGTTTCGCACCCTTTTTCATGAGCTGTCTTGCCTGGTTAACTCCCCAGCCGAGGGAATTCTCATTCTGAAATTTCAAGAGATCATTAATTTTGGTTTTGCTACATGTGGAGTTATCTATTTCACTCTGACATTAGAGATCAGGCTGTGTTTTCCCTGTTAGAACAACATACTCTCATGTAGGTTTCAGCAGTAGAAATAATATGATTGTTCCATTCCAGAAGCAGAGCAAAACTGTAAGTCAGATATGTTTCTCACAGTACAGTTTGCCCATAACATCTCCCTGAATCTTAGTTGAATTGGTTTTATTCCTGCTATAATATGACTTTCTTAGGGAGATATCCTGCTTCATATGCAAGTGTGCAACAGGGTTCAAGTCTTTTCTAGAGAGCCCAGCATATATTACAGTGAAGAAGTTAAGAAAGATCAGCAAGCTTTTACTTTTTAAACAATTTTTTCCTCACAGGAAAATAAAGGTACACTTCATTCCCTAAGAAACAAGGACTTCTTGAATACTGTTCACACATCAGAAGTAATATGAAACACTTACAGGATGCTTTTCTAATTCCCATCACTCCTTCTTAGCCCTAGCATTTCCCAAGAGGAAAGCCCGGCAGGAAATTCTGGCTGCTTCTTTGAGTTTGATTTAATTTCTAAAGTCCACACAGCAAAATCCTCAATCAACCATAGTTGGAGTGTGCTCACCTTCCCTGTTTTCGAACAGAATAATCCATGTGCTGGGCACCATTGCAATCCAGCAAGCAGAAGGTCAGGCAGTGCCAGAAGCCAAAAGCAAAGTGGACACTGAACTGAGCATACTTCTCTGTCAGGTACTAAGCATACACACTTCTAGATGGAGTTATTTTATCTTCAGCTGCCAAAGCCACACTGTCAGACCAGAAGGATGTAGCCCATATGTGCAATGAGCCAAGGACATCTGGGATTTAATTGCAGGATGCAATGCCAACTTAACTCCCACACTTTTGCCTTGGCTTGTTCACACAAAGGTCAAGCACAAAATTTGGCTCTAAAGTGCAATATTTATTTACTTCCTTTTCATCTCCCACTCCTGACTCTTTGTCTTCTTCCTGCAGCCTCTGCTCTCTACCTTGCTCCTGTTGATTCCCTGAATCTGCACACTCTTTTTGCTTCTCCCTTTTTTTCTGTCCTCGAAGCTTTCCCAATAGCTTATCTGTTTTAAGTTTTCAATTTCCATCTTCTTCTTTGTTCTGTCTTTTTAAAGAATAGAAGAGTTAATACTGATGTTTTTCATGTGTGCAAGCACTAGTGTTCAGAGTGAACACTTGCCACATAATGGTGGGATGAAGCCAGTTTCTGTATCATCAATTCAGGCTGCCTGCACTTTCAGATTGATGTCATCGCACAGGGTCACACATGTAAGGAATTCTCTATCACCATGAGGAATTGAAATTTACTCTTCAAACAGATAAAATATAGTTTCTGCAGAACCTTAGTATATAATTTGTGCTACCACAGTACTGAGTCAAGAATTTGATCACACCACTGGAAACTATTAGCCACCTTCTGACCATCTGTTAATGGCTAAGTTAAAAGTAGCTCTCAACTTTATTCTGAGACTTTCTGAAGCTGGAGGTTTCTAAAGCATGCCTGAAGGGTTTGAAAATCAGGTATCTTCTAGAGCATTTCCCTACTCTGGGAGATTTTGGAGCTGGAGGAAGTCTGGAAGATCTATTGATGATGCAGCTTTTGATGGAGAAGTGGGCAAATGGCTCTTTGGGCGGGCGGAGGGCAGAAGCTGTTCAACTGGGGAATGCGCTGGGAGCACTGGAGTGGGAATGAGAAAGGGAGGAGTAGGGTGGGTGCAGGGTGTTACTGCTCTGTCTGAATGGAGCTTGTTTATTGCTGTGATCAGAGGGATGGCCTCCCTCAGCCTCCGGGTACCAAGAGGCATTTCACCTTCCTGTCCCTGCTGAAGCAAGGTGCTCGACAGTAGAAACTACTTACCTGATAACTGCTGCACTGAAGGCTGGTCATGTGTGCTTAACAACTGTGCCTGAATGGTTTCTACTACCCTCTTAAAGCGACGGCTTGGACCTGTGAGGAGAGAAGAGGCACAAATGGCTGTGAGAGGAAGGGAGCTGAGTTCCTACACAATCCAGGCTGGGGGAGAAGCATCACAAGTATCTTCCCTTCAGTCTTGTCCCCAAGAGTGCACTGACAGCGTATCTGCCCTTCATCCAAAGGGACTGTGGTGTATGGGACCCAACAGGAGGAAGGATGGCTTCTGGGCTCCATTTGTAAAGACATAAAAGGTCACGGGGTTGTGGGGGTTGTTTGTTTCAACCCCTGTGCAGGGCATGTGGCCACCCAGAAGAATAGGGTGACAGAATGTTTCTGTCAGAGGGAAGAAACTAGTGAGCTCACAGTGCCCAGCTGGGACTCTGAGAGTTTTGAGTGAAACAAGGAGACAGTACCATGAGATATATCAAACCTGATGCACAGAGCAGCCACTTTAGTACTAATCATGGCAGTGGTATCTTCACCTCTCTGGGAATCTTTTTCCCTCCCTGCATTTCCATCACTACCAACACTATTTTTGTTCCATACGTCCTCCTTGCCCCTGAGGTTAAGACAGGTATATTCTTTCCTCTGACAGAGCAATTTGCAGGCCTCTGTTATCAGCAAGGACAAAGCCAGCTGGCACTCATTTTACAGCTTTGCCATGGTTACCTGATAAGAGTGTGAAAGTGACAGAATAGATCCCGTTCTCCTTTTGCGCCTCTCCCCCTTCTGTGTATGTTATGTCCACCTGGAACTTCACTGGCTTCTGGAAGACAGCAGGACCTCCTGTGGACTTATATTCTGCACGGAAACTTGTCTGTGAGATGACACTGTGACTGAGACTTGGAATCTGAAACAGGTTGGTAGAAGGAGATAGTAGAACCAGTGCATAAAGGGAAAAAAATTGCAAAATTCTATTTATAACAACACTCATTTCCAGAGTGGATAACATTTGCTAGATTTGCTTCTGGTCTTGAATTCATAATGTACAGTGTTCTTGTGAAATTAGTAAGAAGTGTAGGTTGTTTGGCACTGCAGAAGAATGCACTGCTGCTCACAGGACTGACCTAAATTTAAAGGCTGAATACTGGCGGAATACCCATCACATTTATAAATGTACACGTTTCTCAACTTCATACACTCAGTCTTTCTTTTCCTACTCATCTACCAGTTTTGAGAAATGCCTTTTGCTGAGTAAAAACTGCTATTAAGGGAGTGGGCAGAAAAGTCAGTGGGATATAAGGCTGCATATAAAGAGCACTTAAGTAGCCTGGTCTGATCTCACAGCTGACCTCGTTTAGAGCAGGAGACCTCCTGAAGACCTTTCCAACCTCTAATGGCTTGGTGATTGATGTCAAATAGGCATCAGGACACAGAGCAGACACTTAGACAAGTGTCTGGGATATCCACAGGGAAAGCATATCTGCAAATAACTCACCCAAACCACAACTCCTATCAATATATAAAATGACTCTGAGAAACTCTGTGGTATCATGCAATATGTGTATCTTCAGAGCCATGGTGGAATTTCATAACTGACTAATTTTCAAGCAGTTACCATTCACATCTTCCACCAAAAAATTAACATACTCACGTTCTATTTATTGTTCATAAAGGACCATATTAAAAAAAATAAAATCAAATTTGGAAACCTGGTCTCTAATTTAGGAGGAAAAACAAAGATAAGTTCTTTGAGAAGCTGACTTTAAGGACTTAATTAGCACGCTGTGACAATGAATTAAAGTTTGAAGGTTGCTGAAAGAGATGATTCACTGGTTTTGCACACAAATCACTACATCACACCTAAACCCACATGTGGGGTAGGCATAGAATCACCATTACAGACAGCAGTGCATGCTACTCCACAATGTAAACCCAGAAGCACAGCTAACTGCATGAAACTGATGCAGTAATGTGGCTGATTCAAACCAATCTGAGATAGACACCAGTGCCTGATGCATGATACTATACTGCACTTAGTCCTTGTATGCTTGTACAGCTACAAGGGTTACGGCTGACTTTTTGGAAGAAATTCACTGCAACATCCTAGAGATTGCAACGGAGTTCAGTATTTCGTGAAAAAAAAATCAATTCAACAAACTATATAAGAAATTAAATCTCCCTCTCTTAATTCTATGGAAAAAAGTCTAATTACATTGTTGAATACCTTGAATTGAAAAATCTCTTAACTTTGGTGTGCTGACTTCTTCTTCACTGGTACTTCTCGATAATGAGATAAGGATCTTCTACAGGAAAAAATGATGATTTCCCTCTGCTTTCTTAGATTGTATATAAACTGTATCTGCAACATCTGATACTCTGGTCACCAGAGGAAACAACCCTTCCTTCTGCCATACAGCACTGAAGTGGAGATTTAAGGTAACAAATGCAGATGTCAGACAGGATTTTTGTCTGACTCAAGTGGTGGAGGGCTTACCCAGCAAGGGGAGACCCAATCTGCTGCCCAGACGGTGACTGTAAGGTTAGTTTGACAAAGAAGCAAATTACTGCCTCAATACCGCGCCAGCAGTGTGCTCTAACTGCCGTGTTATTCCAAACACTGGCAACCTGGAGACCTTGCCAAGAAGGCTGAAATCTTTTCTCACCTTGGAGAGCATTTTCCACAGTTTGCAATTCACACACAGTCCAGTGGAGGCCTGAATCAATAGGCTAAGTAAATTAAATCCACAGAGGCTGCATTTGAAGGAGCAGAGACCCTGTCCAGTAACACAGAGCACAAGGAGTCCTGGAACTGACCAGTAGGCAATGCCTTCAGGAGGCAGCTGGGGTGACTTACCGAGAGGAAAGCGTGGACTATATCAGCCTTAATGGAGCTTAGCGGTTTGTCCTTAATGACCACAAAAATCTGTTCTTCTTTCTCCAAGTTGATGAAGTTACCAAACCAGGATTTTTTGGCAAGCCTGATGTGACGAAATGAAAGAGATAGTTTAGAGTACTGAACACTATTTCTTATTTCTTACACACCCTAGATAGAAAAAATAGTAAAAAACACACAAGAAAGTTCTCATAACACTCCAGATGTGATGTCATTACTAATAGAATAGTAAGTGAAAAATAGTGTCAGAGAACACCCAGAACAACATTTCACTTAGTGGAAACTGATAAAATGACAGACTACACAGTCTTAGCCTGGCAGCAACAATAAAAAATCAGAAGCAGTGGTAACTCTTTTGACTGAGCCAACATACCAATTAATACTGCATATACAGAGTGCATATAAGCCAGGGGACACATTTCTGGTTTATCTCCAGGGATCTATCCCTTTCTTGTGACAATATGCAGATCCCGGCAACACAGAGGTTTAAGTTCCTTCCCACTCAATTTCAACTCCTTCGGTGTTTCAGGACCTGGAAAGCTCCTTTTCTAAAGGTGTCCTGTTGGGGTGATGATACAATCACAAGATCTTGTGTTTTAAAGCAAGCTGTAGATGTCACCAGACCTCCAATCTCTCAGTGATTGAAATCCACTCCTAGACAGAGGGCCAGGACAAAGACTGTCCCATTCATTAGTCCCATTCAGGGTGTCTATATAATGAGTGAACTCTGGTCATCTTACAAAGTAATGAATTTTCAGTGCTAAGAAAGAAGACACCAACACTTTGCAAAACACAGTTCAGGCTTTTCACTGACAACACTCCACAGTTTCTTTCAGCATATGATAGTGGTTTCATCATAAAATGAAATGGCTCTGTTTTTTCACACTAATTGTATCAGCAAATGTTTGATTTTGCTTATCATTTCATCATTTCAATGTACTTTGTTGACATTACATTTTAAGTTAAACAGGATAAAGAACAAATGCAGAGACATGAATTTTAATGGAAGACACCACCCAGGACCTGAAGGTAGCATCCTTGACAGGTGTGGTTTTGAGGGAAAAGAAAAAAGATGCTGTCAGCCATGAGACACAGCCAAAGAATTGCCAGACCAAACTACACCTAGGGAAAATTCCACTTGTATCACCCATATCTGTATGGGTGGCATCTGTAGAAGGGATTACTATACATCCGTTTTACAGCAAAGAAATAAACAGCTGGAGTTATTAATAGACTCACTTTCTGTGGCAAAGACTCAGACTGAGGCAGAATGAGGAAAGGCAGAGACCAGGAGAGAGAGGAGCAAACTAGGAAGCTAATTTGAAGTCTAGGCCTTCAGAATAAAGAACAAAGCTTGACCTCAGTATTGTCCAGCAATTTGCACTCATTTCCCATTCCAGAGTGCTCCACCAATAACCGTAGGCTCACTGCCCATTTAATGAACACAGCAGAAAGACCACAACTGGAAGACCGCTCAGCTGGGCAAATAATTACTTGCTTCATTTACTGCAGGCAACCAAAAATAAGAATACAGAAAGATTCACTTGCAATTTGGTAAACCAGGGTCCCCCACTCAATTAAAGTGGGCTGGAAAACTGTCACTCCCTAAAATATTCATGGGCAGCTGTAACTAAACCAGTGAGCCAGAGATTAGCACAGGGAGCAGTAAAGAGAAAGGGCCTCTCATTTAAATGGTCGTTAAGGAGCCAGGGTTAGAGTGTGAAAGAAAATTACATACTAATTAGCTCATGTGTCTCACACACACCATAACAACTCCGCAAGCCCCTGGAGAGCCGGGGCAATAGCTCCCTGCAGTAAAGGGTCTATGCTCATTAGTAAATTAGCACCTGGTTATCTATCTAAAACGGCTGGTTGTCTTAGGCTTGGATGTATCATAATGTGAACCAGGGTCGGCTATATGGACTCCAGGGCCCAGTGGAAGCATGGGCCTGGAAAAGTGTGCATATTTAGTTGCAGATCTGCCATGCTAAAATATGACTTTTCATTTTTGTATTGTCATTAATGGTTTTCTTGGCCCTTCATTTACAGGTCTCTTAACTAGCACAGGTAACAAGGGCCCCAGGACACAGACAGGGTGGTTTTTTCCTGTTCAGCATGGTCTGGAGTCTCCAAAATCTAGCTGGGTTCTTTTCCTCAGCAAGGTTATCACCCGTAATACTGACTCTGGAAGATTCACTGATAGCCTGGGCTATGCTCCAGATTGTAAATCACTGGAATTCACTAAATAATTTTGCTGTTGTCGCATAAGATGGAATAGATGCCAGTGGCCTCTCCTGTTTCTGTAATGAACAGAATCAAGACATAGCACACATGCACTGGCCTTTCTCCCTGAAACTGGCAGAACTAGCTGTACTCATACACCCCGGGAACAGGCTCACTGAAGAACAGGGGACAGCTTTGGAGTAAAATGACACAATAAAGGTTTTTCTCCTCTTAGAGGGCATTAAGTATTACTAACTGGGTTAAAATGTGTATGAATCAATGATCCTCGGCACCCTGAACGAGATGCTCTAGCATCTCACAGGATCAGGCTGTAAGCAGTACAAACTGTGGTTAAAATAAAGAATCTTCTCTTATCACGGCAAACCTCTTTAAGCAGGGAGTGAGATAGGAGATATGTGGGGGAGGCTGTGTATGTAGATTGCACTCGGGAATCTAATCAGGTGTCCAGCTGATGAAAAAAGAAAAGAAATTAGCATGCAAATGGAGGCTGGTGCTTTATGACTTCACACCGAATTTCTCACAGCTATAATGTTGTTTCTTTTCCTAATTTGGAGTGTGTAGACTGAATCGCTTTTTGGAGAGCCTCACTGTGTTCCCTCTGTGTCCCTGAGCACATGGACCTGTAACCTCCAGAGGTTTACCTGCTTGGCATAAATAACAGCACTTCTACTCAGGCAAATGGAGCTTTGCAGGTTTAAAGCAGCTGGAGTGAAGTCTCTAAATGTCATTCCAAACACATTTTCTAGGAGTTTTTCACATGAGAAAGAACAGCATTACCCAGACACATCAAAGTGTATTACCTAATCATCAGGTTTGTTACATGAATGGCAGTCATTGCTGTACCAGACAGAGCAAGGACATGTATTTATCATCAACCAATGAGGTCAATACAGCTCTTGATAAGGATACCTTATTTCTTACAGAAAGGAAGAAAATACTAGAAAAAATAAGACGTGGAAGTGGACAGTTGAGCAACAGATATCTATCGTTAAAAAATAATTCAGTTCATTATTTTTTATGACTTGTATTATGTTTACTGCAGGGTGCAGCTCAATTGAACTCATTAATTTGGCAATTATACAGAAAAACTAAAAAGCGCCCTAGGCTTTGACTTGCATCCAAACTGCCTCAAATGACAGGCACTACTTCTCTATACCAGCTTTTAAAGAGTGAGTGGGAAGCAGAGATGGCAATAAATTAACAGAAAAATTTCCACCAACTTACATGCAATGAAGAGAAGAGGAGAAATTTAATTTTAAAGGTTTTCTGTTTTAATGGCCTTAAAAATATGTGACATAAGAGTACTGTATATTTCTTTGATAATGGTGTGCTAATTTTATGAAATTGTCTTATGCCTCCCTATTAGTAAATGCACAAAATTATTGAAAACATAATATATTCCATTTTTCTTCCTGGATTTCTGTTACTAACCTTTACTAAACCCTGTTTCTCCCAATCCTGAAGTCTATCCCTCTCCATTCTGCATCACTGCACACAGAGTGCACATCTTACACCAGATAAATACCAGGTCTGGGGAAAGTTGTTAACACAGTACCATAGTCATCAATTACAAAACTTTGAGCCCAAAATTTTCATCCAAGACTCATGAATATTTCATACAAGTATCTTAACAAGAGGCCAAATTGCCTTGGTTGGCAGGGTAAGTCCATGGGCACTGGGTGCACAAACACAAGCTGTGAAAATAAAAAGGAATAATTTGGCATCTGTTGCATATTAGGAAGTGTTTGGAGCAGTGCTCTGGTAGGGACTTCCAAACCTGCCATGCAGTGACGCACATTTGTGCAGTGAAATGGCTGAAATGTACACTGACTTTTAGGAATGAGTCTGGTGAATACGAAACAACTTCTCCATGTCCCAGTGCTGCTGCCTAGAATTAACACTACGTTTACTATTGCAGCCAAGGATTCCTCTGAATTATCTTAGCAGAGGCTTCTGCATGTTATTTTGAGGATGCAAACTCTTCTGTGCTAAAAGGAAGAGTTTTTAGTGCATAGATAGTGCCAGTATAAGGCACTGATTAGCCTTTCTGCTCCTGAAGAGTCATCTACTTGATAAGCAAATTAAAGAAGAGAGAAGGAACATATTACAAACTCAGTAAATTCAGCAAGCCGTGAGAAAATGAAGTGATTACTGGGAGACTGTTTCATCACCTATTGTCCCACTGCCATTATTGAGGTAGAGATTTTATCCAGGGTCTTATCAGAAGAATCATTTAACACCTCTATCCCACCCACAGGATAACAGCTTACAGATACTGATCCAGAACAGAAACATGTCAGTCTATGACATTCAGACAAGGAAACAACATTGGTATGTGGCGGGAGAGAAAAGGTAGTGTATAGGCAAATTACTTACTCTGGGGATGATTCTGGGGTTAAATTAGACATCTCCTCTGGTGTAGGTACTGCCCAGGCACACACAGCCAAAGAGAGGGAAGGAGAAAAGAAATTGATGATTCAGTACACCCTCCATTTCTTGCTTATACTAATGAAACAATTCTAGCATTGTACCCTCTTGCATTTTCCCACTGCCCCTGTAGACTGGTTCTGACATTTGAATATTGGTCATATGTTTCTAGACCACTGAATCTGATCAAGTGCTGCATTTCAAGGCTTACTCTACCCTTCCTTAAATCATTATGCCATCTTTCACTGACTTAAATGGTTTCTGGTTCAGACCCAAACACCATGCCAACATGATGGATTTACAATTGCTTTAAAGCCCAGTTGGATGCAACTCAGTCACTGCTGCAATGCTCTACAGTTCTCTAACCATCTCAGAGACAATGCTGCCCACCATCACAGTTCAGGATCTAACTATTCCATGGCTGTGAGCCTCCTTTACCATGGGATCACATCCCAGTACCCTGTAAAACCACAGGATGTTGGCGTAGCTGCTGCTCATGTCCAAGGATAATGCATGTGACTTTGGGTGCCCTTTGCCTGCATGCAAAAAGGCACCTGGAGCTTGAGGAAGGAAATTTTGCACATCTCAACACCCTAGGGACTTTGAAAACTGAAGTAGGCAAGCAGATAGGAAACCTCTGATTGTATTAAGGAAATTTTTACACCAATTACCAAAGGAGGTATAAAAAGTATTAACCAAGATCAAAAAAGCTTTGCTTCAGAAGGACAATTTTAGCCTTTTGCCACTGGCTGTCTTTTTTTCAGCAAAAGGCTCAGCTGTGGAGAGGCAGCAGAGCACAGCCACAGGGGAAATGGCAGAGCTCTAGGTTCTGTGACAAAATAAGTGATGAATCTGAAGATAAATTATTCTTGTGGTCTAAGAGCCACAACAGGGATAGTAAGAGCTGTATGGCTGGAGTGTGAAAAGGGCTCAGAAGATTCTCTTGGAGCAGGTGCAGTGGCTTGACAGAGCCTGTGGGTTAGGGCTTGGCTGATGCTATCACTCTCATTTTCAATACCAATATTCAGCCCTTGGTAGATGGACTGTGCAGAGCCAGACAGGTCTCCACTTCCTGCTGAACAGCTGCCCAAATGAGAATCACCTGTATGTCTG
The DNA here is from genome assembly GCA_035222235.1 of Margarornis squamiger. Lineage (NCBI taxonomy): Eukaryota > Metazoa > Chordata > Aves > Passeriformes > Furnariidae > Margarornis > Margarornis squamiger. The sequence continues at coordinate 16,681,900 of JAWWTY010000156.1, forward strand.
GGTGAGCACTCACCTTGTAATTTCCGACGATGGAAGCGAGGAGACCCCAGGAAACTATTCTTGATGGAGTTGAGCCGTGTCCTCCATGGCATTCCTCCAATGCTGGGGCTGGATGGTGGTGTTGGGTTGGGTGTGCCTGCTGGGCTCTCCTTTGGCGTATGAACAGGTGTCCCCTTGGGGGTAGGGAGGGGACTTCCCCTTGGAGAGGGGTGAGGGGTGACCTGTATGATGGGGATAGATTTGGTGCTTGGGTCAGTACTAGAAGGGAGCAATCTAACAGGAGACATAGGGTTGGTCTGCACTTTAGGAACAGCCAGCTGTGGGTTAAAGCCGGCAGCAGGCGAGCGGCCCTGAGCATTCTGCACAGGGTTGTTCTGGGAAGAGGGGGCGTTGGTATTGCTGGCAGGGAGTGGGTTGGATTTAGTAGACTGGAGTGGTTTTTCAGCCAATTTGCTCTTGGATGGCAAAGTCTGCGTCTTTGGGTTGGGCTGAAGTGCTGGCTTTGGTTGGAGTACATGTCCAGGCCTGGAGGCGTTCCTACAAGCATCAGGGTCCAAGGAGACTTGGGGTCGGGGAGAGAAAGGGAGGTCGGAGGTCTGAGGGGGGATGAAGAACTTTCTGATAGGCTACGAGACAGACGCAGAGTGTCCATGCACATCAAAAACAGTGAAATACGCAAAGAGCGGGCGAGCAGAGAAAGGAAAGTCAGAAAAAAATCCATCCGAGTCACAAAGATGCACCATGTCACAAGGAGACACAAGAGATGGCAGTGAAGGGGTAGTGGGGCGGGAGGGATTTTGCAAAGAAACGAAAACAAACAAACAAAAAACAAAAAAAGACATGCAGTTAGCTGGGAACACAGCATAATCAACAACAGCAGCAGCGGCAGCAGCAAGAACAACAGTGTCATAACAGGCTTCATCATATTAACCAACCATGTGTCAGCAAAGGAAAACAACAGAAAGAAAAGTACAACAAAGGAACAGTAAAATTAAATTAAATTAAATAAAAAAAATTAAAAAAAAATATATAAAGTAACCAAGAAAAAAGAAGAAATGCCATCTCTCTGGGATTGTTCTGATTGCCCTGCAGTGAGAGAAGCACAATGCTGTAGGGAGGTGAGGAAGGGGAAGAAGAACCACTCAAGCCACAGACAAATTGAGATGTGCCAAGAATGGGACCACCTCTTTCAGCTCCATGTGCCCATATGCAAACCCAGTAGAGAGATGAAACTCAGAACAGGTGTGTGATACATACGGAGTGGCAGGTGATACACACAGTTACTGCACACACCAGTCAGAACCTCTTTCCTTCCTCTTTACCCCGGACTGGCTAATGCACACCCGAATTGCAGCCACCCATTGCAGAAAAAGCGGCAAAAGGGAGCGTGATGCCACCTGGGCACCCACTCTTCTCCCCTGATCTGGAAGGTTAAATAGCTCAGCATTCACTTGGAGGCTTCAGAGCACAGAACACCATGAGAAAAATATGAACTCAGATTGGTGTTTGATTTGTAAACTGCTACAGCAAAAACATCAGTGAGGCCTGGCAAATTTATTTAGCTGGGAAAAGATTATGCTTCTCCTGCAACATCTCTCATCACATCGAAGGACATCCTGATAATTGGAATTTCTGTCATAAAGTCTCAGCAATATTTGCCATTAAGTCTCACGTCTAAGAAGGGGGTGAGGTGAGCCATTGTTTTGTAAGACACAGTTTCAAAAGAAAAAGACAAGCAAAGTTCATAATCCATCACTGAGGTATCAAAATGGGATTATGATTTTTTTTTTTCTCCCAAACAAGAACATTTACACATATTAAGAGGCATTTTGGGAAACCATTCATACATTGACAGCAAACAGCAATAGACAGACTTGAAAGGGTGGAAGGCTTTTAAAGGAATATCAGCAAGCTAAAAATCACATTTAAAATAAAACAAATGTCCTTATAAAACATTGCTGTTAACACCTTAGATTACAAGTACTGGAATAATTGTAAAAATAGAAATCACTATTCAAGATATTTAGCTTTGCTCTACATTTAGATTCTGATTTCTATAAATTATTACCTATGAAAAATGATATATCACTATTATTATCCATTCTTAATACCTAAAAGTTGCAATCAAGCACTGTCCAGACATACCATGTATATGTAACCATGCCTCAAATCTCAGTCCCAGGTAAGCACACTCTCTAGGGAGTTTAATTCCTGGGTTTGATGGATTTTGTAACTACTTCAAAGAACTCAGAGTTAGGCCACCAAAACATTTGCATTGTTATTTAGATTGTAAATTTAAACTAAAATCTGCCATGTTGGTAAATTCTGATTGCCAATGAGAAAAAACAGGAAAAAGATGAGGAAAGTGGTTAATTTGTGGAAGTCATTATCAGCATCTGACTATTAACCATGTGCAAATGACACCAATGGATAAAGGTCAGACTGTTGATTGCAAATGTCTCCTTGCAATTTTTGTATCTTACGTGTATGAAGGTTTGAGAAACAAATATAAAAGAAATAAAAGTCAAATTCAACTCCCACTTAAGCCATTAAGAATCTGAAGAGCACCCTTAATTACCACATTCTTAATAATGAAACGAAGAACAAGATTAGGTTTCTATTTCAGCTGGTGCCATGGGAAACACCATTAGCAAGATCTTGTGAAATTTGAGAACTTTTAGTTGCTGTTGAATTAATTCCTCATAGAACTGAACCTAAGCACTGCACAAAATGAAATACGCATTTGTTTTTTGAAGCATGTTCTCTTTCAATAATCTAAGGTGCCATTAGAAGCATAGGTAAGGACGTATAAAAAAATATGATTTTTATTTCAAGATTTCCTTTTAAGCCTCAAATTTGACCTGCCTTAATATCATTATGATCTGCTGAAAATGCCATCTGGTTGCTAAATCCCTTTGAAGACTGTTTAATCAACTGCCTATTAAGTAATAATGGTAAGATACAGCAACTATGAAACAGATCTTGTCAACCTTATTCTTTGATGTAGTCCTACTGAGATATCAGAAACTGATCTCAAGAGATCAATTAATGACATCAAGATTTGCTGCACTGGATGCTTATTTTGTGCACAAAATTGTTTCCATGCTCTTTTTCAGTACATTTTGCAGTGGCATAAAAGTTCTTGGACCTCTGCTTCATTCCACTAACAATCAGGAGAACCAGTGCAGGAAGAAGGAAATGGATCTTCACTGGTTCCTAGCACTTTAAAGACGCAGAGGACAACACAAAAATATTTATGCCAGTTGCAAAACAAGGTAACAATTGACAGGAACCCAGAATATGTTTCAGAAAATAGTTCAATCAACCAAGGTTGTTGGAAGCTTTACTAGTCTATAAACTTACACCTGACAGTGTGTCTTCATTCATAAGAATTACACAGAATCTTATTGGGGAATTACAATTCCAAATACCTGGAATACTGATGTTATCTTCATATAACTAAGAGCAGACCCATAGTTGCATCCATACCCTAATACATGGAATATATCCATTTCCAGTGGGGGATAGCATCTTCTCATGCACTCATGAAAAGTATGCAGAAATCCTCCAAAGACCCTGGGCCAGACAATTAGGCAACATGGATTGCCACAGCCCTACAGACTTCTTCATGAGGTTTAGACTTTTGTTAGCACTGCAGTCTTAAAGTGACTTATCTGACCTCATCAGGCACCAGGAATAGTCACTGTAATCCCTAAAGAAGTTTAGAAGATGGAGGCCTCTGTCATTGCACTTAGAAACTGTAAGAACTTTGCAACAAATGTACTATGTGTTGTACTAGCTGAGTATCAGGATCAGTGAGTATCAGTATTTAGTTGACTGCACCTTTAATAAGGGCATTTGAATGTACCTTATTTATAGGGGTTTGAATGTTCTTTACTCATCCGAGTCAGTCAACTTCTTACTGTCCTTTTAAATTTGCTAGCCCTCAAATTTGTATAATTTATTTTCTCTGACTTTCTAAATACAAGCTATTCTGAGGCAAACAGAAGACAACCAGCATGGTTTGGTGCTCTACTGTGACCTAATGGAAGGCAGCTGTGAAATGGTTCCTGATTATTTGGTCTGAAACCACACGGTATGCAGACCTCAGCTGGATATGGCAGTGTTTAGTCATAGCAATGTTATTCTATGTGCTTACGAGACTGAAAAAGGGCAAGGGCACAGTGAGATCCCTGCTAACAGTGCAGTGAACATGTATGAGAAATTCTCTCCTTGCATTTGTAAACAACATTTCCCTCACCACCCATGAAAATTTACAAGCTGCCAAGGAAAAACAAAACATCCCAGCTAAGAGCCACAGCTCTGGAGCAACAGATGTTGAAAAGCATCAAGCATGTGTGAGTGAATTGGACCAACAGATCTTGAAGCAGCACCACTTACCCTTGGACTGCTGAGAGGACTGGTGGAGAGCCCAGACGACGCTCCGCTGATTGACCGAGACCTGAATGGACACAATAAGGAAAACATCCCTCAGAAAACTCGGACAAGTTATAACCCTGATCACCAGCCACCACAGGCACAGGCATGAAGTGAGGAGGAGGAGGGAGGCTGTCACTGGAAAAGCACATGACTCTTTCCTTTTCCTTCCTTTCACTATTGTCACATTTTTCAGTTGTCCCCCCATCAAATCAAAGAAGTGCTGTTGCTCAGGGAGGATACTATAATCCCATTTGATTAAGGCAGTTAGTACTTTCTTTTTGGTCATCGAGCACATAGAAGCTACTACGTCTGACCTGTGCAAATTGAACGGCTGAATTCAAAAGGATGGTGAAGACATTCATACTGGTGCTGAGAATTCTGTTTTGCACAGTGCTGGTGGTCACAGAATGAGACTTTCTCAGTCATGAGCAACATGGAAAAGCACCGTATTCACAAGACACAAAGGTAGGGGATTCTTCCAGATAATAATTAAAAAACCAAGTCTCCTTGACCCAGGCACACAATCATTCCCTATGTGATGACTTCCCACTGAAATCAAAAATCACATTGGCTTAACCCTTTCCAGCTTCTCACTGATGGATTTCACATCTTTGCTCTCCAGAAAGATTTCTTCCTTCTTTCTTGCATTAGACAAGGCAGGTCTTCTCTATGGATAATGAGTTCTGCTTTTGTTGATGACTTTACTAATACCAAGATAACAGCTCAGGTACCCTCAAAAAGAGGCCAGTCAAGGAACAGTAAACTGTCCGATTTGATGACAAGGTCACCTATACTGTAATGCTCTTATGCTCTCCAGCAAGGAGTAAAATGTTAGCTGCAGCCAATAAAATGTGCAAATGTGCTATGCTAAATGTGATGAAAGAGCAGACAAGCCAAACTGCACAAACATTTAATCAGAAGTTTCCAGGAGGAGGGCTGCCCAGCAGAAAGAAACCCACACCCTCTGTGTGCCTGTACATGAGTGAGCCCCAGAGGCAGATGCTTTCTATCCTTTTTAAACAGAAAAAAAAAAGTTGTCTTGAAGACTGAAACATCTTATAGGAGAGGAACTGGCTAAGAACCTAGTTGTTCCACAACCACCATGCAACGATATGCCAATATAGCAAACCTACCAATGTTTCACCTATAGCTAGAGCCACGAATGCAATTACTTGCCTCCAGGTAGCAAACATGAAAAAGTGAAATTCCTGTGTATGCCTGGAAAACAGAGTGCATGGGTGTATGTGTATACATAAGTGTGTGTGTGAGTGTACATATATATATTAAAAACTGATATAGGTCAGATAGCTGATATCAGCTTATACATAAGAGAATATAAAACAAGTTTAGACCATAAACTGTTAGTTTATTCTCTTCTGCTGTTGTAGAATAAAACTAAAAAAACTCCAAACAGTCTCTAAAATGGTCTCCCAGACATATATTGCTAAAAAAATTTGAGCAGTACAATTCTTAAAAAATACGTGAACTGCAAAAGAGGAAATATTTCTAAGGAAAGAGTAAACTGCAACTGAACACAATGTCAGGTTCTGTTTTCTCTATTTGTATCCTTTGCAGAAACTACTAGCTGATGGTTTTCTTTGTATCGCATTGCAGTTTGTCCATCACAATAAGAAGGTGAAACACAGAATCCCAGTCTCGGCACACTTTTTTGGTCAGATTAAATCTAGATTGGTACCATGAAAATCTGGGGCACTCATTCTATGCAGGAACTCCCCACTTAGGTTTTTTCTTGTACCCTGCTTCAGTCTGCACATCACAGTGCAGCAGTAAAAAACTAGAAGCTCGCTCTTGGCATTCTTTTGTACTAGATTAAGCCTAAATTTGTACCATCAAGATCAGGGGCACTCATAAAGGTTTATGCAAAGTAATTTTAAGGAGAGAACCGTCTGCTCCACTTTTGAAAGGCTACTTTATGTGCCTTTCCTATAACTGAAGTAGCTTAGTGCACCACAGATGTGTCGTGCAGATGGGAAGTCCATTTAGTTAAAATCTTCCTTGAATGAATCATCAGGAAAAGCTTCTTCCAAACCATAAATTACGAGGACCCTATAGATTACCTTGGACAAATACGGAAGACGTTCAGGTGCCCAGAAGTGCAGTTAAACACAAACTTAAAGGAGTTGTTCCCACCAACTCTTAACTGTGGTGGGAAAGCCCTCTCTGACACTCACCTGAATTCCACGATACTTGATTAAAAGTTCCAATCTGCTATTTCCTTTTTGCAATCAGGTATTTCCAACAGTCCTGAATTCTCCCTTCACAACCCTACTGCCTCTTATTTTTTTTACAAAAATGATCACACACATGAAGGGCAAAATATGGCAGGCCCCACCTCCCAACTCCCAGTTCCTTATTGGAAGCAGTATTTGAAAAATAGTTGTTGTGTACTGTGTTTTCATCCAGCCTAGAAGCCTGAGGCAGGGGACATAAGAGAGAGTTAGTATGAAATCCTCTTGGAAATGCATTCAGTATCCACACGGTTGCTACTGAAGCTTTATTTCTGCTGCTGATTTACATGCACAACAAGTAAAAAGTAAAGTAGGCCCTATAGCAGGTTGCAGTTTGTCCACGCTGGAAACTGCATATAGGAGCAGTCGGAAGAGGTTAAAGAAGCCTCTGTTAATTTTAGATGTTGGGGTGAAAAGAAAACTGTACATTTGCAAAACTTTTCTTCCCTTACCAGAAAGTGTTGGAATGGGATATGACGCCCAGACTGAGGAGATCTTCCTTGAACCTTTTTCAATTAAACAAATATCCCATAATTTACCTTTACAAATGGGACACAGTTCCCAAGCTGGCTATAATAATGCAGCACCCTGGCCTACCATGGAGTTCCATACTCCAGTAAAAAAATGCTAACAGCCAAAAATGACAGATTTGTCCCTCTCATCAAGATCACCTTGGCTGAGCAATGCTATAATTTAGTTTGTAAAAAAAAACAACCACATGCACTGCTCCTGTATCTCAGAGTCAGGTGGACAGAACTGGGACAGGGCCAAAAGAAAGTAATGAAAATGTTGCATTATGCTGAAATACTGTAATGAAAGAACAGAGAATTTAAATTTTTATCCCTCTCACCAGAAAATGAAAGTTTGAGGCCCTACCAGCAGCACATTAGTATGGCAAACTCTTATGTCTTATGTGTGGAAAGAGGAAAAAAATGTGACATCATCTTATCTCCATGGCTATGAACTGAATTTATTCAGTGGGAAGTATCTATTCGTGAGTAATCTCCTAAGAGTCTTTACAGGAATTAAATGTTATTGGAAGTATTAAATCCATAATTATTCCAATAACTTAATACTAAATGCAACAATCTAGGAAACTATGAGCACTTTGTGTGACTCATTTTGCTCTGTGTTTTGCATTGCTGTATGCTTATGCACTGACTCAATGGAAGTCATCAAAACGTTGTTGAAAATACAAGCAGAACAATCAATGCAGTTGCTCAGATAAAGAGCATTCCCTCAAACACAATTGCCAGATTTAGAGACTCAAGAAGAGACTCTTTAGTCCCTTCCAAAGTGACACAGTTGTTTTGCCAAGCCTGGAGGGAGGAATTAAAGAAAAACCATAAGGGAGCTAGACCCAAGGTTCAGGAGGGGGAAGATACAGAGAACACTCTAAACATAAAGTGGACACTGAGACCATTCCAGGCTATTCCTCCCATTCTGCAGTCTGACAATAAACTGGAGATGTCTGAGCTATGAAAGAGAGAAGCAAAGGACTGAAACAAAATGTGCATGTGTGAGCTGCAGTTTGCAGTTGTAATGATTTTATATCTTTTTCAATCTATTTGATACTTCAGAGTATCAAAGTCAAAAGGTCCTTCATTTTAAAGCAATTTTTTACTCATTTTAGCCAGCCAGTTTCCAGCTGGTTTCAGAGAACTGCAGAGTTTCTTGAGAGCTGTAAGAGGTGAAGGGCTGCAGCCTGACACTGCTGAGGTGTAGACGGAGAGAAACACAAGACAGAAAAGCACAGCTGACCTGGTACCCGTACTACACATATAGCACATGTACAGAGCATCTCTACATAGCCCTTCTCTCAGATTAGTTTTCAACTGCTTTAAACAGAGCATCTGCTAGTACACACCACTAGAGCATAAAGGCTTCACAGCCACATTTACGTCAGATTGGGCATTTGTTTCTTCTTTGAATAACCATCTCACAGAAATTCCTTTTATAATCCAAAGGGAGTTTGGTGCCTTGTTGCAGTCCCAGCAGAACTTGCTTTCATAGCACAATTTTACCAGGATGCTGAATACAGTCTCTTAGCTGGTCAAGCTGGAGCCATGCTTCCAAAAAGGGGAGCCTGTAGCATGCATGCAGCGTGCAGTAATGCATCACACTTGTGTCCCTGGGTGAAATGCCTCAGAAATTTTGAGTTGGTTTCCATGTGTGGTTTTGAAAGTCAATCCAAAAAATATCCAGCCAACCTCTTATTTGCTTCAAGCATAAATTGGGTAGAATTTCATACTCCTCTTTCCTAGCTTACACTAAATAAAAAAAATCTAAACTGAATTTAAGGGTATGAGACCCCTGCAACTGACCTGAATTAATATGCAATAGGTGAGCAGTCAGGCTTGGGTGTCTAAAAGATACAAACTGCTTCCTTACTCCCTGATTTAGGGAATATGGATAGAATAGCGCTGTCGTTTCACTGTCTTAAAGTTCCAGGTGTGCAAATAATACTGTAACAGCTCTTACTGGGAATACTTACGCTTAAGTCAGTAATGGTCACAGTAATAACTGCTTGTGAGATGAAGCCTTACAAAGAGTACAGAGAAAGGAGCACAGGTGTTCATAACACACCCCTTTGTCCCTTCAGTGCATACAGAGGGTGATGGGGAACAGCACCACCCTCCTTAATTGGCCAATTATACTAGAGTTCCATTTATGAATGGTTTAGAAAGAATTAATAAGTAGTAAAGCACGCTACAAACATGAGAAGTAAATGTTACTGGCGCTAATTAGCTTTCTCAATATGTACCCTCTCAAGAAGCTTTTACTGTAGTCTGTCATGATCTATTACAATGGTTTTATTAAATCATTTATTAATATAATATTCTCCTTCTCTTAAGTATTTGTAAATGGAACTTTAATTTGAAGTGTGATTGCATTGGTTGCACCTATATCGTCTTTACTGAAAATAAAGAGCTTTGAAAATACATCTGTCTCTAAGCCATCTATTCACCTCTTAAGAAAACATATCCTAACAAGAGAGGGAATACCCAGCATTTTTTTAATAACATGGATGGGATTCAGTTTCATTAAAAAAAAAAGAAAAAGAAAAAAAAAGAAAAAAGGATAAATTAGGATTAAAATTAACTGGAGGATACCAAACAGATACAAAAGCAATAAACAGGGAAGAGGATTTCATTCTCATAAGGCGTCCTGGTACCTGCACAGTGTCTGAGGATAGTTTTCTGTGCCCACAGACATTGAAACAGAGGGACAAATAAGAGAAAAAAAAACACCCAAAAGTAAATTATATGGAGTCTGAGTCCAAAATAAAAACTCACAAACACACACAAAAGCACCAAAAATGCTTCTTCCCACATCTCTCTCTCTCTCTCTCTCTCCCCCTGCTGTAACTCTTCACTCACTGAAGTGTATGAGCCTGTATTGTATTTGTAAATTGCAAATGAAAAGTTTCTCTACAAGACACAACAGGTCCCGCAACAGGAATAATCCAAAACTAGAGCTTACCCCAATGGATCAGCACTCGCCATCCTCGGAAAGGGAAATGAAGAGAGAGGGAGAGAGAGAAAGAAAGAGAGAGGGGTGTGGAGGCAAGGTGGAGAGAAGAGTAAGGAAAAGCAGAGTGAAATACTGTTCGGAGAACTGAACGGTCATAATTATCGCCACCGGTGCCTATGTCTTCAGAGACCAGGAACACTAGGGGGACAGTTTCATTTACCAGAAATTAACTTTTGTCCCACTCACAATATTGCAGACACATCGAACTTTGGCACTGGGGAATATGGAGAGGGACATACTAAGGCTGTAAAAAATATCCCCAGCCAAATCCCAATTAAAGCAGTCAGCAGAGCAATGGGGCTTATACTTCATGCTGCATTTTTTTCTGACTCATACACAAGGAACAGTTATATCACACTGTTATCAAGGAAATTGTTCTTTTTGTCCCCAGTTTGCTCAGTGCAGTGTCCCTCTGTCCCCCAAGCTGGCCTGGTAAGAGGTACTTTTTTTTGCCATGAATGAACTGTGAAACATATTGGTTATTAAAGCATGCATTTCTGAGCCAGCTTGGGAGCCCAGGGTACAAGATTGTAGCTCAAGCTGTGAATCTGCTTTGATACTGCCTTATTAGTCATGATGGTCTTATAGTCAGGAATTCACATCAGCTAGAACATACCAGCTCAGCAACCCAGCACTTATCTCTGTGGATGCCATCTTGTGCTCCAGGATCTCATTTTTCATTTAAAATAAATTCAGGCTCTGGGTCTTACAGGTTGCAAAGGAAATCTTTCAAATGTGAATGGAGAATAAATCAATGCCATGCTGAAAAGAGTCTGAAAAAGCAGTTCTAAAAGCAGACTGAATCTCTGGCATGTTGACTTTGAAGGCTAGTGATAATTGAAAACTTCAGTATTCTTAATTTTTAACTACTAATCAAAGCATTCAAAATGGAAAAGAATAGTCAGGTTATTAAGTTTTCAGAGGTGCAGATAAGCAATCTCAGGAAAGCGTCACCACCTTTTCACATTAACAAAGATTAGATTAGAAATAAAAAAACAGTTTGGTGTTATTAAGCCAAATTATTTTCAAGTTGGATGCAATGCTTTTTTTTTCCTCTCTGTCATTTTCCCTCTTTCATTCTCTCCATTTTCAATAACAGGCTCCCAAGCTGCCAGAGCCACCTCTGGCTGGGTGAGGAAAATCCATTCTCCACAAGACAGTCTCCAACAGAAATGCCAAATTTAATATATGCCCAGTAGATTTCACAGTTTACTGCTCAATGCAACTAGCCATGCCTCCAGTTACATCAACATTGCAAGTGCTGGGCTGGGCAACCAAGGCAGTTTTGAGAACAGTCAAAATGAAAACGTAGTTAGAATAGGACAAAAAAGCTGTTGTGCTACGCATTGATAGAGAAGTGGAAAGAAGCATTACAATAAGTTCTTTTTCACGTGTTTGAGTGACACTCCATTTATGTTTCAGTCTGGAGTGCAAATTTGGGTAAGATCTAATTCATATATATACAAATATATGCACATATTTAGGGACAAATGCTGTCCTCAATTGTACCTGTACAAATCTATCTACAGTGATGTAACTGAGAAGAGCAAATTGACACCCACTGTATACTGGAACCTGTCTGTATATTTATACAGAAAATACACCCATATTCATACATGCAGAATAGTAAAATGTGAATAGAATGGGTGCAAGAAGGTTCAATAATGTTTCTTTCAAGTCATTTTCCCAAGAGGGAAGGCACTGAAGAGGTTAACAGAGAGAATGGAAAGCAAGTTGACAATAGGATAAAGAAAAAGGGAAATGAGGTTTAAAAAAAAAAATGAACAATCCCAGGACACAATAGACCCAGAAGCGCAGACATGTGCATTCCCTATAATACTGAAGCAAGTGAACTACGGAGCTGCAGCAACCCAGATACAGAAGAAGAGAAGCACTGAAAGAGGGGGTGAAAGAAAGTCAGAAAGGAAGAAAAAGAAAAAGAAAGGGACAGTGGCCTCAGCTACTAAGACAACCATGTGCATCTAGAGGGAAGGGACCCTTAAAGATGCAGTATTCCTTTAAAAAAGATATCATAAAATTGGACAATTAAACACTGGCCAAAAATTTAATGGCCACCCTGATTATTTGACCCCACTTTGCTGGGGTTCTCTCTGCCTATCCCTTCTTTTCATGTGGTTGTGCACAGATCTAGAATCCAGGTTCTTCCCACCACTAAGATCCTTCACTCTAACTCTTAGAAGTGGGAAGGAGGTAAGATCACAGCAAATGAGATCCTCAAACAATCAGCCTGGTCCTTGAATGAGCAGGACCCTGGGTGATCCTCGTGCAGTGCTCTAACCTTCTCCTCTTGTTGTCTGAAAAATACCACCTTTGAGAGGGAGCACGAAATACCTATGTGGATTTAAAAAATTCCCCCAGAACTTACTGAAGGGTCATTTCCTCTGCTCTTAACACAGCTGAAGCAGCTGCCAGAGAGGGACAGAGGGACAGGGAATGGTTCTAGGAACACCTGCTGAAAGATCCCTCTCTTGTCCCAGATAAAATTTCTGCGTTTCTCTTACTGGACCTGACTTTCAATACTGTGAAAAAGCTTGTATTTTGAGTAACTTCACACTAACTTTTAATGCAAGAAGTACCACATGTTCAAGAACAGAACTTACATATTGGGGAAATCAGAGAAACGAACAGGAGTTTCCATGTCTATGCTAACAGTCCAGGAAAGCCCAGCCACTAAAGGCTGTATAACCACTACTTCTTCATGGCTGTGGAACTAAGAGGTTGCTAACAGTTCAGGTCCAATGCTTGTTAGAATTTTGGCATCTTAAAGAGCGTGCTTTACACACCACATGAGGCACAAACTCTCTTGCAGATGCATGATGTTTTTCACTGTGGCAGGTTCAGGACTTGAAACACTGCCCACAAAAGACTGTCTCAGCCTGCAAAAGGCCAAAACAGGGGCTGTTCCTCAATCATTGTGCAAGTCTCCTGAGGCTTAAAGACCACACTTATCTTTAAATAGAAGGATTTCTGTGAAAAGGGAAAATGGAAAGAAGAATCATTTGCCAAGTCCATAGCTTCCTTTAAGGAAGCCATTGCTTTTTGAATCATATGCCACACTCTTAACCTTTGGGTAAGCTAAGTGTTTGTCCAAAATGTATAAGGTTTACATTTTGATGAAGAGCTATCCATTGGAATGACAGCTTTTAACACAGAAAAAAATTCTCTTCCTCTGAGACCAAAATTTTAGAAATAACATGGTCACAAAAAACCTTCCTAAAACTCTAAACTTTTTTTTGTGTTCATGGACACGAGTAAGCCCACTTGAACTCCCTAAATCTCATGGTCTGCCAGCCTTCCACTGTGCCTCTATTCACAGTCAGAAGTTATCCTTTTTGTTATTTTTCACCATCTGTCACTTGAACGGCTAGATTGGAATCATCCTCCAAAAACTCTTATCATATTTTCCTCTTGCATCCTCTGGGTAGTCTTAAGGAGTTTGTGTCTTACCTACAGGTACTTAATATTTTGCTCTGTCAGACTGAGTTTCCAAAGTTTCTACCATTGTTGTCACTGACTCAGTTGTGCTGCTGTTTCTAATGCTGGGAGTAGAGCACTTTGGACTTTCCCAGTGTTTTATATTCCAATCCTTCCCAAGGAAGTCTTAGCAAATATATCTTCTACCCTGGGCATCCTCACTTACAGCAGAACTGAACCAGAAATAGCAGTAGGATGAAGTTTTAGTGGGGAAATCGTTGGTACAGTCCCAGGCTGCATTGGGGATAGCCTCAAAGGAACGGTACTACACAAAAACATACATGGTGCGGGGCTGTAAAAATACCACCCTTTTTGCTTCTCTCTAAAGAGAGAACAGAACAGCTCTGTCCCCACACGGAGAAGGTAAGTACTGCATCTTTAAGGTCTCAGCAGTGAGGTAGAGGAGAGGAACATATTGTCAGTGTTTATACCTTTCTTCTTTGTTGAATTTGGGATTGGCTTCAGAGATATCCAGGCTTTTACTGAACATTGTTTTACTATGGCAGGAACAAAGCGAGAAAACAGAGTTACTACTGCGGACATTTTTATAAAAGAGAGTCACCTGAAGCAATGCTGGACACCCAGCCCCCCAACCCCTCCTCCCCCTTTTAAGCAACGCTCTGAAAAACCTTTCTTTTACTTTACAGCTATGGCTCACACCTACACAGTTCTGAAGTTCATTATCTTCCCCTGACTTCTGAGGTCTAAGATGACTTCCACCATGCATACTTGTAAACCTTGCTCTCCTTTACCCAGTTTAAAACACAGGTACCATCTACTTTGTCATATTGTCCAGGGAAAACAGACCATGCCTGAAGGCATAAATTGCAAAGCATTCATTACTCAAGACTTTTCTAGAACACCTCAACACTAAGCACAATCTGGGAAAACGTTAAAATCAGACCATAGAGCCTCTGAGAGGAACAGTAATCCATTTTGCATTCTAATTTGTAGGGTCCATTACCACTTAACTTCCAACTCTCTTCCCTATGCTCAGTGTATAGAGAAATGCCCTTTTTCATACTGGGTCTGAATCCCTGCAGCTTAGAAACAACATTCCCTATGCTTTACTAAAAGGGCAGCTCTCTGTAATATGTTTCACTGGTAATATGCTTCACTGTTTCACAGAACACTGCTTCCTAATGTTAGCTCATCTTTCATGCAAGCTCTCCACTTCAATAACTAGAAGAAAATGAATAGTTAATGAAGCCCATTTTAGAACAGTTTTTGGACTCTCACAGCAAAGCTGCTGAAAATTTCTGGCATATTCCCAATAGATTCTAGCTCCCATGGAATTCTTCCTAGTCTGTGTGATTTTAGCATGAGGGACAAATTAGCTGGTGTTAAACTAAGCTCAGAAACTACCTCTTTTCTTTTGACATTTCAATGAAATACCAGCTAGTCTGAGAGGTGGGGACACCAGAACAGCAGAAGCAATTATGATACAATAATGAACCCATTTAGTTGACAACTAGCAGGGAAACCCAAGAATTAACAAAACTTAGTCACCAGTTTTAGGGTGGCTAGAGTTTGTGCATACTAACTTTGCCATATACAAAGACCCAATGGAGAACACTTGGAGAGGTCAGCACAAGTATTCCAAGAAGGCCCAAAGCTCAACAAGTAGCCTTTGTGCTGAGTTCCCCTCGTCCATTATTCAAAACTAAGCCACTGAAGTACTACGTTTTTCACTTAATACTTTCTCAGCCTGTAAGGTTGAAGGCTGCCAAGTTTCAAATTTTAGTGGAAAGATATGCCCTAAACAAGCCAAGACCAGACACTTGTAGGGCCCCCGTATGACTACCAAAAACACAGTTCATCACACAGGCACATAAACCAGAGGTTATAACATAAATCCCCTTTATGCAAACAAACACCTGTTTACTACTGGGAAAGAGGACCATAGGAATAAATCACGAGACACTTGGGTGTGTTTTGCCCACTGGTTAGAAGTGTATCTTTGCCAGCTCAAGAAAAAAGCAATGGCTCTGTGTCTCTGGATGTTTACACAAGTCATCCGTGTCTAAACAGGAGACCTGTTTCCATGGTCCATCTTCCTAGTATTGTAGGATAAAAGCACTGAGTAGTCATCTCTTGAGACCAAATCCTCTTAAAAAAGCATCCACCTCTGGGATCTAAACCCTACTGCTGTAAAATCCACTGTCTGTGGGTCATTTCATGGAATATAATATGAGACTAGCCATTAAAAATTCCCATTCTTGGTGGAAGGCACTTGTCATTTTATTACTGACTGTTCTGACAGATGGTGCCCCATCAGCAATGCATCGTCCCGAGACAATCCCCATGCAGTGGTGTTCGTTAATGAAGCCAGTTCATGTTATAAACGACTGTGCTGCCAGCAACACAAAATGTGCCGTTATCATCTGTGCATGTGGATGGTATGAATTATGGAAGCTCACACATGGAGTAAAATAACATCTTCCCTTTAACCCCTTCAAAAACAAGCACTGCCATACCCATCATCATCAATCATGGTGTTATTACATCCCTTTCTCCACCCTTAATCACACCTTTATGTCCATCCCTGAGTTGTGGTATGCATTGCTCCGTATTTCTTTTATGTCTGGAAGATTTTGCTTCCTCCTTAAGCCACAACCCTTCTTTATTGGTATGTAACCTGGATATGTCTCTGCTCTGAGCTCATCTCTGACCTTTTGATTTCACTTGTTTCCTTATGTGCAGAACTGAGTGAGACATACAAAAGCAAAAGGAATACTTTGGACAGCAAGACACAGCTTTGCCTCTTCAGGCTTTTGAGTCTAAAGTCAAAGTTGAGAGCTGGAAGAAAAGGTTTCAGCTCGCAGAAAACTTTGTGGTCAATCTAACACCTCCTGTTTGTTCCACCCAGCTGGGTACTTTCTGTAAACAGCCACAGGCAACTGCGACTCACAGGCAGCCTTGGGGTGGGGGAAAGTGATTCACCTCTGCCTGCTCTGGGAGCTTCCTGGCCCAAGCATCTACCAGGTACCAGATCAAACACTGTAGGCTGAATAAAGAGTCAGTGTTGTGTTCATCCTTACCACTTTGAGGCCTATGAGGAACACAGAGCACACCCTGTCCTGAACACTTCCTTTGCCCAGACCTCACACCAAAGGAAATCACATATTCAAGAGAGCTTTCCAAACTACACTACAATGAAAAATCTTTATGGCAGTGTATCTCAAGGCCGCATATCCAGTCTGAGATATGTCCTAGCAGATTCTGGAAATCATCACTTTTTTGTCACTGTAGATAGAACTGTAACATTTGCCAGCAAAACTTTCCAGCATTCTGGAATTCTAGGGGCCTCCGCAATATCTGTGAAATTACTTCATGTTCTTCACCCAATTCTCAGTCAGCAAAGGGAGCTTCTGGGCACAACAGGCTCTTTTAGAACAGACCTTAAGAGCTGAATGAAAAAAAAGTCACGTCAAAGCTGAAACAGAAGTTACAGAATCATCATCATACATATATGTGAAGTGTTCTTTTATAGTAATTGATTTATGCAAGTGTGAAAACAAATGCATGTGCTTCCCTTAGGCTAGTCATAGGGACTGGGGAAGCAACTTCCATGGTTCACGTAAGTGAATTTCTACAGTTCGCTTGTTCTCCCAGAACTCCTCTGAGGAGACAACAGTTTCCTCTGTTGTTTCTCCATAAGGCTGACACTTTCTTTGATAGAAAAGAGGTAAATTATATATGTTCCATGACTTTACAGGCATGTGGGTCAGATGCACGCTGGCTTGCACAGCACATTTTAGAGGCATTTACAGATGCCTGGACAGGGCTTTTCAGTTTCAAGCTGTTCTGAATGACATGGAGGGTGGGGTTCATCTCATTTAACTTCAGGAGCCCAAAAGCTAGGAACCTAATCCAAGTTAGTCACCTAGATTCCTGTTGTAGGCTATGGAGACACAGAAGAACAAGCAGAGGGTTATTTATCCTCTTTGACAGGACATATGCACCTGAGACCTTCCAAAGCCCTGATCTATCCCCAATGCCTAGTCAGACTGTATCGCAAGCTTAGACTGAATGCCTACATTCTCAACAATTAGAAAGAGGTGAGATGAATCCTGCCCAGAGGACACGGTGGTTTCCCAAGGAATAGCTGCAAGCAAACACAACCCTCAGGCCCCTGGCAGGACTTTGGTCCTGTCTGCACAAGCACAGCTGGCTGCCAGACCATGTTGCAAATGTGCTTGGAAGTTGTAATGAGTGCTGGTGCAAACAGAAAAGCTCCACAGCTTCTTTGCATGTATAACATAAAGGGGGTAGCAAACCCAGACAGGCAGGACTCCTGGGTAAAGTAGAGACCCACCTCTGTCCATGTTGTGCCATTTCAATAGCTCTGCGAGCAGGGACTGGGGAGCCTCCATCTGTCACACTGAGAACCTCCATTGACTTCCTCTCCGGCCGCCGCTTCCCATGCCTGTTCAGCATTGGGGAGTCCACACGCTTCCTGGGGGGATCTTTATGAAAAGAAAATCCTGTCAGCTGAATTTGGCTGTGACTTACCTCACACAGGTTGGTTAAGTCATCTCTCAACAATTTCACTCTCATACCTCCCCTACACTGAGTGATATCTTAATGACAGAGATGAATATTTGGAGCCTCTCCTTTCCTCCAAATTTGCAAGCATTAAGACATAAGTTGCACTCCATCTACAGAAAGGAGCGCTGCCACTGCCCTGAATGTGTGTATGAGCACTGTAAAACAAAGGTATAACTATACCATATCTTGCAGAAGTTAGCTTCCAAAGCTGATAACAGTAATAATAAGATGATACAAGATGACAGCATGGGCTATAGCACAAGCTGTTAGCCAGAGCATAAGCCATCTAGGGACCCTGTGTACGCACTCAGGTTGCTAGAACTTGCCTTCAATGTCCCTGCTAGCTAGATTAAATGTGACACAGGGACATGAGTACACTCTAAACACAGAATTGCATTCTGCTCTGAAAACATACCCTTTTTTTCCCATTTTTAAGATCAGACTTCAGGTTTTCCCTGCTGATTTATAATTTTCCTCCTTCAACATTAGAAATGAAACATTCTTGTCTACCTGAGATGAATCTTCAATGAGAACGACCAAAATTTCTCTCAGAGGTCATCATACAGTTTTTATTGCTACAGTAACTGAAATGCTTTACACCTTTCATTGTGTAACAATTCCATGAGGTATCAAAGTGCTATTTTAACTTTGTGGACTGAAAACCAAGGTATAAGATTGATAGATTTAAAGGCAATTCATTCCTAAAGATGTTGACAAACATTTACTGAGGTTCTGAGGAGCACTTAAATTGTTCTGAAAAGAACTTTAGATATCAAAATGCATTGAAGAAGGTGACTTGCCAAACCACACCTCCATGGTGAAGCAGGGAACCAAATGCAGACCTGCTGAGATGTTTTATTACTAACACCTCTCATGGCATCAAAACAGTAAGAAGGAGAAAGGCATAAAAAATACGGAAGGATTTTCTTTTCTTTGGTTGAGGTATTTCAGTTCCCTGCCTCTACTAACAGACACATTTTTAATTTTAGTGGAGAGCGACCACTTGTAAAAGAAGGCATCCTTCATTCCCACTGCTAGACAGAAGATCACAGCCTTTAAGGCTTCTTCTTCTGCCAGGATTTCTTTGCAAAACCAGAAATAACATATTTGACAATTCTACCTCTACTGCCTAGTCCTTATTATCCTGCCCTCCTCACACCTCCCCCATCTGCTTGCTTCTTCCTTCTCTCTTTCACGTCATGTTTTTTTAGAACAAGATCTCTTTAAGGCAGAGCTTATTCTTGAAACAATGAGCGCAAGCAAAGATGCAAAAGGGTTAGTGATAACAACTGACCCCATTACTGTAAAAACCAAATATTCTTTGTATTAGCAGTAATAATGTTCCTGTTAAAGTATAATTAGAAAAAAAGTGCAATTGTATCTCATTCAATTTCAAACTAGGTCCAGCAATAAAAAGATACTAGAAAATGGTAGGGGCAATGACCTCCAGATAGGAAAAATAAAGAGTGCACAAAGCTGATGGAAAAGCAAAGGGAAATAAACCAAATAAACAATTTATACTGTGTGACTTCAGCTGCATACGTGTAAGTGGTCAAAATCAATCTGCAACAAGGTTTAGATATTTCAAACTCCTGCTTCTTCAAGCCAGCTGAAAGTATGGCAAAGAATTCATGTCACAGAACAACTTCTGGTATCAGAAGTGTGACTAGAGCTGAGTAACACACATGTTGAGAGTACATATAACACAAAATTGATGCAAGTTTTGCAGTGGGATATCAGACACTACAAAGGAAGATAACAGAGTGCAGTTTACAAGAAAGGAAGAAGAAGCAACATGAAAAAAGCATTTAATGTCATAAGAATGGAGATGAGTAAGTCCAAACTGCATTTATGTTAGTTAACAATAGGCACTAAACAAGAAAGATGGAAAAAGGCAAGAAAAACATTTTATTAACAGATATTTTAAAAGGCAATTTCATCCAAGCATATTCAAAATAGAAGATTTTAGCAAATGGAAGTTCAGCTGAGTGACACTTACAAAAGTGATACGCCAAACAGAAGGTGGACTTTAAAAGACAGCAAAGAAGAAGCCTGAAGAGGAATTAGCGAAAGACTTGAATGACAGTGCTTTGTACAGCAATCGGAGAGTGAAGGCTTGAGAGAAGGACATTAGCCAGAGGGACCATGAGGGAATCAAGAGAACAATTAAGGAGGAGAAGACTATTGCTAACAAGCTAAATGATTCTTTTAGACCAGCCCTTGCTGCTTAAGATGCTGAAAGATACTGATTTTCAATCTATACTTTGAACTATCAAAGAGAGAGAGTAAGCAGAAAGAGCAGATGGTGAAACACACCTATACATTCAGGAGCAGCAATTCACAAAAGTTGGATGGAACATATATCCAGAAGCTTGCATGAATTGAGCTTCTAATAAAGGGATTTGATGCCTCTTTAAAATTGGCTACAATCCTACACTATACATAGCTGAAAGCAGAAAGTATTGCACACACTTTTTAGAAGTGTCTGATTAAGAAATGACAGGGCATCATCACTGTCAAGTCTAAAGATACTAAAGAAATAGTTAAATATACAGCTATCCTGCCATAATGAGTAAAGTGGTGTCATACAAAAGAAGTAGAAGATTTTGCAGAAGCACAAGAATTAAAAATGGGAAAACCTCCAGCATTTGCCCTTCGCTTCTTGACTCTCTGGAAATATTCCACATGGTGAAAAAAAATCAAGTCATAGTTGAGATCTGTGACAGTATTGAGGATGTATTTTCCTTTTATTTCACATCAGAAAAGTGAAGCCATTCCTAAGGATTTTTACAGAAGAATATAGAATCCTACATGTAATGATCCAATTATAAATCCACCTTCTCATGAAAGGTGGGAAGTAAAGGTTCATCTTCTGAGTTTGGACAAGGCACCTATATCCTATATATCTGTTCTGGCCCAATCTCTTGTTCTCTGGTTTAAGAAACTTCACCCCACAAAAGCCTTTTCTTCAAGGAGACATTAGTTGACACTCATTCATTCTACTGACAAGTTTCTCATTTCTATGTTTTCAAGTAAAGAAAATGGAGCTGCACTTGAAAGATGTTGGAAGTAGCTCTTCCCTGGCCCTTTGAAAAAACTTCATACAGCTGGAACAGACAAAAGGGACACCAGACAAGAGGGCAAGCCTGAGCTGACCATATTTTCATCTGGATCCATCCTTTCTGAGAACTAATATGACATGAAAGAGGAAAAAAGCAAAATACTTTCAGATTTTTTTTTTCTTTTAATTTTGGCAAGAGCTCAGACAATGCACAACTCTCATGAACATGGTTTCTTCGAGCCACTATTATTAAATCTGTTACTTTTTCTCTGCTTTTCTTTGTTTGTGCAAGGCCATCCCTAATGGGTAATGATGAGATATTCATCAGACTCATGACTGTTCCTAATTAAACTTTGCCCCATGTTCTCAGAGATACTGCTGGGAACAGAGGATGTGGAAACCCCCTGTGGAAAAGGAAATACAACCTACAAACACTCAAAGAATAATGCTCAAATGTGCTGCTGAGGCACAATGACACATTCAGAGTAGTGCTAGGAAACATTTTAACTTGTTGTACAAGAGTAGAGCACAATATTTCAGTTGAAACCATGAAAATACTTAGGCATGTGGAAGAGAGATATATGATGTATTTAGGGCATAGCTATGTATTCACTCACATGCTGGATATGAAGATTCTAGAGTCACCTTGCTTCTTGTCTTATGACAAAAGTATTTCTAAAACAAGATGATGCTGTCCTTACATGGCAGGATAATCTGTTAGAGTCAAAAGCTGATTAGTAAAGTGCTAGATGACAAACTGCACTGAGCAAGCGGCTTTTGACCACAGGACCTGCAGCTGGCACATCTACCCATCTTCATCAGGATGCCTGCTATAATACTCTCTGTAGCTCCATCCAGGTAGGAGTTTAAAAATTGCTGTGTTAACTAAGAACTTTCATCTCTTCTCCCACAGAAGAGATTCCCCAGCAAAATTATAGGGCCTGGAGCCTGGAACTTGAATAAGGTAATAATTCAACGGAGCATTAACAAACTTATAGTGCAATATAGCATTGCCCTGCAGGCTTGTGAGATTCCAGGTTTTCCAGTGAAAATAAAGAGCACTTTGCTTCTAGTCTTCAAAGTACTGAAATACAATACCTGAAAATCACAACACTGCTACGTAAAAATGCCATTTCAGATCATTGCTAGAAATGACTAAACCTTTATTAAACTTTTGTCACTCTGCACAGCAAGAGTCACTTAGATAGTGAGCTCCTTGAAAAGCATTTGTCCTGTTGTCTAGATTAGTGAAGTCCTTGGTGATCAGCAGCACCCTAAAATACCAACAAATGAATAGGAATAAAGTGGTATCACAACAGCTTTATAAGACACATAATCTCACAGCACACTAAGCTTTTAAAATTTTAGTCTAAAAGCACTGGAGTTTGATTAATATACTATAAATAGTTCAGTGATGTTATTCATACTTTCAACAGCGTATGTATTCACTTACAGAAAAGAGAATGTGTACATAGGGATGCATTGCTCTACAGCCTCACAGCTGTAGCCTTCTACAGCTGAAGTCCATGACCAGCAGTTCTAGAATACTGCATGTAGATTAGTAACTAGAAAATCCTGCCACTAGATTATACTGCTTCTAAACCCCATCTGCTTGCAGAGAGCCAGCTTGTGGGTCCATATCGTACTTTTTAAGGTCTCACTCAAGACCTACTTGGATGTTCCTGCACTGTGAGACAGACACATCCTGAAAAATGAAGCCTTTGAGTTTAACCACGAAACAGATATGCCTTCGCCAGGCTGAGGATTCTCACCAATTCTCACACCACTTCAGCGGGAAGGTAACAGTGCTGATAGAGTTTGGGCTTTTTTTAAAATAAAATTTAAAGAAAAAAAAGGTGAAGGGGAACTAGTTGAGATGGGTTCATGGTGACTGAGGTCATATCTGTAGTACCTATTTCATTTCTAGGGGGAAGATCCTCATCTTCATGACTAGGATACCTCTCCTTCCGGTCAAGCAGAAGAAAATAAATCATTTTTTCTTGGTTTTCCCTGAAAAAAAAAAGAAAAAAAACCCTTTAAATTTGGGAAGAAGAAAGGTCAACATGTAGATACACCCTTCTCATCAAACAGACAATTACAGTTATTCTAAATAAGTTGGAAATGGTCATGTACCTGCCAGCAAGATACACAACCCACAGAGTTTTTGAGACCCTTGCTGTCTCCAGCAAGTAGCTAGTGAGGAAAGGAAATAGAATTCCCATGTTAAACACACAGAACAGAGGCACAGGACAGAGGAGGTAATGTGTTCACAGGAAGTCCAAACCAAGAGTGGCAGCAAGACAGGTCTGAGCCTCAAAGTGCTCTTTCTACCATGTGTCCCCCTTAACACCTCAGGAAATACACCAGCTCTTAGGCATAGGCTTGAAAAAAATAAACATTTGTCAACAAAGGCATTTTCAACACAAATAACAGCAATGATACCTCCCCATCTGGACTGTATGGTCCATCTTTTAATGAACTGACCAGGCCTGGCAGCAAGGGAAGACACAGCACCATTGCTGGTGAGGCTGTGAGCTTCTGACCCATGGAGCAAGAAAGCCTCAATGCTTGCTTCCAACACCTCACTAGCAAATGAGCAGCCAGAGGGTGAGAAGTTGCTACCAGTCACTCACAGAGACAGACTTCAGTTAAAGTACTCTCTACCTCTCCCCAGATTTAAAAGCATCCCAGCCCCTGGACACCCAACTAATATGAAGACTGAGCAAGTGCTTACTCTTCCGACAACAAGTCCTGTAAGAGTTTATTTCGGTCACGGAAGCAGCCTAACGAGTGCATGCTATCTAACACGTCTGGATCAATATCCTCCAAGGAAGGGAGAGAACGAATCTGCACCTTTCGAGGGATTGGTTGCTCTGGTTCTGGCTCATTCTTACCCCCTCTGCAGAGGAAAGAAGATGAGAGAGAGAAAGGGGGAGGGAAAGAAGGAGAGAAAAGAAACATGAGTCACAAATGAACCCATACTCTGAAACACAGCCTGCAGCAACAGATGGAAGTATCTTGCTAAATTCCCACTGAGAGACCAGAGCTCCCAACCAGACATATATTCTTTTCAGAAAAAACTGTCGTGACGGCTAAGATTGACCAGCAGCTTTTGGATTTCAGTCTTTAATGAGAAATGTCTGCGTTCAGTGAGGAAGGCAGTAGGAACTTCACTTACCAGTGCCCTCATAATAGAAGCAGCTGTTCAGCATCCTAATGCCAAACGTTTATAAAACACTACATGGTTTTAGAGATGCTGTCTCATCAGTAGGCCAGACCTCAGACCACCAGGCTGAAAAGTGCAAGCTGAATGACTCTCTTTCAAAGTAGGAGCTCTGAACAAACCATCACTATTTTTCACCAATTCTGATCACAACTGGCATCGCAGCAGTTAATGCTTCTAATGTGATTAAGAGATCTCAGTGTTCAGGTTCCCACCCAACACACTTTAAAGGGCTTTTGGGGAAACCAGGCTGCTTAATTACATGACCAAATATGACAATCACTGCTTCTCTTCAGACATGCAAATTTGGAAATTTTGGCTGAAGTGTGATGCCCGAGGTCAGTGGCAGACCTCAGAACACAATATTAGCAGTAGAACATTTTACTCTTTCAAATGTAGTTAACCCAGGCTTTCTTCACAATTATCTCATCTCACTCAGTAGGCTCAGGAAATATTGATTATTCATTGCAATTAGAGGCCCTGACTGTAAGAAACAGGTCAAGGTGTCAAGCTATTCATAACCGACTGATGACACACATTGCAGACATCCTGAATATACTTTGATTTTATTTTGGCAGGCAGTGAGCAATTTATGTAAACTCTATCCACCCAAAGAGGTGGGTTTGGTGGTGATATTTTGGTTGGAGAAACTGTCTACCCTGAATCTTTGCTATTTCTCAATGGGTGCTTTGTGTGGTGTCAAGGTTTCCCTGCTCTGCGGGTGAGGTCCTCCTTTTCCTTTATGTGATGCAAATGTGTGACTGCTGGGCCCAGGCTCCCAGGGTGGGCAGCAGGAACCAGGAATATTTAAACTGTGTTTGCTCTTTATGGGGCTGTGTTTGGACAGGACATTCTTCCTTTTGATGCTGGAAGAAATAAGGTGAACACGGCTTGAGAAGTTACTTGCACAGCTTAAAATGTTCCTGACTCAGATGTGAGATATCCAAGTACCTACACAGAAAAAGGAGTTCCAATTCAAATGTCCTTAATTTTTCATGTGTAAATTAGAAAGTATCTCCAGTAGGATCATATGAGATACATATGAGACTGAGGTTTCAGACAGTGTACCAAAAAGAGAGCCAATGCAGATTATCTGCTCCAAGGTAAGAAGGCAATGATAAGTCATTGTAGCCAGGATAGGACAGTTACATGCTGGGACAATCACAGGAGATTGCTGGGTGCTATTTCCAATTTATTTTTAAGCAATTTGAAATGCAGTTGTGAGGCATTTGCTGTTAACTCTTTGTGGGACACCACTTGCAGAAAGACTCCTCAGAAATTTTCATCTTCTCTTGAAGCACTGAAAATATGCTCAGCCCTTCCTGGATACACGTCACAGAGTCAGACTCTGGTGTACATTACATGCATCGTGATAATGTGGGTCAGATCCCAATTCTCTTACAATGAGCACTCACGCATACCCTGCTCAGTTTTATTCAGTTTGGGGGACTGGAAGCAGAATATACAGGACATAGAAAGAATCTGCTTCTTGGGATTCCTTTTTTTGTGCCAAACCACTAAAACACAGCTTCTGAGTGTTTGTGTCTTCTGCAATGCCATCATGGTCCTGAATCTAAGGACTAGATTCAAAAATCCTTGTTCAACTAAAGAAACTGAATCTTATTCCTTGTAAGAGGTTAGTACTCCTGCCTCTTAGGATCAGGATCTAGCTCTCAGCAGGTGATAAGCAATGATTAGATCATAACCTTGCACTATTAAAGCCAGTGATTATCTTGTCATTAAGACAAATTCTTGCAGGATAGACCTCTGAACAGAAGCTGAGTGTTTTTGTTTCTCAGTGATCTGCAGTTCACTTCTGAAAAGTATTGACTTAATCAATCAATCACTATGTTACAAGCAGATGTCCTTAAGGTAATTTAAAGAGATTAAAAACAATCACTGTCTTTGAAAATTTCTAGAAAATCTGGGTTTCCTACTAGTCACCCTAGTCTACAGCAGAACGGAATTTGCAAGCTTCCTTTGTATCAATTGGGATGGGAGCCATTTCTAGGGAGCACAGCTTGCTCTCTCCTGTGCACTGAAAAGTGGCATTTCCTTATGCCCTGAACCTGGTCAGCCTCCGACGGCGTCAGGAATTTTCGCACCTTCTCATCAGGTACAAGTAAAATCTGCAAAGAGGCGTCTCATCATTTGGCAACGCAATTCAGTGCTTCAGGAAACAAAAATCACTGGGTCTGGGCTGTGATTGGCATGACTGTAATGCCTGTTCCATTCTCAGTCTAGCAGAGAGTGACAAATTTGTTGCATTTCAGCCCACATCGACATCAAACAGTGTCACACGATGAATACTGCAAATCACATATATATTTTTTTAAAGGCCCACAAATGCAATTGCTGCTTTAAAACCCGCCCTCTTTTGTGAGGATCACTGCATGCAATGGCTCTGATTCCTGATGAGGGTTGGCTTTTTCAGTCTCTCCATGAAATTCTCTCATGAATCTCACTGAGATGCCTATTTGCATCAGTGCAAAGCAAAGCAGAACCAGTACACTTATTCTTTCTCTTGTTTTAGTAAATGTGGTACATTCACAATTAGGACAATAACTCAGTGTTACAGGAATATCTATTTTCCACAACAGCTAATTTTATTTACCCTCTTTCTTTATTAAAAAACCGTGAAAATAACTGCTGTTTATTTTCTGGCTTATGATAACCTGTGTTTGAGGTAAAAATAAATGATTTCAATTATGAAGGCTTGAAAAACCTCACTGAATTAATTTGGGTGGGAGAGCAAGAAGAACTGGATGTTGCTGATGGAAGGTTTTGCTTTGATTCCTTTTTCTTTTTTTAGGCTTGTGAATCATGATTTCAACTTCCAAGACCTCTTCCTCTGTCTGCCTCAGTCTGCAATTAAATCTTTTCCACAGTTTTACAGTAGCCTTAATATTTATTTGAAGAATTAAGTAAAATCACTTATATGTTCTGAGTACAACTTCCAGGTCAGTAACCTATATATGACAAAGGATAAGGATTTTACATAGAATAGTAGATTAAATAAAGGAAAAAATTTAAGAGGTGAGCAAAACAGCCATAGAACAAAACACTTATAAACCCCCTTCTCTGTCAGCATCAGTATTTCCAGGAAAAATGAATGCAAAGAGGCTGTGAAACATTACCAGATGAAGTAGCTCAGTTTTGGAGGTGGCAGGGTTATTCACTGACTAAAATTAACCACAGGAGTTTAACCTCCTGAGGTCAACCCATGCCCAGTACAGAGAAAATGAGAAAGAGACTCATTAAAAAAGCTATTTTGAGCAGAAACTTCTTTCTAGGCAATCTGAAGAGACATTTGGAAAAGCCTTTCTGCACTGACTAGACCGGGAGCCTTTTGAAAAAACTCAGTTTCTACTTCTGAAAACAGTCTCAGATGTTATTTCCCTTGAAACAGTTTACGGTGTCAATTATCAGAGAGTCTGACCTTCATTGAGAAGCATGTGAAAATGTTCCAGTGCTTATGTCTGCAAAGAAAAAAAATCTTAAAATTCTAAATATAGAACAAAGTCACGATGTAATGCCAGTGTAATTGTGTATGTGCACGTGGGAAAACAGTCCTTCGACAAGTGAAAATTTCCAGGCAAAAATCTTGAGGAGGATTAAAATAATAATATAAGCAATCAATAACTTTTCATTTTTTTCCCTATTCCAGTTCTGATCAAAGCACAGAGAAAGCCAGCTGATTTCACTCCATGAAAAAACGGAGGGGATCAGCTGTCCAATCTGATGTAAACAGAATTTACTTCTGGAATTGCTGGTAAAAGATTATAGGAGGGATTTCAAAGATTACAATTAGAGATTTTCCCCTTCCATTTCTTCTACATTTATGCATGAGAGTTTGAAAAAAAAGTAGCTGCTAGTGACAACACTCCCTCCCTTCTTTGGTTTAAAAAGGTGCCATGTCTGGTTACTGGAGAGAGCATGAAAAAGTCATGGGTAGAGGGCTGCCACCATTTCAGGTGAACTAAGTTTTTTCTTAGTTATTTAACAAACTGCCCTCAGGTTCTGTTGAGTCAGATACATCCAGAAGTGAACATTGCCCATATGAGAGAATTAGAGAAAACAAATTTTAAAAAACTGGTTGCTTTTTTTTTCCTGGTGACAGGCTTATATATCAGTTCATATCATCCTTGAGTATTCCTCAAGAGCAATGATAGGATTATGAAGGTAGGACTTTCCTTATCACCCACCTGGGAAATGCTGACCCCTGAGAAACATGTATCAAAGCAACATTTCCTTGTTTAATATGTGAAGTAGTCCCTTAGTTTGATTAGGTTATCATCAGTATAAAAAAGTTATTTACTTAGGTTTCTTGAAATACTTTTAAGGCTTCACAAAGTGCAAGGTCACTTAAAGCCATCAATCTTCCTTATACCCAAACCACTAGACAGGTGTGTACTTTTCTCACAGACCTCCTGTTTCACTGTCAAGACGGCTGCTTTTAATCAAGTCACAGAACTACTCTCACATCAACAGGTTACAAGGCCAGAAGCAGCCCCTTAGCTTGATATGAAGAAGGAGCAGGGATTATGAGACAGAAAAGCTCTTGCTCACAGGTGCTTACTTATCAATATCATCATTTTTGTTTCTACTTCATAGAAAAGCCAAGATGCCAAGAAGGAACAAATGGAAGCTTTCTTGTCAAGAAAGTATTACAAGGGATTGTCTGTAGCACTTGGATAGCAAACTAAATATGGCTGCTAGTTGGGGTTTTTTTTGCTGACTACCTGCAGGTATCTCTTTAACACAGCATGTTGCTATGTTATTTCAAACAGTAGTTAGCCACTGTACCGAAAAAGTTCCTGGGTTGGTATATATAGAAGAAATCATAGGAGTAGCAAAGGGTAAAAAAAAATTAGATGACTTTCTATCCTCTGCCCCTTTCTCCACCTGAGTGAAACCTGTTTTCAAACTCTAGTCTCACTGTTCAGAGATTACAAGAATATCAGGACCAATCACGAATCCATACAAAAATGAATTAAAAAAATGTTACTTACATATACCATATGTGTTTCTGAATGTGTTCTAACTGTAAAGGAAAAGAAAACAAGGAATTAGTGCTGTGAAATAGAAAAGGTAACTCCACAAGACATCCTTATTCAAGGCTTACTTGAATAAGTCCAACATTTCAGAGATGGATTTGTGCATACAACAGGAACTTTATTATGCACAAAGAGCTGCTGATCCTCACCCATCCCACCAAAAATGAGACTCTAATTCCAAACATAATGGACCTGTCAGGAGGAAATCCCAGGAAAACGCTAATTACAAGGCCTCACAGGCAAGTGTTTTGGCAATTTAAGTTCTCCCCTTCCCAAGCCCTTCCCTCCATAACTTAACCAAAGCTAACAAACTGTTCCGTTCTGTATGTGCATAATAGCTGATTCTTTATACTCGCAGTGTATTTCTAGTTTCATTTTGGAGAAAAAGAGAAAGAAGAAAATAGGTTCAAACAGACAATGTGAATAAACAAAATAATTTGGATATGTGTGAGGGAACCTTTTGCCAGGACCCACTCCTGATTGGCTCCACATTTATCTTTAAAATCTAAGGACTAAGTAAACTAAGATTCTATGTCATTTACTGATACCACACCTGAACACCAGACTGCGAATTTATTTTACTTTCCTCTTTTGCACATGAGCATTTTACTGTGCAATGAAGGACTGATCAAAGCCAAACCGTGGCCTTGCCCACCTATGGAAGTCAGTAAATGTTACACGATGACAATGTTTTCCCACAAGCATGGGGGAAAGAAAGTAACATGTTTTTTCCAAGAGAAACCCTTAACAGTAGAGAGGACAGGAGGTTCATATGACAGAACGTTCCTAATATGTTTTTTTTGAATAATCATGAAAGCAGAAAATAATTTTTCACAGATGTCCAAGGATTATTTGTTATGTGGACAGTATTTTTCATATTCATCACTATGAAGTACCTTTGTATGTGCAGAACAATGTGCACATTCAGTGCACATAGGCTTGCATTTGTGCTACACGCAGGTGAAAGGCAGAAGAGAAACTCAAGTGCTAACAGCTATGAGATGAAACCACAGACCCATTAAAATGGTCAGGAAGAGTGGAGACAGCTGTCCTGCTCTTATTACATTCTACTTCCAGAATAATGAGAATCAGAGGAAAAAAAAAAAGGAACAGACAAACAACAAAATCTCAGAGATATAAAGTAGATGTCTGCCACAGAGAGCAAGGAATTGGAGCCCCTGTGCTATGGAACAACAGCTCCATGTCCGGGAAACCAGGAAAACATGAGTTTGGTTCTATATGAGACAGTCTTTTTAACTGAGACAAGGCTGTTCCCAAAAACAAAGAAACAGGGGAATGCAGCTTAGGAAAGCATGACAAGAGGCTGGAAGGAACAGCATGAGAGACAAACAGCCTCCTTTAAAACCCAGACTGTATCAGCACAGCAGGCAGAGGTGCAGTTGGCACTTACATATCCAGCTGTCTCCTAACCAGCCCAGGTGCTGAGAGCACCAATTCCTCCCAGTACACACATCCACGGGCCCGGGCTGACCTGCACAGCTTCTAGCTGTGGCCTCAGCTCTGTCACAGTAACTCCCCTTCATCATGACTCCCCTTGCATTAGGTAGTCTTTTCATCCCTGCACTGCTACGAGCAAGGTGGAGTATTCCTGACACACTGCCGTCTCCCATTGGGATAAAGGTACACAGTATGGGAGTTCCCCTAAAAGCCTGGAGACGCAGCCCTCTTACTCACTGTACTTTGGAAGCTGAGGTACAACCACAGAATATAAAAGCCTTTTTTGTATAGTTTCCATGGGACAGAATTTTAGCATTGTTACTTATCAGGTCTATAGTTCTGTGAGGATCTCTTAAGGAGTGAACTGTACCTCCTGTGCTTGGCAAAAATGGCCTATGAGATGCATATCTACTCATTATTTCCTATACACCACATGGAGGGTTAGAGACATTAATGATTTCAGACAAGATGCAGATGATACAGCTATGTGATGTCCAAGCCTCTTTCATGCTTGCCTCTCCTGCCGCATTTTCTGTCTCCATGGGACATGGTGCTCTTGTGTGCCTGTGATATGTGGAAATGCCATGGCAAGGCAGACAACAGCACTTCACTTTCTGAGTCAGAAAGAGGGAAGAAAGGAGGGTCACCAGTTCATGTCTTAGTCACAGAACCTCTGGGCTCCTTCAGAAAAGATGTCAAAGAGAAATCCCTTCTGCCCATCCCTGTTGATCAACCTCCTTCAGGCTAATGAACCCGTAGCATTCTTCTGAAAGAGAAGCCCTGTAGCACCTTGATATACATTTGAAGGTGTATGACAGCTCTCATGGCTGCTGTTTACTTACACATCTGCCATTCAATTCACATCAGACATTGCTGTGAAGTATGCTGGGATATCCCAGATATGAAAAATATTCTACAAATCCATTTTCTATGCTGATTAAAATGTAATTGCATTGAAATGTTATTACAAGTGTGCTTGCTGCTGCCAACATTTTCACTACTGTTTTAAAGGTAATTAATTAATGCTTTGTTGCTTTTCATCTGCATTAAAGTGACAGGAGGGTTATGGGAAGGCGATTGGTTTTGACAAGAAGTCTGTACGCTTTTTACTATGCAGTGCAGGGGAGGGAGATACACAGTGGGAGCTAATCTCACTCCTCCTGCCTTCATTTAAACACAATGTTTAAATGCATTTAAGTGACGAAGGCATTTAACAGCCCTTCCCAGAGGGTTCTTCTTGCTGTTTGCACGTGAGTTTTCCAAGTTTAATGCCATTTTATGGAAGTTGTAAAAATGCTGCTTCCTAATATCTCCTAGTCACTGCAGGCAATTGTCTCATGATGTCATCTCTGAAACAATAAAACATGCTTAGATCCACTGCATATGCACAGTCAGAGGAGAGATTTCTGCAAGCTAAAATGAATAATAGAAGGAGAGGGAGATTTCCTTTATCATGGTTTTACATAAAAATACTTCCAATATATATTAAACTTGTACACTGAAGAGCCCCACTCACAGAAGAGAGACCCACTGTGATACAGAGCTGCACAACCTCATCAGAAAAAGAGGTCTCCTCCCACAATGAGCTTACGTCTGAATTCTAAGGCAGGGAACAACAGATGGAGACAGACAGGCAGATGGAAAACAAGACAGCGCTGTCTACATCCTCGGCACTGATCTCAGCAGAGCGGTTGCCAAGCGAAAAAGTTCTGACCTGAAGAAAAACTTTCTCAAAGTCTGTGGATACAAATGGGGGCTTCTGGGCTTGAACTCATGTCAAATTTCAAAATTCCCTGTCCAGAAAGGCAACAGTCTCAAACCCATCTGTGCACTAAATCAATCCACACCTCAAATGCATCTTCTTCATTCAGAAGATCCTCTAGTTTGAGTTTCAAACCTACTGTATAATGTCAAGATAGAAGCTTTTCCTGACCACAGGATCCAACCTGGCAGTGCAAACAGCACTGGTAAAACCATGATCTGTGTCAGCAGAAGCAGCTGTACTATAGCAGCCTCCAGGGACCTTGACAAGGGCAAGAATCACTGTCCCACCTGCACAGTGCATGAATAGGCCTTTGGAAGCCAAAACCTTACAGCCTAAACAATTACCTCCATTCTACAGGCTGTGACGTGAGATCATTTAAATGACGTGATAGGCACCTTACCACAAGACCTTCTAGAAAAATGAAGAAGGAAACAGGTGAGTTGTCCCTTGTTCATTTTTATAACATTCTTTAGGTGTTGTAGTCCATCATTGGCATACATTAGACCCAACAAAAATAACATCAGAGAGCAGAGGGGAGATTCTGAAAACGTGTGTAATTTAAGTTTGGTAATATTCAGGAACAGGTATTTCACACTATGTGGACACCCAACATGGAAGACAAGTCATTCCACTCTAGTATAAAATGTCAACACTAGAACAACAACAGGTTTATCAGAGTAACTTATTCTGCAAAATTTGCTCTGATCCACCTTGCTCTAGAGACAAAGTTTCGATAATGTTGATACATCTTTAAAGGGACAGTGGGCCAAAAGCTCCTTACCCTCTGCCCTTTGCCTTTTGTGTTTCTGTAGAAGAAAATACTGGCTGAGAATGCAAATGGTTTCCACTTCTGCTGTAGAGATGCTGAATCATGTGAAACCTCTAAGGAATAAACCATTTACTTTCTGAAGAGCACATAACTAAAAGAAAATGTTACTCTGCGGTACTTCGGGCACCCAGAGCACACCTCCCATAAGCCTTCTCAAATTTTATTACTAGTTCACTTTTCCCTCCTGACACTATTCCTACTGGAAAGCTGTCTCACAACCCCACTGATATGGCTAAAATGCTTCTTCCAGCTTCTAGCCTACTTTCCCGTAAGGCCATTTGACATACATTTGGTTTTGTGCCAGTATCTTCCTTTAGTTTAAATAATCCTTCTCTCCCTGGTAATTACCTCTAATGAATATGCAGATGCCCAGTACAACCATTCTTAGACATCACCAGTGCAGACTAACTGAAGCCCTTTTAGGCCATACTATTCAGACAGGCTCTCTCAAATGCTGATCACCTCAGTACTCATTCTTTCCTTGATTTCATCTTTCATGAATATGAGTGGTCAGAAATATCACGACCAGCAGCTAGGATCAACTTTTGCAGCTTAATGAAAGAAAAACATGGATTCTATTTTTTAAAGCATGTTTAGCACAACAGGCCCAGTAAATGAGAGTGGTCAAGGGCATTCCAGTAACCATCTTTGAGGCTATAGTGTGCTAAGACATAATAAAGTCTTCTTTTCATAAATGAACCATATACAAAAAAAGGTAATGCCTATTTCTTAAGGCTTGAAAGGGCCAGCAACAGTAATTCTGAGTACCCTCCCCTCCATTAATCTTCTCAAGCTCTAACACTGAAGCAAATGATGACAGTTAAACGTGAATCTTAGTTCTGTTTTTGTTGATCATTTTAACAGATGGACTGGGGAAGGTGTGGGTGTGCTGTGAAATGGCAATTACTGCAGGGAGGGAAATGCAGTTGGATGAAAAGGAAAAGAGAAACAAATTAAAAAAAAAAAGGGAACAAAGCAGAGAGGGGAAGTGAAAAATGAAAGACAAAAATTCTGGTGACCTTACATTTCCCTATATTTTCTGCTGAATTCACCAGTGAGATATTGAGCAAATGATCAGTAATGGTAACAGCTACATTTGTACTTATTGTACCC
The DNA here is from genome assembly GCA_035222235.1 of Margarornis squamiger. Lineage (NCBI taxonomy): Eukaryota > Metazoa > Chordata > Aves > Passeriformes > Furnariidae > Margarornis > Margarornis squamiger. The sequence continues at coordinate 16,716,675 of JAWWTY010000156.1, forward strand.
CAGCCACAATTTCGCTCAGATCTTTGTATAAACATCAAATTGACTCAAGTGAGATATTTTCTAGGAATAGAGACTTCCAAGTAAACCCGTATTTACACCCTTTTTCACAGGACACAGCTAAAATAGAATGCAGATCTCTCCTCAAAATGAACTCTCCATTGCCAGCTCCTGTGCAGTAAACAAAGAGCTCCCTTCTGCCTGGCAGTCAAAGCAAGCAGCTCACTAACAGCATGGAGGTGTGACAGCGGCAGGGACAGCACACCCAGAGACCCTCAAATAATGAAAATAACACTGCAGCTAATAACAAAGAGCTAACCTTTTTTACTTCCGAATCTCAGCTCTTGAATAGGTATTATTTTAAATTCTTATTCATAATTCACTGGTTACTGCTTGCCAATAACTACCCGATCTGGGTTTTTTCCCTCCCCAAGGAAGTAAGAGGTTAATTTTGATAAAGGAAAGGAGGGGGATGGGTGTCACTCTGGGACCCTGATTTACCTTAGCTGCTTTCTCTCCTATGCGTGTACATTCTCTGCTGTATTGCACAACACAAAACATTTAGTGTCTGTCTCTGGTCTAGAGAACAATCTGAAGAGGGATCTAACATTTGATGATCTGCTTCCTAGCATACTTAGACCATCGGCACTAATATCTTTGAGAAAAAACTACAACAACAAAACAGCAGAAAAGCTGGTATGTTTATTTCAAGGAAAGGAAGCTAAGCTGGAGAGGGACATGGTGACTTTCTTGGCCATGAAGAACAGCTGTCTCATGTCTCAGGGTATAGCCCTAACCTCTGCAGTGTTCTTTCCACGAAAATATTTGGGAAAATGTTATTTCTTTCTTTAAAAGTCTGCTTTCAAAATGTCTTTGAAAATGTTTGTTTGTTTGTTTTTTAATCAGTGCTATTAATGTACTGCAAATGTAATAGCTACTGGGTTTGCAAAAGTAGTGATACTAGTAGTAACACGAAGAACTTTTCACCTATGTCACCAAAGAGAGCATGACCTGGTTTTGTAATGAATGAAAGAAAACCCAAGCTGTCAGGTAATACTCTAAGAGGGTTGTGAAGGGAGTTTCAGTTCACTTCTAGCAGACAGGTGTCTGCATCCCAAAAGCACCATCACAGCTGGCAGAGACTGATGCTGTTAGCAATCTCAGCAGAGAGGCCAACCAGCGATCTGAGAGTTTATTTATAAATATTTTAGCAGACTGAAGAAGCAGGAGGAGTTTTAAATTTACATTTCTTTATACATACTCCCACTCAGAATCTGTGAGCTTAGTAAATCTGTATAAAATCATCACCACGGCCTGACAATAGGATTTACAAGGGCAATGTACCCATAAAGGCAGACGCCTCCACTGACAAGAGGCAATCTTAGTTTCCAAAATTATTTTAATTGCTAATTTTTTTAATTCCCTAAAACATTAACAACACAGTGTTAATGAAGGATACAATCACTACGCAGTCCTCACCCATGCAGGGTCTCTCTTGTAGTGATGGGATGTATCCCAAATGCAGAGTCAGTGCCAGGAGCTCAACACTGTGGGCTTAACAGTGCTCAGGACCACAGGGCACAAGATGAAAGAGCAGACTGGCAGACACTTGCTCTGCAGGTTGCTAGAGGGCAACGCAGCTTGCATGGCATGAAGTGAGAAGCCAATACTTCTGTCAGAATGTAAGAAAACCATACTCGGTTTAATAGCAAAGCTTCAAATAACAGTCCTAACAGTTGCAATCTTCATACAGTTCTATCACGCCCCAACAAACTACTGTATCAGCCAGAAGAACCAGACAACTCAGGAGGAATCCAAAATGTGCTAATGGGGGATTTCTTCTAAATGCCCACTGTTACATATGAAAGGGAATTACACGACTAAAGAAAAAAAACAAAGGCAATCTGTCCTGTGACTCCAAAGAGAAGGTAACTTAATTTCTTCCTAAAGACTCCAGCAACTCTCCTCATTCTTTGCTCAGGAGGAAACACACAGGAATGGCAGTAAATCAACAAGTTACCTGAGCTGTTCAACCGTAACTGCAACAAGGCAAGAAATGAAGCCTTGTTTGTACCATCAGCACCAAATACACCCTTACCGTGAGACGTTTCGAGGCATCCACTTCAATCATCCCCCGCAAAAGGTTCTGACAGTCGGGCGGGATAAAATGTGGCATGTGGAACACTCCACGTTTCACCTTCTCCAGCAGCTGCCGCAAGTTGTCATCATCGAAAGGCAGGGCACCCTGCAGGGATGTGACAGAGTGGTCAGTGGAAAAGAACTGTAGAGGGTCAAAGGAGGAAAACTGGGATAAACAAAGTGAGAGAATGGCATGAGTAAGTCAGCTCCTAATGAATTATTATAATAAGTGAAAAAAACTTTTACCCATTGAAGATAAATAATTATTAGTGCTGCTGTATTTCCTCTAACATAAAAACAAAACTGAGGACATAGTTTTTTTATTAGACCTTTAATTAGAAAATGACGACCAGTATAAAATAAAATACAAAATATGAAATTGCCTTTTCAGGCAAATTCACCAAAGATGCATGGATTCACTTAAATCCAGCTCAAGCATTTGATCTGCTGGTATTCCTCCTGGGCATACTTTCATAGCAGCAATGTTTATCGTCTCCTTATTTTTAATCTTCCTGAGACACATTTATTGCAGACATTGAAAAGGAGATGAACAGCTTTTGAGAGACTTTCAGTAAAGAACATGCTCTTTCTGATGGAGCATTGAAATGACACAGCTGAAAGAAACCCCAACCAACATTAGCCTTTGGAAGCAGCAGACATTCTAACCTGTTTAATATACTCCATCTAGTTCCCATGCTGTGGTCAGGTCATCAGTTCCTATTGCTTCCCTACTGTAGCTCGCTTACATGAATGGCTTGAGGTTTTTTTAGCTGAAACTACATTGTGAATAGATCATCAGCTTGCCACAAAAAGCAGTAAAAGACCTATCCTTGCTGCAAGGACAAAAAGGAAAAAGAGAAGTTGAAATCTTCAGGATAACTCCACTGACTGAAGCTGATACCCTTTTATAGCAAGTCTGCACCTTGCTAGATATTCTCACTTCCTTCTTTCAGTGCTTAATTCTAGTAGGTGCTGAGCTTCCTTGATTTCCAGGATGGTTTGTGGGAAGCAGCAAGCTGTCAGCTGCTGCGATAATGAAGCTTTAAGTTGTCAGTTCTGGCACTGCTCTTACTACAGTGAGTAGTGCATCTGTATAAGCAATCCTGTGTCTATGGTTTAGGGAGACCAACAGCTCCATTTACAGCAGCCTCAGGAAGTCACCTGACGGCAACCACTACTGGGAACTGTTTACTAGCATTTGTTCACTCAAGCAACCTTGAAGGGAGAGCCTCCCTGTTTGCTGTAACCAACCTCCTCAGTTACCCACATTTTTCCTAACCATTCCAGACTTAGAGGAAAATCAATTCTGATAGTGCTTTGGCTAACGCAATTTAAGCCATGATGAAGTCAGAAAGGATGCTTTGTGGCATTTCCTGAAGGCAACACCTACACCTCTTTTATTACTACCATCTGCTATTGTAGCTTGAGACTTTTTGTAGGGTTCGTCCTGACCTAATTAACTGGAGAGCTCTGCACTGTCCATCAATAATAGACTTACTTCAATCATTTTTCAGGCTCATGTGTGTATGTAGGAGCAGGAAGATGCAGGAACAGAGACACCAAATCTTGACAGAGAATCAGAGAATGGCCCTGAAAATGAAAAGCCCACTCCTACAAATCCTAACCATCTTGACACATGCTCTCTTCTGTTCTTACAAATTCAAGAAGTTACGTTAAGAGCTCATTATACAGTTCTGTTTTATCAGCCATGAAAGTAGCTGCTCAGTAAGAGATGACCGGGTGATACCTAGTGTGACAGTTAAAATTCTTCCCATGCAACATCAAGATAAAAAAATTGAAAACTTCAGAAATGTCAGTGAATTGTAAGGAGTAAAAAGAAAAAAAAGAGTAAGATTGGTTAAGGTGAATTAAAGCTTCATACTTAGATTATTTCAAGGTATTTTGATTCAGGCCACTAAAAAAGAATCAGCATATTTTTTGACATAAAAATCCTTTCAAATTTCAAAGTACTTTAAACAAAAATAATAATCTATCTCTGATTTTACACTGTACAAGTGCTTTAGTCAAAACATTTAAGTGAAGCAATTAGGTTTACTGATAAAAGTACAAGAACAATTTTAAATAAAGACAAATACAATTTTACTTCAGGCATATTATTTTTATAATTATAGATGATCAGCTGAACTATTACAAATATAAAACACTTAACATGCACATAAAACCTATATTCATGTGGAGCATTCTATCTGCATGTGGCATATGCTTACATTAACATAAAATAAATTGTCTTACATTATACTATGGAAATTGGTAACAAATGCCAAGCCTATCTGCCTTCAGCTGGACATCCCATTCTTGTATGTTTAGGTGCATTATAATAGCACTGAAAATCAGAATAAGTTACAGAGAATTGAAACTTTGTTCTAAAGAAGGATAAGTTACAAGATACCATATTTTGAACACTAAAAGTATTTCTGAGCCAGATGGAAACTAATTTAAACTCTGTACTACTGGCTCAGTTTTGCATTCTCAAGTGTACCAAATTAAAGTGTAGCTCACTGCTTGCATGAAACAAAGTTATGGCACTCAAACATTGTCTTGCAAAAACACTGCAGTTATTGTATGTATATACCTCCTGGAACAAATATATACATACAGCAGAAAAACCGAATGCAAACCCAACCATTATTTTGATCCTGTATAGGACAACTGATTTGACACTCCTGGAGTTGTAACCTTGCACATCCATTCCAGACAAAAAGTGTGCTGTGATATCACAACACAGCAAAGAACATTTATGGAGACAAGTTTTTTTGATGCCTGTCTATGCTCTCCTGTGCAGGGCAGCAGCATTTCAAAGAAGCAGTGAAATATTCCTCATGCTTTTCCTTTGGGGCTGATGTAGAAATAAGAGGAAAGGATGCCACTGAGAGATACAAAAATAGGGTTACTAAAAAAACCATCTGTACATGATGTCAATAGAATTGCCATTAAATACAGCAGCACTTTCAGATTTTTCTTTTCTTTTTAAAGGCAAGGAAGATGACTCACCACTAGCAACGCAAATAAAATGACTCCACAGCTCCAGACGTCTGCTTTCCTTCCATCATATTTTTCTCCCTGCGCAGCAATGACACAGAGGTTCAAAAGACTGATCACTAGTAAATGAATTAATTATCCTTGAAGAACAAGAGAAGGGAGAATGGGAAACCCCACATTTCAATTCAGCCACCTGCTTCCCAAGGCAGCCTTCCCAACTAGGAGGCCATGACACAGCCTGCTAATTGAATTTTTGTGAGCATTAGTTTACAGTCATATCTGGGATCTGTAAGAAAGGGCTCAGAAGTAGGAAGCAGGGCAGGAATGATTGACAACTCAGAAGTTATCAAACCTGGCATTTAAAAAGTGTCAGAGGTGCATTAAAGATATCAAGAAGGTGTTTTTCTCTTCCCTGGTTCTTCGGGGAGATTGTCATCACTCACATTATTTGTAAACTCATATTATTGTCTGGATAATCTCTTCTGTATGCTTCCTGCTTGACTTTACATTAAAGACATGCTTTGGAAGAGGGCAATCTTGGCCACTGAAATCTTGGATACTTATTTTCAGAGGACAAAGGGAGAGCAGAGGGAAAGAATAGTTTGTATTATTTAGTGGAATCCAACATCACTGACAGTCAATCCCAGCTCTTCTACTGAAATGACAGCTACATCAGAGACAGGAAAGCAGAGGGGACTACATCCCTTGGGTTGAAAGATCAAATTAAATGAGGCTCCTGTATTTCTGTCTGATCACATGGGACAAAGGGTACTGTGAGAATAACACACAATTATTTCCCTCATACAATTAATGTGGCTTGATTCAGGGCTGAGCCAAACAAACAAAATTGTAGTTACATTCCTTGTGTCCTTTCCATGCTGTCTGCTGTGGACTGATTTCTTGTATAGAGGGTCTATTTGTGTACTTGCAATGAGTGACACTTCAAAAAATATATTTATAAACACTAATGTTAACCAACTTACCCGGATGACTTCAGGACAAGCATAATGTGGTGACCTGAAATACAAAATAGAGCCAAATGAGTATGTTACAGCCTGCTATTCTTGGTAATGTGTATTTCCATTTTGTTTAGCAGAATGACGACTGGCTTGTTTGTGCAGAATACACATGTGCAAGCTAGCATATTTTCCTTACCTCAATGAGAACACATTTCTAACAAACTCAGAAAATGGTCAAGAACTAGCATAATTTAAAATTTCATGGCCCTACGATGAATTTCTTAAAAGCAAGGAATGAAGAGAAGATCAGGCATTTCTATGAGTATACAGAATTCCAGCCCTCTAATCCCACTCTTTAACGTGGCCTTGTATCTATAAGGAAGACCCATGCTGCATGGTCTTCTATAGGAAAAAAGACAGAACAGTATTTTCAGACCAAAAAGGTGCATCCCGAAACCATGTCTTGCACCTCTTCTGCTGAGATGACTCTCAATTACTCCAGTGGTCACAAAAGCTGCCAATACATGATTTCAATATGTCTATTTTTTTTGTTGTTTTTGTCTCTTTTTTGAACTAAAAAGGATGGACAGTAGCACTATTACCTAGTGAGTTAATATATTCTTTTCACATCCTTCTACACATATATCTTTGGTTTGTGTCCTTCCTGAGAAGAGTTAATTACTTCAACTTGCAAGGTGATAATTTTAATTCCTAAAGATTACAGTCACAGCTATTTATTTCATAGCTTTCATTAAAGTAACTTGACAAGTAAAAGGGATGCAAACTGTCTGAAACCTGTGTGCAAATCATGCTATTGTTTATACTGACACCTCCCAGCAGTCCCTGAGCCTGTCTTCATTTGTGTTTCTTGTGACAAATGCAATCATGGCTGGGCAATACCTGTCTCACAAAGTAATGAGCAAAACAGAAGTACAGCGAGGTTAGCTTTGTGCTCGGATGCTGTATTAATGCCCAGTGAGACGGCCCATTAATTGAATTTCCATACACACTACACTTATCTTATGGCAAAATATCGTCCCATGGGCATGGAATGCCCTGATTTGGTATCACAGCTTTTGGCAGAGCATAACAATAAACTCGGGGTACACTTGGGACTGCAGCTACCTTGACAGCAAAGCTTATGTGAGGAGAGAGAAATGCAGTTGATCCCTCACAAACTTTAGATAAGGTGGAATTCAGAAGTTTAGTACAATATTTAATACAACACTGTTCCACCTGCCCCCAGACCGCCACTTAAGAGGTGGGATATTCAAAGGTATTCTAACCAGGTCTGTTCTGCTCAGTAGTGTCTTAGTTTGTACTACATTTTAAAAAACCTTGATTTGAGAATCAAAATAGATAACAAAAACCAGAGCTTTCCCTCAGTGAGTTGGCTAGAGTTGGTCACTAGGAGATCAGAAAGAATGGACTTGTGTCTAGTGCATAGGACAGACTACCTGGGCTCTTGGTAGTTTTGTCACTGATAGCCATGTGAACACGGACAAGGTTACTTAACATTTTTAAAAGCTGGAGGTTTACTGGAAAATATATTGGGGACCGGGGAGGGGGTGGTGGTAAAAGAAGCAAAGACACAATTGTGGTAACTGTTCATCTCCTGACATTTAGCATGTCTGAGTTTCTCACTCTTGCATGCATTTTGGCTTCTGTCAGGTATGGTTGCCTTTCTGTGCAAGTCATGAAGACACACAGTACATTAAATGGCTCTTACAGGGGGTGCCTGTGGCTGAGTTAGAAACTTAAGCCAGACCTCTGAAATCCTGCATGGTACCATGTACAGTTCAGCAACACCCTTCAGCACAATACTTTTTTGGATGGCCACGACACTGGAGTGCACTGGAAGAGTCAGTATCTCCATTTGCAGAGTATTCCTGAGTTTGTATTTGTATCTGATGACTCCAACAAAGATTTCAGAACTCTCAATTGTGGGTCCTGAGCAACACAACCACCTTGAGAGCTTCCTGTGCTAACATCCTTGAAAAGAAGAATGTAAGTGTTGTGAAGAGCTCAAGATAAGTATGTATGTATTTATGCATCCTACTAGGCAAATGCCCTTAAAACATTTGCCTTCCTGAGGTCTGCTGAAGTGCAGTGGAATCTGCCATGTGTCTTAAAAGGCACAACTGAAATTCTGAAAAAATTAGGAGACTGGGTGGAGAAAATGTTATAATAAATTCTTTGAAGAAGTTGGACTGATTCAACCATTCAACAGCTGCACTGCAACTGCCCAAAGAGCACAGGTTTCTGGCATTGCCATTCTGGATTCTTGCCAGCACATGCTAGCTAGATATCTGCTGCATTATCTTGGCTAACAGCTTCAGAAGGGATCCTCCAGTCAGCCAGAATCCATAAAAAACTCATTTCTATGCTACCAATCACAGAGAACTTCAACTGCTATAAAGACAAAACTCAAATTTAATCAAAAATCTATTTTTCTTTCTACAGCGCCATGAATATTTCTTTGGCTTCTATTACTAGTTATTCAATATAGGTGTGTCAAGAGCAACATTCCCTTCCTCTTACCCTAGGCCAGCTCCTCATCATTCTGCTACATCTCTGTGCAGCAAAAGCCACAATCAGCCCTAGATAACAAATAAGTTTATCACTCAGCAAGATGAAGAAACAGTTGCTGCCTGCGGGTACTGCTGCAAAAAGAAGCAGCAATGTCGGCAGTGTTTATTTCCAGGGTGATGTGGATTTTCCAAGGCTAGTCTGCCTGGGGCAGGAAGGGCTCTCGGAATGGTCATTCACAGCTGTGACTCTAGGACGCAGTAACCTTAAGGATCTTGGGGGACCTTAGCAAGGCATTTATACGTGATTTAAACCAGAGGAAATAAGCCAAGAGTGCAATGGCGAACTCCAGGACAGCTCTGGACATTTAAGTCAGGCATTCAAAAAGAAATGTATATATCGTTGATGTATCTATCCCGAATTTCATCTGAGAAACTAGGAAATTAGTTCTTAATCTGTGCACATCAAGATACCATGCAGCTACAGTAGATCTGAGACAACCAGTGCAGAGGCAATGTGCCTGTGAGTTACAGGTCTCCTTATGTAGGTGAGAGAGACCTGCGCCGAGCACACACAGACCGGCTGCACATGTAAGGTTTATCTGGGAATACACAGTAACTGCCTTGCCAGAGAAGCAGCTGGTTATTCAAGAAGGACAGGGAAAGCTGTGTGATTCTACTCCCCAGAGTGACAAATCATGTTACACTGCCTGAGAGGTTCCCAAGTCCTAGCAAAGACGTCCCACCGAAGGACCCATGCCTCAGTCCCTTGCGCCCATGCCTTCAGCTGGTACTATTTTGGGGAAGGAGGAAAACTTCTTTGAGTCCATTCTTTAGGACTCACAGACACAGGCAGAGTTTTTGCAGATAGGGAGGAACAAGAAGTCTCCTTTCCTCTGTTTCTTATGCATTAAGTTACCTTGATGCAGCAGGTTGTACAACTACACTGAAGTCCTCTTACATCTAGCTGTTTTTGCTGTTGCTCAATGCTAGTCTTTCTTTCCCCCATGTTAATCACCATCTCCAAGCTGGCTTTCAGAGGCACAAGTTACCCAAAGCAAAGAGCTTTCCCCCGATGCCGGGTAGCAAAGGGCTGAGATGAAGTGGAACACCAGAGGAGTAGCAAAATAGATAAAGAGAATTCAGGAGGAGGACACGGGCATTCCAAGTAGAGAAGTTAACAGCCATAGATCACACAGAAGAGAAAGACAGGGAGAGACTGATGAAACATTCCAGTAGCAGCGGGTAGTTAAGGCTGCAGTGAAGGCAGTAGCTGTAGGTAAGGCTGTAATTAAGGTAGTTAAGGCTGAGTGCTATTTTGTCATTAAAGCTTCAACTCAGTTGTTTAGCTTTATATTAGAAAACTCAGCATCTAGCCCTCAGCCATTTTAGAGCTGTTTACTCTCCGAGTGCAATTACATTTCAGGGAATCTGAAAATCCATTCATTAATTAATACATCAGTTCAAATAATTAAGACTTGGAACCATTAAGATATCTCAATTAAAAAAACTAACGTTTGCATAAAACAGACCTTTGCATAAAAAGGGCATAAAGATTGCAAAGTTAAGTATCCAAAAGTGAAGAACTGCTAAAACAAAGGCTGAAGAGGTTATACTGTACTCTGCAGGTAAGTCAGGTGGGATGTGTTGCTGTGCACAATGCCTCTGTTTTACTTGTAGCCGAAGCTGAAAAGTCTGTAGCAATGTGAGGGAACTTCAGTGTCAACATGGACAAGCTTGCAAGCATGGCAGCTGATTGACATATTGGAGAATCAAACTCTGCCCCTGCCACAGAACTCTTCTGTGAGAGAAAATGAACAGGTGCCCTAAACTGAGATGCTCACAAGTTGCAGGTTCCCCAGTTTTCAGAATCACAGTGCTACACATCCCAAGTTTGATTTACAGTATTTGTAAGCACATGGAGCAGCAGCTGTAGTTGGTAGGCACTCTGCTCTCCAAGGAAAGGACTCTTATCATCACTGAGTATTCTGGGATATTGGGCCCCAGAGTATCCAACTATATACTCAAAACCAGTTGACAATTTTGAGTTTAATTTTGAAGAATCATGTGTCCTCAAATAAATGGAGATAACCAGATCAATGTGGCAAACATAATAAGAAAACAGTATAATTAATATTTGCAAACCTAAGACACTGTGATGAAATCCTATCTAGCATTCATAGTAAGGCTTGAATGCAGTGAGCAGAAGTTATGAATGCATCCATAAATGAATGATCAGGAAAATCCAAACATTAGATTGCTGTTTACTCAAAAAAACATGCCATCCAATCATCAAATGAGGCATAGATTTGTCGGGAAAAAACCAGCATGAACTCGTAATTAATGAGCATATTCTAATGTGTACAGGCTAAGCTAATGCTACACTGCCAATCTGAAGAAAAGCACATCTTAAATTCTCAGGAATTGATTTTGAAGACTTAAAGCTCTTTTAACGTACCTTGGGATGTATTATAGGTGAGGCTGATACCAATGGTTACTAATCAGGTTGTCTGATATTTCCCTTTATAATCCTTATTTTCAGTTCCTTACAACTTGCTATCAATTTAACAACAATCTTCCTTGCTTTTCATCTGTCTCAGACTGGTTTCATTTTTTTGTGTGCATGCATGTTGCATATGGGCTGAAGTACTTCCACTATCTAATTTAATGTTTCTTTCCATTAAAAAAAATTTAAAAAAAGGGAAAATTTCTAGTATCCTCGAATGCAAAGGGAAAACATGAGTGTTTATTTGCATTCTCTAGAATTTATTCCAAATGCCACGAGAAAGCTGTGGTTTGCATTTACTAGCAGAAATGCTCTAGAGCATCAGGATCAAAATTCTACCTGCACTGGCAACACTTCACAGAATTCTTTAATCTGAAACTGATATTATGAACTGCTGGAGTTATCACAAAGTACTAAACTTTAGCTGACTGCTAAACTAATAAAGTAGATCTAGAACTGACAGCAACTGAGTGGGACAACCAGGTAAGGGAAACTAGAGCTGGAACCTAGTGGAAAAGAGAAAAAAATCTAGGATTTGGGGCCAAGCATGGAGCAGAAATGCCTGACAGAAGTCAGCAAGACTACAATACAAATCAAGAAGGAAATGGGAATGGAGTTCTTGGAAATGGGAATGGAAGCCCTTGATGAGATGGGGTAAAAAGTACTAATTCTGGCATTTCCAAATTCAAGCCCTTAAATTTGCAACCCTAACAATAACTGGATGTAGGACACTTGCATTATGTTTTACACATATGTACATGTTTATTATAAGGGGTAAAGAATACGTGAAGCATCTTGTCATTAAAATCAGAAATGGTGCTTGGACACAGGTGTATTGCTCCCCTGAATTATCTGCTCACCACAAGTGTGCTGATACACCAAAAACAGATGTGAGGGAAGCAGGAGCTAGATGTTCTCTGCTAGCATTTCTAACACACAGTGCATTGGATGTTACAAATACCATGAGCTCAAAAAGAGACAGTAATCAGTTCTAATGAGTATATGTACCTTTGACAGATCCAGGTAATCCGTGGGTCAGCGAAGTGTTGCTAGGAATTCCTAGGGAGAGCTGAGAGCAGAGGAAGTGACCGTGCTGGGGTTGGAAGTTGCTGTTCTCCTCCATTATGCCACCAGCACCCTCAAGGCTTTCCTCTTGCCCACAATAAAATCAGTTAGCATCACTCTTCCCATATGCACTCAGCTTTCTGCATCAGACCAGGGGTTTCCTTCGGAGACACCAATATGGGGGAACTGTTGCATACAGTCAGTTAACTGGGAGGCTGCCAGCAGTGGTGTCAGGCTCTGTACTGACTGACTCTGCTGAGAGCAGGTCTGGTGCTGGAACAAGCTATATTTACATACCAGCTCTGTCCTAGGTCTTGGTTGAGATAGAGAGACTGGGAGAGATGGGCAGCACAGAGACTAGCACTGCTGCGGGTTCTCTGTCACCCGGCAGCTTTCACCCATCTCCACACTGTAGTGTTTTGAAGTTGTGAAGAGTGAAATTGAGAGAACTGAAGAGATGGCAAAAACTTACTTTCCCAGGTTTCTGTAAGGAGCAATGGTGAATTAGGAAGGATCTTTACAAATTCCCAGGAATTGTAAAGCAACAGTATCTTCTTTTAATCCTTCATTTTAACCATAAGGCATCTTAGTTCAAGAAAAGGGAACAAGGTCTAGGGAATGCACCAACCCTTTCTACTTTTCCAAGACTCCTACAGAAATCACTGCATTTTATGTTCAGAGTAACTTAGGTACTTCAGTGACTTGTTAAGATGGAGAACTGAAGCAGGGAAAGGCAGTGCATCTTGTCCTAGACCACACTGAATGCCTTCAGCAGAGACAGAAATCAAGTTCAGATAACCTGGGTCTCAGTTCTGAGGTTTAACCATAAGACACGTACTTTTCTTGCCTAGTGACAATTCAGGATGGATTGGTTAACATCTACCATTCTGAAACATTGAAACAAGAAGAATAGCAATGAAAGAGACGGGAGTGTCTCTGCATGCCACTGCCTGGAAGGGTAAAGAGCAAGAAGAGCAGAAGAGATCTGAAATAATAGAAGCAGCAGCCTATCACATCTTTCTCTTCCTTCCTTGTCTGCTGTTAGCTGACAGACCTTCCCTGCTCCTGAAGGAATAGAGAGACTTATTGTGTTATTTTGGCATTTCAAGGATGATCTCTCTGTAAGACTGCCTTGCTGTGCAATTTCTGCCATAAGCAGAGTCCTGCAGACCCTACACACATCTCCCCTTCCCCTCAAGAGTCTAAATACATATTTGAAACTATGGTTTATTCCTCTGTGCTATGTATACGCAAGATTTTCTCAATATATATTTCCGTTAACGGGGATTCATTGCAATCAAGACCCAATGTGCAGTCTGTCAAATGAGAAATTATGTCAATGAAACAGCAAGTCCATCCTTACCTCTCTCTCCTATACAAACACAACAGGATTGAACTTTCATTGTTTACTCCAGGTAGTCATCACTGCTACAGAAAACCACGCAGACCTAAGGAGTGACTCCCAGAAAACACTGACTCTGAGGTATGCAATACATCTTACTTCAGGCTATGTGTGGCTACTCTTCAGGAGGCCAGCCAAGGCTCTGTGATGACCTCAAGAATATCCAAACTTTGGACTAAACTTAGCAGTTCACTTGTGAGAGCAAAGAATGTCTGACTGCAGTCTAAGCGCTCTGCTGCACTGACAAAGTTAGCTGTATCACATGGCTCAGCCCCATCTGAGCCTCCCACTCTGACTGACAGAAATACCTGGAGACTCCTTGTGTGACTTTCAATGGAAACGTTACAGTTTCATCTCATTATCAGTGCTCACAGTACAGATAAAGCCATTCTCAAAATTAACTTCTGGGTGCATGGAGGAACATCTCATTACAGCTCAGTATCTCAGCCATGATTCACTCTGTTTTGTTCCTTTTCATGCTGGCTGAAAGTACCAACTACAAGGGTAGGTAAAACTGTTGCCTTAAAAAGCTCTAAGGTTGGTTACTGCGTGTGCTCCAAGGGAAAGGGAGTCATAACCGGATTATCTTTCTCTGTGAACAGTGTGGCAATATTGTTATATATTCCTTCCTTCCTTCCTCCCTTCACCCCCCAAACCAGAGAGATCACAAGACACCAGTATCAGCCATGCTGGGCTCCATGCCAGGAGAATTAATGAAGTGGTGTAATAGCTCACACGGAGGCCCAGTGATTGGCAACACGCTTAAAATGCATCTGCAAGGCAGGAGATCATAGTGTTGCTGCTGTGTTCTGTTTATTACAGGCACATCTCTTCCGTTCCATTGATTTCTTTATTAGTGCATTTTAAGGCCACAATGTGGGGGCTGGATCTGCTTGAAGCATGGAGGTTTGAATTCCAGCACGGCTTATGGAGAGGAAGCCTCCCTTTGAGACTCCAGATCTGGAAGACAGAGCTCGGTGCTAACAAGAACAGGAACCCTACTGAGAGGTTCCCAAGGAGTTTGAAAAATCCTACAGGGCAATTGAGAACGGGCTGGGAAAGTGAAAAATTTTTTCTAAAGAGTATAGAGGCTTTGTGGTAACTGCAAGGAGAACTTCATTCCAGAGCCCCATCCAACATGACCTTCAATGTTTCCAGGAATGGGGTATCCACCATCTCTCTGGTAAACCTGTTTCAGTGTTCACCCTCAGTGAAAAAGAACTCCTTCCTTATATCTAACCTACACTGACCCTCTTTTAGTTTAAAACCATTACCTTTTGTCGTATCACAACAGGTCATGCTAAAAAGACTTGTCCCCATCTCTTTTATAGGCCCCTTTCCAGTAGTGAAAGGTGGCAACAAGGTCTCCCTGGAGCCTTCTCTTCCCCAGGCTGAACAACCCCAACTCTTTCAGTCTGTCCTCATAGGAGAGGTGTTACAGCCCTCTAATCACCTTTGTGGCCTCCTCTGGAGATGCTCTAACAGGTTGACATCCTTCCTGTGCCAAGGACCCTCTAGAGCTGGATGCAGTGCTCCAGATGGGATCTCACTAGAGCAGAGTAGAGGGGCAGCATTACCTCCCTCAACCTGCTGACCATGATTCTTTTGATGCAGCCCAGAACAGGGTTGGCTCTTTGGGCTGCAAGTGCACATTGATCAGTCATGTCCAGCCTTTCATCCCCCAGTACTCCCAAGTCCTTCTCAGCAGGACTGCTCTGAATCCTTTCAACCCCCAGCCTGTATTGAAGATACCAGGTATTTCCCTGACCGAGGTGTGGGACCTTGTACTTGGCCTTGCCATCACAGCTCCTTGTTTTTAATCTGTGCCGATAAGAGTTCAGATCTTGACTAGACATGGAGAGGAAAAAATGGGTGGGTCCCAGTATACTCATCAATCAGCATTCTATCTTATCATGAACTTCATATAATTTTGCTATCCATTATTCATGACTTGGAAAGCTGGGCCATACAGCCTAGGACTAAGAGGCAGTGACTGGGGTGTGGAGGAAACTCCAATGGCTACATTTCTACCCCAAACTGCCTTGGCCTAGAGCAGAGACTGAAAAAGTACAGACTGCAAAGAGCTGAGGAAAAGGCTCAGCTGAAGTCATCAGATTCACACTGCCAAAGGCCAAGAAGAGTCAGTCTGTACAGGAGGAAGTGGAAATCTGCTGGTCCTGTCTGGTTGCTGAGCTTGCTGTTGTAACAAATTCAGACACAGCTAAAAGCTGGCACAGTGGTGCCAGGCTGCAGCAGCTCCACACAGCTGCTGCCCCTGCTCCAGCTCACTGCTGCAGCCTCCTGCACAGCCAAGAGGGCACCAAGCCACAGCACTGGGAGGGGGTGCATGATCCAGTGGTGCCCCTAGGGACAATGGTGACAAGAGGGCCTTCCCCCTGAGAGCACGTTCCTGGCCAGACACTTGAGCTTTGCTCAGCTCTTGGGCTTACTGCTGGCTCCCTTGGAAAGTCCTACAAAGGTCTTGCTGGCAACTGAATTGCCATGGAAATGTCTTTCGATTGCCCCTGTACTATTCCTCCAAGCAGTCTCGTTTCTATTTGCATTCATGCCCGGCTTGTAATTGCAAAGGACTCCACTTCCCACTTGTCACTCCTGCATGTGAGCTGAAACAAAGCAGTGTGGAGCATGAACACGAAGAGCTGCATGCAAGCAGCCAGCCTAATCAGGACATGCAAATTCTATTTAAGAACCTCTAGGTTCAGTTATTTTTTCACTCCCTAATATTTTCAAAGTCTCTTCTTCACAAAGTCAACACTACTGCCTTCAGTTCCCAAAAATTACATGGCCAGAGAATGCAAACATATACCAGCATATGCAGATGAATCCAAACCTGAAAGCCTTGATTTTTATATCTGCATGTGACACCTACAGTGGCCTGCTTTTCACTGTACAGCACTTAGCCCCCTTCTTTTAACTATTTTATACACTATGTGCATCATATAAATTTATTATCTTGCTGGGAAATACCAATGCAGTGTGTAGGTCTGCATGTCTTTACTGACCCTTACTACAGACAACTTCTATGTCTGGAGTCTATCACTCACTTTTGCAATATGCTTTGAGACACTCACCCACAACTGGTTTCTAACAAGCTGTCCCCAACCTGCAGTGATGCCATCCCGAAGTCTGCTATCCGAATGTTGTTCTTTTCATCCAGCAGTAGGTTTTCTGGTTTTAAGTCCCTGTGGCTGTAAAGAGAGGACGAAAATGTGAGTTAAATTATCCACAACAGTTTTCCCACTCTGAAACTTGTTCTTTATCCAGAATAGCATCCAAACTGTTATCCTTTAATTGATTTAATTTTATTTCCCATCCCAAGCGGGAGAACACACATATTCAAGATCCAATCTTTGCAGTATTCTTAGACCATATCCCACATGCCCACTTCTAATGAATGCAATGCCTGCAGTGCCCTGACAGGAAAAGAACATCTTCAACTTCCAGTGATGCCAACACAGTATGAGGGAGAAACTGAGGGAAATAGGTAGGAGGAGAATTTCATCTTGGAATTAGGACTGATATACTCTATGATATGCCAGCTCCTTAAGGTAGGAGGCAACACCATCAATACATTCTGTCAACAACAGGAAACAAAATGTGTGATATGTAGAGAAAAAAACATTATTGATGTAAATGCTACTGCAAAAAGCTCCTATTAGGAGTTGTTTACATAGGCATATGGCTTTGAAATAATTCTGGGTAATTAGTTTTGATGGAGAAATCCCTTCAACACAGCACTGCTTATAACTGAGGGTGCCAGCAGTGGGAAGGGAGAGGATTCCCTTCTTTCCATCGAAGTTTGATTCTCTTATTATTTGGCAACATGGGAAGAGTCAGACAGCCATGATCTTCAGGATGGCTCTAAATCACAAGTATCATATATTGACTAATTTATTAATCTCCATTACTCACAGTCAACACCACTGTGCCCCCACGTCTGCTTTTTAGTACTTGGGTGCTTTTGTACAACTATTACGTTCACTTGATTTTATATCCAAAGACACAGATCTTGCACAAAATTTGTGATGACTTTGCTTTTTGTTTCTTTTTATTTGCAACTCTTGAAAAGTCACAGAGATGAGGGAAGCACTTTGGGCAGACCGAAGAAAAAGCTCTTTTCTTGTTTTTGCTTATGAATAGGCAAAATGAGTCTTTGATGTCTTGCTAATAAAAGGTTCAAAGAGGAGCACTCAAAGAGGCGGAACAGGCCAGCTTCAGTGGCTGGTCGGAACACAGACCTGTGGGAAAGGGACAGCCAACAACATGTGCAAGTGTCAAGCAAACAACGCTCATTTGCAACAGCGGTTCACTAAAAGCAGTTACCCTGACCAGAAAATGAACTCAGCAAAAGAACCAGCGTCAGAATAGTCAAGTGACACCCATCACAAAAGGCAGCCTTATCTTCATGCCATTTCCTTTTCACTTTTAAAGACATTCCTCCAACACTCCTCATGCATGCAAGTGTAATTCTACCTCTAAACCAGTGTAAAGGACAGTCATCACCCTCTCAGAGAAACACAGCAGCGTAACAATGGAAATCAGATCCTCTGATCTGAAGAGAAGTCTGGATGATCAGTTAGAGACAACTTGTAAATAATGCAGGTCAATTCTATGTAAAACCAGGGCACACTGTAATAGGACACCTGGGGACTGTAACAATTATTTCCAAAGGAGACTTCCAACAAACAAGTGCACACTCAAAGCAGTTATTGGTCATTTACCCTATCACTGAGGCCCATGACTCCTTCCCTCTCACTTTTTAAAATTTAGTCTCCAATCTCATGAAAACATGATAAACCCTGAGTGTTAAAATGGCCTTGTTAACCATGGGCAAACAATCCTGTAGATAATGGAGCATCATGATTCAGATTTGACACATTTTCATCTGAAAATCAAAATGGTGCTTTACTCATAGAAATCCCAGTTTCAAGGCAATTGGAGACAGAAGATATATTAGTTTTTAACTATCAAGACAGTCATAACTAGTTGACAAAAATGCAGGAGTGCATGACAAGGAAAAGTTTCAGAGGCAGTGAATGACCAGTCAATGACCAGGAAAAGAACCCCTGAATGCCATCATCAAGGACAAAGGCAAGATTTTCAACATCTGCCAAAGTTTAACATACTCCAGCTCCAGCAGCAAAATGGAGTGAAGAGCGCACAGTTCTAAGCCAAGATAGGAAAGCTGGACACTAATGAGACAGCAGTGTGTGATTTCACCTCTCCTCCAGCAGACATCCTGGACAGTTCTCATCTTACAATGGCTTTCATTGATGGGGTACTGAGGAGACCTTATCCAGCTGGGGCAATGTGCTGAATTTTCCCTGTCTGAGGACCAGTGCTCAGGGGCCAGTAACAGCTCCCTGTAAAGTGAGCACTGCTAGTTTGATGCAATGAAACAAGAAACCTTCCCACAGCTCAAGCTCAGCATGTCTCTTTCAACTGTGCATAGTTTTTCCATGACTACAGTTGTTTTCCAGTGTTGGCATCTGCTCCTGGCTGACTGCTGAACTGATACACGGTATAGAAGTTGATGCTGCTGCTGCTGCCCGTGCCTGTTCCACTGTTGTGCACTGCATGATCTGATATGATTCACATATATATTCAGTCTGTAGCAGGCATACTGCTGACATGTGACTTTTGTAGCTAAAAATTGAAATCCTTTGCTTATGCTAAAATTGTGCAGCTTATTTAGAGAGAAGAGAGAAAACACGTAGGAATGGCCAAGGTGGAGCACGACCTAAGCACAGGACGTTCACAAGAGTTTCTCCAGCCTGATGCATGCTCACAACAAAACTTCTTATTTCAGGAAAACAGTGCAGCTAAAGGAAATGCAAAAATGCCCCCTTTCCATGACTCAAAGCTTCCACCCTTGGCAGATCTGCCACAGGCCCTGGCTGGAGCACAGCGTATGTGAACCTTGAACCAGCCCCAGTCCCAGACCACTGAGAGGCAGTGAAAGGGAAGGGCTGATGCCTTTGAAAATGAATTCAATATTTGCTAGTGAATGGGAGTCTCCTTCTCCCGATTTCAACCTGTCTTCCTATCAGCTGGGATCCACAACACAGTTTTGGGCCTGGGTTTTTAGGGAGAATCAAGTGGGAAAACAAGATTCCTATGAAGTGGCACATATATTGTGGGGTTTTTTATGAGAGCCACTGCAAGAAAGAGAAAAAAAAGGAGTCCCACCATCTCCATTTCAAACATGGAGTAAGCTTCACCTCATGATGCTGCGCAATGCTTTTCCATGAATGATCAGTCTACATGGGCTGATGGAGGTCTTTAGGCAGAGGTGCTGACCCACCTCCCAGGAAGCACTTTGAAAGCCTTAAGTCGGCATCTGGGAATTTGTGGGACTGGGATAGTATGTGTAACAAAACCCCTGGAGTAGCAACCTCAGGGTGGTTTTTTTTCTTCTTCCAGACACTCATCAAAATAAAGCCAAGAAAATTATCAGCTCTTCACTGTAGAAATTATCACTTCACTGAGAAGAGAGTCTGGACTCTGTCAAGAATCATTACATTTATTGCTTCCTGGGCCCCAAAATACAAGAACTGTCATACAGCAGTTTTGTATCTTTCTGACCCTTCCCCATCCCTCTTTCAATACAGTCCCTAGTGCCCAGTATGGATGGTTAGCATTGGAATTTCATGGCAGCCTGAGCATGTTTTTTATATTTTGGCAGCACTGTTCTCAGCGATCAGGGTGCCAGTGGGATCAGGCAGCACTTGCACATTCAACCACAAGAGAACTGTATGTCCCAATGGAAATTTTCTTCTAGCTGGAACATTTCTCTGATATTCATCTTTGGACCACTTTGAATTTGCCAAGGCAGCATCCTGGGGATAGAAGTCAGGCCAGGAGTTTGCACCAGAGTGGCAGAATAAGCATCACTGCCACTGGAAAAGAAACTTCCTCTCTGCATTTGCATTTCCCATCTTTGTATTGCCAGCTTTTCAAATGCCGGGGGAAGGAAGAGGAACATATGGGAATAGGGAAGGCTTGTTATAATTCACCTAAGAGCTCAGCAGCCTGAACTGCCTAATGCATTCACATTTGAAAAGAATTCTCTTAGCCAAAATGAAACAAAACAAAACAAAAATCCCACTGTATGTGGTAATTACTTGGCATTAATGGAACAGTGCAGAGTAAATGCATTTAATTTGGTCCTATTCCAGCTGATCTCTCTGGCTCTCCATGTCTTATATGACTGCATCCACTCCTCTCTCTGCAGGTAAACAGAGGACTCGTTACCCTTTCATTGTTCTAAAGGCTCTAAAGCTGTAGGGGCTTTGTCACATGGCTGGAAAACCAGAAGATAAGAAAGCAGCTTCTTTACAGACAAACACAGCAAAGTCTCCAATTGAGCCATGCATATGCTGAGAAAGAATATGACCAAGAAATGCAGCACTGCAAAAAGAGTCAGTGTAACCCTGGTCCATAGCGGCCACAGACTCCCAGAGCTTCTCCACCAAGACAGCAGCAGCGCAAGAAGTTGGCCTCAGGAGCCAGCATCCAGCAGGCTTTTGAAGGGAAAGCGTGTGAGTGAAAGGAAGCCACTAAACAAGCCATGACAGGGGAAGCACACACTGTCAGACTCTCTGCAACATCCCTCTCTTACAAGTCGCAACAAAGGCTTTACAATTTCCTTGCAGCATAATATGGAGAGAGAGCTCTGAAAAAATCGTCCCATGGAAATGCACCATTCTTGGAGATAGTGTATAGAAAATGAAAGGCACACATATATATATATATATATATATGCATTAACATGTTCCAGCTTCCCACGTACACAATGGCCATGCTTGCTTTCTAGTCCCTGCCAGAGATGCTATTCAGACAGTTCCTCTCATTCCCTCGCTTGCCTTTCTAGTCCATCCTCCTGCCCTGGGAATATTGTTGTATCCGTGCTGAAGCAATTGCAGCAATTGCATAAAAACCAGAAGTAAAACACTGCCTGTCACCCAGGGCAGAACAATTCTGGTGTGGGGACAGACTCCAGATTTTGGATTCAAAGGAGCTTTGTCACCTGGCATGAGATGACGAACTACGCCATTATTTTAAAGTGATTTTTCAGCTGAAATGTTCATATTAGTTTCTATGACAACTCATTGAAGGTCATAGATTTCTAACCCAAGAAACCTCCTAATTGGAGTAGTTGCAGGTCGTTTGTACTAATCAAATTGTTGGCTACTTTGCAAATGCTTTTCTTACTGACCCCAAACTCCCTGTAGGGCCAGACCACAGAATAATTGCTCTGCACTATGCCTCTTAAAGTGCCTGATGTGATGCAAATAATTTATCAGTAACAATTGAGTATGAGGAACATTATTTTGAATTTCATAAACAGAAAAAGCTTTTAATCTTATTTTCTCTTGCTTCTGCAAATCAAATCCAAAATTGTAAGTTGTATCTACCTACAGAAGAATCTTTGTTTATAGCCATGGTTGCTACGCTCAATTTTAGCAAGTTTTCACAGATTTCTGCAGAACAAGTAAATATAATTACAGCTAGGGAAAAGGACAACATCTATAAACATATCAGGAGTCCGGGGGAAGCATTTGTATGCATAAAATATTGCTTGCTTTCTTAACAATTATTTCCATTAATCTATTAAAATATATTATTTCCTCCTACCAATCTCTACTCAAAACATATATTCATGTATTTCAAAGCCAGAACAGCCTGTCAGGTCTGATCACCACTGCTGTACTTGGCCAGAGAATGTTACCTGGTTATGTTTCCAATAAGACTATGCCATTTTTGAGTTTCCAGTGGCTTATTTAAAGAAATAAACTTACAAAAATACACATTCTCTGACTTTAGCTGAACTAGTAACTTTGCCTTTGGCATTGCAGCTGCTACACTTGATGGATTTTCTGTGATTTCCTGTACAAGGGATATTTGAAAACTCCTCACTGTTTCACAGTGAGTCTTGACCACAGGTCTGTAACTCCTGGATTCAGGTAAAGATTGGTGAATATCAGCTCTCACCATGGGAAAAACGTACCTTTCCCACTTCTGATAGCCTGAATGAGAACTTGAAAACCTCAAGACTCAAGGACTGTGAAAAAACCCCAAACCAGCAACCAACCTCATTAAATTCTACAATTGCTAGACCAATTTCACATTTGAAGGCCTTGAGTCATGATTTCAAACTGTCCAATTGCTGCAGCATTCAGCATTTGACAGACCCTGCTGCCAAACACCACAGCACGCTCCTTACGAAGCAAGGCAGGGCAGGAGCCATGAGGAGGGTGGCACTTCTGACAGGACATGGCACCTGGCATTCTTCAGCTTTCTCTGTTTCTTAGAGACACTCCAGATTTCTCTCTGAAAGCATGCTTCTCTTACTGCCAGTGCTCTGCAGCTTCTGCCTGCACAAATATAGCAGAGATTTTGGCACTGCTGCTGTGAAATCTTGACGTGTTATTTTATGAGGAGCCTTTCCCCCACTGCACTGATGGGAAGAACACAAGGCGAAGTCAAACAATGCTCTTATTCATTGCCTTAGCCCTTTAAGTCACACACCCCCATGCCTACGCATGCACACACAGACACACTTCAGCAAGAGCCTCCTTGGGTGCACTCAAACAAGCACAGCCCCAGGCAATGAAAGGAGAAAGGGCCCTCATAATTGTCATTTATCAATATTCATAAAGAACCTGCCTTAACCCCTCTCGTGCATGCTCAGGGAAAAAAAAGAAAAAAAAAACCAAAATGAAACGCAACCAAAATAAAAATAAAATGAAATAATCATCTCACTGCTCATTACCGCAGGGGATTTCCTCTCAATGTCACCACTGCCCTGTGCAGTAATTGGCATTATCTGTTATCTCTGAAGCCATAATAAGGTTTGCCACGGGGCATTTTCTGTAATCATATTTTTATTTGTCAGCCCGTGAGATACAGACACCAAATACGATGCTGCCCAAAGCCAGGGCCCAGGTCAGGGAGGATGTGCTGCCCAATCCCCGCTCCCGCCGGTGATGTCACAGCCAGCCAATGAGGCGCCCTCTCATCCTTCCATCCTGCCTCCCTCCCTGCATCCCTCCCTGCATCCCTCCCTCCCGCTGCAGCATCCCCTCCACCGGCATCAAACAGGCTCTTCCCGAGGAAAGCGGGGATTTGTGACCTGCCCCGATACGCGCTCCCACATTGTTTCCGACAGAACACAGAGTCGGCACTGAGTTATCTGGGAGCTCTCCCACAGTGTGGAGGCAGGACATCGAAAAGGGACGACTGATTTGGGGCACCTAGCAGAGGTATCTTAAAGGCCCTGAATTTAGGAGAGCAGACACCCAGTGTTGGGTGAATGGCAGCTTAGGGAAAAAAACAACATCATCACTTCGGTCCAAAGAAAACTTCCCAGGCTCGGATGGTCCTACACTGGTGTCTGAGGAAGCTCGGGTTCCCCTGCCATTTCTGGCACCACTACTGAGTGCGTCTGCTCCAGGCACTGCAGTGCAGTGCAGAGCCCTCAGAGGTAGCACAGAGGAAGAGCGGGAAGTAGTAGAAATAATGCTGCATCACTGAGCTCACTGCTTGTCTTGCCAGCTCAGGCAAAGCAGTGAGGTAACACAGAATCCCAGGAGATACCTCTGCATGGTGCTGTCTGTTCAGTGCACGGTTGCCTGTGGGTCTCTAGCATGGCTCAGTGCTATGTACACAGAGAAGTTCTCAGAGGACTCTGCAGTGGGTTACCTACAAGCATTCCCCCATGGCCAACCTGTACCACAAAACCCCACAAGTGACTGCACCACAGAGTGTGGTACATCAAATATTCCCTCACTGTTTCCAGTAAACAGAACAAGAACACAATGCACATATGTTTTTAAAACAACACACAAACAGACTCAAGCTCTGCACCTATTCTGCTTCCTTTACTCAGCCTCCTGTTTGAAAACACATCTCAGACAGAGGCGATCTCTCCACACAGTAGCAGCAGAAGCCTTTTACTGATGGGAGGATTGGGGAATCCTTCCTGAATCTCTGATTCAGGAATCCTGGCACATCAATGCATTTTGAGCAGTGAATGCTGAATGTGGTTACATACTGTTGTGAAAGTAAGCCACAGGTATTTCAAAGTGTTTTCGGAGGTACAGGAAGAAGATGGGACAATGATATGGGGCTGGGGACACCAAGCTATCAATCTATTCTGCCAGCAGGTTAGAAGCACCCACATTTAGTCATTAACCAAAGCAGAAGCCTTCATTTTTCAATGTGGTCATAACTGGATAACCTGGCTGATGAGATGATTTGTCATTTCACTGCCCCACGACAGGATAAGGTCAGGCTTCATTGCTTAGGAAAGCACATTAACTTTTATACTCACACACATGCACACATATATATTTATGCATGCTCTGATTTTCTGATAACAGTCCAGAATGCAACACCGAATCTAATATAACACAGACCACACAAGTCTCAGAGTCACCTGGAGGGAGAGATTATGATTTACTGCTCAGTTATTCAACACTAGATGCTAGTCGAGTGGGAGTTAGCAAGGAGACAGGGGATTTACTTATAAACAAGGCTACTGCCCACAATCCAATGTTTAATAGAGGAAAATGGATTCCTCAAGAATCAAGGCATTCTGCCTTGATGATTTCATGTATCATTAAACCTGCAGAGGTGCTTGTCTGTCTGTCTGTCTGTCAGCCTCACCACGATCCTCACTCAGTTTATTAAAGTCTGCCCGATAAAGAGGTACTTTTCACAAGCTCAAAGGACTAGCATGTATGTGCACATATGCATTCTTTAGTAGAAACGTCCATCCCAATGGAGATTCAGATTTCTCTGGAATAGTCAATAATTCGTCTTCAGTTGTACTTAAATATTTTTGAGTATTCTTGGACTGGATCTCTAAGTATTAAGCCAACTAGGGAACAGAAACACATATGTATGCAATCCACCAGTGGTTAAACTACCCACTGTACATAAAAAGTAACAGCTCTGCAACCTACCAGGGTCATATGATGGTTCTAAGAAGGTCATGATCACTCAGTGCAGTTGATTAGCAGGGAGGAAAAATTGTGGATTTCACAGAATAAAACTGAGCAGACATCTCTGCCAACAGAGAAAACTCAGATCCTCTAGTTAGGTCATGCAACCTGCTCTTGGCTTCTATGGGAATTTCTCTCTATTGTAACCCTGCCTGTAAAAGGCAGACACTGTCCTCAGGACCTTCTCACCCAGATCTACCACCTCTGAACTGCCTCCTCTGCTAACAGTATACTCTTCTCAATATATCCTCAAGAAAGGCTCTGCTTTCCCTTTCCATTTAGAAATATGTTTTCTCTCAGAATACTATTTACTGTTGAAATGAGTCAGAGATGTTGGGGGGGACTAGAAAAGCAAGTTAAATATTTAAGCATCCATTTTTTTGCTGTAACCTTTTATGCTGCAGCCATCTGCTTTATGAGTTTTCAGCACAGAACTGGGGCTACAGAAAATCCCTATATGGCTACTGAGAAGTAACCACACAGTGATTATGCAAATCTGGCTACTGCAGTATCTGTCGGTGGCTCTTGGCCTCCTGCAGTGGGGGATCTATGGCTGGCTGTGGCTATGGAGAAGCAGCCATGCAGACATAATGTAAATGTTCTCCCCCAGCCAACCCAAATGCAAGGAGCTGCATTTATGAAAGCAAGGAGCAGGCAGTTATGGGTCAGCAGCCATACAGAAACTCTTGTGCACAGACTGATTACAACAACTTGATTTCAATGTAATTTAAATTCTTTAAACTTGCTGTAGATGAAGGAGAAACTGGTCCATTTTAAAACACCACCTGAAATCACAGGTTAAACCACACTCGATGGTTAAATAATATGATGGAATTAATAAGTATAAGAAAATTCTTCCCTACTGGAAAGGAAATTAAAGGCAATGGTGACTCAAATGCCCAGAAGGGACTCAGTGAAGGTTGCCAAAAGCCAGCAGGTTTTCAAAAACTGAAGGAAACCGTAAAATGACTTTGTTGTACTCACAATTGTCTCAGGTTTCTCCAGGGATTCATTTTGATATAGTGTATATAATTCTTAGTAATTAGTAAGTGCACCAAAACTTATGGAAATGAAACTGGTTTCCCTTGGTAGTTTTGGTTTTCCTGTTTAAAGCATTCCCTGTGAATGAATCCTCTAGTGAAAAATTACAGACAATCTTCTTCATGAAAAGTCTGTCTGTCTCACAGATGGTCAAGAATTAAAAAATACATCAGCATTTTACCCAATGCTTTTAGAACTTTATAACATCAGTTACTTATTAGTAAGTAAAAGTATCAAGATAAGATCCCTTTATTACGTGCTTTTACATAACTGGTGACTCCTGTGGAAGTGGCTGTACTTACCATATTGAATGACTATGGCAGAAGTCTAAAGCAGAGATGATTTGTCGGAAGAACTTCCTGGCTTCTTTTGGTGTCAATCTTCCCTTTTTTACAAGATAGTCGAAGAGCTCCCCACCTGACACATGTTCTAGCACCAAATACCTAGAAAATAACACAGCCAGGATTTTGTAAGTATGTGATCATACCAACCCCTCACACTCACACAGCTGCATACAAATACTTCTATTTATACGTGGTCAAGGAGAATACTTCCAGATATAACAGTGGAAGAGAATCAGAATTTTAAAATCAGGAGTGATTAGTAATTTTAACAGGGGTTCTGCAAACTTTAGATCTGACACTGTTGGATTCAGTGTCCAATATCACCATGAGAGGTTACCAGGAAGCCAAAAATTACTCAAAAGATCAGGAGGGAAAGAGAATAACCAGGTATAAGCTTCCACAGCAGCTCTTAAAGCTGCAGTGGAGTAAGACTGTGTACCAGGAAGCCTCAGATCCTTTAACCAAGCTGACAGTTCTTTTATAAAACAGCTGTGGCAAAGCTGCACTCAGACAGAAGCAGACAGATGTCAACAAATTAGAGTTAAAGAAAAGAGGCGAACAATATAAATTATGAAAAAAAAAAAAGAAAAAAGAACTACATGTGTGCAGCCTACATAAAAGCTTCAGCTTTTGCTGCTGAACAGCAGTGATTTGCTGGAGTAGCTTCCTGTCCTTTGCAACTCACATGTGAAAAATGTGACACTGAGTGAAAAAATGCAGCACAAAGGGGGACTAGGAGTGAGAGAGGAAACTCCAGACCTCATATAGCACTCCTGGCAGTCACAGAGCAAAGAGTGAAACCTTCTGGAAGCAAAGAACTTGCCATGGGTGGACTGTCCTGTTGTAAGTGGGGGAAATGAAAGGCAGCCAAGCAGAGGAAAACAGTATAAATATCTGGAAATGTTGCCTAATAATGAGAATAAAACATTTTTTCCAAGGAAATGGCAGGAACACTATCAACTGAAGCACTCAAAACCAAACCAGATACCATATGGACTAAGCAAGAAGATTGCTTGAAACCTCCATAAACTTTTTCCATCTCCATTGTGATTTTTGTGGCCTAGTGCCTCTTTGCTTTTTTGCCTGCCACATACTATTTTAACACAAAATGAAGAAATTGTAAAGTGAGATAATTTATCCAGAATCTGAAATTACAAGTATAAAAAACTAATTCTTTTATTTTTACTGAAAAATTACTTTTGTTCTTTGGCTCTGTCAGCTTCTTTAAACCCTGTAAGAGAGAGAGAAACCTGTACTCCTCAGTTACTGCCCAATACCCTTGAAGCGAGTTCCAGGGTTTCAGGGCAAGGGATGTGATCTGACAGGTGGTTTCTTTAAAGCAACAATGTAAATGTGAACAGTGGATTCACACCTTTGGCAGTTTGTTTGCGAGACACCACCAGAAAAACTGCAAGCAAGATTTAGCTATTTTTCCAAATTTTGAGTGTACTACTCAGTCCCCGTCTCCCAACAGCACAGCAGACCAAGCTGGACTGTATGTGCAGTATGATCCATCAATTCTTTGCTCCGCAGTGGCATAGTTTTACTAGCAGCATTAATCCAACTCTTCAAATTTGAGTGGACAATGAAAAATAATTAATCCGGGATACAGATTAATCTGTATCTCAAGCAGCATAATCTCCGAGGAAATTTCTGAATTAGAAATGGAAAGTGAGGAAGACTATTATCATTTTGGTGTCATAGTTATTCCTGTTTTCAACACTTCCAAATAGGACAGTAGCAGGACTAAAAGCAGTTCTGAGGAAAGTAAAATTGCCTTAATGATAATGGCATTAGCCTTGAAGTTGCAAAAGTGGGACCTGAGCTCCTGGTTTATCATCAGCTCCTATGCGACTTCCATGTGTCAGTTCCCAGCTAACACAAGGAGAAAGCACTTCCCTGTCGTACAGAAATGCAGCAAAGACTGCAGTAAGACAGACATTAGTATGGTCTTGTCAGCTAAATAAGTAGTAAAAAAGCACAAAAAGGGAACAACAAAATGAAATTATAAGCTTTAAGAAATTACAAGTTTATTTTTTGCATTTTTGATCAAAATCGAAACAGTTACAAGAAATAAAGTAATATTGACTTTTTTTTCCCTTTCAGTAAAACAAGTAAAAAAGGAGAAAAATCTTAACTTGAAAATCCTATTTGGAATATGTGGCTTATCTTCTCTCCAGGGTAGATGAGTAGTTACCAGACTGTCTGCTGAGTACACCTTGGTAATTTGGAGATCACCGTTTATCCACATTACATTTTTTGAGCGCGTCATTGAAATGCTCAGAAGAAAGCTGACATGCAGTAGCCATAGGCACTGGGGTGCCCACACTGGCAAATCTCAATCCTTGCTTTCTAAGCCTTGGCTAGCAGACAATCTGGTAAGAGGGTTTGCTATACACTTCATTCTCTGTCTCATATTAGACACAGAACTGGCTAACTAGCCAATATGGCAGACCCAAGCCTGGCACAGAATCAATCCTGAAATTCTTATTGACAGCTCCCTCTCTCACTGTGCCCAGCACAAGCTGGATACAGTAGTGCATCTTGGCCCCAAAATTCAAATTGCTAGCTGCTTTCTTTTTCTGGGAGGTATCTTACAAAGCTGACTGCAGTTACAGTCATACAGAACACCATCCACACTGGTTTCAAATGCACAGTTTTGGAAAATTACAGACCCAGCATTTCTGTCACCCACAGCAGGAACTGCAAAGCAATTTATTTTCATCAACTTCATCTTATTAAAAACACTCAACAAAAATGCACTGACATGTTGTATGAAAAATAAAACAAATTGAGAGACAGGGAGCATTTACAAGGTTATTCATTTTTTGCGTGCCACCTAGAAGCACCAGATATAATAATGGAAATGAACAGGGGAGAGCATTTGAAAAAGATTTGTGCCCATGACAAGTCAAGGGACACAGAGGAGCACAGCACTGATGTATTCTGATCTGACAAAGCCCCCAACGTGACATGAGTGAGAAGGACGACAAACACATTCCACAGTGCTGAGTGCAAGTAATAAATGCTGCAGGGATCACTCCACAAGTACTGCGTGGCAACGTTGCAGCTGGGATTCTTGAGTTCAGATTTGCACCTGGTCACCTGCCAACCCTATTCCCTCTAATACAATGTGGGGTTTTTTAGGATAGCCCCCAACTAGGAGATTTGCTGTTAAACAGGGGCATAATTCAGCACCTGCCTCCATCTCTGTGCAAGCCAATGTTCTGCTGGTGCATTACATGGAACAGTAATGGTACACTTGTTATTTCCAAACAGGCCAACAGGAGGGATTTAAACATTTCCAAATGTTGCCCTGGTTCTAACTATCACTGTACAGCTTACACAAACCCCACCAAGCGCTGTATGTCTGTATCTATCCATCTGTGTATGTGTGAGTGTGCCACACACAGCACACAGAAGAAGAGAATAAACACTCTGGAAAAGCCAAACAGAAAAAGTAAAGGAAAGAAATAACATTATTCCAGAGGCTGGAAAACAAGGCATATAGATACTACATCTTTCCTGAATCTATGGCACGGAAGAGACTACAAATCTTCTGAGTTCACATCAGCACCTAAAATCCTTCACTTTAGCAAAGTGCCACAGGATTGGAAGTATGCCAGCGCCAGCTCTTGAAGGATCTAGGAGAAGGTAAATAACACATAGCCTCTAGGGGAGAAAAACACTAAGAAGCATTTTCCTGAGTTTCCTTTCCCTTTTATCTTTCCCAGATATGATAGGTTCTTGCTTCACTATAGTACTACTTTTCCCATTTATTCTAAGCAAGCAAGCAAATTCTAAAAATCCCAGAACAGTAACTAGAACTACTCTGCTATTGCACTCAGAGGTGAAAAGCAACTTCTTGGTGAATGAAGCTTTTTTTAATCCTATCTTTGTAAGACTGACATAAAACATAAGAAAACCTGCTCTGTGATAGCCATTGAATGGAGACTCAAGGAAAGGAAGGACCCAGTCTCCAGCTGGCAGCATGCACACTACGTGCTGGGATAACACAGAGAGGACCTATATTAGGACAAAAGACTCAGTAAAAGCACTTAGCTCTCACATGTTGGATGCTCCTGACACACACCAGCTCTTCTAATCCTTGCATTCCACACGAGAGAAGCAAGTATTAACAAGCATTAACCTCCTGCACTTTACTGATAGGAAATTGTGAAGGGAAGTGACTTGTCCAGGGTTACAGTCACTCCGTATCAGAGCTGGGATTAGCACCTGTGGTCCCTTGTGCCTTCTACTCCATGCTGTCCCCACCACCAATTTCCCCTTTGCTTGCTAGGACACTGGAAAAGCCAGAAAACATCAGAGTTCTGCAATTCAATATGAAGCGAAGTGCAAGCCAAAAATAAATTCTCGATTACTTTTTGTCACTATATTCTTTATGAGGTTGCAAATATTTTCACAGGCCACAGATTGCTTTCACAAAGACACCAAGATCCACATCTTGCATTAATATCTCCTGTGCCTGCTACAAGCCAAGACATGAAACTAAAAATCTCTGATTAAGTTTCAGAGCTTGAAGGAGACAAGACTTTGGTCTTTAAAAACAAAGAAGCTGAATATTAAATACAAGAATAATTTTGTCAATTGGAGAGGAACAGAGATTGCATCCAGCAGCATTCAGTCTATTCCCTTTGCCATTTCTCCATCTGCATCCCGTCATCACCACCTCCTCAATAACAGATTCTGAATTCCTAACCTCAAATGACCCACTACGTATCATATCAGAGATGTTCGTGCAGCTTATAAAAGCAAGCTTAGAATAATGCTAGGCTCTTTTCTTTTTTGGTTCATTTTACTTGTTCTTTCAGGAACCAAAACAGTAGAGAAATAATAACAAAAACTTAAAAAGCAAATAGCAAAGGAGGGATCATTTTTGCATGTGAAAGACGTGAAGTAGCCAACATGAATGTGGAGAAATGTAGTGTAAAATTACCTTTATGCACCTCACATTCCAGCTATGCCAGGAACCAGCACAGACTCCAGACCTCCCTAATTGACATTACCCTCCCCATGTTTGAGTGTGGCTTGTTCTGTAGCTTAAGACTAGAAATTTAACATAAAAGCACTGTACCTCTCCTCCTCATTACCTCAGCTTACCTGTATTGTGGGTATCACAGGATGTCAGGGGCCACCAGTTTCACATTTGCAAATTTAGACGCTCAGATAAAAAATCAGTATATTTTTTTCCTTTTCTCCTGAATAACTATGACGTTTGGTTTCATCTAACATCTTTAGTTTTCCTGTCATCAACTCAAACACAGTATCAGCTAAAACAAAACTCTTAGACTCACCATCCCATTACACTTCTTCCTTTCTCTACTCCTAGAGACAACACTGCTTGTTTGATTACAATTCAGGCTTGTAGTGTGGGTATTACCTTTGATTCAGGCTTTCTTCAGGTCCCTACACCTCAGCTGTAGTGGTATCTTTTAGATGTTTTCTTTATTATACCTCTAAGATACTAATTTTCCTATGCATCCAGATAGTTAAAATTTCTTGTCTAATTTAGGTAGGTACCTTGTATCTAAATTAATTCATCATCACGTCTTTAATAAACACATTCTGGCTCCACTTTTGGTTATTCAAAGTAGATATCAGACTGTCAACTAAGTAGCATTTTCTTAGCTTTACACTTTGACCACTCTTTCTGTGCCTCCATCATTCTCCTTTCTTTAACACTTCATCTAACATGAACCAGCTTCCTTCATTTCTTGTAGCCCCTTCTGTTAACAACCCAGGATCTCTTGCTTGGCCTTTGTGGCTGAGCTCGGTTTCTGACAAGCCCTCAGAGCAAGGTTCTATCATCCACTTCTTAAATACCCAGGCAAACAATTCTGTGCTCTCATAACATCCCCTCTATACTTGGAACAGCAGCACTCTTAATGACAGAGCTACATCATCATTTTTCTTCAGGTCCTTCCTGAAGACTGTTCTTTGCTGTGATGCCTGACAGCACCTTAAACTTCACAACAGTTGCTTTATGTTTTGAAGTGTAAGTGGTTTTGTCCCATTTTCGTCCAGTGGCAGCACAGCAAGGACTTCTCCATGAGCAGTACTGTTGCACTACAGTACTATAAAGACTTCACTTAAAACAGCAAAAAAGACACTTTTTGTGACTATTTCTCCTTTCTAGGTGGTGGATTATACTACAGCTTGTTAAAAGATGCCTTTGCCCAAGCCAAGGAGGCTTAGAGGAACAACTCACAGAGCCCTCACTGAGGCAAGGCAGCTACATCTACCTCCAAATCAGGACTGTAGGTAAAGAAACAGGCTGGCTCTGAGCAACGCCTAGAAAAATGCTGTTAAAGAAAGACTCACTGGCACAGAGAACATCAGGACCATACACAACCAGATAGTTCTGGCAAAATAGCAAAAACCCCTGAATAAACACACCAGATCTGTAAAGAATGAAAAGCTGTCTCAGCCATTAGCAAAAATGGTGTTAAATACTAAAATTCTTGCCAGATGGATTGCCTGAAACAGCCCATCACTATATATCCCCATGTGGGTATGCAGCTCCTGTTTTCTCAGGACAATTTACAAGACATTCACAGCTACACCAATTAGGTCCTCTGAGGCAATACAAATGTATTTATTATTATAAAAGTGTTAAATGGAGAGAGATCTCTAGATGAATGCTCATGCTGAAACACAAACTATTTCAGGTAAGTATTATAAACACAAAAAATAAAGATCACCAAGAAACATTCTCTGATGCTCTAGGAATGGTAGTTGATTCACAGAGCTTCTTGTTCCGGTCAGGAAATAGGTTTGTTTATCAGTGCTTGCAATTAGCTGTCTGCTAGGGAGCCAGTTATCTATGCCAGAATTAGACTAGATATTCATGTGGCACTGGCTGGTTTTTAAGATGTACAACTTCAGACATGCACTCCAGCAAGATGAAAGCCCCAGATGCAGTTATATAGAAAGAGACACACACAAATACATAAAACACTGGGAGAATTCCTGCTTGCTTCCTCTGCACTCAAGAGTTTACCATTTTGTGATGCCTATGGGTAAGGCATATGATGAAATGACCACAACTGCAGAGAAGCTCAACTACTCTGTTTTACTACTTAATAGTTAATTACTACATGGAAATCATGAGTATAATCCTGAAACTGTGGAACACAGCATGGATCAAGACACTTTAGAATTGATGCACATGTGTCAGAGCAATTACCAGTCAGGCTGGCATCTCCTTCATAAAGACAGGTAAGTCTGTAATTCTCTTATTTTCCCATGTTTCTTAGTGCCCACAGCTTTAAAACCCTCTTGAAATTTGGCCACAGAATCACACAAAAAAAGGAAATGGCTGCACCACAAGTGGTATGGGCTAGGCACTGCCACCAACCTCAATGAACTCTGAACCATCTCACAGTAACACACAGTCCCAGCTGATTATTCACAAGAAACTAGCTACATCTTTTGACCAGTTCATCTGAGACCTAGAAAACTCACTACATTTCAAAGCTCTGGTGAACCAGCAAGGGATCCACCGGAAATAGCAGACTGAAAAGCCTCTAGAAGAAAAAAGACCTGGTGATTCCTCTTCCATGCCACCACCCTGCCTGAAAAATGTCCTTCCATACATATATATGACTGAACACACGTGTAGCAGGGAAGAGGTTAAAAGTTGCCCAGCCCAGGCTGACATACTCCGTACTTCTTTGACAGTTTTTCCTCTGCACTGTTTTCTATTGATTAAATAACCGCTATCAGATATTAAGCCCCTTGTTATTGGCACAGCCTATAAATTATTCAGAAGTTATATAAATTCTTATGGCGGGCATGAATTTTTAAACCCTAATTTGGCACTGGGCCAGGAGCTCTGTATTTTCTTTTTCCTTGCCTGCAAGAAAATGTGCATGCATTAGATTTCCTTTTTATAAAAGACAATTTTAACTCTAGTTTTCGTGTTTGAATGAAGGTTATACTTGATTGCTCATTACATATGGACTTGAACAAGTGGGGCTTTTGGGGAAAAGAGGTAGTAGATTACGCTGCTGTGCTCTGTATCTTTGATTTATTTGGGCTGAAAGGTATTTTTGAGTAGCACCTTCACGGTGTGTAGTCATGTATGCCAAGCTACTGCAGCAGCCATGACATGGATCTAGCCAGAGGGATCTGCACCACAGGATGGGCAGAGCTGAGACAACACCCATCAGGTCACTGCTGCAATTCTGCTAGTGACCATATACTTTGGGGTTTTCTTCTTCAGAGCAAAGTGGCCTTTGCTGTAACATCTAGGGCCCAGACACACATAACACTGCCTACCAAAGTCTAAAAGAGAAGTTAGGCATGTGAATATACTGTGGCTCTCAAGCTCCACCTCCCCTTGCTTGCTCACATCACAGAATTGCTCCACTGTGAGCCTGTGTTCTCCCGAGCCCACCTCCATGGACTCAAAACCTCACGTGTGCTGCCTCCACTCCTGCTGCTGACTGGCTTTTCTTTGACTACACATGCCTGTAATTACAGACACTACTAAAACATGTCAACAGCAGAAGAAAAGGGGTCAAAGTAGCTGGTTACTAATATTTCTCTTAGTTCTAATCAAGGCTCAGGTAGAATGCCATTTTGCCTTCTAGTCCTGTTTTATTTTCTTTCCCTGTATTCACAGCACCTGACAGCCCACAACCTGACCACCAAGAAGCATACCTACCACAACATATATTTTCAGTGCTGGACCCTTGAAGCTCATCCAGCTTTCTGAACTCTCCTGCTGCCTTTAGACAGCTTTCCCTGCAGATGGA
This sequence comes from Margarornis squamiger, assembly GCA_035222235.1. Classification (NCBI taxonomy): domain Eukaryota; kingdom Metazoa; phylum Chordata; class Aves; order Passeriformes; family Furnariidae; genus Margarornis; species Margarornis squamiger. The sequence goes on from JAWWTY010000156.1 coordinate 16,752,465, forward strand.
TTAAATGTCAAAGTCTTTGCTTACTACTAAGAGAACATAGAGAACCTTTTTTGTTTTGTTCTTTCTTGCATCCTCTGGCACCTCACAATTAGTTTTCAACAAAAATAAACAGAATTAGAGGAAAACCCTGCAGGAGAGGACTGGCAGCACAAAGGACTCTGCAGACACCTCCAGAGTTGTGCATCTTCAACTCCTGCTGTCAGCTGATCTTGTGTAAGTCAGGAACGTGAGTTGTGCACAGGGAGGAGGACATTTTAATGTTGTTATCTGGCTCATTGTGATGCACCCTCACCTCCGAAGTCAGGAGGTGGTGTGTTGTGTACACTGCAGTGAGGCATGGGCACTTGCCTAGTGATAGCATTATACTGCTGAATGATGAGAAAGGGACTTCTGCTTGGAAAACGTGCTAATGAATGAAGGCATGGCTCACTTCAGAGAACAACAGTCTGATGTCCACTCCTCTCAAAACAGATTCTTGTTTAAAATGCTGATTGAGTTGGACAACACAAAGATTTAAAATAAATGCTGCCCCACAATTTGAAATCTTAAGTGCGAAGATTTGAAAATTAATCAATGTAAATCTATACACATATCTGTATGCACCTAGAAATAGAATTTTACAGACATATATACACACAGATATCAACTGAAAGGGGATCAAGAAATACCAGTATAAACATCTGAAAGAAAACGGCACGGAGTGGTCCTACTATGTATTTTTTCTATTTTATTTCCGCTCCCCACCAAACCCCTGACAATTTAAACTAAATAGCTAATCAAATGATATCAAAACATGTAACACCACCCCTGCTGGAGGTCCTGCAATAGAACTGTATCAGTCAGCTTTATCTTCTCTGGAAAGGGGAGTTCCATCTCCTGTGGACTGTATGATAGGACTTAGTTTGCTATGCTAACAGTTCCTCCAACAGTGGGACAATTGCTTTTCTATGATCAAAAGAAAAGCTGACTGTACTGCATAAAAAAACAGTAAATAAAATGCAGTAAATATACACATCAGAGATTTAATAATAAAGCATAAGATTGCTTCCTAGAAAACATCCAAGCCAGTCACTTCATTCATGAAGGACTGGGCTTTGCATGTTTCCTCTTCTTTAATCCTCAACAAGTCTGCTAATGAGAACCTCCTGCTCATTCACAGTGGCAGTGCTGCTAACAGTGTATGAACTCTGTCTTCCTCTCCAGATGCTACACAAACACTGTGTAGGGCCAGTTCAGGAAAGGCTTTTTCTATGCATAGCACAGAGAAAACAGGACCATCACCCAGGTTCACAGAGTTCATACACAGTGCAGAAACCGTGTGACCAAAGGAGTGTGTCTCCTCTGATATGCATTACAGAACACACTGAAACACTTTGTTATCGTCTTTGTTGCTGACTTGCTCCTTCCCTTAGTTCATTACTACATGCCCCATTCCTGGAAGTATTCAAGGCCTGGAAGTATTCAGGTTGGATAGGGCTCTGAGCAACCTGGTCTAATCAAAGGTTCCCTGCCCATGGCAGGAGAGTTGGTCCAATCCAACCCATTCCAGGATGATTCTGTGATTTACACTGCCCTAAAATTCCTGACTGTCTGAACTTCTTTAGTCCAAATGACTGGTGCACACACAAATTTTGGTAGCTCACTGATCATTCCCCATACCAGGCCACTTTGACTCTATCTTTAAAAAGGGAAGATGATCCCCCTTCCTGGCTGTTTTGTCTATTAACATTTTATGATGGAAGAGAGGGAGGCATTGATTGTCTATTGCTATTTCTAAATTATCTATTACTGTGGACTCCCCATCTTGCTCGAAGGCCATCAGTGTGATTGTACAACAAATATGAAATAACTCAACTGTCAGTAATGGTGCTCATTTAGCCAGCATAATGTATATCTGAGGTGGTATATCAGCACAACTACAGAGAGCCTCAGTGCAACCATGTTTTACCCCATATTCCCAGATCTGTAGTCCAGAGTCTTACTAAATAAGACAACTCAAAACGCTGGATAAAGAGCTGGAATCTTAGATCTCATAGCTTTCTCCATCTCTCCAACCATCTTGGCAAAAAGAACCTGACTAAAACAAACAGAAAAAGACTGCTTGGCTAACAAATGTAGGCTAACAGATTTTTATTATTATTTTTTAAAACTCATTTTCAGTGTTACATAAACTGTGGAGAAAGGATTTGATTCATGGTTGCATTAGGAATCTACTCAACCAAAGCCCCTTGTCACAAATTAAATCATAAACTAAAAGTCAAACATGATTTGTGAAATTAACATTTATCGAGGAAATACTCCCCAGCGCTGCATTGTGATTAGTCTCTGGCTCCTGAAATATCACCCATAATTCATGAGCTCCTCTGAAACCATGCCACTACTGTTACTGCTGAGATGGCATGCATGATGGAAAGGTGCTGCCACAACCAGAGAGCAACCCCTTTTTTGATGCTGCTGAGAACCAGAGGTCACCCTGTCTATTACTTGGGAAAGTACACACGCGCACACACACACTTCTCAGCCCCCACACACTTGTAACACCTCACCCCTCCACAGGCACTCTCTTCCACCTCTCAGATTTATCCAAGGCCACAGCTGTTTCTGATTTTGAACACAGAGGCTTGGCAGGAGCTCTGCATTGTGCCCTTTCTTTAAAATAGTGACTAACAAAAAATGAAACATAATTAACAGTCATTGGTTCTTTCAGAGTCAGTGTCTTTCAGCAGAGGGATTTGGTGCCTTTTCAAGGGGATTCAGACAGCTTAATCTTACAGGCAGAGGACTTGCAGCATAAAGCAGACTTACTGATTGTTAAAGGCTAAATGGTCACTGGCAAAGCATGCTTTGGAGCCCAACATTTTTTTAGAAGCCAGGATATCCAGATATAGCTTAAAGATATGGGATGTTTTCCTTTTCAAGGTGATTTTCGTCAGGAAGATATTTTCCTGACAAGAAATGCAGTATTTTTTTTTAAAATAATGGTGTAACACCATTCCCACTGCTCTGAGCACTAGGTGTTTTTCATGGGGAATAAAACAGCCCCAAGTCTTTTGGGGTAAAGAGAACTCAGCTCAGCTGCTGGCTTCACAGGCATTCAGAGCATGAAGAAAGCTTCAGCACCTCCAAAGCACATCCCTTCATGGCCTTTCTTCTGCAAGTATTCATACATTATCAATGCTGCTCAAGTATACTACACCTATCTGAAACAGATCAGCTGTACACTGTGTTTACGCAAGTGTATGCATACCTAAGATTACACAACACAGAAACAAACAAAGATCACAAAGAAGAATATTTTCTCCATCTTAATCAAAAGAAAGCCTAGGGCCTCATCCTACCCCCCTTCAGACCGGAATACAGAGGAATATACTCTTACCAACAGTGCCTCTCTTTTCAGGATTAAAGGAAAACTTACTCCCCGTAAAGCCTGATTTTCCACTGCTACCCTTCTGCACACAGAGCAGGCTGTGTTAGATCTGGGTCTCTGTCCTCAGCTGGGGCAAAGTGGGCTTCATGGAGCCATGACCATTTATGCCACTGAGGACAGAGATTGAGCATGCAGCTCTGAGAACATCTGAGCCAGCCTCCACCCAGTGCCTACACAAGCTCTTTCTGGCAACCGCATTTCACTGTGGATGGCAGGCTCTGCCCCAAAGGAGCGTGGGGAATCCAAAAGAAATTACTGCCTGCTCTACTAAGCTAACCCTTAGGCAGAGAGGCCTCACTTCTCAGAACAGGAATTCATTGCTCCAGTAACAAGACTGGCTCTATAGTCCATGAGGGACTGTTACCTCCATTCAACACACTTTTCTTTGGATAAACAGCAATTCCCTTCTTGTGCTGTGACATTAAAAAGAAGTCACCAATGGATCACGGCTTTTAAAACCTGTTTAATCTTTTTTAACCACTCTCTTTTACTTGTAATCTGTTAAAAAGATGAAAGTAGCACTAAGTTCCCTACTGGGTTGCCATTTTCCATTTGGAGAACATTGATTTTTTTTTCCCCCTGTTAATGTGGCCTCTTTGTTTGACAACAGATCCAACATACCTAGTGCCCTAAATCAAGCTAAAATGGTTGTCTGTGGCCAACATCCCTGTCTGGCACTGGTAATGATCTGGGGGAAAAAATATCTTTAAAAAAAAAAAAAAAAAGCTTTGCTACCTGTTACTGCAGAACCATCAGGAGATTTCAGTGGCCCTTGAAATCAAAAACTGTTATTGATGGGGAAAATCTAAAATATTGAGGGTTTCAATGAAAGCTATTAGGCAAAGGAGGTTATCAAAATTATCCACTGTAAGTCTGTTACTTTTTTGATTCAAAATGGTTCCAGATCTTACAGGCACAAACCTTCCTCATCTTCTGCTGTTTGATAGAAAACACTGGTTTGTCCTCTTTCCTCCATTTTAAGTAAAAAAAGCCAGCACATAAGTAAAGGCTCACTCCAAAAAAGATACTGAGGTGCTGGAGCGTGTCCACAGAGGGACAGCGGAGCTGATAAAGCGTCTGGAGCACAAGTCTTACAAGGAGCAGCTGAGGGAACTGGGGCTGTTTAGCCTGGAGAAAAGGAGGCTCAGGGGGCCCTTACTGATCTCTACAACTACCTGAAAAGAGGCTGTAGACAAGTCAGGATTGGTCTCTTGTCCCAGTTAACAAGTGGCAGAATGAGGCCTTAAATTGCAACAGGGGAGGTCTGGATTGCATATTAGGAAAAATTTCTTCACTGAAAGGATGGTCAGGCATTGAAACAGGCTGTCCAGGAAATGGTGGAATCACCATCCCTGGAAATGCTCAAAAAACATGTGGAGGTGGCACCTGGGGACATGGTTTAGCAGTGAGTGTGGTAGCACTAGGTTAATGGCTGGACAATGATGTTAGATGTATTTTCCAACCTTAATGATTCAATGATTCTGTGAAAATACAGAGAAGGAAATGAGAAAAGACAGGGAAATAATGAGTGTTCATTTCTTATCCAAGCACCAAATATCACATGGACACCAGCAGAGGGTGAAAACACACCTGTTTCATTCTTTCAAAAAGATTACCAAGGTCCAAAACCCTGATCTCCCTCCCTTCCTTCCTCCTTCCCTTCCCCTTTCTCTGGCAAAAGCCAGTAATACCTACAAATATTTTTTATTTTCGTAAACATCATGCAGCTTTAAAACGTGGGGATGTTCTATCAACTTCAGGATGGCTATTTCCCGCTCCACCTGGAAGAAACAAAAAGAAACAGAGAAGATTAGAAGCTTGGTCTTAGAATACATTAGATATTGTCACACGTTTCCGTCCCAGTTATCCATTTTCCACTCCTCTTTATATGCAGAGGATACAGAAAATTGTAACAATGTCTCTTATTTAGCACTCATATAATTTAAGAAAAATTAAATTTATTCAGCCTCAGCACTCGCCGCCCCACAGAACAGAAAACCAGGAAAAATTCAAGGTTGAAACAAAAGTCCTAAATCTACAGCAGAAAATTATCTGTGGGAGCAGTCAAGGCTGTCCCTGCCTCACACTCCAAAGCCAATGACATTCTCAAAGTACAGAAACTAAGATGTCATGTAGGGCTCTCCTGACCTTCCACAGCCACAGGTGTGGCCATGCTGCACTATGTATTGCATATCAGCCAATATACAACTTGCCACGTATGCAGGGGAGAAGACAAACAGCAATGTGACTTTGTAGCTGGAGAACTGAGGCACAGAAAGGGAAAGAAATATAAGAAGTGACATAAGAAGTACAATGCACAACAAGAAATTAAACCAGATTACTGGAGACACCAGCGTTCAGAGCCTTAAGCATAAGACTGTGCTTTCTCTCAATTCCCAGTCTGTCCAAGCATGGCTACTTCTAAGAGCATGTCTTCAGCACTGAGTTAACAAGTTGTGACGAAGTCCCTGTAATTAGTGCAAGCCCTGTTCTCACCCAAAATTCCTATCATGACTGCTAAGGGTATGCATTAGAGATGGAGTCAGTGCAATTCCTCAGCTGCTAGCAAAATTGCTTGCTGCTCAAAACCACACTGTAACCACTCTGATTTGACCTAGGCTAAGTCAAAGGGAGTTAATGTAGCACTGTGGAGACTGCAGAGAAGTGAAACGAACTCTGCAACAATATGTGGTCTAACCATTGCAGAGTCAGGCACAACAAACTTCTAGGAATCCACAAAGGCAGGAAAAGGACCTAAAGAAGCAAATAATGACAACTAGGTAGGGGGTTTTTTTCCAGTCCTTCAAATAACTGATTGTTCTGGAGCTGCTATATTAACAAAAAAATCACGAGCAAGCTCCAAAACGATTCCTTACTATCTCCTTTGCAGGTAATTAGGAACTTGGCCCATTACACCTTTAGTACTTGATGTCTTTCAGCTTCCTGAGAGAACACTCTCTGCTAAGCCTTAACACAGACAACTTTACCTGAATGTCAGTACAGTACTCTGCAGGAAATTAGAAAGTGGTAGTTTTCAGCACTGTGCAGAGGAGGAGGATTTCCCAGCATGTTGGTTATCACCCCAGATCTCTCTTTCTCTACAGCACCACATAAAACCAGCAAAAGCAACTCTTGCACTACATAATCCTTAGCCTTCCTCACCTATCAGGATGGAGGAAAGGGTATTGGTACATGTGCCAATCTCAGTCTTTCAAAGACACTTACTTCCCTCTGCAGAGTCAAAAGTCATCTGAGAGATCCAGTTCCACACTTGGAATCTCTGGAAATAGCTCCTTCAGAGAAGTGGGGAATGCATTTAAACATGTATACACACAGTTCAGCACTGCCAGAACTGCTATGAATTCAGTGATACGCAGTACTTGATGGTGACAGGTCTGTAGGCGTTAACTTACTCACGACCAGCACTTTGATGAAAGCCATTTGTACAAACAGGAAACAAAAGTTGGGTAAATTTCAACGGTACAACTATTCCACCAGAAACCCAGGGGGTAGCTAGTTTATTCTATTTTTGTCTCAAGATAGGCACTGATATTTGCAGAGGGCTTGTTCAACCCTGTAATTGATAAAAGTTGGATTTGCTTCAAAAAGGAGGAAAAACAAAATAGAAGAAGCACCCACTTCCATAACACTCTTCCAACAGTACTGAGGTTCACCATCAGCAACACGTACTGCAGCTGCTCAGAACTCCAAGAAAGTTCCCTTTGGATGGGGCAGACCAGGTATTTCATGGGGAATGTGACCATTGCACTAGCTACGATAAGGATCATCCAACCATGTTCTCCCTCCTGGGGGATATCTGGCCTATGTAAGATAAAATTCCCTTCAGATGGGCTAACTGCCTTGGTGATTCACTTCTGAAAAACCTTTATTGGTTCACTGGCAACATAAATTCAGACCAAGTGAGTGATGGATGGCAGCATCCAGTCAGGGTCCTCCTTGGTTACTATCCTAAAGCATGAGTAGAGGCAGTGACTTATGACTACCACTTGGATGAGGGGATTCAGCTACAGCACTGCATGGCCTATGTTCAATAAGAGATAATCAGAGTAGAAAGGCAATATCTACTTACTACCTCAGATTTAGTCCAGAAACCAATTAAAAAAGAAATAACCTGAGTTACTTTACTTTCATCATTTTAAGTGTGCAAGTGTGGAAGGTTCTGTGCATATTTTTAACTTCTTGGGAACTAAATCCTGAGAGAAAACAGTTTTGGAGTTTTGGAGGTCTTGATTTCAACCTCAGGGATGTAGGAAGCATCTGTCTTGATGTGCCTCACAGCATTTCACAGCAGCACATTCAGTTCAGTGGGGTGTTGCACCACTCTGGCGCAGGCAGCAGTCAGCTTTCCACAGCCTGCTACCTCTTCTATCTGTAAACCAAGGGCAAAACTAATCTACTCATCTCAGGTAAGACTTTGCATAATCCTTCAGTGGAAGGGCATTTATGAAGGAAAAGTGTCATTATAGTACTTGTAGTCCAGGACTTTGCCTCAGGCAGAGGCACAAGACACTAATGCTTGTCATTACTTTAAGATCTAGAGACTGCCAGCTCTCTAAACAGCAACCTGATAAAGTTCATCCTCAAAAATCTTATAGCAGTGTCCCACCTCTTTTCTTTTTTGAAAGAAAAACAATAGTTCACAGAAAAATGCAACATACCACCTTCTCAAAATTACTACTGCAGTCACTACTGATGGGTGACTCTCCTGGATCCTGTTCATTTTTTGTATCCCCCAGAGAAGCCAGAAATTGACACAGGTTGGACAAGGACTGTAGATTTCAATAGTGGTATCACTGATGCATGGCTCAGGAGGACCTAGCAGTCATCGTGCCATTAGGAAAGAAGAGGTATCTGAACTCACTGGCAAAATAAGACACCAGAAATAGCATGTAGCTTTGCCTTCTTCCCCAGAGCTTTGACAGCCCTTGGCATGCCTTTTTTGCACAGCCTTGTGATTGCAAGCCATGGAATGCTGTCCAGCTCCGAGCTGGCAAGGACAGGGGAGTGGAGAAACCCTGCAGGGGTGTTTGCTTTAATGTACATGCAATTATGAGAAAGGAGGACGAGCTCAGAATAGCCTGTCTAGAGAGGCTCAGAGTCTGTGATAAACAGAAAACATGGAGAAATGTTTCCTTAATACTTAAAAGGGAAAGGAATAAAGTGAAGCTTTTCTGCTACACAAAAGGCAGGTCATGTCACAGGGTCTAAAGCCAGGGTTGCCTCATGCCAGGGCAGGTTACTGACTGTGCCTTGAAACTGGGGGGAACAGCTGTGAAAGGCTGTGCAGGGCAAATGGAGACACACCGATAATGTGTAGCCAAGTGGGTGCCATGCAGGTGCCAATTAGAGGTTTTAAAAATCTAGGCAGGAGGCTGATTTGACAGGATGCTCCAGTGATTCAGCTAATGACAAAGTACAACATGGGGGCAACACGACCCTTAGAGGAATACATGCAATCCTTTGCATCCCTTTCCTCCAGCTCTACTTCCCTCTTACTCTCCCCCAGAGGAAATCGCATCTCTCTGGTTTAAGCACATCTTGTTGGCACAGTTTTCACTGGCAACAAGTGCTCTGCTGTTTTGCCTTTTGACTTAGGGGCACACAGGGTGCTAACTCACTTAGAATGCAAGGCAGGCAGATCAAGGGAAACTGATAGTTTGTCTCAGTGAAGAAGAAAGTTTCCTTTCCTATTGCATTCACCTGCTCAATAACAATTGGTCACTCATGACCCATGTGCTGCTTGAAAAATGAGGCTCACAGTTGTTTCATATTACTAGGCTGTCTTTTAGCAACCAAACCTGTGTGAGCACTATGCAACAACCATTACTAGCATTTTCTCAAAGAATACCCACAGGCAAAAAGCTGGGGGACAGCAGATGACATTTCTCCTTGGAAGCTTTGAAGTTCACCAGCAACACACCAGAAAGCCCTCTCTTTCTCCACTGACACCAGTAGCTCCCATATTGCTCAAAACACTTGAGAAGCAAGTCTGGAGCTGCAGAAGTGGCGAGGGGCAGTAAAGCCCTGCAGGCTGCAAATGTGTTGTGCTGGTTTTCCTACTCACAGAGCAAAATGGTGAAGGGATGGTAGGAGTGGTAGGTTTTCCTATGAAAATCAAGCACTCTCTAATGTTGACCCTACTTTGTTTTGAAGTAACTAATGAAATACTTTTTGGAACTCATGGTTGTTCCTCAGTTACTAGAAACACATTCAGGACATGAGCTTTTTCTGAATTCAGAATTATTTAGACTCAGGATGAACTTCAAAGGATGCAGAGATTTGGCTGCTCATCTAACTCCTCAGGCTAGAACTCAGACTGAAAACCTTGCACCAAAACACCTACTTTCTCCAATGTCTGGCCTGCTGTGCAGTAATTTGCATTTCCATAATGAGAGCACAGAAAGCAGAGTAAATCACTCAGATACTTCACTGAGTTGAAGGGGTAAAACCAAAGGCATCACAAATGAAGAAACTAGTATTAGGTTCTCTGAAAATTCTCTGTTCCTGCCATAACAGAAATATCACAGGAAAAGACTTGGGATTTTATTAATTTGGTACTGATTCTTTCATGTTATGTGGGACTGAAAATTAAAAATGGTGAAAAATGCCTGGCTTTGGTGAAGACCATCTGGGTCACCTGTTTACTCCTGCCCATAATCACAGAATAAATAGACTGCTACTGAAATCAGAAGAAAACAGCATTAAAGCCAAAATGGCTTTATACGACACAAAAATGTAGGGCCAGTATGTCCTGCAGGGCCATTGCTGCTGTGGGGATATCATTCTTCCAAACAGACTAAGCTACTACCAAATCTAAGCAATACCACATTGTATCAGTTGCATCCTTAATTTCAATGGAAGCATAAATAGAGTAGAAGTGGAAAAAATATCAGGTTTTAACTGATTAAACATTAAAGTATCTTCCTCTGCAGCTCTGAATTTGGCTGATTTTTCACTTAAAATGACCTTTCATTACATTTACCCAAAACTTCTTCAGCAGGCCATCGTGGAATGAAATGGAGAACCATGGATGCTATGCATCTATGGTGAGTATTTCTTGCTGCTATTGTAACCTTTAACATCACATTTCTGAGTATATTCAGGCAGATTCAAAACGTATTGAAGTCAACAAAAGACATCAATTGACTTAAGTGGGCTTTGAATCAGAGCTTCTAATGATCATTAAGTGGTATCAGAAAGAAATCTTCTATTACACAATTTTGACTAATTAAATGTTTTAACATGAATACAGGTTTTCTGTTAAGTACTACTAATTACAAGAAGATTCTACAAAAAGTAGATAAATGAGGGGGGAAACCAGACTTAGATCTCCATAGAATCAGACAGCTAGACAATGCTGTACAAAACACTTACAACAAACAGGAAAAATTACTGGAAAACTGAGCAATTCTTCATTTTACTTAGAGCTCTATTAGGGGCTTATTCTACCACAATTCTTGTTTATATGTGTGCTTCTCAAAGCTATCTCCCCATAGATGAAAATAAAAATAGGTATGTGTGAGAAGCAAGTGAGATGTATATTTGATTTTAATATTTGCACGCACAGACTTCTACACCATGAAGCTTTAGGAGGGAAATTTACGATTATAACAGAATGTCAGATTCTACTTGTCTTTTTCCACAGGCCCTTCAGTATTTTTCCACAGTCCCTTCAAAACTGCAACTCTAAAGCTCTGCTGGATTTCAAAATTTAGCATAAAGTCTGAGAATACGAAGTTGGCTGGATGAATACTGTGATAATTTTCTTAGAAATCCTTTCTGCTGGTGCCAGTGCACCTCCACAACAGGATTCCTGGCCTGGTCTGGCATATAGATTCCAAGGTTTTGAAGTGACAGGGTTTGGATTCTAGAGGTTATATAACCACGGAGAATCCTACCCAGGAACGTCATGGTTTAACTCTGTAGCTAACACCTGCAGTGCTCCTCGAGGCTCTGCCATCAGCTACCAAGTAAATATGGCACTTTGACTTATCTGCAGCGTATGCTTCTTTAAGAAGCATCAGGGCTTCATGCAAGAGACACTGATGGGAGCTGACAAGGAGTGGATTTATTCATTCAGCACTTGAGATTATCTGCTGCCCGGTGGTACACAGCTAACGAGTGACTGACATGCAAGTCTCTGCCAGCAGTCAGCCGAATTGGTCCCTTACACTGGAAGGCAAATAGCCTCCCTGTGCCTCCTGTCACCTTCAGTGAGTGCCACATCCTGGCTGCCATCACCGAGTAGCGCAGGACACAGGACACAAACCAACAGCCACTCTACAGGAGAAATAACCTGATCTTTGACTTGCCTTTCTTTTTCCCTCCTTAACCTGGTTTTTAATGTTAATGCACATTGTGCTTTCTATGACCTGAAGCAGAATGTTTGCACAGCCATTTTCTTTTTCTTTTTTTTTAATGGGGGGAAAAAATAAATCACATACACCCATCCTGGTGTTCATAAGAAACCCACCATCCCCCAATCACCAGCCACAGCCAAGCCTGTGTGAACACAGGCATCTACTGCTCCAAAGCAGCACACTCAGTCCCTCTCCTGTGAGCAGCCCTCCTTGCCATACCAGACCTACAGTGCTCCCTCCAAATGTAGAACTTTGAGTCTAGTCCCCCTAAGCAAAGTTATAGGCAGTGTTCACCTGCAACTTTTTCACACCTGAAGGACCCACAAACTTCTGGCGGGCTTGTTTCAGGGGTGTATATGTTACAAAACACAAGTGCAGGAGAGTAGGAAAGAGTGCAATTCATAATTAGTTTCCCCACAGTAGAAATTACTTTTTCTTCAGATAGAACGTATAGTCCTGAACATTTAATGCCTTTTGTGGGCTGCTATGCTAAGCTACAGAAAAACAGTAACTACACACAGAGGAGAAATAAGTGCAAAATTAAGGGGTACGGATAGTTTAGCTACAAGTAATCCAGGTGCAGAGCTTCTTGTATTATTTGAGACATCACAGATTTAATATGGGCAATACCAAATACAACATTGGAACAGTAGAGCCAAAAAGTGTGTAGAGAATGCAGGACTTGATGAATCCCATTACGGGAATATGGGCAAGCACAAAGGAGGCAGTATAGCACAGCACAGCACAATGTTCTGCCAAAAATGTAGTGAGAAGCTTCTGAGAGCATTGGTTGAGGATACGATAAGGCAGAGGGATTCCCAAGAGCATCTAGGAATGGGACTGAGACAGTGAAATGATGCTAACAGTACCATAGACTGGATCCTTAAGGGAGTCCACCATCAATAGGAAGAGAAATTTAAAAGCACAGTTTTGGAAAAGCTTCAAAGGATAAACTCTCTACCATTTCCTATGTGTCTCAGATAGCCTCTTTCTCCTTTTTCCTCTTTTTCTCCATTAGTCACACTGGCCTTATTTAGCTCTTTGGCATTGTCTTACACAAATGTCCTTTACACTTTCTCTAATACTCTTCCAGAAGCAATCAATGGGATTGCTGCTATTTCCTCTCTCCTTATCTTTCCTTAATGGCCATCTCTGGTTGCCTAAGAAATAAGGCAGGTAACAAACGCTCCAGGAGAGGGCAGAATAGCTGGAGCTCTGCAGAGATCGGAGGCAGAATGCCAGCCTCCATCCCTGCCCGGCCCTTCTCCATAACAAGTGTAACTACATCATTAATTTCAAAGAGTGGAAGACAGATAATAAGATTTTTGTTATTCTACTATATTCTTGTGTCATTCACTTTTGGGTGTCCCTTGACTCTTTAGACGGATATTTGTATGTACTTGTCGACTGGGATCTCATTTCAGCTGAGTTATTAAACTCAGTGAGATACTAACAGTTTGTATCTAGAAGGGATTCTCCAGCCCAATAGTTCCTCACAGCTGGCAGTGACAGAAGCAGAGACTGAACCAACCCACAGCTCACCCCTTTGTTTCCAAAATATGCTGTTGAAGCACAATAGCACCTCTCAGAGGGACATGGTTCCAGACAAACAGCAGCATGGACCTCATCCAGCAACTGTGAAAAAGCCAAGAGCAACACAGATTCACAAAGTTCATGTTTGCACTTTGCTTTGCAGGAAAGAAGGAGCCTTGAGAGGAGGTCTGGCAGCTGCAGGCAGAGGAATCAACAGCTGACTTTCTGCCAAACCGTGGAGCCAGCAGCCAAGCAACTCTTCAGCCCAGTTCTTCTACCACAGCAGGTCAGCACCATGTTCTATTGCCCTGCAGAATGAAAAACAGCTCCCACCTGACGTGCATCAGCTCTGCATTAACACTTCTACTTCCCACTGATCCCAAGAAATACTAACTCTTATCTGTGATGTTGAAATCAGTCTGCTTTGTCCATAAAATAGGTGCTCTGCCCACAGTGTGTCTCTATAACAACATGACCACATCTGGTGTATCTCTGTAATGACATGAACCAGCACTTCGATTCCAAACATCCCTGCCCGCTGATCTGTATGTGGGATTACAACTTTCTAATACAGACCTACCTCAATGACAAGCATGTCTTTTTGTATCTTGCAAGACAGGGCTGAGCAGCATGGGAAATAAGCAGTAACCTCTCAGCAACTTCATTTCTGGCCTGCCTGTTTGGATGTAGCTAACAGTAGATGGGCTTCAAGCCTGTTCTCTCAGCTCTCTGGTGACTCACACAACAAAATTAGCTTTGTCGACTCAGCCTCAGTCCCAGGTCAGGAGTAAACTATTCGTGTACAGTTAAATAGCTATTGTAAAACTTTCCCCTCTTCACCTCACTTTGGAGAAAAGGCACAAGCTTTCAAGATGATGCTAGCCCTGGCACAACAGCTTTGTCTGTGGTGCCTTCTTCCATCACATCAAGGATATAGTAAAGATAGCAACACTGACTGGGAGCTTTCCATTGGGGTTTAATATGCAAAAGAATGGCTAATAAGGCAGGAATTGTAGTACAAAGCAAGATGCAGCAAGAGAGAGGAGAGGGGGGAATAAAATTGCCTATTTTGCCTCAGCCTTGAGGCTGCCTGTGTTCTTTCCCTGCCTCTCCTCAGGTTCAGCCTGCAACAGAAGACATTAGAGCAAGACTTGTACTCCCCTCAGCGAAGACAACATCTTCCTCTGTTTTGTACAAGCAACAGAAGCTGCAGAAAATTAGTCGATTGCTGCCATCAGCATCCAGGATCTCTCACAGCTGGGAGTTAAGAGATCAAAGACAGCAACGAAAGAACATTTTGTTTCTCAGTTATTTTATCTCTGCTCTTCTCATATCCTTCCCATCACACACCAATCCCTTATTGCTGGAGGTGCTGATGACATCTTGCAGACTATCAACATCAATACCAGGATCAAGAAATCTCTTGGCAAGCAATGTTTATAAACAACATTGTAAAGATAGGTTCTCAAGCACCTCAAAACTGGTAATGGGGATAAGCTAAGTCATTCCTTCTCTACATTGTCTAAACCTACTTAGGAAATGTGGACTTAGACATCTCTGGCCATATCTATCATATGCTCTGGAGCTGAACACGATCATTTCCCACATCTGCATTATGTTTTCCAATACATTATTCAGTCTGGTCAGACTTTCAGATGTACTTGGCATTAGCCTGTCTCTTTATCTCAAAGTTCACAGAACTCTTACTACTAAGTGAGACCAGAGATAGCCAGTAATGATTAGCAAATTCCATCTCTTAGTTCTAGGTCTCTGGAGATGGGCCTTGTAATATGAGGCTTGCCTTGCTATTTATGAATCCATGCCTCAGACATTACTTCTCTGATCCTGCAGTATTTCTGAGCTTTTCTGAGTTTTAATGGTGAATTCTTCAGCTTGACCATACTAAACCATAGCCAAATTCATTCCCTACTGTAAAACAGATGATCTTTTCCACCTGCAGTACAGAAATCTTCTCCCTTGAATTACCTGTGTCACTGCAAAACAACCTATATTTTTATGACAAGTGGCAAACTGCAGTGCAGATGTACCCACCAACGCAGCATCACTGCACAGAAATCAAGAAGAGCAAAGAAATTAAGGAATTTAAAATTTGAGGAAAGTGGTATTTTTATTATTTCTGAAGATGTTGTTGTGGATCATGCATCTTCAGAATAGTCATCTTAAGTGCCATTGTTTTTCTTCCCATTCCTTTGTATCTGTCCTGTGCATCATATCTAATACAAAGTTCACAGCTATTTGGCTTCTGATGAGAAGCAGAGACAGGATGCAACACCTTGTTACATCAGGTGAAAATGCATCACTGATGAAAGTGCTATTGACTCAAAAATTATAGAGAGGAAGCAACAGGGAAGTCCCAACAATAAGCAAATTAGCTCAATTCTCTGAAGACAATGGACTTGACTGGACATGCTAACTCCAGTTATTCCTGAAAGTGGCACAGCATGCATTCAAAAAAAAAAAAAAAAAAAAAAAGAAAAAAAGAAAAAAAAAAGGAAAGAAAAGACCAAAATTTAAAAATTGGGGTTCATTTAAATCACACCTCTTTAGTCTGTACACCTTGGGATGCTTTGGCACATACAGAGGCATTCTGCTTCCACAGTCTAATTCTAATTCTAATTCAAACTTAAAAGTGCTAATAAACAATTTGTTGAGAAGATGGCAGGCTAAATTTGAAACCAGCAATATTTGAAATGGACAGCTGGGCTAGATCTAACCCCCTCCCACCCCAACTTTTCAATGTTTTCTGCCAGAGATCACATTCATCAGTCAGCAGAACCTTGTTCCCAGATGTTTGGAACATGTGAAAAACAACCTGTGAATCAGGGAGTTTTCCAAGACTCAGCAATATGGTCACAACAGAGTTTTGAAATGAAAAGGCAAGGGATGCTGTTCATGTCATCCTCTCTCTACAGAAAGGAAAACCAATTACATCTCGTTACAGAAGACATAATTAGCTCCCTTCTTTTCAAAGGAGAAAGCCTTTCCCTCCATGAAAAGCTTATAGTGCCTCCTACACAAACACAGGACAGACAAAAAACCAACCAAAATCTTGCTGAGACAGATGCCATGCTGAGGAAACACAGCAGAAATCTCAGATATGAGGAAACAGTGCCCGTACCGTGAGGCTCATGTGTTGAATCCTGGCTTACGTGAACATATCTGGGAGGAAAGCAGCAGAGATGCTCTCCTTGCACCATACAGAACTCAATGACTTTGGATGTAAAACCTCAAGACACTTAGGGACAGCTGATCACTACATTAACATGTATATGATGGCAGGGTGTGCAGAGTGCATCCTACTGCTGTATAATATGGATTTGTGTGGGGTCAGAAGTTTCATTTGCATACTGCCCCCTACCCTTAAAATCATTCCTGCAGCAAAATGGCCATAATCCCTACTCACAGTCCCTCCTCCAAGAAGGAAATGTGCACTTCAAGTATGGTAATTGCCTTCTATGCTTTGCACCTTCTGTTAGTTGCTCTCTGCAATGTTTTGCCCGGTCCAAGGAACTGAGGTGAACTAAAGACTTCTGCAAAGCATCCTTGCAGGGTACTCAGGAAAGCTCAACAGAAGTTTGGCTCAATCCCATCTCACATTTTGTCTGAAACACAAACACTGAAAAGTCTCTTGTTACTCAGAGTCCTAAAATTATTGCTGGGTGCCAGTGAGAAAGGCTGGGACTTGATACAGAATTGCCATGACTTTAGAATGCCATCTCTCTTCTCTGCAGAGATCTACATAACCATTAAACAGAGTTGAGGCAATTTTCCCTTACTTGGAATGGAGTAAGACTGTTACCAAGTGGACGACTTGAGGGTTATCTACAGTTCAGGCATGTCATTTGGTATCATCCTGCTGCCCACATGTTCCTGTATTTAGAGCAGGGCAATGTTACACATCCAAACTGGGAGCCTGTTCTTTATTTTAGAGTGTATTCCTTATGCTACCACAGAAGTCACACAAGACCAGCCACGTTCTGTGAAATTCTAGAGACTGTGAGAGCCTTTTTTCTGACTATTCCTCTTTCAGTTTTGTATTCTTATGCTTGCTAACATTTCCAAACTGTTAACCTTTTCTTTTTTTATTTTTTTCTTAAGGCAGAAGTGGTTTTCCTGCCAATTTTCCAAACATTTTCCATTCTCCCTTCAGGGTATCTGAGAACTTGGGACTTTTAGAAAATGTTTTACTTCCATTTTCACAAAGTGTTTAAAGTGCATACTTTAGTGTACACCACAACTGTATAGTTAGGGTCTACCTGTAGGCAGTAAAAGACAGAGAAGCAATGAAAGAAAGTGAGAAAAAAATCACCTTGTAACTTCTAGTAAACCTATAGGAGAGTAACACATTTCATTTGAAATGGTGCCCAATGTGAACATTTTTGGTGACCAGCTAGGAAGTGGGGACTGTCTTTACTTCTGACCCATTAAACACGCATTTGGCAAAGCTACTTTTTTGATGAGATTCCTTTGGACATGCCTTCATTTACTGTCATCCCTCTTCCTTCTATGAGAACTGCGACCTGTTTGAGAAACCTGAGATGTCTCCATACAGTATAATTTAGCACTCTCCAGGCATGCCAAGACCCCTGAAGTACTGTCGTGTCTCTCTGATCCCTTATCTTGCTCATTGTCTGCAAATGATCAGTCACATAAAGCCCACAGGAGAGGAGGTTGCTGTCTGCCTACTGAAGGCCTGACTTTTTCAGTTCTACCTTCAAATGAATGAGCAGAAGCTTCACTTATGAAAAATATATAGAAGCATACAGCTCTAATACAGTCTCATTAAGGAAATATGAAGCTGTTATTTATATCTGAAACAGGAAATAAGCAAAAGAGAAAAAAAAAATCAAACCACCCTCCCTTAAAAGTGGTCTGAATATTCTCAAATAAGACAGCACTTCTGTAGACAGAAAGAAAATGTGCAGTGCACAGCTGTGTCCTTTCCTGGGAACTGTAATGGCTCTTCCTCATCCTCTTCCATGACCAGTGTGCATATTCTCCAGGACTCCAGACAGAAGTCAGCACCTCCATTCAGCTATTCAGCGGGATCACTCTGATTGGTGGTCTCCTTTAGACCTGAGGATTCACTTGAACACCCAGTTTGCAGCAGGTTTCCTTTTTCTGGGAAAAGGGTCTGATGTTGCAAGTAAACCCAGAACCTCAGAGGTGAAACAGGACTGCAAAAGTCTACAGAGGGTTTACATGAATGAATGTGTTTGATTTTCAAATGTAGGCCAGAAGCAGCCTGCCCAGCCTAATTTTTTCTTAGCAAAAGATGCTGTTTACTCAACCAAAAGCATTTTCAGATGACCTAAGGGGATTGCCTTTGTGGGTTAGCGTGCATTTTACCAGAAGTTCTATTTGGCAGAATGACTTTTATTGTAAGAATTTTGGTACTGTTGCTCCCACAGCATGCTGCTTTTCTTGGTCTTCTGGCTGTCTCCAAATCCTGCGCAAGCTTCCCCTTCCACAGAGCCCAGGGATCCAGCAGACGTATAAACTACTTGGTTGAACAAACACTTTATGCCTCAAGCACTGCCAAACACTTTACTGTGCAGCTTAGGAGGGCATGTATATTACTGCTGTTTTGCTACAGAAAACCAAAGTGCCTTTCTAGATATACCCTCATTTTGGTTGAAATACCAGCTGCATTTTATAGGAGTGACCTCGAACCAGCAAAACAAATCTGGCAAGGGTGTTAAAATAGGATTGGTATTTTATTTTTAACCAAGGCTGGAGAATTTCCTTCTCTCCTTTTTCTCTTCCCCTTATGACACCGCTTTAAATAGAGTTGCTTTCTCCAGCCCCAAACCCACCTAATGCCAAGGGGTCAAGCTATGTTTCTCAAGTCCTTTGTTCACTGGAGCAGTATGGGGGCGTGAGATAAGTCTTTGCCGAAGCCACCAACGATTAAGACATCAGCACCATTAGAGCGGCTCCTTCTGTGCAGTCAGCTCTCTGTGAGCCGCCCCCAGTCCTCTCTGTGCCATATCGGAGCAGCCCACCTCCCCCCGGGGGATCCCCCCAGCCAGCCCTGCAATGGGCTTCTGCTCTGCTCCTCTCATCCAGCCTGCCTGCTCATTAATCATTCGGGATGTGGCTGCTTCTGCCACAGCTGCAGACACCAAAAGACTGAGGATGTTGTCTCCTCCTTGCTATACAATGCTGTTCTCCCTTCTCCAACTGCTTTTAAGGGGAAACATCTTTTTTTTTTTTTTTTTTTTTTTTTTTTTTTTTTTTTTTTTTTGTGTGTGTGTGCTGTGACAAAGGAATTTAGGTTCTGACCCTAAAAGCAGGAAAAACAGTTGTACTGCAGCCACCTCTCTGTGGCTGTGGCTGGCTCTTGGTTACACTGATGTTCCAGCAGGGCATTAAAATGTGTGCATGGAAGTAACCTTCTGTGCAAAAGGCCACTGTACTCCTTGCAGCTGGACTAAAGACTCTGTGCCAGTTTCCCACCCAGGTATGTCAGGGACACATCAAAGTGCCTACTGTTGAGTGAAGCACACGTGCTATTTTCCTTCAGTCCCTGGAGTACAAAACTATGGTAATCAAAACAAAAGTCAGAGCATTTGTGAGGCTCCTCTCTCTTACCCTTAGAGGCAGGTGACTTTACTCTCTTTAATGCAGCAGAGAGACTTGAGAAAGCAGGCTGTGCCCTTCAAGCTACTGACAAATGTAACTGCTTGGCAAAATTCACTATGTAATACATAAAGGAATGACCTGTTAGAGTAATAACTTTTCCAAACCAGAGATCAGTTAGCAGCTAGAACAGGACTGGCAAGCATTCCCAAAATGTAAGAGACAATCTCATTTTGCAACTAATCAAGAGAAAAATAAGGGAGCTGCACATCACCTGATGTGCTGGTGCAAAGCAGGTGCAGTGATGTCAGAGCTTCTATTCCCTCTGCATCACTGGCTGAGCACAACCAACGAACAACAACAACTCCTCCACTATCACAGATGACCCTTACAATGTGGGTATTTTGTTCTGCAGGACAAATAGCAGGAATCCAGAGAGAAATGAAGAAAACTAACTGCTTTCCACAGACTTCTAGGGCAGCTTTCATGCCCTCAGGGCACTCGTACCTTCAGACAGGACTGCTCCACTTCAACTCAGTGAGAGAGGCTTTAATGTTTCTTTGATGGTAACTTCCACCTGCATCTCTTTCTTTGCCTTCAGTGACACCCTTCCCTGGTGTCTGTCCCCTCCTGGCCCAGAACAGCTCTGGAAGTGGCCAGGTGCAAGGTGGTCTATTTGTCATGCTTTCTGTACTTTGTTCCTTTGTCCTTTCCAAGCAAATTATCTTCGGGACCCTGGAACACACAGTCACTTCAGAACAGTGTCACCATCACACAGACAGCAGCCCCAGGACCTGTGGGACACGTGTGAGCAGGAAGGCTGCATTGGAAAGCATCAGCACTGAACACCTCACTGGCACATCTTCCTCACCAGGGACTGCTGTCAGTCATGTGAAGTGTCCTCCTGGTGCTCATGTAACTTAGATCAGGCCCTTGATACCTGATAGCACCCTTTTCATTCCCAAGAAAAATATTCTTCAAACTGGAGCACAGGAATTGCCTTACATTAGAATTAAGGAGCTTTCAGTCTCTTCTTAAATGAGCTCTTTTTTCCCCAAGAAATGTAACCATTGAAAGTTTTAAAAAATCACCACTGAGAAACAATAAAAAGCTTTCTGATAATACTTCTTACAGTTAGTATTTACTTCCCTCTGGGAATTCAGGTGCTCTCAGTGGAAGCTTCACCAGATGCTGACAACTTCCCCCATCAGGAATGCTCTTAAGGATGTTTCTCCTCTGGCAGCTCTCCTGCAGGTGGCAGCAGCAGGTAATGCCCACGGTTTCAAAAGGTCCACTGATTTGGTGTTCTCTGCACTGAAGCACTCTGGTGACAGATTTTCAGATGCTGAACTGCCCCCATTTAAGGCATTAAGAAGAATCCCCTTTCCAGGGAGGAACAATATAAAAATTAGATTTCCAAGTTATTCAGACATTATAGTAGACTGGGTCTGATGAAAATCTGGTCTAAGGATGGAAGTTGAGAGCCTCTGAAAAGCCTGTGCCTATGCCCTCAATTTTGGAGGTGCTGAGCAGCTGCTGCTCGGTTCCATCTATACTGTTTGGCATAAATACACATCTGAAACAGAGAGAATACTAAAATGAAAGAAAATGTGCAATACCTTCTAACACATGGATATACATAGTTCCTAAAGTGAATTTGAATTATGTATGCATTCAAACCCACCTGTGGCACATCTCCAAATGAAATTATAACCACCTAAACTCTGGAGTTGCATGGAGTGGGGTTGAAGTTGGAATGATTATCCAAAATTATAACCAAAGGAAACCATAAAGCTGTCTAAGGATCTCATAATGCTCTGGAATGACTGGCAAAAGCCATCATCGATACCAGCTTGCTCTGACAGGGCAGGCTGTGAGGATGAAGAGCTGATTTGTGATTCAGAGTCTAGCTTCACTTTCTGATTCTCTTAATAGCTTCTTTTGTCCTGGATGGGTTACTTCATCTATCTGTGCAATAATTCAGTATTTAGAGAATGGAGAAAGTAAGATACTTGACTTTACCCACATTTTTCTGCCTTTTCACATGCATTGCCTGTTTTGATGTAAGCGCTTCAGGTCAGAGATCGTCCCTCACTCTGTTTTTAAACAGCTACAGTGTCTGATACGCCAAGACATGTGCTAAGACACACCCTCTGACAAACAAAAAATGACATTTCAAATGCCACCACTAACTCAATTTACAGCCTGCAGAGAACGAAGCAGTGAGGAGTGAAGTCTGCAATATGTCATATGGAGCAAATGCAAGTTCAATGCATGCTGTCATGGCTGAGCACCTGATTGTGGCTGGTGCTCTTCTCTGCTGCTCTGGCTCCATGCAAGGAATCAGAAGTCAGCAACTGTCCTCATGTACGTCAGAAGCAAGCAGAGGCACTACCCACCCTCCAAGCACAGGAAAATACAGTGCCTCATAAACTGGGAGGGAGGACAGACAGTATTACAGGTGGACTAGAAATAACAGAGCAAGCTTCATGCTGAAAAGCAGGGAATCTTTGTCATGACAACAGAGAGCTGTTAAACTATACAACATGCGCAGGGAATGTGAAGATAGGCAGTATACTGGCAGGACTGCAGCAGTGAATGATGGTTTATTTTTAACAACAGTTTCTAAAACAGGAGACGGTGATTTTGTTTGTTTGTCACTTTTTATTTCATCCAATCCTCTAGATGGATACTAGTTCCTTTTGCAAATACTTTTTTATTTATTATTGTTTCTCCTTAAAGCAGGGACTGCAAATGCTGTGATAAGCAGACTGAAAGGTTCACTTAGTTTCAACTGCAGTTTCCCTAAGTGCTTCTGTGTCCCCTGCTGAACTGGTGTTTTGTAATGCAGTGGAGGTGGAGATATTCCACAGCTATCCTCTTGCCTCCACCAGACCACAAAAGAACCATTTTTCATCTCTCTTCCCTTCATCCTTCCTTTCCTGTAAGGGGAGAAGAGTGACCAAGGAAAAAAGATGTACCATCACCTTCTTCAGGCCTTTTTGCACCAACTAAAATCTTGCAAATCTAAAGCATTAACTAAGCAGTTTCTTGCTTCGCTCCTGTCCCATGACCTTCAGGGTACATGAACACAGCTTGCTGTGGACTAACAAGCCACACAACAAACACTTCACACTATGGACTAACTTTGGGGGAGCAGAGGATCCAGAGCTGCAGCTCAGTGGTCTGAGGAAAAAGCTCTGCCAGTTTTTGCCCCTTAATAATGGGCAGTGAGCATAGAGGGCGAGCGTGACTAGGTAGGAGAAAACAGGCTATCTAGGGAATCATGCAACGCAAGTGCTGGGCTTTGCAGTCTGTAATAGGGGTGAGTCAGACTGAATTGCTGTGCTGCTATCTTGGTTACAGTAGATGCTAATTCAGCTGGTCAGGTAAAGTGTGCTTTTAGGAGGCTAATACGAGCAAGCATATTGAGGCTCTGGGACTCTTCCAGGCTTCATTGCTATTCTGCCTATCCTAAAGGGAAGATGTGTTTGTGAAACACAAATCCACAGCAGGATCTGGAACACAAGTGTCCTTTGGACTTTTCTGGGATGGGGTATAACATAAGACTTTGAGCTGTTTAGCAGATTAATGGGGTAGTTCATTCTTCTGTGGTGCTTTCAGAGGAAGCTGGAGACACTGCAGTGTGGAAAGTCTCAGTTTCAAACACGCACCTTCCACCAGCCTCATAAAAACATATGTGGAAACTTCTAAAAGACTGATTTCAAAAGAGGGAACCATTGTGATAGAATGACACTGCTCCCTACTCTGTTTCTTTAGGACCAGCAGGATTTGAGAGTTTCCTTAAAAGGACAAAGTGTCCAACCTAAAGCATAATGCAATTAACTCAAAGAGACTGACACTGGAGGACACTGGATCAGGACCTATGAGGCTTTCAGAGTTGTACCGATACACCTGCAAACTCTTAGCTGTATGGAGGGGAGAGAATGAGGTAGGAAAGAGGGGAAAGACTTTGTGCCTGCCCTTTCCTGAAGAGACAGCTGACGTGCACTAAGGAGGGAGGCAGTCCTCTGGGTGCTGGTGCATGAGACAGAACAGACGTGGCTCTTCCTTTGGTAGCTCTATCGACCTGCAGTGCTGACAGTGACAACAGCTAACAAAGCAGGTACGATGGCAGTATGTTGGGAGAAGACCCAGGGTGCCATTTTTAGGGTTAGTTTATGCTGATTGGAACTGTACTCCAGTCCTGTGGGACCCGACCCTTTCCACTGAGTTTTCTAGAGGGAGCAAAGGAGCAGAGGTGAGATTCTCAGCCGAGACATCAGAGCAAAGCTGTTCTCTGAAACGCTCTTTGTTGCCGTCTCTTCGCAAGCCTGCAGCCTCCGCTCCCTCCTCCCCTTCCCAAAAATAAAGCTCCATGATGTAAAAACATTCCTTTGGGGCTGGAGGTGGAAAAACTAGGACACCACAGTTCGAAAAACGCTCAACACTGCATGAAATATTCACTATCAACCGAAACAGGTTTACCCGGAGGAGGGTATGATGAAGAAGGAACGGGGAATCAATTTCACTGTCCTATGGTTTGTTATTCTGGCTGCTTCTTCTCCTCTCCAAATAAGCTAAGCTTTTTGGAAGCTTCTGTCTGACCCAATTCTCATTCCCTCACTTTTCAGTCCCTCTATCCTTCCTGTTTTATGAGCAAATAAACGTGCATCCTAAAGGCATCCTTGCCCAATCCTAAATACTGCTGTTCTCCTGAACAGGGCCCATAATGTAACAATTCATCAGAGAGAGCAAGAGAGCACACGTGCAGCTGAGCAATCCATCAGCTGAGCACCCGGGGATGGGAACTGAGAAGTGCCCCCTGGCTCTGGAAAGGGCTTTCCCTTTCCCTTTGCAGGGTCCCCCTCTCTGCTCTTCAAACACTGCACATCACAATCAGGTGTGAATCAAAATACTTCCTTCTATAACTGATTGCCAAGTTTTTTGCTCAATGCAAATGACAGGAAGAAACCTGGAAAACACGGAAAGCAGGAGAAAAGGCTTTGGTGACATATCAGCCTCATGTGCTTGCATTCTACCTTCTGCAGGTACATGTTTCAGCGTGTCCCCAGTCTGAAGCAACATTAACTGTGTGACTTTGCATCCAGGCATACAGGAAATTCAGCCACATCACCAGAGATACAGTGTTCCAAGCCATAATGAGGTGCTCATATAGTGCAATGGGAAAAGGGAGAAGATCAGTAGAGGTGATGGGAGGGATGACATGAACTAAATCTGTGGTTCCTTGTGGGTATCCTGGGATGCAAGATCAAGGTAAAACCAAAATGCCCAGGCTGAGCTCTAAGAGAGGAAGATGATGTCTTTCTGCCTGGGATAGAACTCCCAAACTCATAATGCCTGACGGGAACTTAATCCCCCCTAGGATTTTCAGCACTCAGTGCATTCAGACAACACATATGGGAAAGCACACATTTAATTTTTTCAATGAGCTCTCACAGAGAATGGGGCTTATACACAAAGTCCAGCTCCCATACATCAACAGCTTAAAAAAAAAAAGAAGCTACGAATGAAAACTAATCTGCAAAGAATACATTTTCCACTCAACCAAACCCCAAACACATCTTATGAAACAAAGGAACTCTTTAAGCGCTCCAAAGAGCACTTTCCTAATGGGAAAGAGCATGCACACCCAATACTTGTTCCACTACAAGTGAATAAGGAGCTGTATCTTTCTACTAAATGAGGGAAATCACAGAAAAGTTCATCTCACTTGATGCACAGTACCTTCTCCCACCCTCACAGTTGGAGCTACTTTTCTCACTTGTGTTGTACCCTTGATGGGATATCCCAGGCCATTCCTCTGAGACCTCTGAATAGGCACAATGGGACTCAATTTATAGCCAAAACAAGCAGCAGCATGTGCAACCTGGATGTGTGAAGTGGGCCCCAAGTTTACCAGTGTTATAAAAAACCACAGAATTTATTCACTCAGCTGAGTTTGGTCTTGTAATTTAATTCTTTGTACTGATAAAATCCATTTTTTTCCACATCTATTGATTATCGTTTCATTGTTCATATTTCGCTAATACCCCATTTAACACACACCTTTTTTTTGATACCTCTTAAGTACAAAACCAGTCAGTTCTAACCTCAGTGAGACTGGGAAAGCAGTTAAGGGTGGATCTTAGACTAGGGGTCTGGCTAGTCCAGAGGTTTCCCAACAGATGCCAGCAGCTGTTGCTTATGGAAACATACAAACAAACAGAGCAACTAAGGAATGAATCTTCTTTAGTTTATCTATCACTCTCTCCCTTCTAGCAATCAGTAAGGATCACTTGACCTGGACTGTCTATCCAAACAGCTCCCTAACTCTTCAATCTATACATGCTTTAGGCTCCCATTATTCTGCAGTTTCACAATGTGTTTTTGTTCATTTTAACCCCCTCTAACACAATCATGTAGTTATTTCCCATTCATTTTCGCAAAT
>JAWWTY010000156.1:16778959-16794546 GCA_035222235.1 Margarornis squamiger
GTGTTTTCTGCTCTGTTCAGTGAACTACACAATAAATGACTGTATATATTTGTATTTCTCTTTTCTCTGCAAGGACAGAGAAATCCTTTCCTATTCATTAATGGGAAGTTCCTAAATCATAATGTGTTAGCTCTCTTCACTCATGCTTTTCTAGAGAAGTAACCATTGGAAAGAAAAGAAGAATCTGTAATCAGTATCAGATTACAAAGGACTAAACGAATGGGTAACAGGTAAATGCCATGTCATAATGGAGGAAGAGGCCTGGTGGAGAAAAGTCACAGATGAGTTCATATTTATACCAGTGAATTAAGCTGATAAATATTTATTACTTAAAATGCTCAGCAATAAAGATCTAGCTATTTTTACTCCTTGCTGCTTGTATTTGCTTTTAGGAATAAAAGTGCCCTTTACGATATGAAAATTTGCTCTTTTACTTTAATTAAAATATTTGAGAACAGATCTTAAAGGGGTGTTCCATTTGAAAAAGGTCAGTTCTATGCTGTGCCCCCAGAGGGCTGCAGCGGGAGGTGCCATCAGTGCCAGCATCAAGGAAAGAGCACGGGTTGAATAGCAGCAGCGTATCTGAGGAACTGCACATCTTTGCTGTACAGACAGATCTCTTCAGACTAGACGCCTCACCAGGGGATGGTGTATTTGTTCGCTATAGAATGTCAGGAACATGAAGCAGTCAAATGGCCACTGTTCCATTCAAAATTACAGGATCTGCTAGATATAAGCAAGAAAAGCCTTACTACCTGCGTGAACCACTACACAGGCTGGTTCTGGAGGCTTCTGCAAGAAAAATCAACAATGCTCCCACGGGTTTACAAATTGCTTAAAGAGACACTGTCTAATTCCAACATACTCTGCAGAGCTTATTAAAATCCTCCTGGAGACAGCCACAAGCACAATTAGAGCTGGTTCCAGTAGCACACAGCTGCATCCTGTGATAAGCAGGGGACTGAGAGCATGGCAACACAATCTGACTCAGCCAAAACAGCTATCAGGGGGACTGATCACCACTATCCTCCTTTCTACTTGCAGCATGCTGTCACTGTGCTGGCAGTAACAAACTTCATAGGGAATAAGCACACCTGGGATAGGGCAGAATTTGGCAGGCACCTGGAACTCAGCAGATGTCAGGTGTTTTATACAGCATGCATTTTCCCTAGAAAGTCAGTCCATTTGGATAGACATTCTCTGACATAAACTCTGCTCTCTTCTACCTCCTAGCTGCATTATTTGGGAAGGCCTGGCCACCATTTATTTATTTATGAGGAATATTCTTTGAGAGAGGCTCTACACCCTTTTGTCTCCAAGTAAGAGTCATCACTGCATGTTCCTTCAGCAACAGCTGGTGGTTTGCCTTCATTCACTAACAGCAGACACAGAGGGCAAGCTGAGCTGCCTACCTTGAATTTAGGGCTACAACATTCCACCAGTCAAAGGGCCCAAAAACTTAAAATCACAAGAGTTCGGGGTTTCTGGGGCAGAAAAAAGAAGAGGGAAGGTGAGCAGATGGAAAATTACTCTCAGTCTTAGGGAAGGTCTCAGTGGATGGACAAAATTTACTTGATGGGTATGGGCCACACCACACCAACATTTCCTAATCATTTGGCTCCTTGTACTCTCGTGACAAGTCAATTTTCCAGGAAGGAAGAATGCATTAAATGCTACTAAATACAGTCTTTTGCTCACTGATTCCTTCTACATAAAAAAGAGAAATTATATGTCTGGCATCACCTAATAATATTTTAAGTAATACCTAAAAAGAATCTGAAGTGCAAACCTTGGGGGTTTTGTTTGCTCTTTACCTTTGAGTTGGCAACTTGTGACTCTCTGCAAACCAGAAATAATAATATTTAATTTGTAGGAGTGTAATACAGTTTCATTCATGAATTCTTCATAGGGTCTTGGTGGAGATTCATTCACAATGTCTTGCAAAGCACTGTGAAACTCTCTAGTGAAAAGCAGAGCTCAAAGAGTGATACAGGGGAAAAGTAATACACCAGATGCAAGACCTGGTTCCTTCTCTGCCTCTGACATTTAACTTTCATGTGATGCCAGATACACCACTTCACTCGATCTATCCTTTCATTGACTATTGAGATGATTAAGTTTTGGAGAAAGGATTTCCTATTTTTGTCTGTTTGTACAATACCTCATTCATGCTTCAGCCAAGCCTATGCAAAATAACAAAAAATAATTTCAAAGACTATTGTCTACCCTGTATGATTTTGTTAACGTGTTTGAGACAGAAAAGATACTAGATTAGTAAAATGTCAGTCAGAAAAATAGAAAGCCAGCCCCTCTGTAGCTGCCCAAGGAGAGCTCTGGAGATAAATAGCTCAGCTATTTCTAACTGGCACGTATTGTTTTATGGGATTATTAATGCCTGCTGCAAACTTGGCTTCCAGTGGGTGCCTTCTCTGGGATCAGTGGGTGTTCACAAAGCTTTTCCTTTGCAGAAGGTGTTAACAGCACTGCTTACAAGTAATATCCCCAGTGTCTGTATTGTCATGGGGATTTCTGCAGATGGCACACAGTGATGACTGTTAGTAATTTATTACCTTTCCTTGCTCTTCTTCCTTTTTTCCCCTCTATGCAAGCTCTTTCTAACATTGGCCCACCTTTCCTTTATCCATAGCAGGGAACCTGCAAGAAGCCTTGGCAAAGAAGGATGTGAGTCCAAATGAGATGGACAGAGCACCTCAGACAGGTGCACAGCTCAGGGGCAAGTGACAGCACGGCCTTAAGACAAATGCGTCAGCCCTGGATTAGATAAACTGGCAGCCAGCCGCCAAGATAAAGTGCCTGCCTCCGAACTCAGCAATGTCAATTGTCACAGTGAGGGAAGGACAGCGGGGATGGCACAGGCTGGTGAACACATGCAGGTGAACCAAATTGGACAGACAAAAAAACACGACAAGGACAACACACACACTAAACATACTTCACTCCTGCAAGCTCTGTCCTGCTGACCTTGGCCAATGATTAATGTTACTTTAGAGCACATGAAGGTTTGCTCTTAATATGAATCCCTCTGGACTGTAACTGGGAAAAATGCCGCTCAGGCTGCACGGGGGAACCTGAGAGGTGTGGAATGAATTTTTACTGCCATTTAAATAATTTTGTTTATGCATGAACATTATGTCTGAATTTCATGCTGTGCAACTTTCCTTCTCTGGACCAAATACACCTCCCTATTGCAAAACTAAATGGCACATTCAAATGGATCATGCAGCTTAAAGAAAGTGGAGAAAAACGTGGGTGGAGAGAGTAACTGTTCAAACATGAAAGAGCTTTTCTTACCTGTTATTATTCCTGACAGGTTAAGATACATGCACCAAGCTATTTGCAAGATGCAAAGAGACCATATCTTAATTTATCAGAAGAATTTGCAAGATGTGAGTTGTTGGGAGATTTGGGATTTCAGTGAGAGGAGTGGGAAGGACTGCAGTAAGCTGGTAAATGACACCCTGGAACTACAGGACCGAACTTATGGAGAGGTTTCTGATGCAGAGCCTCATGTAAGGCCATAAGAGAAGCTGTTTGAAACCAATTTGGGCATGTCTGAACTACACTGTGCTGCTTAGCTCTTGCTAAATCCCAAACTGACCAAATCTGCCAGAATATTTCAAAGGAAATAACAGCACTGGGTCTGAAACTTCCTTTTTACTTTCTTTTCTTCTGGAGATTTGCTTATAGTTGCTACAGTGGTGGTATCTACTCCCTTCCCTTCCTCCTTCCCTTTTTTACTTCACAACTATAGGTAAATCACAGAGAGCTGTCTATTGAGTTCTGCTCAATATATTTCTAATTCATCTCATAGTCTCCCAACAGTCCAGTCAAATCTGGGATGCCCCAAATAGTGAAGATCAAATCTTTAAAGGATGCACCAAGAAAAAGCATCTTGAGCACAGCATTCATTCAGTAAACTCCAGTCACAGCTGGTCACTACCTCCCATGCAAACATGGCATGTGCCTGGCCTGAGACAAAACCTGAGCATGCTTTTCCCTAGGGAGTGCTGCCATCATTTTCTGTCACCATTCTCTACGTGCACCTGGGCACTACCTATTTACACCAGTTGGCACTTCCAGTCATCCAAATATTTCACATAATTCATAAGCCTAAAGCAGTAAACACCCACCTTCCTGCCATTTATATCTTTCCCCAGGAGAACTCAGCTCAGACACAGCATTAAGGTTTCTGCTTTTTACCCAATTTTCCAGCTGGGTTAACTGAGGCATGCCAAGGTCAAGTGACTTGCCCAAGGCCACACAGTCATCTGCTTAGCCATCACTGCATCCCAGGCACTGCCAGTCCTGCGGACATTTGCTTCAGCCACCGGACCATGAGGTTTCCCTCTGAGTTGTCATATGTGGC
This sequence comes from Margarornis squamiger, assembly GCA_035222235.1. Classification (NCBI taxonomy): domain Eukaryota; kingdom Metazoa; phylum Chordata; class Aves; order Passeriformes; family Furnariidae; genus Margarornis; species Margarornis squamiger. Next base: position 16,783,347 of record JAWWTY010000156.1, read on the forward strand.
ACACAACACCTACAGGCTAGAGGAATCTTTGTCTTTGACTTCCAGCTAGAAGAGGTGCAGGAAGAGAAGGAAAAGAGGAGGAGGCAGTGTGGTGGGGATGTAGCTGTAATAAGGACTGGCGCAGGTGTGGGAATTCTCATTTAGGAAACAAACAGCTGCTCTTGGTGACAGACAGAGCCTATAGCTGATCAGCTTCAATAAGAATGGCACTTAAGCATGCATCAGAGCCTTGGACAGGCAGACCCACGTAGCTTGCTAAAGATTCACCTTTCACAGCCCCCAGAAGAGCCTCAATGGGAAAACAGGTTTAGACTGTGCTGGGGACTACAAATGGCTGACCTCAATTCACATGAAAAGTAGCTCCCACAGAGAAGAGAGAGGTACAAACTGCATCGTGCTGCAGCTATGGGTTTTATTAGCAATAAACATATTGGAAGAGAAAACTTCACAGATTGTACGCAGAGACTTGTGCCTTTTTGGAGAAGTTCAGCTAAATACATTCCTCCATTTATTTAAAATACATAGAGCAAAACATGTCAAATAAATAGGAGGAAGAGTGGCACACAAACTAAAGTCAAACCCACTCTGCTCCAAGCAGCATTCCCTTGTACCTTATTCCCTCTCCCCAAGCCCCGCAACACATTACAGGAAGAGGCCTGTTCTCTCCTTAAGATAAATAGCGTTGTGGTCCAAAATAGGAGTAGATTTACTAGGGGTTGTAATTGCAACTCCAGTCCCAACCCTTTCCTTCACCTGATTAGCACCTCCCATTGTGCCTTCTGTGCTCCCAGGCACATGATGCAGCTGCAATCACAGGGTTGCACTTACTGTGAACTAGGAATGTGACAAGATCAGGCTCTGAAACGTACCATAAAAAGCCACTCACAATTGGTAGGGTTTATGCTCCTGTACTTTTGAATTTGCCTGTGATTTCTTATTGGGGCTGGATTTAGTTTTGTAAAGCAGGATTCTTTCTCCTGTAGAATTTACAGATAAAGCACATTCCCCTCACATCTACATGTCTAGTTCTTTCTCTACAAAGAAAGAAAATTTTAAAAGAAATGAGTATTCTCACATTGTTCTGAACAGGTAGTGAACTAAAAACTCTTTCCCCAATCTGCAGAAGCTTGAAAAGGTATTAGATTCTATGACATAAAAAACAAATTCTTGGTCCAGAATGAGATGTCCTACGTGTGGAGCTAGTTCTGAGGTGTTGCAAGAAGCTCATTTTTCAACAGCTATTCCAGCTAGTTTCCTTATCTACACAAGTCCTATAGATAACCTCACAAAATTTCAAACAAGAGAAATACTAATCTTGCTTGCCACTGTGCACAACCGTGATTAAAATATAGACCTCAGAGCCAAGACTCTAGACAGGTTTCTTTTTTGACCTTCAGAAAAGACAAAAATTCCCCCAACCTTCTGCAAATGAGCCACTACTAAGGGCCATAAGAAGCTTAGGCTGCTAACACCTCCCTCTTACCTCCAGTGGTCTGTCACCTGTACTTGCATCCAACACACCCCTTTATTCCTTCTTTTAGTCCTTCAGCAGAATCAACCCAAGTGAAATCTGTGCCTGCACTTCAGCCACTCCCATTCACTGTCCAGCATATCAATTTAAACTGCAGCTTATAGTAAGCTAATATGCCTGATGAACCTACTCTTCTGCCAGCTCTGCAATGGGAAATAATAATGAGCAGTAAGAGGATGTTAGTATCTCAAACCACTGCAGCTGTTTGCTTAGTGATGCAGAAGGTCAGAGCCCCTGGTCCCCCTTGGTGGGACAGTGAAGAGTAGGCTCTGACTGCAGTTTGGTGAATTGGATTATCAGGAAAAAATTCTAGAGAACATTTCTTTTCTCCCACGCTCAGCTTCTCTGTCTTGAGCAGAATATCCTTAAAAATCAAACACTGATTTACCACAGTATGGATTCATGAGAAAAAGAGAAGAGCTGAGAAGCAGAAGTTTAAGACAACATGCCAAAGCCAAATGCCACCAAAAGCAAGAGAAGAAATCTTCATTCCTTCTACGCTGCACAGTCCATGAGCAGCAAGGGAGAGCTTGCAGTCCTGCTGATTGCTACCCTCATCTTTCACACTATGAGGCTGTTTCTGCATGTTTGGTTATTATTTCACTCAGTGCTGGCCACTAAACATTTAAAATAAAAGAAACAATTTAAAAGAAGAAAGACCAGGGTTATGACTTAGAGGTTTAGGCCAATAAGACTGGGCATCAGGTTTTGGCAACAGCCTTTACCTGAATGCATTACAGCACCTCTGGCTACTCCATTATAAATGCCTTGTTGCATGGCTGTAACACATGTACAGCCTCTGTTGGAGTAAATCATACTGAGAGTGGAAGTGAATTTTCAGTGACATAAACAGGCATGCGATATTCCCTCTGTAATCGTGTGCTCTACAGTTGCTTTTCCATCTTCAGAAAGCTTGTGCATGCTTCTCCTTCCTGCTTTTTATTTGTTTTGTGGGTTTTTTTGTTATGAGATACTTTTAAGTGAGATTCCTTTATATAGGAATAAAGGAGTCAAACAATGCCTGTGCAGAATCTAGTGGTCACTTGGTTCACTAAGTCTGTGCCCCTTTTTATCTGGTCTTTCTAAAGATCACCAGGCAAAGATATTTTCTCATTGTACAAGGGATTGCATTATTTTCTGTGCACAGCCACTACTTACTGTGAGAAGAGGGGCATACACTTCATTATTTACCTCCCCTCTCCTGCTTTAAAATGTTACAGTCAGCTAATGAGAAGGTAAACGATATAACCAAGGCAATACAGAACACAAACTAGAGACAGTGAATATAAACCAGCAACTAATATGAATGGTTTTGCTAATAATGTTTCTGAAAAACTGCTTAATCCCCAATGTGTCACTGTAATGCTGACAAACAGATTCATGGAAGCTTCACTAAGTTCACAAACTAGCATCCTGATCATGAACCTGGAAGCAGACACCAGACCTAAATTCCTTTGAAATTAATATCATAACCAAACTTGCTGAGGAATACACTTCAGGGCACTCTGCATTTAGGTCAGCATAAAAGACAAAAGATGCTAAAAAGGCATTTCCCATTTCACAGTTCTTCTACCACCAGCACAGCTGAAAGCCATGGGCATACCTATACTACCTAAATACTAGAAATACATTGTTTATCTCACTGATTGCCAAGCAAGAAGGAAATCTGGTTGTATAGAACTCTCAATACCAGCCTGTAGATCTTTGAAATTAAGATGGAAAACAGCATGGAAAGTCTTACCAAGGGAAAGCAGAAATGCATTTCCTGGAAGCTGGGTGCAGGCAGGAAGAGACCTTGGTAGTGCACTCAGACTGTGCACAAGAACTTGGAGCATGTAACTGGCTGCAGTGATTTACAGACTAGTACAGCAGTGGGTGCAGATTACAGTGGTGCTGATAGAGGCAGAATAACTCCTGGAAATGAGATGCCAGCCAGTACACAGCAAAAGGCTGATGAAGGCCCCTAAAGTGCTTCAGATTGGAAATTACATCCTCCTCCACTGCATGAATAATTGTTTGGTTTCCATTAGGATCCCTCTCAATTTCTATCACAGTTTTGTGGATGTACAAACAATGCTTTTTTCATAACATGGACAGTTCCTCTCTCCCCTAATGGTCTTGGTTTACCTTTAGTGTCAAGAGGCAAAGTATTTCCTGGCAGCTGGTTATAAAGTCAAGAAAATACAGTTAATAATAAAATGGAGTAAGAGACATGGCTCAAATAGAAACACAATGATCTGGAAATTAGCTCCTTTCCCTGCAAAGTGTCTAGCTCAAGAGCTCAAAGAATAGATTTGCAGATAAACAGATTTTAATTCCTAAGGCTCCTTGAAATTAAGAGAGGTAAAATTTGTGTGGACAGTCTGCAAGCTGTGAGGCAAAGGCTGTGCTTGGAGCACAGTCATTCAGCTGACAGGTAATTTTTAATGCCACCTATTTAAAAGTACTTTGCTATGAGATATGTTGGTGTCTCCCAAGATTACTTACCCTTGAAGATTTGAGGACACACGACCTGTTTAAGGAGGCAATACTCTTATTCTGTGTTGGAGTGTTTTTACAAGCGACTACCATATTTGAACTCTCAATCTGAGACCTTGTTGAAGAAAGTAGCTTTTGGACTGTGTGACTGAAATGCAACACTAGAAAACTTCTGTAGAGATGTCAGGCTTTCAAGGCTGAACCCAGTGGAGAAAAGTACACTTCCATTTGAGATGACACGAAGATAGGAAGAGAGGGAGCGCAGGGCTCTGTAGAGAGACTTCCTACCTTAAGTGTGTTTCTTTCTACTATCAGAACTGTGGCACAGAGCTGGCCACCACCGTACGGGCCTGTGCTGTGGCACATACAAAGTTAAGGAGTTGACAGCATGCCTTTGCACCAACTATAAAGTCTACTTGCATAGAAAGGTGGCAGTACACTGCTGGATTCTCATCCCAAGCTTTGACTTCTGCTTCCACTATCGTGGCTAATCCAAAGACATAATAAATTTACTAGAAAGAGACTAATTTTTCTTTGTATGTACTCATATAAAAATGTAAGTACTGCAAAACTTGCTCTGATATCCATCAGACCTGAACTTCCTGCCTAATCAATTTATTCCTGCTCATGTTGACGGGATTAAAACTTCTGCCCAAGCGCAGGAACTGATTTTCAAAATACCAAAACCAATTACTGAAATACCTCTCCATACCCCAAAATTACAGCAAAACACAGGTGCTAAGAAGAATCATTTGTTAATAACAAGTCAAAATTTCTTCATACTTCGAGACAGAGGGACTACAAATGCTGCTTTTGTAAGAAGAGTTTTTCAACAGAGGCTAAATAAAAAAATAAATTACAACTAACCACCACCATTATGTGTTCATGCAACATAGCCAGAATGAAACAGATACAAAGAAATTAAAAATAAATTTCAATACTATAAATTAAGAGATGCCACAGAAGGTATGCAAATTGCATGCCACAAGGTCTTGTTTTTTGTTTACAAAGAATGTGTTTTCAGTTTGACGGAGAGGAATCATTATGGAGGGAATTTGAGGCATTTTAAACAGCAGAAGCACTCATTAAGTATTCATTTTTAACAGGAAGACTGAAAAAAAAATTCAAATTAATGAGCAAGATGAAGTGTGGGGGAACTTTGAAGATGACAGCTTCTTGCTAAAAAAAGACACACTTGATATTAATCACAAGCAGTTCACATACATGGATTACCCCCAACTCCACTGCCACAATGTCCAGGACTAATTCACAGCTGCTTCACATTCACTTCATGTTAGGCTACCTGGCAAAGTAGGCAAAGCTCTGTGTGGCCCCTCAGACACTGTGGTAACAAAGATAAGGAATAAATCACAAGGCAAAAGACACAGCACAACCCGTTTTAAACCCAGGTGATTAAATGTATCTGCAGTAGCAACCATGGGAGACCCTCAGGAAGAGATACAACTCTACCAAAAGTCTATACCAAAAGCTCGAAATGACTAAAGCAATTTCTGAGTAGAAAAGCACAAGTATTCTTGCTGTGCCACTATAATGGATTTTCTGTAAATAAATGAATTTTTCCTGGGCCAATTTGTATCTGGCACATTAAAACACTATAGGACCTTTTACCCTTTAAAAGTCTGCCTGGTTTAAGACCTCAGGATCTGGATATCAGATGGATCTCAAATATCCTTTCCTATCCCTCAGTAGGAATAGGATGGAAAGGAGAAAAAACCAAGTTGGTATTCTTCAAACACACAGAGGCCAGACTACTCAATTGATGCCTAATACACAAGTTTTAGAAAAGTCAATATTGTGCAGCTGTCAGTTTATTCTTCAATATCCTCCTGCAGCAAAATAAAGTTGTGATTGTCTGTAAAAAAATGTGTTTGTTTCTTTTAAATGCTCATATTCTTGATGAAAGGTCTGGGGAGGGGAGTGGGGTTCAATTCAGACTTGCTATAAAAAGGGGTCATTACAAAGCTCAGATGCGGGCAAGCCTTTGCTCTCTCTGGATCTCTTAGTTTAGATTTAAAAAATTGGATCTGGAAGAGAAAAGGCTTATCCAAGCTGAACTGACCCTTGCAGTGGTAGTGCAAAGAGCATTCTGGGCAAGTGTGAAATGCCTGGGACAAAGATGAGCAAAAGCATCAAAGCAGAAGTTACTCGAATGAAGAAGGAATAACAGAAGTTGCATGAAGACGTTTGAGGGAATGAACATTTGACTTCGGTCTCATTTGACACAGAGAATGTTCCAGAAGATTACCTCACCCTAAACATTTTTCTCACTAATGTGCTTTTCAGTGTGATGTTCCTCTGTATTTGACCATTCCAGTGTCTCCTGTGAGTTCTTTTTATCTCCTGACTCGGCAGAACACCGTGCAGGAGGGACACCTTTCTGAAAATGATGGCCAAGTCTGTTCCAAAGTCCACTGAAATCAGTGGAAAGACTCTCAGAATTTAGTGAGCTGTGGCAGGCCTAGATAAAGCCCAAGCTCATTTGGAGGAGAACTAAGAAACTTCCATGCTGGGCAGAGATGTCTCAGCTAGCTCCAAACAAGCTGCCTAATGAGCCCAAGCTGAGCGCTGCCCTGACATGGCTATACTGTTTCTGTCCCCACATGGGCACATTCACAGCTAACTTAGGTGTCTCTGCATGACCCTGTGTTGCATCATGCAGACATACCCTAGCTGCTTTGTTGCTTTCCTTTGAAATTACAGCAGCAGCAACAGAAGAGGCAGTTTAAAATTACAGGATTATTTCTTATTAATATTTGCCCCTTTAAGGTTTGGCAGCTTCAACAACCATATATGAAAATGGGTTGAAAATACTGCATGAGAATTCTCCTTTAGGACTCAGTTGACCCAAATACACAGTTCTCTTGCTCTGAATTCCCCTGTATGGTGCAGGGAGATAAACTGCTCTGTTTTCTCTTTCTCTCTTGCCTTTTTTTTTTTTTTTCTTTCTTTCATAATGCTGCATTGCAGGACCACATTTTCTGATTATCATGCAGTATCTTATTTTGTCTGTCCTTTTCTCAAATTAAACAATTTGAGTACTCTGAGGAAAATCAGGAAAGATCTGTCTGCTGCTCTGAGGGGATAGGTAGTGCCTTTCTATAATAGGTCAACTTAAAAGCATCCACAGTCAGAACAGTGGTTGCACTTCAGGGGACTGCCAACATGACTGTATCAGACACCGGCATGACAACATGTGACTAAAAAAAGCCACGACCACAGAAGTCCCCACTGTCGACGCAGTGACAGCATGAAAACACAGTTTTCACTGGTTTAGCTTGCCTTGCGCAGGGTGAGAGGAACTAGCAAGGCTCCGTTCCCAACAGCAGTGCTGAGCTGGTATTGCATAAGCATTTTTACAGTGAGGCTGGCAGAGATTTAAAAAAACCTCCTCTTGCTCCCTGTTGAATATTTGTAGACAATTCTGCATACCCAAATGACACAAACAACTCCTATCATCCTTGCAGAGTAAGCACAGCCATGACAGAAGGAGCAATACCTGCTTTGGTTCTTCTATCATCCATAAAGCTAACCAACTAACTTTCAGGTGCAACAGCTTTATCTCCAGGTACCTCTACCAAGTGAGTGAGTTTCTGAAACTAGCAATTAGAAAATCCTTTTTCTCACTTGCAAGCTTGGACATATTTGATCTACAAGCCATGAAGAAAAAACAAACAAACAAAGAAACAAACAAGAAAACCTAAAATACCATTGGTTTTTACAGACATATTTAGAAGCAAAATCATACTGCAAAATTGGCTCTTCCAGCTCCTCAGGAAACCTGCACAAGCATCTAAGAACTGCAAGAACACTCAAGGTCATAGGCAAGCTCTTTTTGGAGAAAAGATGCCTTCTGACTATGGTGCTAAACTCTGCAAAGTAGAGAGGGTATTCAGATGAGATGACTGGGAGATGCCTAAATCCAATAGCAAGCTCAATGAATATTGTACATAAATAAGAGCTTTATTGAGCCCTGTCTCTGAAAATCATATACAACAGGAGAGTTGGAATGGGAGAGCTGGTTGATGAATCACTATACATCAGCACCAAGCCTACTCTTCATTTTGGCAAAGTATGCTTACTCTAAGACCCCAAAGCAATTGAGTGATAGGAAAGCACATATATAACCCCACATCAGTATAGAAAAGGAGAAAAAGGCAGTATTGGTTATAGGTTACTTCTATCACGCTAACTCTTTGCTGGCTGCTTATTGCATGAGGTTTACCAGAACAGGAAAAGACCATGTGGAGAACAATTCTCAACACTGTGGATACTGCCCACGTATCCACATAGTTCTGGCTGAAACTCCTAAAGTCCCATCTCAGCATGTTTCAGGATTGGTAAAAAGGCAGAAGGTATCTGAGAGATAAGAGCCTTGAGGTCTCCAAAGTTCTAGGCTGGTGTCTCACAGCATACCACTCCTCCTCCAGCTCAAGCTCAGGGCTCCTCTGAAACAGAGAGCACTGCCCTACAATAACATAAAGTACAGCTGTAGACAACGGGAAGCTCTGCAGATAATAAAACAACGACCTGTTTCTTGCATCTGCTTTGTTTAGTTTTCCTACGAAATGATACGCTGGGCCAGACTTTGAGTTATGCAACCTGCAGTTACTCAGCTGCCAGTTGGCTTCGACAGAAAACATCCACAGCAGAGACTTCCCAAGCTGCTCAACACTGTGCAGAAACAGAGCCCTGGGATACAAAAGAATGGAAGAAGGGACCCGTCTGAGGTTAATAAATGAGGAGGGAAAGCCACAAATTAAAGAAAACTCACTACAGGAAAATGAATGGTAATAAAACCTCACAAGAGAATAGTCTCCAACAACACTGTGAGTCTCAGATAGGATTGCCACATTAAGCCCAAACAGGGTAAAAAGGTTTCTGGTAGCCCAATTAGTCACTCACAATATTTCTGACATTGTTGTGACATGAAGAACTACTTGGAAAGTCTGATCTGTTATTCGTACAAAAAAAAAAGAGTAAGGCTAGCAGAAACGGGTGAAACAGTCTGTCATTTAAGTACATCATTTGTTCAACTTCTAGTGGAAGGAGAGTGAAAAGGAAAATCATGGAAATTAGCTGTGGATCTGTTATCAGACAAGAACCAGAGCCCAGGACGAGACAGGAAGCAGATTTCTCCTGTTTCGTATGGAGACAGGGATACTGTAACAAAGCCATTTCAACTTGCCTGCCATCTTACTCTCCAAGAATGAGGCAAAAAATAGTCTCCTTCTGTTTCAAAACCAGATCCTGCACAGTCTCCCTACCAGCAGCTCCAAGTTTTCTAAACTAAGAAATAGGTTATAATGTTGAAACCCAGGAGTCTTAACATGCAAACAGAAAACCAGACCCATTTTCCACTCATCCTAACTCACCATCATAGGAAATAATATAGAACAGAAATGCATTAAACTTGCAGATATTTAAACCAAGTTTGATTGCAGGACTGGGGAAATGCAAAAGCAGGGGAAGAGAAACACACAGAGCATAAGGTTCAGAGGCTAAACTGCTCTGGGAAGAAGAAAGTTCAGTGTTTGTCTATGATTAAGTGGTTGATTTTGCGAAGTCGGGCAGGTATCAAGAACTGGTTAATTGAGGGCAAGAGAGAGTAACAGTACAAAGTGAAAACAGAGCAGTAAAGGGGAGAAAAATAGCTGCCACAAAGTCTGTTTTCCCTTGAGTTTTCTAGTTATCATTTGAGGATAAATATACTTTTCAACTAACCTATTCTGTGGAGCTAATTCACTGGAAGTGCTGGGAATCCACTAATACTGTTGCCAACTATGCCCAGCAGTTGATGAGTCTGTACCTGTGTAGTGTCCTTTCCGATTTTGTACTTAATAAAAACCAAAATAAGCCTGCCATGACGAAAGCATAGTACGCACACATTTAAACATACCTCACAGCAGATGGCCAGTAGACATCCCAAAGCAAGTGCCAGACTTATCAGGACGTGTGTAACAGCAAAGAGGAATGAAAGGCACATTCCTGTACAAATGTAGGAAAATGTGCTGCCTCAGGTTTTGAAGTTGTGGATGGCTAAAGGACAACAGCCCCTATGATAAAATCATGTGATCTTTGCTGCCTCCAAAGCTGGCTTCTTACAAAACAGCTGCATGTCCTCCCCAGGAACTGAGGCTACGTAGATAGCATCAGCTATGACATGCTGTGCATGTTTTATGCTGCAGTGTATTTTAGGAGTCACATTACAGCCCCATGTTAACCTGCATGTTGCTTTTTTGAAGTCACAATTTCTAAAGTATTTGTACACATTTACAAACAACTGATTAATACTTCTTCCACTTCTCCTCCAGTTTTCTGATCCATGCATTTTTGCAACCGTACTGTACCAGCACGCCCATCGGGTGAATTCAAGTCTATGGGAAGAGACTAACAAACCCATGCAGTCCATGCCCTTTGGTGCTTTGAGTGAGACGTCAAGATACCACAGAAACCTCTGTGTTTCTTCTCACATCACTGTGGCACACACAGAAAGGAAGGTGCCCAGAAGCAAAGAACATTTAGTATAATGACTCAGATGGGTGGTCAGCAGTTTAAACCAGCCACTTGATATTACTATAATGAGGATTCAGTTTAACAGTTGTTCTGCATGCATGAAAATCCCTCCCATCCCCAGGAAATCCCTTAAAAATAAAATGAAGTAAAATAAAATCATCTGTTTGAGAAGAAAGAGGTTATAACTTAGAAAATGCACAAAATGGGTAGATCAAAAATGCCTATGGGTGTGTAAAATTTATTTATCATAGCAAGAGGATCAGGGAACCTCTGAGCTTTATCTCAGGGATGACACAGCATAAATAAAACTCCAGGGCTAAATTCAGACTTGCAGAAATCAGCTGCAGTTCCTCTGAATCCAATCAGAATAGAATCCTCTTATGATAACTCTGAGCTTAGACCAGTATGTTTTATGTGCATTTTGAGCCACAGAAGTCTTGATTGAAAATTAATGAAAGTTACTTCCATGATGAGCAGCAGAATTACAGAATCACAGAATATGCTGAGTTGGAAGAGACCCACAAGGATCATCAAGTCGAACCCTTAGCCCTGCACAGGACCATCCCCAGGAGTCATACCGCGTGCCTGAGAGTATCATCCAAATGCTTCTTGAACTCTGTCAGGCTTGGTGCTGTGACCACTGCCCTGGGGAGCCTG
>JAWWTY010000156.1:16799505-17048343 GCA_035222235.1 Margarornis squamiger
GTGGTCACAGCACCAAGCCTGACAGAGTTCAAGAAGCATTTGGATGATACTCTCAGGCACGTGGTGTGACTCTTGGGGATGGTCCTGTGCAGGGCTAAGGGTTTGACTTGATGATCCTTGTGGGTCTCTTCCAACTCAGCATATTCTGTGATTCTGTGAAAAGCCTAGAGGATTTCTTAGGAACAGACTTGAGATTGAACCAGGTTAATACATGTTGATATTACTTATTTGCCATAGTTATGCCTGCATCTGAAAAATACAGATGATAAAGAATGTCTGTGTCCTGGACCAACAGGAAACCTAAAAGGAGAAAAAAACAACTACAGAGCTGCACTGTGTTGTGTTACATCTTGCACCAGTGCCATTTTCTCACCACTTTCCTACTGAATGTACAGAAGAAGAGGTACTTGGGACAGCTCCAAACAGTATAAGAACGTTTCTGCCTGTGGTATATACGCCAAGAACAGGAACAAGTGATCCTGTTTTTTAGGCCAGATCCTTCTTCTTGAGTGTTGACAGCTATTCACCCCTGCCTTACCAAAATGTTCTAAAACCAGACGTTGAATGTGTTAGTTTTAGAATAAGCTGGAGCATCACTCCCAAATTTCCAGAAAGGACAATGATTTTGGTTGCTTCATCGAGCTTTCACTAAGCATTCTTGAAAAAGCCAGTCTGCACCCCAGAATTTCTTGCCACTTTCAGAAGTCCCTATTTCCACCAGGCACAATGCATGAGACAATTGCTGCATACTGAGAGACCGCAACAGATGCAGAACTTCAAGATTAAACTCAATTTCATCTTCCCTATGATTTGTAGAGAATTACAGTAACATCTCCATTATCCCTCACAACAAAGAGCCTTTGCTACCTCCTCTCCACGCAGCTGCAGAACACATCATATTCCATTACACCACAAGGTTCAAGAATACCTGGTGTTGTGACAAAGCAGTGATTGCTGCTCTCGCATTGCTGAAAAATCAACCATGGCATGACTGCAGTTTTGTAACTGCATGGTAGCTGGACCACAAGAGCATGGGCTTGAGCTCTCTCAGTATTGGCATACCTGGAAGATTCTCTTGGAATTGGACAGGAAAAACCATTTTGAGCTAAAACTCTGGAGTCTCCTCTACATGTGGTGTGTGCATCCACAGCAGGGGAAGGCAAACAATGGTTTATTGCTAGAGGAGTGCTCTTCATGAACAGACCAGTGTATTAAATACATGTTAACTGAGGGTATAGCATTTCAGGATGCCAGAAGGCAAGTCAGCAAGTTCAAAGGTAGCACCTGAAATGCCCAAGTATCTAAAAACCTGCCATTAGAGAGACTGACATGCTCTGATAGCAGCAGAGCAAACCCATGGCAGAGTGCACTGAGCTCCATCTGATAGCTCTGGAACTAACAGTTAATTGCACTGGGATTGAGCCTTCCCAGATTTTTCCTAAACTTGTGCCAACTACTTAATAGCACAAACTGCAGGGAATAGGCTGAGTGAGGCCTGGTTTATACCTAACAAATGATCAGCAAAATGTTCACGTTGGATAGAATCATGCAAAACAAACAGAAAGAGCCTGTATCCCCCTAACTGACAGCGCAATGCCAGTCCTTGGCTCTCAGCTGTACCAGATAATATCGATTAAGTGACACATTTTGTCTGAGCTGGGAAACTCATAAACTAAGGAGTGCTAAGAAATGCTTCTTACAGAAAGGTAGTGCTGCTGTACAAGGCACCACCCAGTTGTTCCAGCAAAAAATTAAGATAATCTTTGAACAAAGTCTTTGTTCAAATGGCTTGCCTGCTATATTCAGGGATGGACTACACTCCTTATCTGGGATGGATCAGTATATTGATATTTATGGTGTTTATTGTGCATGATACATGCAGGGTGAAATATTTGAACCAACGTGGTTTCAGTCAATCTACTCAAGGACTGATGTCCCATTACTGCTAGAGCCCTTTTGATGTAATGCTGGTTGTCTTTCCAAGAGGAAAGAAAAAAATAATTAAAAGGTTTACAGGCAAGATTCTGGAATATGAAATACAAGCCAATGTAAAATGGTGTTGGAAGCCTTTTCATCTGCAACCCAGGAAAAAAAAGTGTTTAAGACAGAAAAGAAAATATACAACAACCTAACCACACCTGCCAACTTTGCCTTGGTTCTTAATGAAATCACCCTGCAAAGCACATGCTGTGTTGCAGTTCTGAGACCCCAGAACCTTTCTGCTCCTAAACTGTTTACAAGCTTTTGCAACAGCACTAAGGAAACACCAGCATGGCAGAACCATGAAAACAGGATATAACGCTCTCTAAAAAACCACAGAGTACATCCTGGCACAATGCACACTCATTCAATTCCACCACATGTGGTGGGATAAGGAATGACTAAAAAATTCACTGTTGCTCTGGTGCTTATAGATATGTGTTTCAAATGGTTCAGTCAATATTGCATTCACACTGCTGACTGCATCTGAGTTTCACTGAGTTTTGCTCTCAGTCCAGGAAGAAATTTTGTGTGGAAAGAAAATTATTTTCTATAAGCAGCTATATAACTTAAAAATCTTTCTGCAGTTCAGGTCAGAAAACATGCCTCCCTAACTCCTTTTTTTGCTTAAAAGATTTGGAAAGTGATTTAGTCCATAATCCAAAATGAAATTCCTATGTGTAAATGTGGCCAATTCTACCTATGGCTCAATCACAACCCACTGTAGTGTGGCATCCTCTACTCTCTGCAGATGGGGATAAGTTTCATCCTGTACCTCTTCAGACTGATTAATTAACCACAGAACAGAACTGGTTGAAGTGCTGGTAGAAGTCAATTAAGAGGTTTTGCTCATCAAAGATCAAAATCCAATGTTTTTTAGCATTTTTCATCAACCTTCAGTAAGTCGGGGAAAAAAACCAAATGTAGTGAAGTTTTGAATGCACCAAAGAACCTGCAGCTCCAGATGGAAAAACTGCAATCTTCACCAGACTCGTGGTTCCCATCTGGAGTCAAGAGAGACCACAGATGCAAATGGCTCTGCTACAGAGACCACCCAGGCTGGGGGAGTTTGAAGCTTCAGGTTCCCAGACCAACTGGGTCTCCAGCCAGTTGGAAATTCTGGAAATACTGTAGTATCTGATGAGGGTTTACAAGCTCTGCATGCCAGACTCAAGATATTCAAACTCCACACCCCATCTATTCAAGACTGAGGCTGGAAGCTCACCTTCTTCTGCGGTTCCCCTTGCCTTTCAGGATAACTCTTACTGGTTGTCCTCCCAAAAAAATGAACATCAAGCCTGACAACAGCTGAGGATCCCTGTGCTTTCTACCACTCCCCCATGTAGTGTAGGGACACATCTGTCTACCTGGGAATGCTGGGTCTGCCCCACAGCTGTGGACTCTTCGGAGCCTTTCTCTAGACTTCCTACATCTTGGCTTGATAATCTAAGGATCAGAGGCAGTGAAAGTCCCTGCAGAGGCAGGACTTTCAGGGTCTCTGCTCTGTAGCAGGCAAGCAGGACTCCCTAACAGCCTGCTACTAATGCCGAGAGAGTTCAAAAGAAACCTAGCCTTTGATATATTGGGAGTTCACTGAGCCAAAGTTATTTCAGAGAAAACATTTTAGTGAATCAGCGTCTTTTGATAAAACTAAGCCTTGGCAATGGAAGAGGAGAATTCCCAGAAGCTTCAGTAGAGAAAGCTGTCTGAAGTCTAGCTATGGTCAGTCTCATCCCAAATGCAAGGACAGTGCAATTACAGTGGACAGAGGTAAAGACAAACAGAAAGCGGTTTTACGGGCTAATTATAGGCAGTAGCTTCACAGGTAGATAAGGACTGGACTGCTGGCACATTTAGACATCTCATCTCTGGGAGCAGTTACTACCCATCTAGGCATTATGATTGTGATCAAGTGAAATACATGGAAAAAGCACTCCTTGACTTCATCTAGCTCTAGTCTGGGCTCATGAGGGTCATTTATTGGTGTATGAGCAAGGCAGCACACAGGGTTGGTAGACTGTCTATATCTATGTGTTTGCACACATAAGGCTGTGGGTAGAGCATGTTGGGTACAACAGAGGTTTGAGCCAGACTGCTATAATACAAATTAAAAGTAGGGTGGGGAAAATAAGGCCAATTTTTTTTATAACTTGCCCAAATGCCTCAATTGATCCTACTAACTTTAGAAAGCAAAAGGCACTATGCATGCTTGACAGGTTTGTTCCTCTGACAGGTACATCATGCACTTGTGATTCCTGTTTAATTTCCTTCTTTAAGAATACCTCAAACTGTGTTCCTTGTGGGTGTGGTGGAAAGTGGAGGCAGAGAGTCATTCTTCTCTGAAGGAAAATACAATTACCTGACTTCTTTAACTGCTCAAACAGATAACAAGTGAACAGGCATTCAATGCTCCCCACCAGCTTCAGTTTAAAACAAAACACTCTGCATTATACATTCAGCAACAGATCCCTAATCCCAAACTCCCTACAGCAGAAGGAAGACGGGGCGGAAAAAGGGCCCTTTTATTTTGCCTGTGTTTTTTATATTGCAAGGTGCTTTTTTATCTCATTGAACTCAGAAGAGAGACTTGCACACATGAAGCCAGGCTGTGCTAACTGGGCTGCCTCTGGAATACGAATAAGGGTCACAGAGGCAGGGGATAAGCATGTGTCCATGCACTCGTGATCTGTGACGGGTGCCAATCATTCCTGCAGTTTGTTCACCACCTACACACTGTCAAACACACACATACACACTTGTCATCTGCTCTCTTTTAGTGCTAGAGCCGACAAGCCTGTGGTAATGCCCCAGGTTAAAGATAAACCACCATGAAGATGAGAGTGTGTTTTTAACAACCATACGCAGTGAATGTGCAAGGGGCAATCCCCGCAAGTGTGAATATAATCATCTCATACATTGAAACTTGCATGTTCAACAGCAAGTAAAAATACGAGTATGTACATGTTTTGGGGTGACTTATTTTCCTTTATCCTTTCATCTTTTTTTTTTCCCACAACTACAAGGTCCTCTGGGTTATTCCCTTCTCGCAGCAATATGTCAATCAATTGGAAGAATAATAAATGAGTGCCAGCAAGTTAGCACAGTGCTTTTTAATCAGGGAGTCCTGGAAAGTTTGATGAATGGTTAAAAACCTTTTCTTTGGGACTTCTGTTTAATAAATGGAAATAATTTCCCTCCCGTTTGCTATTTTTAATATAACCAACTCCAAAATCTTGTCTGCCGGTATCCTAGATTAATCTAAATACATTCCACTGGTGACATCCCACAGTCTTGTTTCTTTGTTCATTTGTTCCCAATGGTAGAAGCACTCACTGGGATTCAGCAGCAGCTTAATGCCATTTTCACTGAAATCAATAGCAAAACTCCTAAATACAGCAGCTGGGAAACAATTAGGCCACTATTGAATACATTAGAAAAAATATTGATTTAGTGAAATTGAGGTTTGGTGTTGGTGAGTTTGGCTTTGTTAATGTCAGGGAAACTGCCCTTGTTATGATCAAAGCTGAACTTGAAACAAATTACAATACTCAGTCCAAATCTGTCTCTGCCTCAGATTTAGTTACTCCCTGATACTGTTTTGATATTCTAGTAATGATTCCTGTAGACCAGCCTACAGTCAGCAGCTGAGGACAGTTAGGTCAGCCAGTATCACAGTCTATTCTTTGAAAAATCTGAAAACAAATTCCAAAGAGAAGATGCTGCTTTCAAGTATTACCTTCTTTAACTTCTCTTGGGGGAGTCTAAATTTCTGCTTCTGCAGACACCTTGCACAAGTGTCTCTCTTTATGCCCCAGACAGAGACGTGTGACTTTTCATGGATTTCAAGTGTGTGACTGAAATTCACAGCTCCAAGGATTTTAAGGCCAGAGAGGCTGCTGCATTCATCTAAACGGAGCTAATGCATAGCATGGATCAGGAAACCATCTTCAACTACTTCCTGCTTCAAGTCCAGCAGCTGAAGTTGAACTAGGATCCTGGTTCTAGAAAAACACCCTGCAGTTTAAGAGGAAGTTTAATGAGGAGAAAAACTCACTAGAGCTTTAGGTGGCTAGTTCCAATTAGTAACTTCACCCAATTATAAAACAGGCCTAGCATTTCTACGTTTAATGTACCTATAGCTTACAGCTATTAGTTTCCAATAAGCTTTTTGTACCTAAGACTGTAATATCCCCTCTTATCACATGCCTATCCTCCTTATCACTATTTACAGACCATGATTAACTTACATCTTAGCCTCCTCTTTAATAAACTAGGTGGATTGAATCCATTGAGTCTTATAAAACAAGAGCTCTGTTTACTTACAATCTCAGATACCTTCTATACTGTGCCTGATTTATAAACTTTTTTCCTTTAAGAATAGGCATTTTAACCAGACATGCTGCATTTCAGCAGTCTTGTAACAAAACAGTGACAGTTGTTACATGACCTTCTGTAGCAAGAGGGGGAAAAGCAGAAAAAAAGAAGAAATTGCAGAATGGGGAGAAATGAAGAATGAAAGTGTTAAAAAGAAACAAAAGAACAATTGAAAGAAAATGAAGAAGGAAGGCAAAGACTCAAAAGTAGGATCAGGTAGCAGAGAAATAAACACCTACTGAAATAGAAACTCACAAAGAAGCAAGAGATGATGAAAAGACCATGCAAAGCAGTGCTATTTACAAGTATGCTTCCCTAAGTTATCCTGTCAGTTCCAAGGGTCTGACACTTGATTCTCCTACCTAACCTTCCACTCAATTATTTCAGGCAATCAGTGATTTTCATTAGTGATTACTGCAAGACCTTCCCTGCTTAAGAACACACACTACACCTTTGCAGAATTTTTTGGGAGCAGAGCTCATTAGCACCACCAGGCACTAAACGACAGCCTCCCCAAAACCCACTACCCTTGTCACAACAGAGCTCCACTAAAGTGGGACTGTGTTCCTTCCCATCCCCCATCCTGGAAATATCTGCCCTGCTTCAAGGCCAGCACTGGAGGACTCAGAAGAAACAAAAGGCACATGGACACAAAGCACACATATGGAGCTCTGGGCTCCAATCATCAAGCCTGGGACATCTGTGGCTTTCTCAGGATGCCCGTGTGTTCAAGTAATTAGACCAAGACCAGCTGTCCCCTTCTCGCTCTTCACCCTTTATGCTCCCATTGCTTCTACTACTTCCGTCAGTCCAAAGAGTATTTCATCTGATGGATCACCAAAGGAGTATGTTTTTTTTGTTGTTGTTTATCCTTTGGAAGGAGGGCCTGAAAGAGCACTGGTGCAGCAGTAAAGAGGAGAAAGGACTCTTCTGACTATGTGTCATGAGACACCTCAATGTTTCCAAACAAGCTTTTGCCCCATCAGAGGAAAGATTTACTTTAAGCTTTATATTCTGAAGTTCTAAACTCCAAACACTTGTACTGGGACTCAAAATGCAACCATTAGTAGTGAACCTGCCCGTTCAGGAAAGCTTACTGCTAATTTCCCTCTCAGTGATCCAGAAGTGATTCAGGGAAATCAATGAACTGTATTTCAATCTCAAGACGCTCACTGTAACACACACCTTTCTGAAATCTTTCTGCCAATTTGTGCTAGAGCAGGCTAGAGGTACGGTGGGAGGCAGGTCTCCACATCTGTGGGCTTACCGCAGTGCAGCTGAAGAAACACACCTGAAGCTTTCACCAGTTGTGTGAAAGCAGGAGAGGGAACAGAACCAACCCTTTGTTCTCAACTGTGAAATTACATTTGTAGCTTTGCCCCAAAGCCAGGCTCCCAAACAGTCCCAGGCTGGAGCTGGGAAAGGAACACTGTTCCCCAGCCTGCGCTCAGTGAGCGAGGACATGACAAAGCAAAAGCCTCAAAATGTGCACTGAGCAGCCCTCTCCTTTCACAGGGCAGCAAGCACTTGGATGATACATTTTCTGCAGCTTCTGCTGCATCGTGCCTGCCTGTGTATCATCTCCATAGCAGCAGTTCTGCTAATTGAGACCAGCTGCTTCAATTCCAAATCCTTCTCTCCAGAAATATCGATACTACAGCATTATGATTAGAAAGCACTTTACCAAATGCCTCTCAATTCTGCACAGCTCAGATGAAGAGCAGCTGCAGAGAGAAGGGACAGTTCCCTGAACATACAGAATAAAACACTGCAAAAACACTGGAGAAATGAAGGCGACAAGAAGCAAGTCAAAGTAGAATAATGATGACAAGGAAAGCAGCCTGCTGTATATGCCTGTGCCTGTCACTTCAGATGTTGAAAGGACCGTGAGCAGACTTCTTCCTTATGCTCTAGGATAAATGGCCACAGCACTGCACTGTTACAGCTTCATACAGCAGGTGTACATGTTTGTCAGATCCAGTTTTTCTGTCCAAGGATGGATTAAAACAAAATCCATCAGTCTGGGCCTGACTTGGGAGAATAGCTGTGGTCTTGAATCATTTGGCTCCAGGGGCTGTTCTGCACAGCCCCCTGGCAAAGAAAATCACTGGGACTGATAAGCTAGTGGGAAGATTTGCAAAGTAGGAATGCCACCACACCACTGTGACTTGGCTTCACTGCTGGCTATTTCCCTGTGGCTGCTGTATCCACAGAGCAAGCTTGTCAGCTGGATGCTTCACAATGGGCACACTGGGATTGCCAAAAGCTGCATTTTCACCCTCCAGCCAGACTGGATTAAGCTGGCTAACAGTGCAGTCAATTCTAAATTCACTTAGAAGTCTCAGGCCCTGTCTGTGACTATCAGACACAGGGCATTCCTGAAAAGACATCTGGTTACTGAATTTATGCAAGGACTGGGCAAACCACTTCAGTCCCATCTGTTGTTCCAACCTCCTGAGCACAGAAAACAGAGTCCTTGAAAGAGAAAATCTCACCAAGAAGGGTCTGAAAATGAGAACCACAATACAACATGTGACTTCCTCTTGAGAAAGATGCTGTACAATCCTACAGAAAACATGGCATGCTTCAGCATGTGACTGTGTAAACAAGGGCCTAACACACCGTTTCATTACTCAGATTTCATACTACAACCGAGGTAATGCAACACAACTAAAGCAGAGAGATTGCTTTGCTATGCTAAGTGATCTGCCTCCTACTCTGAAAATCAATGAGGTAAATAAAATGTTTTATACAAATACCAGACAGTGTCTCTCAGCAAACAAAATGCTCATGTTTTTTAAAAATGTTCCTATTATTTTACTCTGGAAAATATTCAGTGCTTAGTGTCTCATTCAGATTTTACCATTTACACACAGTTTTCTTACCCATTATACTTTCTAACTTTTGGTCTATATTAGAAGTCTGCTTGAATCCACAGTACGGAAGAAGAGGGAATACATCACTGAAATTCCAGAAAGGTAAAGTCTGAATATGTTACAATTGAATATAAACTTTCAGAATTCTTCTCTGAAAAAACCCACTGAACTTACATTTTTTTGTGTAACATTCACTGACTGTATATTAGCTTAAAATCCATTTTCCTTCTGCTCTGAGTAAGGTTGCTATACTTACTTGTGCTTGGAAACAGCTGACACAGAAGTCCACATAGGAAACAGCAGTGTAAAGATACATGCTCTGTGTGCTTATATAGGGAAGTTACCTCAATAACGTGCTCCACGCTGCATGCAAACCTGTTAGCATAATTTGCAGGTGACAGCGTGATGGAATTCTGTTGATTGCACTGCAGTTGTGTTCCTTCCCATCAAGCTGAATTTAGCCTTTCTAGTCACCAAATCACATGAATAAACTGTTATGCATACATTTATTTTATTTTTAGGTTTCCAAGATCAATCAATGACATTCATGTGAGGAGAATCACAAGGCTAGGTAAAAAACAAACTAAGCTCTTCTGAACACTAACAGCCATTGGGACCATTGGGACAAACATTTTGATGGTTTCCAATGGCACAGCTCTATGGATTGTAAACAGAATTACAACAGCTTTAAACAGTCATGGACCCTAGCATATCAGATCATAAAGAATCCATGCATCAGAGCAAGAAGTAGGAGTATTCAAGTAACAGATTCATTAGCCTCTGTTAAATGTCTTCGTGCTGACATTTGTACACCTCAGTCTGCAATGTACCACAACTGCACTACTGCAGTGGTGGACGTCAGATGCACAACACACACCTGCCCCAGCAGAGAAACAACAACTCTGCAGCTGACCATTTATTCTGTTCACAAAGCACAGGCATACTCCCATTTAATTTCAGCTGCCCTAGCCTCCCCCATAACTAAATTATTGTTATTATGCTCTGTATAATCCTAGTACTGACAGGGATGTTTGTTATACATAATTAAAGATATTAATTTTGCATGGAACAGAAGACGCAGAGCCAGAGACTTAATTTTTTTTAAATCTCCCATTAGAAAATTACCTTCATTAGCACCGACTCACTGAGCTTCTCTCTGTTGACAATTTTTATCGCGACCTTCTGACACGTGACACAGTGAACCCCCAACTTCACAAGCCCTGCAGGAGAAACAAAGCAAAACAGAAAGGAAGAATGGGTTAGAGACGGTTGCTGTTGAGGCTTTGGTTATTAGCAGCTTATATACAAACAAATTCCCATCAATATCTTCTCCAGCTAGATAAGGTCTTGTGAGTAACAAAGGCCCTGCAGCCTCACATTGTGACCATTTGGCAGTGAAGCCCCCAAAACCCTCGATGCTTCTGCAGTTTCTGCCACTAAAACTGTTTTTCTTGAAACACTGTATTCCAGCTCTCACCACTGAAAACCCCATTCTACCAACAAGTTCTGTCAACAGAACCACGCTGGACTAAGGGCTTTTGTTGACACTTGACATCAACAAAAGCTCCCAAATCAACAAAAACTAAGTGGTCATATGTTTGCAATGAAGACATGGCTTCTACTTTTCTCCAGCTTCTTCCAAAATTGTCATGATCATAATAAAAAGGTACTTAATTGTGGTTTTATTTACTGTTTTAATTTACCCCCCTGCATTAGCAGCACTGTGATGAATGCCATTGTGGTGTGGACGAACATCAGCATATGCTGATACAACTTTAAGTTCTTCTTATGTGTTATTACTTACTATATCCCTTTCCTCAAATAATGCAGAGTACTGTTAAGTGATTATATTGGCAAAAGGATATAGATATCCCTGACAGGATCAGGGTGTCTGCACTACCCCCAAAATATAGAATGAAACCCCAAAACTTAAACAAAAAACAAAACAGAACAAAACCAACCAAACAAAAAAAACAAAAACAAAAAAAAAAAAACCAAACCAAAACAAAAAGTGAGTAACATACATGAAACATTAACTTCTGCAAATTTTCATCTAAATCTGCTTGACTTCCATGAAAGTAAACTAAGAGACTCCCCACAAGTGAGTTTAAGATGGTCCCCTGAGCTCTCAACCTTACTGCCATTAAGAAAATTTGTGGCTGGAAGAATTGTAGGTTATTCGAGTGAGATCTTACTTGCTTCAGCTTTTACTCTCATCAAACATGCACATGAAGCACAACACCTGATAGGCTGAATCCAATCCCAGTCCATACACTATATGCCAAACTGCCATTTAGTTTAATTTAGTTGTAACTGAAGTAAAAAGAGATGACACCTCCCTGGTGTCACTTAGATCTACCGTCTTTTGCAGAGCATTTATGAGCAATGACATCACAGAGTAGGAAAAAGCCTAACGTAGCTTGCAGCTCCTATGCTGGGTTGCAGTTAAGAAGCCAACCCATCCCCTGGTGCAAACCACAAAGGCAAACACATTGCTTTATCTGGAATGTGAACAGGAGATTTGTAGTACAGTGAAACTCCAAACACAGGACTTCACATGTCTTACTGAAGGATAAATATGTAGACTACAGCCTTACTACAAACTGGCCCCAGTGAAGACAACTAGAGCTTCATCAGGGACTCCAGCAATCTCCTGCCAGTACTCCATGCTTTTGCTAAGCAGTTAATCATAAATTTGGAACTATTAATCACTAGCTATTATGTGGAGAAATAAACTCCCAGCTTGCTTCCAGTCACATCTCTTTTACGGCACGCTCGAGTGTTCTGGATATTTCTAGTCACATAATTTCTCAGTCTCATCTGGTTAAATGCTGACATCCTCACTTTCAGCCACGACATAAACAAGTCACAAAAATTAAGAATGCAGTGCACTGACAAATCCATTTGAAACTGTGTATAGCAATAGTGTGCCCTCAGCCTGAAGCAAATGAGAAGCACAGCTGGGGAAAGATGCTGTGATGTCCAGCCACACTCACTCTTCTGTCTGATTTTTTCTATGCAATTTACAATATTAACCATAGCACTACTGGCCCCATGTTCACTGTTCAGAGCAGCTGCAGCCTTCCTTATGCTTCTTCCCTTTGGCTTTGTTCTGTGTTTGGATAGTGGCTACTTGGCACCACCCTGTCGAAAGTGTGCACTGTTTCCATCTGTGCCGATTGCTTCCTTCCTGCTTCTAGCACAAATCACAGCTCTACATCACTGTCTTGTAGCATGACAGCACTTTTTACATCACAGTTACTTTCAAATCTCAGCAGAACTTGTAGTTCAGCCCTTTATACCCAGACTCCAGGGGTCTGTGGCACAGTGCTGTATTGTAACATGGTGCAGACCAATTATTTTCAGAGGTCCATAAAAGTGAGAAACCAGATTTCTGGTATCTCACACTTCAGGGTTTGATTTCAGATCTTGATGTTCCCAAATTAAGACACCTGTTCCACTGAACCTGGCTGATTCGTAAACTATATTTCTTTTGTCCTCCTTGAAGCACCCTGTCATTGAGTCATGAAGGGTTTAACCATGAACTTCTGGGACACTGTCAGGCTGTACAGGCTATCTTCACAGTGTCCTCTGTCCTTCTAGCTACTAACATACTGCAGAACATCAAAAATTAAGATTAAACCATTCTGATTACTTCAATAAGTAAATAAACTGTTAGAAGACACCGAACACTTTTCAAAAATGAAACTGAATCACACTGATTTTATACTGAATTAATTTAATCAATTTCAAGAAGTTGTTCTTGATTTACACCATGGTATCAAAGGATAGAATGAGAAAACACATGTGAGATTTAATGGATCATTCCTCCTCTCCTGATTTGCATTTTAAAAATCAAGAAAAAAAATGCGCTGTCACCGCTGTTTTCTGGAGATAGAACTTTTAGACAACCCTCTGAACAGCCTGAGACAGCACTTTTCACTGTACTAAATTCACTGAATGTAATTTTAGGATGAAAATAAAACATGTTGCTCAGCCTTGTTTCCTCCCTCCCTCATGACACTTCCTTTCAACATTTGCATGTCAGCGTAAGCAAAAAAAAACCAACAAACCCTCTTAGTAAGTCCATCTATAGGATAACGCCCTCCTGCTACTACACTGAAAGCCTAATTCAGCTTGGGCAGGAAGGGTTTGTACTCATGACTTCTGTTTTGGTCCTGTAATTTCAGTCAAGTGTATAACTATTGAGAGATTACTTAGATGTAGATTTGAGTTCCTGTGGGTTTCTGATTCTTAAGAAGTCCTTTTACTGACATGGAAAACATAAACTATTTAAGATGCATTATTTATCTACACAATAACAGACCTTAGAGAGAATAAGAAGCAACTATGTGAATGAACTGCTGAGCTGTTACCCAAAAAACTGAAGTGGCAGAATTGCTAGCTTAGAAACAAGTGTCCAAGGTGTGTTTACAGGGCTGTGGAAGAGGCTGTGCATCTTCCACTTTTTCCTTTCCTGTGCATGCAGCTGCAAATGAGCACCTTAAAACCATACAAATCCTCCAATACAAATGTGTCAATAAGTTAGGTACTTATCTGCATACTTATCTACATGTTCAGGCCAGCACAGGTACCTGTGTACCTGTGTCTTCCCCAAAGGAAAATAAACAAGGCTGCTGTTGCTAAGAGGATATTTTGCACTGGCTTGGCTTAAAGCAAGTCTGCCAGGCAACAAATAGAGTTTGAACTTGTCATGAATAACTAACTCCTCAAATGCAGGCAAGTAACCTTCATGACTGTTAAGTCTGGTCTGTCCTGACAGAAAATCTAAGATGCTGTGGGAATCAACCACCTGAAGTTTCTCTCAACCACCCACACAGCTGTTACACACACTCCTTCAGGCACACCAGATCTGCATCCTTCGGTGGTTCCTGGGGGCTCACAGATACTGACATGTTGGGGCTTTCAAAAAGGTTGTTGCATCCCGTGAGCTAGAAACATTGGGCTGCTTTTGATCTTTGCCACCGAACTGCTCCAGAACCAGCCCTATCATTGAAGGCTGGGGAGTAAAGCTGAAAACATGAACACACTGAAAAGCAAGGGGATGTGTAAGTTAACACTGTCTTTTCATCATAATTAAAGCCACGATTTGAAAAACAACGAGCATGAAGAACCCCAGAGGACACAAGGGAAAAATTCCACCGGAGGAAGAAGGGCAATATAGGAAGAAGGGAAGCATATAGGCCTGACACAGCCCAATGCCGCAGTGACCTGCTAGTAACCATGCCTGTGCATTTTGCTGCTGGAACTCCCACTCTATGGATGCTTAGAGATACACAGATCTTCTATGAAAAGGACAGGAGCTTACGTGATGGGTAAGGGCCAGTCTTAGATCAGCTGGAGAGGTGGAGCCCATCACCAAGAGAGAAGATTCCTCTCTTACCAAAGAAGAATGTTCTGTGGGGATGGAGAAACAAAACCTTGTCTCCAGCTGAGACAATATATTCACTGTGAATCCATGGCCACAGTATGTGGCCTATATTGTAACCAGCAATGTCTTCCATGACTTTTCAGCCAAGGACTTCAGAAAAGGCTGATTTGCTTTTGCCTTACATTGTGTGTAGTCATTAACACAGACTGAATAAAATGATAAGAGTTTGGAGCTGGTGCTATTTGATACCCACTTTACAGCTGCAAAAATAGTAGCATCTTACTAACAATCCTGTTTTTACAACTCTTCATTAGAGACAGAAACATTCTAGGAACAAGAGGGAATGTTTTCAATAGTATCCAAAGTTGAAGCTTGCCAAAGATACTGAATTAAAACAAATCATCATTTTAAGTGAGAGAGACAGTAATAAATAATGAAGCATCATTGTTATTTAAATACAGCACTTATGGTATATCCATTGTTAATGATGTTCCCAGTCTTTCAGAAATATTAAACACAAGTACCTCATTATCCTGATTTTTAACCATAAGGCCAGTAACTACTTCAGGAAGTGGAATGAAAAATTAGGTGCATTTGCTATATTTAATACATATATTTTTTCTCATGATAGATTGAAGTATTTTGTTTTCTTTTAAAATAAAACCAACCTAATGCCCTATTTTTAAGTATGGATAAATTTCTGTAGTGGGGAAACTAGCCACTGATTTCAGAAGATCATCTGCGCATACATGTTACTTGCTCTTCATTTCACTTCAGCACGTTGTCAAAAAACTTAAAAAATTCAAGTGAAAAGCCCTGGTCTGGCCAGCACAGTCTATTTTGGCTGGATGAGCAATTAAAGGAATGTCTAGAGAGAAATATCACTCCTCTTTTAACTTGAGTTAGCTAATTGCCAATTAATTCAAGTCAATGAATACTCTGCAAATGTTAATCTAGGCACTGCAGGACACAAACATTTGTGGTTTACTTCAGGGCTCAGACTAGTACTGGCAACAAACTATCTGGGTCACAGGAGGAACAAAAGTCTTAGGCTGAATAAACTCAAGCACACTGTTTTTTGAAAAGCTTCATGTGTGTACATTATTGCTGCATATGAGCTTTGTACATACAATCTTTATATACAAATAATGTAATTTAATTTATGCCCACAAATTGGAGGTTGATGTTATAAATCTTAAAAGAATTTAAGGATGCTCATTCCTGAAAACTACATGCGCTGAAATTTGCAAGACCTGCAGAACTTCAAGGATGCCAGTTCAGAAAACCAACCCTTAAAGCAAACAAAAGCATTAATACATCTCAAGTGGGGCATGGGACAATACTTAAAATGTAATATTCCTCCTCTTTATTCTCAACAGTTATCTTCACAAACACTGTAGTTTCAGATGGGGTTAAATCAGTTCAGTTACAGTGTCTGACTCTGCTGACTGCAGTCAAGTTGCTTTAGATCTGCAACAGTGGAAAATGGATTAAAATTTGGCCCACAGCAACATGATTTCCATAGCCATAAAATAAGGATAATAACGCTTACTTAACTTACCTTGCAAGGGCTGTAGCAGGATTAACTGATTAATCCTTACAAAGAATGTTGGAAAGGGATATAAACCCCATGCAAGTTTTATATATTACAACCAGGAAAACTGCATTTTAAATACAATCTGGAAAGAAAGCTCTAGATAATTTCTTATTATTAGCTTCCACTTCATTTCCCAATTCTTTTAGAGCATAGAGTTCTGGTCTCCAGTGATATGCATCTTATACTCCTCTTTGCTGCACTGGAAAGAACTTTGTTATCTAGCATCCTACTTAGGGAAACCAATAATTGCCTTTAATTACTCAGTCTTCTCGTTGAACAGATGTTTATTTTTCCATAGCAATTGTTATCTCTAATTATTGCATTTAAAATAAACAGAGACTTATATCAAGTGACGGGTAAATTATATGGTATCAATTTATAATTGCATATGGGAAAAGGAGGTATATAGGAGAAATCTACAAATATAAAAGGATGAGGATGGAGCTACCCAGGTTGGTAATGAAATAATTTGACCATAGGCTCTTCTACAGAGAGATTTTAGTGCTACAGGGCAGTTCTGAGGGCTCAGGCAATAACTGTTTCTAAATTGCATAAACTGTAATTACAGTAGGACCAAAGCCAGAGTTCAAATGCTCAGCAGGAGCACAGAGGGAGAGGTCCATCAGTGCCAAGATTCACATGCTTCAGCTCAGAGCACAGGGAAGCTGCACACTAAATTGCTACAGCTCAGATTTACTTCCCTGAGTTACAAGCACTGTCAGACATTTGCTGGCTCGGCCAGCCAAAGGGACACACTCCTAAGCTCAGAGACTGGTGAGAACAATGCATCAGCTCAGATGTGACCGGATCCACATGCCTGATATTAGAGAACAAGAGACACAAACACATACAGATATATATACACAGCAGCTCACCAGGAGCAGGTTTTACACCGTATGCCTCAGAGATTATGGTAGGATCATCCTCCAAGCTCCGCAGGGTCAAAACACACAGAGCCAACATCACCTCTATTGATTTCTATCTTGGGCTCTTTCTTACAATATTTCACAAATCAATACTTCTCAGAAACCCTCTGTGGCCCCTGAATATAGCAAAGAACGTGACTGTTGAGTCCTTTCGACATGCTCTCTTTCCCATCTTTCCAGACACACCCACACATCTAAAGAAGTCCCCTCAGGGAACCAAGACACAAACCTTGATCGGCACACCGGATGCTGCTTTTGCAAAATACCATTATGTCATCAGCCAAACTCTTGAAGTCCTCTGAGATCTATCAGCAGCTTGTGATGTCTAGTGGCCTGAGTTCCTATTTCAGATCAAGTCTTTGTTCCCATATAAAAACACCTGGGAGACTAAGCTTTGCTGCCACAGGAGAAGTGCAGCCTTCAGCTTCCAATGTGTATGCCTGAAAGCATTTGGGCTGCACCACCCCCCCCCACACTCCTCCTGCACACAGGGAAAGAGAAGAGTGGTTTCATTGTTTTCGAATTAAAAAGATAAATTAAAATACAACAGATCTTTCCATTGATGCATCAGAAAAAAAAAAAAAATCTTTTTACATCTCTAGATGGATATTGGGAAAACTCTGCTTTCACTCACAACTCTCCTAGTCAGATGGTTTTTGGTTTTTTTCTGCTTTCCCAGACCTGTACTACTTCTTGTAAAATTCTTGAGAAGTGATGAGATCCATGTTTGCCTTCAGACTTCCTTAGTCCTTTGTCAGGAGATGACCAAAGACAGCCATTTTCAGGTATAGCAGAAAGCCAGCAGAAGTCTGTTTATCCTGCCCATGATATCTTTTGGAAAATGTGTTGCTGCAATCAGGTAACATCTGGGTAATGAGCCACAACATCTCCCCTTGGTCCAGTCATCTGTTCAGAAGGGCTGATGCACTAATAAGGAGGGAACATTGTGCAGCAGAGAAGGAGAAGCTGAGGAAGGAGGAGGGGGAACAGCAGATAAACTGCTCTTTACATGGACTTTTAGCTGATGTTAATCCCATTTTCAATGCTAATTTCTTACGTCTCCCCTTCTTCACCACACCTTTCCACTCTCCAGCAGGAAGTCCTCATACCCTTTTGACCTTCCTATCACCAAGATTGTTTCAGCTAGGTTATATGTATATTAAGAACTTAATTAAAAAACAGAGTTACCATGAAAAACCTTTATACAGCAGACAGAGGTCATGCACTTCACAAGATTAGGCTACCACAGAACACTTCATCTACCCAGCTCAGTGCTGATACAGCTTACTTTGCCCTCTGACATCTCTTAATCACCCACTGACAGATTCCTAACAGGATTTTCACTGACTGTCGTTATGCTGCCCTTCAGTAAGGGCTCAAGAGGTGACTGGATTAACTATACTTGCACCCATGCTTGGAACAAGGCACCAAACAGCAAGGCACAAGCACAAGCAGCACGTATCAACTCCCATGAATTCCAGAAGGGCTTGCTGATGGCAGTGGAGTATGGGCCATACACAGCCAGAGGTGAGATCCATTGGATAGCCACTGCATACATTGTTCTACAGATACAGATATTTTTCAAAGGACCAATTGCTCTGTGTCCAGTAGAATTAAGAGAGGCTAATCACTTGCAGATCCACACCCTAAATTTCATTTCATTATCCACCACAAAACTCTGGATCCTCTTCCAGTCCCAAGAGGTACTCACCACATCTATGGACATCCTACTTCTGCTCCCCTCCAATGTCGTAACACCTACAATTTCTTCCCATACCTCTACACCCACTGACTCTCACTTCTTCTCCTGCATAGTCTCCTGCAGGAACACTTTCCATAGTTTTAGCCATTTATCCTGCAGTTCACCTGCCAGTTGCAGAGTTTCCTTCTATGTAGTTTACTCTCTCCTTTCTCCTACGTAAATGAAAACGGATGCTGTGGCTAGTCCAGATCTGAGCACATTCATCTTGTCGGTCAACCAGCACATACCAAACAATATACCTAACACCTGAGTTGAACTTGTATTTCCCTTTTTCTCCAGTACTTGGTTGACATCCAAAAAAGCCTGAAAGGAGTTAATTACATTTGAAAGATTTTTGAGGCTGTGAGACCTTTATGTTAATGTAATTCCATTTACTTACATGGAGATACGCCCACCATGCACTCCGGTGTTATCACATACAAGAGGAGAATCAGGCTGGGTTTCAGGTAAGGGCAGAGGTACACCTTTTGTTTCTTGTTCTGTATTTGGCTCCTGAGGTATGGCCCCAGCCCTATTCAAAATGATACTGAGTCCTCCCAAGAGGGCAGTGGTATTTGGAATTTAAACCCTATTGCACTAATGCCTAAGGTCAAATCCCTCCAAAGTGCTAATGAAGCTGGTCTTAGCATAGTTTCAGACTTCTTGAGTTCCTGTTTGGAAGCTTGAATTATTTATTCAGAAAAATATTACTGTGGCTTCCTAGTGAAACAAAGTTAATACAGACAAGTTGCATGTCTAGCTGTACAAACACCCTCCAACAATTCTGAATCCCACTGGCCAATGCCAACTAAATTCAACAGTGAGCCCTCAAGAACAGGACTGACAAAACTCTTCATTTGGCCTCAGTATGGGAAAGTTAAACAGAGAGATGAGCCTTAAGACATTCAGACGGGGTAAGAGAAAACACCTTACTGGTCCAACAGCACTAGAATGACCTCCTGAGCAGAGCCAAATTGTACTGTCTTGGCTGCATATACAAGGGGACCAGGAAGGAGAACAGAGAGGGGGCAGCACTAGGGCTATTGTAGGGGCAAGAGAGCAGGAGGAAGGTCTGGGGGCTTGTAACAGCAGACTTACAGGCTTACAAACACAGCTCCATAAGATGAAATGGAAAAAAATAATTTTATTAAGACTGATATTTTCACAAGATGCCTAAAGTCCTACAAATAGGCCTGCATAGGTCTCAGATAAGCAGATGTTTTAAGAATTTCCTGTCCTCCATAGTGGGTTTTGTGCACTATAAAACTATGAGACCAGAGATCTCTTAACACAGTTGTAACACACTGCTTTTCCCATTTTGCAATATGAGCTGCCATAAAAAGTGTAGAAAATACCACATTTTCTTAATTATACTGGATATGAGAAACTCCAAGCCTCTGGTTTAGGACAATGGGAAGAAAGACCATCTAGAAACTGATTTCTGGTTTACAAAAATTAAAGTCACAGCACAAGACTAAAAGGTCAGAAAAATTAGACTATTATAATATTAATGAATAGAACCAGTCATGTATTTCCTTTAATGTGAGAATAATGGCTCAGGTCACAGCACGGAGCTGAAAGGTTTTATTGACTTCTACACCAAGAAGAACAGGAGCTGCCTGCTCATGTAGTACAAACTTCACTACATCTGGTTCACTGTGTTCCTTTCAGAGAGAGGAAAGCAGGGCATCACATCCATAACATAAGAAGGCCCAAGTATCTCATTAATTTCAGGTAAGAGAAACAATGCAATACCTAGAGAGCATGGTCAGCTATGCCTCTGCAATAAAAAGAAAGAAAATAAAGTGAATTTAATTTCCTCTCAAAAGAAAGGTGGTTAGATAAACTCAAGCATTACAACCCACCTTCTGATACCCAGTTTCATCACTTGGAAATTCTTACCACAGTGGCTGAGGCTAAGTGTGTCCTGAAATAGAGTTCAATTTCAAACTCAGGCAGGAACCAATGATTATAAAAGGACAGTGGCATGAGGCCTGTGCTGTCGAAACACAGCTTTGTGTCACACTTCTGCTCCAAGATTTCTATGCAACAGCTCCAGCCTGGGTTGCTGGAAGATACCATAGTCAATTTTTGTCTTCTGAGAGGATTCACTGGAGAAGATTAATAACAATTCCATGGGTCTGACCTAAAGCCCTCTGAAGTCAATGCAAAGGCTCATCTGTTTCAGGAATTTGCAGATCAGTTTCCCCAGCAGCAGCTTACAGCTATCTAAACCTTGCTTCTTTTAATAGGTGTTGCTGTAGAGAACGACCTTGAAGTGCTGAAGATCTGGCTGTAGAAGACCTTACTGCAGAACCAGCTCAACAGTTCTCAACAGTTACCAGTGTACCATTCCCTGTACACATTAACTATCACTAAAGTAAAACAAATGTGCAGGCAGCTATTCTTGAATCTTCAGCACTTTTTACTGCACCATTTGCCCACATAGGAAAGGGTTCTGCCTTTACTCAGACTGGTAGTTTCTTAGTATCAGCATCAAACCCCTGCATGAGGCTCCTCACAAACACTAGTTCAAGGCCAGAGCCACAATAAAGTAAAAAGTAGATTACTTTTCTAGATGCCAACAGAGAATCCCATCCCCTGAGCCTTCTCTCTCACTGCTTTCTATTCTATTAATGACTGTATTTCTTGGCCCCACATAGTTATGAAGAAGCATCAGAAGACTCAGATTCAATCAAAAGATTCAATTTAAGAAGAAGGACAAGTTTTAAGCCTGGACAAGTGCACAGAAATAAGCAAACAACCAATATGCATCTTCTCCCTAGAAGCTACAAACCTGAGCAAAAGTTAAAATATTATTCCTCAAGAACAACACTCCCACATGAGGACCCAGTTTTCCCCACATGTACACTGCTGTGATCCCATTGGCTTCCTTGAAATTGCTCTCAATTCCCTGTGACCAAGAACAGCTGCAGCACTCCCAGCCTCTCCAAGAAGGTGACACAACACAGCACAGGCTACAAACAGTGGCCACAGAGGAGCTCAGTGTTGACTTAGATTTGCTTATGTTCAGAAGAGAAGGCAGCTCAGAAATAAGTGAGATTGCTGTATCTGCTCAGTGTCCTGACACACACAGGGGATAAACAGGCTAAAATAATACAGTACTACATAGCAATAATGGCATTAGACAAATCACGTATCACTTCCTGCAGAGCCAGTGGCCTTAAGGGATACTGTCTGTAAAGAGCACAGAAAGTACTCTATTGTCCTTATGAACATTACACGCACTTTAGTTCTTTGGCTTTGTATTATGAGCTCCTAAGCAATGAGAAACTGCTGTGATATTCTTTACTCGTACTGCAGGGTCAGGCCACGGGCACATTAAGGCAGTGGCCAAGTTGCACAGGATGGTGTATGAAGGGTCTCTCCCTGAACACAAAAATCATCAGCAGCTGAAGAGCAAATATATCTGGCAGGACAGGTATCCACAGAAACGTTATTTGTGTCTGACCCTTTGTGCTTAAGACAGAAGGGTTAGAGGTTGCAGTCCAAGTCTTATTAGGGGAATAATTCAAAAAACTCTCAGCCAGAATAGAAAAAGACTTTTCAAAGAGAATCAGGAACTCGTAGCAAAGGTTGAATATAGGAAATCCTCAGTCTTCAGAGTTGGAAAGTCTAATTCTGGTAACAGTCCACAAACCAATGAGCATAGTTTGGTCAGATGGACAAACTAAACCAGTTTGGGAAACACTGCCGTCCGTATAATATCAGAAAATGGTAGAACAGCACAGCCATATGCACAGAATCTGCTTCCTGAGATCCACCCCAGGTTAACGAGGCAGACTGGCTATGTGCATTAGAAACAGGAGTGCACAAAAGCATGTATGTACTATAAGCTTTACCAACAGCAGAGTGTGTAGCAGATACAGCCCCATAGGTTTCAGTTGCAGAAGAATGTGGTCTAAGTTACCTGGGGGACCATTTTTTCTTGCACATACAAGACTTTTAACTCTTCCCTTCCATTTCACAGGAATAAAAACCCCAGCAAGCTCCAGAAAACAGACAGAGAAACAGACAGAAAAGCTTACTTCTCAGAGTAAGAAGCTAACTTCTCTTCTGAGAAAGAGCAAAGTCCTCCCTTTTGGTCATATTAATGGAAATTAAGGCAAATCTGTGGCCTTTGTGTGATTACAAGTTGTTCAATACAATGGAGAATCCCTCAGTCCACATCATCAACTGTAAATCCCACTAATAACTACATGAAGAAGCCTAAAATAAAGGTTATTTTGAAAACCTTTGTCTCTCTTCTCTGCAGCATACTCTATTAAAAATCTACCTCTTCAGCTGTATGTGAATGTTGCTCTGAGCAGTACCTAATGCTGAACCAGGAAGAGAAGGTGTCATCTGACAGCACAGAGGCAACTAGGTGAGTGAATACTAGAGCAGGAACATCCTGACTGCACTTGGTGGCAGTGCACTGGAAAGAGCATAAAGAAAATCAGGGCACCAGATGGCCAGGTATTTAGCAACAGAGTTAAAGAAATAAGCAACGTCTTCTCTAAGCGCGCTATCTAATTTGTGTTAGCAGTCCAGAATTCACTGCTGAGAAGGGAAAAAAAATCTAGAATCTGCTGTTAGATACAGAGTCACAGAATCATGCAGGCTGCGAGGGACCTCTAAGACATGATCTAGTTGAAGCCCCTGCTCAAGCAGGGAGAGCTAGAGCATGTTGCCCAAGACCATGTCAAGTTGGGTTTTTACTGTCTCCACAGATGGAGAATCCATAAGCTCTCTGGCTACTTGTTCTGTTTTATGATCAACCTCACAGTAAAAAAAAAAAAAAAAAAGTGTTTATTGTGTTTAGATTAAATTCTGTTTTAATTTGTGGCCATTGACTCTTGTCCTGTCAGTGGCCACTACTGAGAAGAGTCAGCTCCCTCCTTATTCACTCCCATCAGGTAGTTATGCAAACTGATGAGATCCTTTCAAGCTTTTTCAACAGGCCAAATCATCCCAGCTCTAATCTTAAAAAGGAAGCCTCAGCCTCTTAATCTCTGTGGCCCTATCCTGAACTGACTCCAGTAAGTCCATGTCTCTTTTACTTGGGGAGGCCCAGAACTGGATGCAGTTCTCCAGCTGGGACCTCATCAGTGCTAACCAGAGGGAAAGGATCACTTCCCTCAATCTGGTTGATTCTGCAGCCCAGGATACTGCTGGCCACCATTGCTACAAGGGTGCTTGGCTGGTTTATGGTCAGCTTGTCTTACACCAGGATCTTGAAGTCCTTCTGTGCCTTCCAGGTGGCTGTTTCCCTATGTGTACTGGTCCCTCAGTTATTGCTCCCCAGGTGCAGGACTTCGCATTTCCCCTTACTGAACCCTGTGACATTCCTGCCTGCTCAGCTCTCCAGTCTCTCCAAGTACCCCTGGATGGCAGCACAACCGTCTCGTGTATCAGCCATTAAAGAGGGGTTTTGGTCTCAAAAACCCAGTGTAATTAATTAATTTCATTCAGCGGTTTTCTTCTCTTCAGCCTCTATAGGTGTTAATGACCAAAGAACATTTTCAAAGTGTTTTAAGGATGTTTAATGGAAAAACAATGCTTCCTTGCAGCAGTTTTTAGGAACATTATCTAAATTACTCTAAGTAATTCTTGATGTTTTCTACATGCTTTGTCCTAAAAGAGAAACTCTTCCCTAACATTTTCTGGTTAGTACAAGGCAACCCAAAGAAAACTAAACCAGAACCCGTGCAACAAAAAGGGAGTGAGAAAAACAAAGACAGATGTGAATGAGCTGGTTGTTTTTCTTCAGCTATGCCACAGTCCCCACAGGAGTCCTCCTACAAGTAGAGACCTCATTGGCTTAAGGAGAACTTCCCATGCTTCTCTGACTACAGGCAATGCTGTGAATGGGCCCCTGCTGTGGTAAATCCATGTGTGAAACAAGACTTCTCCTTCCAGTTCCAACCTTCTTACTGATTCTCTCAGCTTACAAGCCCTCAAAAGGAACACACCCATACAAACTGGTCTCTAATTTGTCCTACACTGCAGGAAAGAGCCACTGCAGAAGAAGAGCAACAATACACATAATCAAAGCTGAGACTTCCTCCTCCAGAGATTTGGCTTTAAGGTTTGGTTGGTCTCATCCCAGTTACAAGTGGGGATTCCAGTGCAACACAATCTGTCTTCCAGAGCGCAGAAATGTCAGGTGAGCAGTGAGGTGCAGTAGGAAGCAGAAAGAGCTCTGTACAGTGCCTGCTTAGAGGCACCTCACATGGTGTCATAACTGCTCAAAACAAACTGTTTTAAAATCTTTTTTCATTTATGTTTGTTTTAAAATGGCATCAGCACACCTGGATAATACATAATGATTTTTATTTTTTTTATAAATCCAATTTCACTTCAATTTCCAACCCAGACACTGATGTGAATTGCCTATAAAAAATATGGCCAGTTGCTATGAGTAGAAAATGCCACTCATCAATGTATAATGTAGCAAAAAAAATTTCAAGAAAAGATCCAAGCAAATGCACGTAACTACACTATGACTTCAGTGAATAGGCAGAAAGAGAATGTCTTCTTAACCACAGAAAGAAAATACTAAATTTTTTTTGCAAATCATCATAAATGAATGGCCACCAACTTGAAAATCAACCTTTCTGTAGGAAAATAGCTAAAATGTACAAATTACAAAAAGGATGGAATCAATAAATGAAATCAAGATTTTTGCCCTTGCTGATTCAAACCATAATAAAAATCCACAACTTAAACTGCCTTGATTTATACATAAATTATATGAATTCATCAAATCTGCTTTTCAGATGATAATTTTCTTCACAGCTATGAGATAAGCCCCATGACAGAATTTAACAAAAGTACAAAAAAGAGGGTATTGCCGCAGCCAGACCCTGCCCCTCAGCACCATCCTCACCACTTCTGCACTTAACTTACTGGCATCCAGAGCCTTGCTCTGTGGTTCGAGATTCACACTTCCTGATCTGTTGTTTAATGTGGGAACTCCTCAAGATGGGGAAACATAAGGAACTATGTCAGTACTTGAGGTGGGTTCCAGCTTTAAGCAAAGATTAATCTTTTAGACAAAGTCAGAGAACTATACAAAGTGATGGAGCTACTGAAGCAACCAAGGTAAAATCCATGTGAACCAAGAAGCAAAGAGATAGTCATATTTATATATATATAGGAATTTGGACTCTCTCTCCTGCCCACATATAAACAGACAAAGCACGAGATAATACCCAGGGTGCTTTTGGAAAAGCCCAGCTTTATGACATAAATAAGGATAGGACGCTGTAGAAAGTATTTGTTTCCTCCAGTAATTTCCATCCTCATGAATATATTTCAGGTCTACAGAGAAAACTATTTTTAAAGAGAAAACACATAACAGAACACAGAATTAATTATGTGAATGAGAGCCCCGTGCAATTGTTATTGCTGTTTATATTGGAAGACTCAACTCAAGACTAGGACTCTACTGTCATATACATGGATAGGTGCTAGGCCCTGCCTGGGGGTAGATGTTTATCATCCAAACAGATAAGGCAAGCATAGAGTACGCCTAATTATATGCTATTTCTCTGTTTGAAGATAAAGACTTCAGGCATTAGGAAACTGGGCAACTTGCTGAAGGTCACACGGAAACCCTGTGGCAGAACTGGAAACCAAGCACATGCCACTGTCACATTTTAAGCTGGTGGGAGCAGGCAAAAGCTAAAAAACGATTATGAATGCATTTTCAAATACAAACTATATGCCAAGGCATAAGTAATTGGCCATTAGACTGTCATTTTTACTAAATTCCCGATAAACCTCACACCTACCCCCTGCTACAGAAGTATAAAAGGCTAATGATTCCACTTGTGCCATTAGATCTGCTCCTGACTTACAGCAGAAAATCTGACAGCAAAAATGGAGTGCTTTCTATGTTACATGGGAATATATAAATTTGGTGAAAGAACTTTCAAATTTATGATCCGTTTAATGAAAACAGCAATAACAAAATTGAAACACTGTGTTTTAGAGAGGAGAAAGGATGCTGATTTCTGGAAGCAACGACAGAAGAACAGAGAAAAGCCATGAAGGAAAATCTCTCTTCGCTCACTGGTTATTTTACTCACTCTGCTGTAGGAGAGGATTGGTCTGTAGCAAAATGATAGGCAGCACTGACAGACCAAGCTGTTCAAAGTGGAAAGGGTTAAGCTGGCTGAGAGACTGTCTAAGGGAGGGATGTTATGAACACCGGTGCCTGTATCGTGCCCTTACCAGCAGCAGAATGGCTGCCACAGCTCGGTTTGTGTTCCTTAGAGCGATGGAGTGTCTGCTCAGCTCAGCAGCGGGGCTGGGGCAGGTCTATTGTGCTGTGTGTGCTGGGACACGGAGGGCTCACGGAGGTGGTAAGTGCTGCTCTGCAGAGCAGCAGGAGTACCCACTGGCACATGCAAGGAGGTACAGTACAATAATCTCCATCTGCATGATATAGCTTTGAATCCCTTCCTTTACAGCTCAATAGGTGCATCTGCTGCCCCTCTGCTAATCCTCAACATTGTTTAAAATGCAGATCAGTGGAGATCATGCTTTTTCTTTCCCATTACAGACCATAGCCTAATAAAAGAGCTTTAATCACACAGACAATATTCTATCTCTTGCAGGGTCTGCTGCTTCATTCTTTCCTCTTGCCTTTGTTTGGAAGCCAGATCTTTGTCAGGCACTAGCAGCAGCAGAAATAATTTTGCAACGTAAGGTTTGAAGCCAGTCAAAGTGACTATAACCTTTCCCAAAACTGTGGCAACGTAATTAGAAGACTGTGACTGCAAAATATAAACAGCAGGGAACTCAGGTCATAGGAACCTCCTGAGAAAACACATCCTAAAGCCCTGGATATGTTGCATGATTTTAAACGTAAAAAGCAGCATCAGCAGACTTCCTTACTTGTCTTTGTCTCCCTAGAACTAATGCACCATGACATTTTTTTAGATGTCAGAAAGTACAAGAGCTACAGAGGAAAGCTGTGATTGGTTACATGACTGTAGGCTGAGAAAAATGACAATTTATTCCACAGAAAGAGCATATTCATGAACGTACATATGTATAAATGCTAACCTGAAATAACTAGCTCTTTCCAGGCAATTCTATTGCCAAATAAATGACCCTGTAAGCTGGAAAGCTGTTCTTGCTGTGACGAGAGGGAGATCATGCAAGTCATCATTATAAAAATAAGACCTTAAGAACCACTGTAGTTGAGCCTGATCCAGCTCTGAATCTTCTGAGGAAGAAGTGACATCCCAGTGTGCTCCTTTCTATGGCTATTGCCATCAGTGCATTTCACAGGGAAGGACCTGCCTGGAATTCTCCTCATTTATTTTTATCAAATTAATTTTCCTCTCTAGCAACTTTAGATCTCACAAATAACTGTAGAGCATGATACAATAAATCTTGTCTATCTCTGTATCTATAAACTGTGGTAAGAAAGATAAGCAAACCAATTATATTACAGATTGGGGTATCTCTGTCTTTCACAAATGTACAACATATGGTGGAGAGGAGGGCAAAGGAATTTTTCCTGTGTTCTTACATTCCAAGAAACATGTTCACCATGTTCATGGCATGGTGATAAAACACAGCAGCACTGACCTTACCACAGGGAGCAAGATATATACTAAAAGAATAAAAAAACCCACATGGGATGTGGCTAAGAGGGATGTACGCCTTGCCAGTAATACTTCTTGAGACACCAGATCCCCAAGAGGCCAACTGAGGACAATTCACTGCTTGCAAAACTTCCAGATGCTATCTGAAGTTTGGCAAGGCCCAGACTTTCACTTGTTGAAATACCAGATGCTCTGTAGGGACTTTCTGCTGCAGCAGAGCCAACTGGATATCACAGAGGGTCTTGAATGGCACGATCCTATGGGCACACACAGGCCAAAACCATTCAAGCCATTCCTCTCCATAAACACATATGCTCTGTTAGCTCCTTAAGCCCAGGCAGATGCTGTGCTAACCACTGACTTCCTAGACAGCAGGAAACCCAACATGTTCTGCCCGACTTACACATCTGTACATAAATTGTTGGAAGCAGCAGTCCCATTCTTC
Organism: Margarornis squamiger; assembly: GCA_035222235.1. Taxonomy (NCBI): domain Eukaryota; kingdom Metazoa; phylum Chordata; class Aves; order Passeriformes; family Furnariidae; genus Margarornis; species Margarornis squamiger. Next base: position 16,828,463 of record JAWWTY010000156.1, read on the forward strand.
AGAGTCTCTTTCATTTGAACTCGCAGGAGTCCCTCACAGGAACTCTGTGTATGTTAAGATTTGCTGATCAAGGACAGCCCAGCACGTGGTCCTCTTCTGCCAGTTGCCATCATAGCAATTAAAGGGGAAAAGACTATGGGACGAGTCAGTTCATCAGCGCACAAATGCATATATTATTTGACTCATTATGGAGACACAATGTGATTTTCAATTAGCTGCCCAACAGTACGATCGAACACAAGATACTTTAATTATGTATTTCATGGACATGCTTCAAAGGTGCTGTTTCTATCACAAAATAATTAGCTGCATGCACAGGCAACTTAAGAGAGTTCCAGAGGGCCTGTGGTTACTTTCCTTAAAGATACAGAAGAATTATTTTGAGTTTCCTGATGTGCAAAGGCCTCCTGGTTGCAAGATGACTGCACCTAATGTATCTGTGCAGAATCAGGTGCCTGCGCATGCGTCTGGGGTTGTGTTCCTAATGAAACATGGAAAGCGGTCAATAGCTGCCAGATGGTGTGCTTGATACTTCAGAAGCAGCCCTCTGTGAGTATTAGGTCTTGCAAGGGAGCCTTTGATGAAGCATCACAGGATGCACACCCACACAAAGGCACGCACACACCTCCACACAGACTACGAAGACCAAATCCAGGAAAGGAGAAGTGAAGCAGAGATGAATAAGGCAAAAGCTGGGGAAAGCATGAAAACAGCCAATAAAGCTGAGTCAGATTCACTTCTTCTCTTATTGAACAGCAGTAATGACCTACAGTAGCAGTGTTTCATTTGCTGTTTGTATAAGCAGTAGTAACTTACTACCTCCTGGTGAAAAAGGCAAGTAAGATGGTATGAAACAAGTTTTCTCCAATTAACAAATCCTCCCGGGACTACTTAAACACTGTCCCCTCCTAATGAGGGCACCCAAAGTCATAATCCGGTTCTTCTCTATAATTAACATCTATAATTACTAGTGTAGAACACTATGCCTTAACTAATGCCACTACTCACAAAATCAAGCATTTATATCTGCACTTTTGTGCTTATTAGATGCAAAGCATGCAACTCTCATAGCACCAAAAAATACTCCCCCGCCGCCCCGATATAGGAATACCAGATTTCCATTTTAACTGTTGGCTTAAGCATTTGAGTACCACTAACAGAGTCTAGAGGGAAGGGTAACTTGTAGCAACACTACACAAGCGTATGTGAATAGGAATTGGTTTTCTTGCCATAAATAGCAATGACTTGAAGGACCCCACTGCCAGTGATCTCTGCCAAGGTGAGCAGGTGATACCTGCAATGTATGCAGATTTTTTTCTTAAACATCTAGTCTGGAGTTGCCGAAAATAGTGCCAAAAGGAATTAGAAGCATTAATTGAAAGGGTAAAAATGGCCAGCATAAAGGTTACCAGGGGATACTTATTGTTCCCACAACAAGAATGCCATATGACATCTCTCCCAAGAAACAGTCAACTTGTACACTAACTCCCCAATAACTCAATTATCTGTGTCAATGTCAAGGCAGGGCTCTGCCCCTTCACATCCTTTGTCATATATATTTATCTACTACATCACAGCAGTTCTGCTGGCCTTGGAAAAGAGATCCCTTGGTGGAAATGAGGCCTGACAGGAAAACAAAGAACAGATTTTGAATGCATAGTGGCATCTTTTGTAATTAAGGGGCTTGGGTGTTTTTCCTGTAGGTATTTATAAGAGGTTCATTTGTTTGTTTGTTTGTGAAGCTACTAAGCTTCAGGGAATCATTTCAAAACTGTTACTTCTTCAAATTTAAAGAGATATTTCCACCACTGAGTTCTCTGCAAATTATCACTTAGGGACTGGAAGGAGGTAGCATGTACTGTACCTTCAGAATACACAAAATGGTGATGGGTACCACACAGGCAGAAGACTAAAATTTCTCTGTGCATCCCTGCTGTCTTACAGCATGTTTAGCTGGGTGATCCTCAGCATCAGTGAAAATGTCAGTGAATCTCACTGAGATCACATGCCTGTTTACATGAAGAATGGGCAGTTCAGTATATAGGACATGTAATAAAGCAGAAAAAAATTATTTAGCAACTCCAAACTCTGAAGAGGGTCATGTGTTACAGTTTCACACACACTTTAAACTTACAGAAGCAAAGAATAATGCTACAAGCAGCAGTTCAATCTTCTTATGACACCTGCATGCGTTTCCGTGTCCAGGAAGGAAACCAGCTCAGAGAACTGATGCAGGTGAAAGACAACTCAGGAAGGGAAAAAAAACAAAAAGGTTTCACTAACTCGAGTCTGTACCCAAACCCAGCACACAGAAGAACCACACAACCTGCAGGGGAAGAGGGGTCACTTCCACTAACAGCAATGCCAGCTTAGCCACACTGACAGGTACAGACACAATGCTACATGTATAGCCACAGCATGCACAAATTAATTTCCTTCCTCTTACAAATTCCCTTTGGATTACTGATCAATTATTTTTTCCAAGCCTCAGTGCCCCACTGGTGATATAAGGCAGTGTTACTTCCTTTGTTCTTTCCACCTACTTGGAGCATAGGGGCTTTAGCACCAAGGCAATGGGTCGGTACAATCTGTACAGCAACAGGTACAGCACATCTCCAATTCTGACGAAAAAAAGTCCAGCACTGTTGTATTACAACTAAGATAAAACAGTAAAAGAAGGAGAGCTGACAGTTAAACTCTTAATAACTTAAGGCCATTGTATCTTAATGAGTGTTATACTAGTTCTTTTGGAATAGGTTGAGATAAGCTGTGTCCCGCATATTTTGTTCTGGTGTCAAATAAGAGAAGGCACTTCTTCTGAACTATGGCTGACAACAAAAGGGGATACTTACCCTGTTAAAGCAAAATATGAGAATTCAAAATACCTACAATTCCCAACATTATGGAAACTGTCCTGTGTGAACAAGTCATTTAAGCAGACCTAACTACTTCAAAGTCTTTTTGAATCTGGGCCTCAATCTTCCTATGTCTTTGATTTTTCCACAGGTAATATTAACCTGCCACACACAAATACTAAGGATTAATGTACTGAGGGTGATGAAATGTCAGAAGTACTTCTAAAGTGCTTTTGAAAAGGCTCCTTTTCTTTCTCCTTAAAACTGAGCAGGAAAGACAACCTGCCAACCTTACTAACTATTCTACAGCAGCAGACATAGAGAACCCATCAATTCTCACTGACGGCTCTGCGCTTGTAGCATGTCACCTCAAGTCCATAATTCAGTCTTTACATAACACATCCCTCAGAATGTATCATGGCCTTTAATGCTAGAGTGGGTCAGCAAATGGAGAAAGCATATGTGTCCCTTTTTGCAAAATTTATACCTTCACTTAAGCAAGTTACTCTCCTTTCAAACTCAGAGAGGTACCAGTAGACCACATATGGCTAACTCAGCTCTAATCATACACATGCCGTTTTTAATTGCTTAAACGGATGGATTATTTGCTTTAGAGATCTCTTTTCAAAGATATGTTCTTCTTAAAAATAAACGTGTATTTCATAAAAAGGCAGTTAGTCTGTGCTGGCTATCATCTCTGAGCACATGCCATGAGACAGAAACATGTCTTCCTTTGTCCTTGAGACACAGCTCTGAGATTCAAAGTTATATAAACCACGTCGTGTAACTTATTATGACAGCAAATGTTCTTGTTGTTTGCCCTTTACCATGTATTTAAATTGTCTGTATCAGAAGTCCTTCTCCATCATATTAGGAAATCAGCAAACAATGCCTTTCCAAAAAGCACACCAGAATTTATAGCTATGTATTGAGGGATGTATCAGCCTTCGCAACAGAGATGTTTATGATGGGACACTGACAGCTGAGTTCAAGTCAATAAACAAAACAGATGTAACCAAAAAAATAAACAATCTGATCTCAGTTAAAAGCATGTGAACATGGAGAAGACTAATTGAGATTAGTGGAACAACTTATGGGTTAAATCAGTACTAACAAGGGAGGACTACAACCACCCTTTGTAAGCAATTGAGAACACAGACAGCACCATCACACTGCTTGACAAGTTGATAACTCATCTCCTGAGTGGAAGGAAACCACACCAAAGATTTTTCCAGCTGAGAAAGTAAACGGCCTAAAAGGTGCATATATTCCATTCACTTACAGAAAGGGAAATCCACTTTTAGACCTATGCCTTCCTATTGCTCAGTCTATAGATTAATTTTAAGCTTATTTTGAATTTTAACACTCCCAAGAAAATACATTTCAGTCTATAGAGCAGAAAAGCATCACCAATTAATAACTAGGATCCCTTTAGTGGAGATAGTAAAGCTCTAAGCTTTCTGTGAAGGGTATGGATTGCATGCACACACACAAAAGATTATGCAAATCAAGAAACTATCATCTTATGCAAACAAAAATTACTCTGCCACACATAGGCTCATGTTAGTCTTTACAACAGTCACATATCATTCTAAATCCAACTCTCACCAAATTAAAAAACAAGATTTCATCATTTTTGTTGAAGGAGGTCCTATGGCTACACGCACATCTCATCTCAACCAACTTGCAAACACAGCTCACAAGGCGTTTTACCCCAAAATTATTTTCACCAGAGTAGCAATCAAACATAAGCCAATAAAGTCCAGGATATGCTATTAATTACACCAGTGTAAAGCAAGAATAACTCCCATCACTCCAGTCAGTTTTACACAAGTTTGCAGAATTGCAGCACTGAACCTATTCAAAGATTGTCTACAGTGCCATGGGTTTTCCTATTTCCTCACAATGATTTTTATATGAAATTTATAACACTGAGAATGGTGTGCATGTGATCTCCTTTATCATTATCAGTGATCTTCATCTGGGGGAAAGGTTTGGGCATGATTCTCAGCTTCTGAGCATTCAAGTCACCTGTGCCTCCAATCTCAGGACTCTTAAAAGTAGACAGACTAGTTTCTCATAGACTGCAATAGTGTGAAATTCTTAACTGCTCATTCCACCTGCCTCAAGCCTGAATTACCATCAAGTTTTAGTGACATGGTCCTAATGAAAGTAGCTGCAGTTGTTTATAAAGTGGCTTCTTAACAGGCTCCAAAGCAAATGACCGAACTCAGTTTTGGGCCAGTTTTATAGAGGGTTCCCTTCATTAAGCCACTTTTTTAGTATGCGCTGTCATATTCAAAGTCCTTTATGAATCAGAAGGAGCCTTCTCCACTGACTTCAACAACAGTTGTCCTCATGGAAGGAATCAGGCACCTGCTGTGAAGTATTTCAGCCCCAATGGCTCTGTCTCAAACCTCAAAATTAGACAAGACTCCAGAGAATTCTACGAGGATATGGCAGAAACAACACCCTGAGTGCAAACTAGATGAACCTCAGGCCCATAAGGTAAGATACACTACTTAGTAAATCATTGGGCTTTAAAAATCTAAATTGTTACGGAAGAGATGTAGCATTTTCTCACTGAGGTACTTTATCTGGATTTCAGAAAGCAGAATTCAGTCCAGATTCATATGAATTTGTTGAAGAAATAAACAATCCTGCTTGATGAACAGCATTTTAAAGGAAGAGAGCATTATATGAGAGCATCTTTTTAAAAAAAAAACAAAACCCAGCCAAACCAAAACCAAAAACCATGAGCTGAACCTTCCACTTCTAAGTAAATTTCCTGATGGAGGTTACCCTCAAAACCAGTCATGCCTGAAACATTTCACTATTCTGAATACCATCTAATTCTCTACCAACTCTCTAATTTCAGCCTAGTTTAACAAAATATTTACATTAAAGACAAACAAACAAATCTGAAAGAAAAAAAATACCTAAATCTCTGGCAATGTCCTCCTACTTGTCAAGCACCAGGAATGGCTGCCAGATATTAAAATAACTTAGGAAAGCTCCATTTGATCTGCATATCATACCATATCACAGAAGCATTGCTAAATCTATGTCCAGTCCAACAAAATCACACTGGTGGGAAACCTTCCCTTCAGGCAAACACAGCTAAAAGACTTCAGTAGCACTCAACATCTTTTGGCCAGTCTACCAAGCTCAATGATTTCTATACAAAAGTGCCTATATAATAAAAGCCAGTGAATATGCAACAGAAGGAGCTATGAAAACAGTTTCCACAGTGAAAAGCGTGAAAAATGGTCCGGGAGTCACAAACTCCCTTTTTCCTGGACACTGCACATCTGTGCTTCCTTTGTAGAGACTGGATTTTTCTGTCTCCCAACCCTAAGCATCTCACTTCCAACTCCTACAAATACAAATCTTTAACAGTTCCAGTCTCCCTCACTACACCCTGACGCTAGTGCCTTTGCCCCAGTTATACGCTGGATGCTCTCAGAGGTGCTTAAAGGTCCCCTTGAAAGAAAAGTGAAATATTAATATAAGTTTCTAAATCATAGCAACAAACTGAGTGATGCTAAATACCCTGATGAAAAAAGGGAAGCAGAATACATTACCTCAAACTCATATTTCTTTAAGTCAAGGCAGAAACAAGGACCCTTGCCAGAGGCAGGTATCAGTTCCACTGCCTGCCCTGTAACAGTCCTAATCCACCTATATAACACCACATGCGCATTACCTGAAACCCAACTAACAGGCAGAGTGAGAAGCAGCAAGAAACAGTCTAGTTCCATTTTCCAGGGACTTGAATGGCCAACTAAACCACTTTTCAGGATTTTACTTTCCAAACTAAAAATGCAGTTTTTTAGGGCTGAAGGAAAAAAAAAATCAACTCAGCAGTAGCTGTTCAAAGAGGTATCTTAAAATCTCTTATGAATAAAAGTTATTTTTGTCTAAAAAGAGGATGTTCTTTATTGCCTCCCAGCCTCCTCCCAGATATGCTGACAAAGAAAGATGAATGGGAAATGCAGTATCAGAAAGTGCCTACAAGGACTTGAGTTTCGCAGGTGAAGATGCAAGATCAGGGAACAGGGGGTCAAATCACCAGATCACACACTTGAATCAAACATTAGATTAAAAATTCTGTTTCTGGACTTGGTGCCTGGAAACCCTAGTAGGAAGTAGAGGTGGTGGATAATGGCAGATCAGCATTCTCAATCTATTCCCTGTTCTGACCTGATGTTAAGAAAAATGGCCAGGAGACTCCTATCCACTGATGAATAAAAGTGAGCTTAAGTCAATTATATACTCAAACAAATTTCAATCAATGTACTCGGAGATAAGCAGTCCCGTAAATTAATATCTTTGCTTTTCTAAAATCAGAACAAAGATGGAGCTCTATAGCTAATGATGGACAACACATTTCAGTCAAGGTTATTTTTCACAATCCAGTGTGCAGATTTGGTAACAATCAGATATTTTCAAATTCACATTTTTTCTGCCAAACAATTCAGAACATTATTTAAAACATTAAATTGAAAAACAAGTGTTTTCTGAAATCTATGTTTACATTTCTTTTTGCCCAGAACATGCTCATCGGTACTGCTGACTTTTCGCAAGGATGTTTTAAAGTGTCTAATTTTATTACTTTTCCATTATTTTTGGTTTTTCCTCTGCTTGACATGCCTAAAGAATAATGGATGTGCAGGGAAAAGATACTCTATGTTGCGAGTGCAGTGTCTGATAAAATAAAAACAATTCAGATGGGGGTTTTTCACCCTACAACATGCAATAGGATTAACAGTCTCTCTAGAAAAATATGTTTTTCTTCTAGGTCACAGGGCCATCTGACTCAAATTTGACTCCAAAACAAGCCCCCCAACTCTTGACCACCTCACAGTATAGCAGTGGAAAACATCTAGGTCACGTAATCCTGTCTCATCCAATTTGGATGCAGTTCTTCCAAGGATATAAATTCATTAGAGAGACAGACTGTAAACAAACACATATATACACAAGAAAAAAATATGCAGACAGATTCTGCCTGCTCACTCTGCATATATATGACTACTTGACCCAGAAACCAAAAGTATGACCATCTAGTCACTGGGTCAGAGTCATTCACCTACATAAATAACTCAGGAAATTTAGCCTCCCTATCACATTAGAAAATGTCACACAGCATTTCAGAGGAGATTGTGGTTCGCTGCAATTTATTTATTACTCAGAGTTATTCCTAAAAAACCAATCTGCCAGTCTTACAATGAAGTAGTTTTTCACTTCACTGAGAGCCCCGGTGGTTTCCTAGTGACATCTCTTGAGGCATAATGGCAAGCAAACAGTACTGGAGACATCAGCATCAGCTCTGGATTATTTCTGAGTGATTTAATTACGCAAAAAAAATAATAATTTGCAGCAAGTACTGGATACACAAAACAGATAGTGGTTAGTTGTGTTTAACCTAAGAGTTAGACCTCAATCAATTGATCTTCTGTAAAAGAATAACTCACTTGCCCCAACCAGCTAAGTATGCCTTTCAGAATTAGAAGGTCTAAAGGAAAAGTCTGGGTCTTTGGATCTCTCACAGAAAGCTACAGCTTTGCAAAGTAGTAAACAATGTCATGTTAGGAATTTAAAAGTACTTAAAGCTTTTTTTCTTAGTCACCTGTGCCTTGCCCAAGACACGAACTTGGTAAAAACCACCATGCAATAAGATGTCAACCAAAAAAGAATACAGATCAGGTTTTCTTCTTGAAATTTCCAACTGAAATCACTTTGCATACCCAGGCAGTTGCAATTGCAAGGGTATTTTCATATCCAGTAAATTCCCTCTGTGTCAGGGCTCCCAGGGAGCTTCAATCTAACCACTGCGTCATGCACAGTTCTGGCACGTGGATTACTGAATTTACTGGTTTGTAGTTTTCTGTCATCACTACAGTCAGAGACACAAAGTAATTAATTGGGCATACACAACGCTCTTGCTCAGGCTGCTGTCTAGCACAATTAATTACCTGGGCCAGGTTTGGAAAAGCCGATCATCTCACTATTCCCTGTCTCACAGCAAGCATAGCACTCAGTAAATAATTTTGAACAAACACAGGAAGCACATTAAGTCAATGTTCTGCAGTCCTACACACATTTCATTCACAATAACAAAAAAGAAAGAAAAACAAGTGAAAACCAAAGTTCCTAAATTTGTCCATACCGATTTAAAGGCCAAGAAATCACTGAATTGAAGGTAAACAAATGAATTTCCTTAGTATATGCAGGAATTTCTCTTATTTCCTGTAGAAAATTCCTGAAACCTGTGAGTATTGACTTTTATTCAATCCAACTTATATTTTGTTATCCAAAACAAGCTCCACTTCTTTGCCATATGCTCAAGGAGCACAGGGAATCCTACACTGCCAACATTAGGCATTCATCCATTGCTGCAGTAAGTCTGAGATATCACAGGATGCATTTCCATCTGCTTTTGAATTTTGCTTGAACTAGCAAGGCTAATAAATTCCCTAGTTTGTCCCATCAATTCCCCGAGGAGCAGTATGCATGTCAAATCCAACCTGGCCAGCATCTTCTGTCCACAAAGGTGGTACAGAGCAGCAGGGGCATAAGGATGGATAGAAAGTGACCGAGTTACCCAGTGGGAAGACAACTCTCTTCCAGCACTTGCAGTCCTAGTCAGAAACACTGCTCATAAGGAGGATGATACTGGGAACACCAGGACCCTGCAGGCTCCAGTACCTTTGAGACTGGACTGTACAGCTAAGGCCCCTCTGGGTAAAGGACAGCACTAGTTGAAATACTTTGGGAACAAGCCAATGAATCAGCCTTGAGTGGGAGAGTAACTACTGTTTTCCCAACTCTCCCTGGTCTGACAAGGAAAAGTAGAAATTCACATCAAGTACAGTGACTGTTTCCCTGTAAGGGCTTGGGTGGGTCACGGACTATAGTCTCCTCCTCTGTATGCTCAGTGCCAAAGACCTGTAGGCACTTAAAAGAATTATAATCTGCTAGATGCAGAATTAAACATATAGTTTCTGTTGAAAAGAAGCTCACAGACTGGGTTTCACATCTCCATTCCATTCCTTGTCTTTTTACACAGGAACAAACTGCATATATGTATAAAATAAAGAAACGCGTATATAATTGCTCTCCTTGTCTTCACTTGAATGTCACAGGGCAGATTCAGGCTTTCTAGAGTTAACCTCAAAAAGGTTTTAAAAATATAAGATAAAGTAATGAACACAGGACAGTCCATAACATTCAAAGGAACTCCTCAAAATGCAATTTTTGCATGTTTTCCTAAATTTAATTAAAAATAAAATAAATGCACATTTTGCTTTTTCTTTACAGTAATTAATACACTGGAGGCTTAAGGACCTCTATTCTCACTGTGAGAATTTATGTTTTGTGGTAGCAACGTTGTTCTTCTTTCCTCTTCAAAAAGATATTCACAAATCAGAGGAGAAACTCTTTGAAGTATGCGGTAGGGACTTCTTCTGCCCACTCCTTATGCATAACTCTTCTAACATGATCTGGCCAAGACGCAGCCTTCTCCCTGCAGCCCTCAGCAGCATGAATCTTGCATCAGTCTGATGTGGTGGATCTCACAGCCCAGCACCTCAGATCCACTGAAGTAAGCGAGGAGAGAACGGAAGCTCTCCAGGGGCCCCAGCAGTCCTGAGCACCACCACAGCCTGCCAGCAGCACAGGTAGCTGAAAGCAGAGCTCAGCCTCTCGTGTGATTTGACTGTGACACATCACAGATCTTTTCTTGACACAAGCCACATACATATAAACTAAGGTGGCAGCAAAAAAGTGGGAAGGCGATGAATAATTTTGCAGAAGTTTTCAATTTAGCTTTCACTGTAAATAATTTAGTTCAGAGGCAAAAGCTCTTGAGACCAAGGTGGAACTTACTTTGTGTAAGTCACTGAAACTGGGTGGCAAAGGAGTCCAAATAAATTATGCCCATATACAAACCTGGACAGAGAGATGAAAAGAGATGGGGAGTCATTACTAGAAAAAATGTCAAGCATCTCTAATGCAAATTTTAAAGTTCACAAGTGACAGGCACTTGAAAATCTGTGATCCTGAAGCCAGCAAAGGCAGAAAGCATTCAGGCCCTGATCCGGCAAAACATGTTTATGCAGGAACATGTGCAAGTCCATGGCCATGAAACAATTCAAGTAAGTGATTGCCTTTGATCCCTCAATCTGTCTGAAGACACCAGAACGCAACAGCACAACATTAACTGGGATAATTTGGGGCAATAAGTACAAGATACAACTTCTGTTTGATCTCATGAACTGTCTTGCATTTCTTGTGCTGGAGAGATGGAGGAGTAGCATTTGTACATGTACTCTGGATAGAATGATGGCTTCGGTATAAATGACATTCATACTGATCATCAGTGTTCACCTTTTAAAACTCAGAGAAATTTTCATGGGAAAAGGAGGCACAGATAAATCTGAGAGAGGCCAAGGGGCCAGATTTCCTAGAGTGGGGAGAAGGGGAAGAGAGAAAAGTAGAGAAAAGTAGCAGCAGCTTAATCTACATTATTTCTGCTACTTCTGTAGTTTTCCATACTATGCAGTAAACCCAACCCCTACAGTGAAGAAAAAACCCTTCTGATGGCACGACTTTTCTTTCTACTGTGCCTTCTGTTATACAAAAAGGTGAGCACTATGTCTATGCAAGGAACTTTCTAAAAAGCATTACTGGATCAACCGCATCTGGATCACACTGGACCTGTATGAAGACCTTCCCATACTCAGGCCAGGATCTTAACTTAAACCCTGCCATGGTATTTGTAAGAACACTTCAGGAAACAGGAGCAGAAAGAAATGCAAAAGGAGGAAGAGGATGGAATGGATTGTCTTATCAAGCTCTCTGTACACTTCTTGCAACTCCTGTAGGACACAACAAGGGCTTTCCCAAACAGGTATTTCAAATCTTGGGTTCCTATATCCTGATTGGAAATTATGATTTGCAATCCCAAATTGTTTTTTGCTTGTCCTTTTGCTATTTGGCAATGAAGTACAAGGCAGAAAGCCAGCAGCCTGGTTCTCATGAGCCAGGTTGGTGCTTCAGGGCTGAGGGTAGCAGAAACTAGTTTTGACAGGTTAGCCATGCAAATATTATGTGCCAGTCGTTGAGCAAGTATCTCTGTGCTGCTCTCCTCTGTCAGTGTCACAGAGACTGACGCATTGTGACAACTTTCATACCCAGAGATAAGCTAAGCTCATTTCAATCATGCTTTAAAACAAACAGAATTAACACCAAAATCCTAGCACTTTAGCAAAATAGATCCTAACAGTTTAGAGAAGCAAAACATTTGCAAGCAAATCCAGACAGCCACTGAAGCATGAATCCCAAAGCTATCTGTTCACTCACAGTGAGACCCACGGAGTCATCATCACTCCAGCACAGCTTTAATCCACCTTTCTGGGTGTGAATCCTACCCTGGACAACCATAAGTGCAGGTAAAGTGCTGCAGAACTTCAATGTAGGTAGGATGGGGGACATGAAATACACACACAGCACCTAACATAACACAGCCCTGCTTTCCTCCTGTGAACATTTAGACATCGTCATAATATGAAAAGCTATTATAGCAGTCAGCTAGAAACAGGAATGAGAATCTTGCAACAGCTACATCAGTTGTCATCCTGTAAGCAGCCAGGTACGGTTTAAATAAAATCCTGACTAATGAACATTTGTCAGACGACCTCACATTTCAGTGCTATTCCAGCCAATGCTGAAATCATGTAGCTGTTGGATGGAGAATGAAATAGGTCATTTGGGTGACAGTTCCTCATAGGGCAGAACATCATTATGGACAAAAAACCGAAACAGAAACAAGGGTTACAGTGATTAAAAATCGTGTACAGAGAGTAGAGGCCACATCACAGTCTCCCTGATTTTCACTAAAGGTCCCTTTGGGTGGGAGCGGTAAAAGATTCATACCCTGAATTCTCTACATTCACACTAGTCTTGGCCATAGTGTTTAGACATGGAAATAACATCCATACTTTTCATAGCCTTACACACTTTATACAATGTTTGAAGCAGTGGATGCACAGGCCACTTTTGGAAATCCATCATGGAGGCTCAACTGGATGCTTTAAGCCTCTACCCTTTAGAGGCGAGGCTGAAAGCCACTATTACCATTTCACTCTGTGATAGAGGGCAGATAACCTGTCACAGGCAGAAATCAGGCAGGTTTCCCCCCTACGTCTGTTAGTGATGGCCACTTAACTCCATTTCATTCAAAATTGGAGAAAATCCTGATCCTACAGCTTTCCCCTTGAAATGGTAACACGCTGCTTACAGGAAAGATGTCAACATCCTCAGCCATGAGACGGAAATAAAAAGAAGCCAGAGAAAAAAGTTTCTGAAGGAAATAGTATTTCTAATTATTATATTTACGTTTTATTTACTTTCTAGTTTTTACAAATGGAAAACTGAAATGTTCACAAAAAATTGACTGTAAGGAAGTCTGAATTGCTGAGGCTTTTCCATTCTGAGCTTATTATAAACATCCAAAGCATAGCAAAACCAGATTTAAAATATAGTCTTCACCACACACAACAAGTAAAAGTCTTTGTACCATCAGAAGTTTCCACTTACAGTTCTCCTAGTGGGACATGAGGGAGCCAACAGCAGCGGGCACAGTGAAAGCCTGCCTTCACTCACGGCCCAATATCTGTTAGAACAGATGCACTGTCCAATATTCCATTTGTATAGAAAAAAAGCTGCCCATAAAACATTATTTACATTATAGAGATGAGAGGACAAATCACAAATGCATAAATTATTAGAGCAGACAAGAAAATATTTTACAATCGATAGTAAATTCTTCCTAGCCCAACAGCTTAGCTTTTCAACAGGTGTGAGAAGTAGAAAAATTCACAAGGGACAAAGATGTATGATAGGTATTACTCAAGAAAAGAAAGGAGAGTGATGAAGGGTAACAATTTCCAGTTACATTAACCCCCTTCTGCTTCAGAGATCTTTATTTTAAACTGTTGAGGTGTATTAGAAAGCTCCAGCTTGGTTTCCCATTACCTTCTCCCTGTGTCATTGCACCTAATAACACAGATGGCTTTAGAAATGTTTCTGCTTTCATTATTTTCTCCTACTGGATGCCTAGTTGTTTAATAACTTTATCATTTTACAGTTATTTGTATTCAAAATAACCTGCAAATCAAATTCAAATATAATAGCTCAAAGTGGGGGGAAAGAAATATAATTACTTAGTAAGGCCTGGAGTAATAATTCAGTTCAATGTGACAGAATTGCCAAAAGAAAATGTAGGTTAAGTACCAGGAATCATTTTCTAACAGCAAGATCTATCAGACTAAAAAAACAACCTCCCGGCAGAAAAGGTGGCATCCTTCTCACTTCCTTTTGAAACAGGACAGCTGATGGCAGTGGAGCATATAACAAGGTATCACCTGTGAAAGGAAGTGACCTAGAACAGCTTCCACTTCTATCCTTTTAGAGTGATTTGCAACCTGAAGGTTAAAATCCTTGTGGGAATACATTATATCCCACCTCACACAAACGGAAAGCCAGACAGTTACAGCCCAACCACTGGTGAACTCATAAGCTCCCCGATAAGCTCCTGTACTTTTATTTTACTTTTCCTGCTTTTTAGGACTCCACCTGGGAAACTGCTCAGGCCATGAATGGATTTAAGGATCTGACCCCAATTTACTGAAATTGCAGATATTTATTCATATATTCATCTTAAGCTTGCTTCTAACTTCTATGCCCGAGATAAAATTCCTGTTGTGCTCTGCTGAACTGGGGCTCTCCTGTACAAGCAGCTTACAGAATGAACAGCTTACTGTGCATATACATGTAACATATATTAGTAAATTATATGAATTTATTATTACATTATTATTCAAGTTACTATTATCATTAAATGATATATCATTTATTTGCTTTAGATGCCATTTCTGTTTTCCAATTCATTGAAGGAAGGTGTCTACTAAAAACATTTTTTTTCAGACTCTAAGAATTTAATTAAATAGGAAAAAACGTGTCTAAAATGAATACTACACTGTAGGAGTCTGTCAGAGCTAAGGAATATTTTATTGTGAGTGAAAATTTATTTATTTAAATTTGTCAGCAGATTTTAACTAATTCCAGAGTAGCCATATGACTTTTCACTCTCATTTCACAGGTGAGAAGACTTAGGCTCAGAAAGATTAGATATTTTGTCCAAGCCCATACTCTGAAGCTAGCAACAAAGATTCATGTGTAGTTAGGAGCAGATCTAATTTATTTCTATCTATGTTTTTATTACACTCAGGAGCATGGTATTTCAGTTCCTTAAAGTACTCACAATCAATAAATCCTTGTATTTTTCCTGTCAGAAGGGATTTGTGACTTTTACCATTACAGAAGCCAAGAAATGAAGACACAGGGGAATACACTGACTTGGCCAAAACCACTTGCCCAGGGGAGTCAATGCTCAAGGCAAGAAGAGAAGCTGCACCCCGCAGAGTCTTACCTTCACAGCCCTCCTTTCCCATGAAATTTCCTTCTTTCTTTTTCTCTCACTCCCTTTGCTTATCTTAAGTGGATCAGTCTAAAAGTCAACATGATTTTCTTGGAGTTTCTCCAACTGTACTTTTCACAAAAAGGCATCAATACATACAAGAATGAACACAGCTGATAAAATTGTGCAAAAACGGTCTTGATTCACGAGGTAAACACCCCCAGAAAGGGGGGAGAGGGGATGCTATAGCTGAAATACCATTCCACAGGACATCATCAAAATAAACCAACTTACACTGCAGTTTTCCCTCTTACCACTGTAACACACCAGATTATTTTCTCTTGTTAACAGCCATGCCTTATAGCTCCTGGATTGCTTTGAAGCAGCAGGGACAGGTAAGTGGTAATTCAAGATCCGTTTCCAAGCAGTTCACATAGACTGTCATTCCACATGGCCACTTTCTACAGTTCAGGGGAAAATGAAACCTGGGCTACCAAGTTTTGCATGAGTCATGAATCACAAAGCATTGCCTGTAGAACAAACCTCTTAATCTAGTTGACTTGCTTTCCTACAGCATCCCTTTACTTGTCTTGTAGGGTTAAGCAGAGAAAACTGACACAGAGACTCGAGATCTCTGTTGGCTACTGCAGAGGGCCCTCTGCTGCAGAGACACCACTTCCCAGTCTGTGGGTACTAAAGTACAGAGCAAGAAAATTGCTATACAGCATTAAAACTTGCTGTTTTCTGATTTTTTCTTTTTTTTTTTTTTTCCCCCCAAGCCTTTTACTCCAGCAAATAGCTCACAGAACACCAAACTGTTTGATGTTTTAATGTTGCAATATATATCCTATGGCGTGAGCTGGGTTTAGGGAAGTAGCTACAGCTTCACTCAACACAGTAATGAACCTTAAGTAACTTCATGTCGTAACGATGGCACAGGAATAGCATTAAGATGTGGCCAGAGGTGCGTTTTCCTAACTGCTGATGAAGGGAGAAAGGCAGGCCTGGAGCCAGATTTGGGAAATGCCCGCAGGGACAGCCATACGTCACATTCTCAGAAGCATCTGTAGTCAGGTTACAGGATGCACAGCTGGCACTGCAGCAATCATCCACCCTCTCTCTCATGCTGCTCTTTAAGCACATCCCTCCCTAGTCCTCCAATTCACCTTCTCGGCTTGGGGAAAGGCAAGGAACTGCTACTTCCTAAACCTTGTGCCACCACAAGCATTTCACAAAGCTCTAGGTGATAATGCAGCAGCATGTGGTCCCTAAAATGTCAAGGCATGTTTTCAGGTCATGGCTTGCTCTATAATTTGGTCCCTCTCAATTCTCAAAGTTAATTGTACAACAGGTCACCCAGAAGTTGGTATCCACAATGCTTCATCTATCCCAAACCCCATTCCTGATTTAAAGGCAATGTGGCCAGCCACAGTCTATAATCAACTGGCACAACACTCCTAAAAGAAAATTCAACATTGCTGCCAGGCAAAACTCACTGGCAAGTTTTGCATGAGGAAAGAGGGGTGAAGCAACAGGACCTGCAATAGAAATGGACTTCAGAAAACTTATTTATAAATCTCTATTTAAAACACATTTAGTTTTTTCTTGTGCTGGCACAATGACAAATTTGAGTAGGGAAGAGAATATGGAGATGTCTCAGTCACAAAATAAAAGGTTTAGTACTCTTATCTTGGCATAAAAATACTAATTGCACCCTACTTTCAGAACCTGTTCATGGCAAACTTTTAGCAATGGGCATTTCAGTTTCTGAATATTCGATAATTAAGAAAAAATCCAAACAAAGTCTAATGTCAATTATTTTGTACTGGTTTAATGATCTCATTTGAAATAGAAACATTAGCTATTAATTTTATTGGGGGTTTTTAATTTATTTTTTTCCCCTTTTTTAATCTATGGTCATTTTGCTAAAAGTGCATCATTTTCTTTTAATCACTGGCATAAACTCTGAATAACTACACGCATTCAGAATTACTTTGATTGGTAGCTAAGCTGCTCTGATGCTGCGAGTCCCTGTTAGAGGTTGGTACCTGCTCTAAATGTGTACGGCAGATGAGGGCAAGATACCAAACTCTTTTACTGCTCTGATGCCTGATGGGCTGAAACTCACTTGTGACATTATGGTTTTGTACGTAATGTAATATTTTTATTACACATTTCCAAACCATAAAACTGTCATGATACATGTGTTTTTAAAATTGCTTTGTGCTAGAACCATCACATTACATTATCAAAACAGAAAAACTATCATGATTAAACTACACTTCACCATTTACTTGCTGCTAGTTGATTATTTATCATTTTTCCCCTCAGTTTAGACAATGAAAGTAGGCAAGCACATTCATGTTTATATCACATTAAATTCTAGGCATTATGCTGTATTCCCAGTTTTGCAGAGAAATCCTTAGGCTAAAATCTTCAAAAATCTTCTGAGTAACCACCACCTGTTTCTACATGAATGAAAAAACACATCCAAGGTTACTGCGGATTTACTTAAATATTTACTACGAAAGGCCAATCCAGTCTTGCATTCAACTGCACAATAGGAAATCTGGTGGTTAAGAAACAGGAAAAGGGCTTTGAGTATACCTGTTTACTTTCTTTGGAACTACAGCTAAGTCAGTAATTTTGCAGTGCTTCTGTTTCCCATTTACACAGGAGGGTCATATTTCTTTTCTCACCTCCTCTACCTGTTCTCAGTATGTTTACCCCAAACTCCATGGGACAATGATCACCTCTCATTTTACATTCAAAGCATAAAAACTGGGTGTCTCTGGAATCTGTGTACTATAAACGTCTCAACAGGTATAAACACCTTTTCTAACATAAGACTAACAGTGGTCCAAAAATTCTTATATGAACAATTCTTGAAAAAAATCTATTCTATAACTTTAACTCCCTAACATCTATACAGAAAATAAACTCTCATAAAATTTTAAGCACATAGCTATCAACTTAGAAGCTTTGTAAACACAACTTGCTTTTCATATGTTGCGGGACTCTCTAGCCGTCCTGTCATGGCCCCACTTCTAACGTCAAACCACAAATCTCTGAATTTTAAGTCACACAAGACTTTTGCTATGCCTTTTTCTTATTTTTGCTTTAGTTTTCTGTACCTTTCACGCTTGAAAGCTGATGCCTAAAACTGAGGGAGAACAGATCTGTATTTGTGACATTGATCAGAATGGTGTTTCGTTTAAATCATTGTCACTGCAGAACAAAATAGCTATGCGATGCAATATTAGCATTTACAAGCTAAAATTAGGAATTTTTCTTTCACTGAAAATACTTTTCCAACACCTTAAAAATAAATAAAAGTACAAAACACAAATTCACCTTTTTGATGAGAAGATTAATAAAATTCTAGGACATCAAAGTGTTTGTTCTGGACTGGTTAAAGCCACAGAAACTACACATTCCAAATTACAATACCAACTCAAGCATAACCTTAATGGAAACCTGTAATAGTTAGATGTGTTAAATCCAGAAAAGATAAAAATGGCGAAGTGTGATTTGGACAGAGAAACATTTTGAAAGGTAACCACAAAAATAAAATCAAATGAAGGGTTCTTCTTATTTGTAAAGATTCTATTCCAGAGAGAAACTGAACCATGACTCACGAATCCAAAAGTGTTGAAGGAACCTATTGAACTAAGATAAATGTGGGGGGTTTTTTTCCTGGCAAGAGATCTATCTGAGACCTGTAAACATGAGAGTAGGAACAGACTCCTTTCTAAACCTTAGAGATTTCTTATCCAAGTACTGTAGAGACCAGATATTGCTTTTCTTTTATAACTAATAGAAACCAGAGATGCTCAAACCACAGTCTTATTCTGTCACACTCTCTGCTCTTACCCTTTACTTGGAGCAGCCCTCACCTCTCAGGCACTGATATCCAGCAGACAAGAAATGAATGGTAGAGCCCAGCCTCTAAACACCAGATGCAGTGCTTTTTAAGGAGTGAGACAAAGCAGATCTGTAAGTAGGTAATCTGGATGCATGAAGTTCTTTGATCTGAAATTAGGTCAAACTATTTTACCCTTCTCCATCAGCTCCTTGCCTCTTTCTATGTATTCAATGACCAAGTTACTGTAAAAGGAAAAATTTTGCCAAGCTTTAGTAGGTACTCGTTCATTCAGCAAAGCACTTTGATACAGTCCATAGACCAAGCCTATACTTAGCTGTCTTGTTAACTGAAGATCTCAAAAGTTACAGAAAATAACCTATAGAGAACTAAGCCAGATCTTTCACATACATCCTCCCGTCTGAGAAACTGCTCCACCCCAAAGATGAAGGTGCAAGCACACATGGGGACAGGGCTTCCTGTGCACTCTTATTCCTAAGGCTCTTACAGCTCAGAAGTTGAAGTAACTTCCACGCACATGCAAAACATCTATACAAAACGTTGTACCAGAGGCAGTGTGGAGGAATTCCTTACTCATTTCTCTACGTATTTATGGCTGCACAGCACCAGGTAATGTCTGACTCTGAACAATTTTCAAATACATTAAAAATGCCCATCTTCCTTCAGAATCACAGAATCAACCACGTTGGAAAACCTCTGAGATCATTGAGTCCAACCTATGACCAAACACTACCTTGTCAGCTCAATCTTAAATGCTGCATTGCTACAGCAAGACTACAATGAGATAACATGGCTGCTGGGTGAGGAAAAAATTGAGTCACGCAGAAATGAATTACATGAAAAGTCATTGCTTTGCTATTCAAAGATTTGAAAAAACATCAAAAGCATTGTTTCCCCACATGAGAGAATTCTGTCCCCATGTAATAAATTTCGAAAGAGAAATGTCAATACTACAAATACTTAATATGACATCCAGATTATATTTAAAAAAAATTAAGTTCTCATATGGCATGTTTGTGAGAGCAGGAACCATAGAGACTTACTATTTACTTACAGGCTGGATGTAACTATACTCACTATTTTGGATCCCAGAACTGCTAGCATGCCAATATTAATATGGTAAAACCCAGCAGGATATAGACACTGTCATTAGCACTATTAGACGTGCTACATGCACCAATAAAGAGTTGTTGCTTTCTCCAAAGTAAAACTGCCTTTGCTCACCACAGAGCTGTGCGGTGCAATTCCAAGGGTTTTTTTAATTCTTACTTCCTCATAGTTAAAAATTTCCATCACCAGTGCTTTGGGTATGCATCTTATGCCACTGTTTGTTTTTTTTTTAATTTGGAATTTTTTCGGGGGGGGGAGGGTGGGCAGTTTTGTTTGGTTTTGTTTTCAATTAAGAATAACAGCTGGAAAGCAGCAAAGATAATAAGAAGCAATAAAATAAGGAAGTAGTGATTGCTACTAACACAGGCTTCCATTGTCAAAGATGACACTTGTAGGAAGCTTTAGAAAGACTTTCCTCACTTGAAAAAGACCCAAAATATACTTCTTGACAATATCTGTACAGTGTTGTAAGTGAAAGAAGAGAGTGTGCAGTGTCAGAACCCTCCTGTGATTCTATATTAACAAATACACTCACTCCTTCAATCTGTTCTCCTGAAGCTACGAATCCTGACTTGCATTGCAGCCGAACCCTCAGGAGCTCCCATCACAGCAGGCCTTTTGCTGGATAAACACTCTTGATTATTTACAAAAATTTCCAATTGAAACCATAGTGTGCTTTTACACAACAGGGAGCACAGAAAAGTCAAATGGACTAAGGTGGGTCAATCTGTTCTGTGATGGTGGGAGGGGAATTGCACAGGAGCCTGGTGAGTGTGGCACTTTGGCAAAGCACAAGCTCATGTCTACAGCAGCAGAGACCAGCACAGCCCTATTTAACTCTCAAACACCTTTATTCTCCTGACTCTGATGGAATTAAAACTGCTTTTTAATAAACTGAAGAATGGATCAACAAAAAGTTTTGAACTATTTCATAGTCACATAAGGCTATTTCAAGAATGCTTGCTGTCCTGCCACCAGTTCACAGGACTTGGAGAGCTTAAGTAAGGGGAGGTTACCAATGGCATGTAATTGATGCTGCTTTCATATGGGTGTCCACCGACATAGCTGCACTCAGTGGTCTTGCAAAGATCCCTAGCTGTTATATCCCAATGCAAGTTTTCTCTTCAGCTCTTGATAAGAAGACTCATGGTTTCTTTCCTGTTTTTCCCTTTACTCATTTTTTCACTCCAGGTAACATTTCAGTGCCCAAGTCGCCATCACATCAGAGGAAAATGAACTGAAGTAAACATACAGCTTTTAGATTGCATCAGTAATGGAAAGAAGCAACTAAATGACTTGAACTCAAGCAAAGCAGTAGAAAAAAAGCTGCCAGAGAAGATGCTTTAGAATATTCTATTAAGGACCTCATGATCTCTCTATTTTTAGGATATTTAAGGCACAAGTTCCCCTCAAACTGATTTAGGATATCTTCAAATTTTAATAGATTTGGTAACTTAGTATTATAAATGAACAACAAAGAAACAAGAGTGAATGGTGCAGATAATGTTCAAAATCATGTAAGGAAAGGTAGTAAGAAAGATTTTAGAATAGTTTTCAAATTGCATTGTTGTGGACAAACAACAAAATAAGGAAACGCCTGTCTAGCTCAAGCCTGAGAATTTTTTGGAGATTAGCTGACATTGTTGCCTGAAGAAGAGTCTTTCCAATGTCTTGTTTTAAGCTATGACAGTTTAATGACTATGGAGTCCTGTAAGAACAGTAAAGTTGAAAATATAGTTCTCTCCTTGCTCAGCAAGAGCTGTACTGCAAAAATTTTAGAGGAATTTTTGTGATAACCAGAACTCAGGTTTAATTCTCTGCAGTTGCTGACATCCTCCCAGGACAGGCATTTTGTAGATTTCTGCTGCAAGTCATCAAGAGAGACATCTCTGTATATTATCTACCTACCTGTTCAGCTACTTAGAGCTTAAAACAGGTTGGGTCTGCATTCTGTAGGGTGAAGGACAGTGCATACACTAATTACTGTCAGTAGAAAAAGGAAAATTCTAGAGAGTCCATAATTAGTATCAGAATAAAGATTTGAAGAGAAATAAGCACAAAGAAAACCCAGCCAAGAAAAGTAAGAGATTTCTGATCCTGTCAGCTTCATGCACAGGCAGAAGACAGTGGTCAGCACCATGTGAGAGCACAGTGCTGGCTCAGGAATGAATTGCCAGTTACCTCCAGGTTTCAAACCAATATGAAGAGAAACTTCACATAAAAGGCTGCTGGTTATAAACTCATTTGCAAACGCCACTGTTTGATGCCAAAATAGTTAATGTGTCCTAAAATCCAAGTCACTGGGCCCTTAGGAAACACGTAAGAGGGGGAATTCACTACTACCTTATGACTATTTTATTTAACATGCTTGACACACACACCTCTGTTCCACAGGTAACATGGTCTGAGACAAAAAGCAATGTTATTTTTAGATGTATTTTCTTGATTATGGAAAATTAATTTTTCCTTATGTTTTGAGCTAGAATAGAAAGGGAACTGAAAGCTACAGAGAAGAAAATTCCCAGTCCATCAGTCCTCTCAGCTGCTTGTAAAATCCAGCCTCTAAAACCAGGGAGTGAAAGGTCAAAATTGGAACCTAAACTTTGAAATTCACAATTTCACAATAATTGACTGAGGTAAAAGATTCAAACCCAAGCCCTCATTACCAGATTCATGGAGCTGTGAGCAAGAGGGAGCATGAAAAATCCATCTCAGCTTGTATGAAAATATGATGCTTTGAGGACTATTAAAACTACTGCTAATCATTCTTCTGCACACAGACAGACAGGAAGTAATAGGAAAGGAGGACCACTCTGTGATGGAAGAAATAAGGTTAAAAACTGAAATGTTTTAAGCAATGTGGGACAGCAAGAAGCAGGATACATTATCTCAGGCCTTGATCCTGTGCAGTTTCCCTCCATCCCTCATTTATCCATTCGGGCACTCTGAAAAACACATTGTCCTGCAAGATGCTCTGCTGAAACCACAAGTGCTTGTAAAAGAATGCGAAGGACAGGACTCATGGCTTCGTTGCAATGAACTAGACTGTCTGAGGCAAACTGAATGTTGCTTTATTTTCTACATTTCCTCCACAGACTAATTAAATCTACTATGTGGAGAAACAGAGTACAAGATGATACTAAATGTATGAACAGCTGGCCCTTGAATAATAAGGCATCCAAACAACCTGTTTGAAATACTCATATTTGCTTCACGCAGCTGATTTTATCTCTTGGACCGAAGTAACTGATCCACAATAGGATTATGGGGTTTGTTTGGCTGGATTGTTTGAGTTTTGTTTTCAGTTGTGCAACACAAAAGTTAGTTAAGTGATTTCTAGTAAGAGAAAAGATTGCCTCGAATGGGAAATTTTGGATGTTTTTCAGTAGAATATTACCATTAAACTCTTCAAACAGAAGAAAAATTCAAACAGAAATTTAATGGTGGAAATGAGGTAACAGAAACAAACGTTTTTATCCTGCTGCTTGCCAAATCTAAGGGAATGTAATTAATCACATGGCAATAGCTAATACGAGTGAACTTGCTTTTCTGAATGAAAGTACCAAGGTATCACAAAAAAACTTCAGTCTGAACATCACAAACTCTTACCTTTACATCCTCCTACAAGGCATATTGGTATTCAGGGACCTCTGCTGCAACAGTGACCATGCTCTACTTAAGAAGTAAAGATAACTGTTCCTTGCAATCAGCAAGTTGTTTTCATAGTCACAGAAATTATTTCCTCTTTCAAAGACTTTTTTTTTTCCAGACTTACCAGCATCACTTTATAAACCTGTAATTCTCTACTGCATTAAACCCAAGGAAGTTAGTTTCTGGAAAGGTACAGACCATTACTTTTTTGTTTTCCATTAAAAGAAAATGAAACCAAACCGAGCTCATTCAAGTGTGTGGAATGGGAGAATATAACATTAAGGTAGAAAGCACATCTCCTGCTCCTTATAGTCAGTGAGGTTCCTGATGCAGCTCTTTTATACTTATTATCTTTCAAATTAACTGTTTTTCTAAAGTTAGGGGTTTGGGTTTTTTTAAATTTTATTTTCTTTGTTAGAAGCCCTGAGGCTTCTAACATCAGCGCAACACAACCCGCCTCCAACTGCAACTCTACATGGATAAAAGGTCATCTTCTTTTCCCTTACAGTAAAATAAAAGTAAACTTGCTCAGATACATGAATAGGCACAAAATCTGACACATTGCCTGGTAGTGGCTGCAGAAGTTGACATCTTGACTAATACTGCAAAGGCAATGTTTGGCAGATTTAATCATGATACTGGACTTAAGGGGCAACAGAGGTGTGAATAAAAGCAGTTGTAGCCATAGTTCATTCCATCAGTTAGGCCATGACCAGCTGATATAGATGATCACAATCTTGACCTCAGGAGGTGGTTTTCATAGATCATGAAATCCTGCTGCCCTGTTCTTACACAGAGAGCAATTCTAGGGGAAGCAATGACAATAGCTACTCTTAAAACAGAAGTGTCTCTCTCTGATGTTTATATTCCCAACTTACCTTATTAACTTGGTATATATCCTATTACCATGTTTTTTAACAACATAAAGCACTGAGATGCTAAGTCACCCCACAGCTGTCATTCAACTCAAATCAAACCGGACATAGGAATAGGTGCTACAGCAGAACCAAAGTCATAATGACTTAGTCATTCTCCAGCCCCAGATCACAATACTGGGAATGCAGTACTAATCTCTCAAAAGTCTGCATCTGTTTTTGCACAGCTTAAAACTGCAAAATGTTACCGAACAAGCTCAAAGTTCCCCTGTAGGAGGAACTTCTATAGTCTGCTCAAACCCACAGGTTTGTGGTTACATGAAGTATGTGCCAGTAAAGATCTGATCCTACAATGTCCAGAGACACCAATGGGAGAGTTTCCACACACTCAGTACAGTGATAAGTCCTGAAACACACTGGTGTCTGCTCAAAGTAACAAATCCATCTGGTTGCCAGAAAAAAACCACCATGGTTCAGAGCAGCAGCACAGACATGGGATCAACACAATGAAACAGAAAAAGCATTAAACACTACACAGGAGAAGTTTCTTATAGGAAGCTTGAGGCCATCCATACATATTCAAAAGGATTTGGATAATTTATCTGACCTGTGCCCCAGAATGCTAAAAGTTGCTTCTGGTCCATCATTTGCAATACACAATATCAACACATCCCTCCACTATTCGCAGTGAAATGACAGCATAATACACCCTAATCAAAGATTCTCTTTTTCTAATAGTGTGAGAGAAGAAAAAACAGGAAGACGATTAAAAACTGGTAATGAAAATACCATAGAAAGCTGTATAGGGACTGGATCACAGTACAACTTCAAATGTAGCATTAAAAGTGAGGAGAGATATAAAGGGAATGTAAATATGAATAAACAAAATCAAGCACTTATAAAATCATAAGGTTGGAAGAGACCTTTACAATCATCAAGCCCAACCATCAACCTAGAACTATCACTGTAACCTCTAATCCACATCACCCAGTGCCAGATCCAGGCGCCTCCAGGGATGGTGACTCCACCAGTTCCCTGGGCAACTTACTCCACTGCCCTACTATCCTAACAGTAATATTTTTATTTTTTTTTTCTAATATCTAATCTGAATTGCCTGTCTTAGCTTAAGGCCATTTCCTATAGTCCTCTCACTGCAGGCATGGTAGAAGAGGCCAACCTCCACCTTGCCACAATCTCCTTTTGGGTAGTCGTAAAGAGCGATGAGGTCCCTCCTGAGCCTCCTTTCCTCCAGGCTAAACAGCCCCAGCTGCCTCAGCCATTCCTCATAAGACTTGTGCTCTAGTCCTTTCGCAAGTCTTGTTGCCCTCTTCTGGACGCTCTCCAACACCTCAATGTCCTTTTTAAAGTGAAAGGCCCAAAACTGAA
This sequence comes from Margarornis squamiger, assembly GCA_035222235.1. Classification (NCBI taxonomy): domain Eukaryota; kingdom Metazoa; phylum Chordata; class Aves; order Passeriformes; family Furnariidae; genus Margarornis; species Margarornis squamiger. The sequence goes on from JAWWTY010000156.1 coordinate 16,854,707, forward strand.
CACTCACACCACTTGCTGTATATGAGGAAAGGATGCTGCTATACTACATCTTGATTCACTTCTCCTTGTATACCTTCCTTGGGGGTTAAACTTTTGCAGTGGTCTCCCAACACGTGCTATTTCAGGATATGCAGCGCACTGGGAAACAAGGAAAATGCAGAGTTCCTGATGGGTGATGAGGCTTTCGAAAAGCCATGGAGGAAGAGCACAGTAAAGAGAGGTGACTCAGCTCTGGTGTCTCCAAACTCTGCTGCTGGTGAACCCAGCAGTTCAGGAGTGTGCTGTGTTAGCAGCATTGGCATCACAACACTGTACCAGACCACAGGAGCCTGAGAGAAGGCTTCAGCACCAGGGAAAGGGAACTGCTGCCCAGCTCTGACACCACAGCAGCTGCACCCCTTCACCCAGGCCACACGCTGCCAGCACACAGAGCACGGGGAACCAGAGCTCAGCGAGGCCACCTGCCAGGTACCAGCTCTGCCGCTATTAGTACAGAGACAGACATCTGGTGACTGACGAGGAGCCACTGATCCTAAACACTTTGTGTCAAGTCATTCATCTTCTTTTACTCTGTTCTCTTCTGCTAAACAGCCCCAGCTTTCAAACAAAACCTGAGGTTTGCCAGTCTGCTTTGCACCCAAAGCAAGGAACTTACAAGACAGATCAGCAGTTTGTAAGTGCAAATATACTTGGAAACTAAAATTCAGGCTCCAGCATTTGATACTCACAGCACCTCTTTCAGAAGTGTGCATATTTTTGCCTTCAAAATTGCTGCTGTCTCTCCTACTTTTGCTTTTCACACTCCAGCCAGCCTTGGAATAAGGGGTGCTCTCAGTCTCAAAACCCTAAGACCAATGAAAGCTAGAACCAAACATGGAAAGGCAGAGGTGATATATTCAGATCCACTTGTTTCACTCAGCCAATCCAAAGGAGACAGATTGTGTAAGTAAACATGGCTTTAATTAATCTAATTACATCAATGTTCATAAAGAAAGATAAGGAAACGCTGACAAGTCTAAAACTAGCAAATTTCCTGAATGTGTCAGGAAAAAAATGCCCTCCCTGTCCAGTTCATAGGACAGAGATACAAACTTGCCAATCTGAAACTTGCACAAATTTATTCTTTCTTATACATTGAATTCTCTACAGCTGCACAATGCCTTCTGTGATGAAAGGCATGAAAACGAAAACACAAAAAACTAATACATTTGGCAGCAATCCTATGAATACTTTACTCCTATTTAACACGAAGATGAGGCCCTGGTTATTCTGGGATGAGAAGCCAGAACTGACACCTTTGTGTCTTCTCCCCAGCTATCCTTTAGCATGAGTAGTAAGATGGAACATACAGCCCATAAAAATTGTTATGAAATTAGATGAAACACCAGAAAAGTAATGCAAGGAAAGTAACAATCTACAGTTCTTGCAAAAGGATGTAGTATTTCTCCCTGCCTATTTCCCATGCAAAGTAAGTAAACATGTCAACACTTACAACCCTCTTTCTATGCCAAGCAGCTGAGTGAAATAACAAGCAGTGTATATATGTAACTGAAATTTGATGCAAAATAAACTTCCATCACAAACTGGAGCCAAACAACTAAAATACAGTAAAAAATTTTAAAAATGTATTTAGTCAAAGTCCAGTATACATGAAATTGGATGCAATAGTTTGCGGAAAGACTAACAATTAAAAAACAATCCTTCTGAATCATTAAAAATACTGTAACATACTTCAGAAGTGTTGCATGATCTCTGATGGTATTTTCTGACATTGCTGAGCAAAGAGCAATTCTTTATTTCAGACAAAAGAAGCTGAGCTCATTAACAGAACTTCAGGAAATAAATTCCTACATCACTTCCTTTTGTTAAGATTTCTGTGGTTATTAATTGCTTATTGCTTACTGTTTCTCCAATGAAGCCAATTTCCCTTACGGAAAGCAGCACAAATCTGCCTATGTCAGGGCTTGCAGAAGTGTTCAGGCAGTGTGGCAACTGGCAACCTTGCTAAAATAGCCTGAAAGAAATTAATAAAGGCCTAGACCTATACAGGTTCTTCAAAATCAACTAAGTTATCTATGATTATTTTTATTTTCCTGAATTATCTTTATTCATAAGATAAAATACTCAATGTTTCCTATAAAAATGATGCTTGAACGTATTTGGCACACAGATTTTGCACTACGTATTATCAGAACAGAAGACAGTGAAAATGACTGAACAATCACTACAGTATCTCACACAACTCTCATAACTAACCAAGAAAAAACCCCGACCTACAGGAAGTGTGCCCTGCCACACACAGCTCACAAAACAAACTGAAATGACAGCACAGTGATCAATTCGCTTTCTGCAGCAGGCAAGTCTCAAGGTCCTAAGCAATAACAGAAAATACTGACAAAAGGTGCTACACAAACTGACAAATTGTTGCTTGTGCACAAGAGTATTTGTGAGCACTTCCCAGCTCTCCATCTCACTCCTATTTTTTTGTTTGTTTGTTTTTATTCCAGAATTTCCACTAAGTTCCATCCCACAGATGTGTAGCAGAGGAAATTGAGCCCACAGCCCATGGTACTGGACAGGAAAGCTCCCTACCATCTCAAGTGCTTGATCTCTACAGGAAAAGAAGCCAAAGGAGTATGAGTATAAATGGACCACTGCAATTTATAGGCTGTATTAATAATTAAATGCTGGGAGTGCTATTAGCATCTTCACTACATTCCCACCCACAGCTTCTTCAATCATTCAGCATCACGAGACTTGTATTTTGAGGTATTTGTTCTCAGGGCTTTGGGGCATAAAATGTCCTGCAGTGCTACAGTCCTTATTTCTTCAGTGTGGTGAAGTTCATTTTGTGTTGTTGTTAGGGTTTTGGTGCTTTTTCTAGAAGAAGAATCTTTCTAAGCCAGACATGCAGAAAGAGGAGAGCTCACAGTTCTTTGTGGAAGGAAGTAAGAGACATGAGTAAACAATGCCTCTACAGAAAGGGGAATCAAGCCAAGAGAGATTTGCAGTTCTGACCCTCCAGAGTAAAATTGGCAATGGCTGTTTGACAAGAAAAATCCATTGCTCCAGAGAGCTGAAAACTGTTTCCTTCAAGGCTACCTGTGACCACCTCCCACACAAGAAAATCACCAGCTTAATTAGGCTCCTCCAGCAATCTTTAAAGATGGAGCTATCCATTCTCCACCTACCTTTGCAGCAGACACTTAAAGCACTTTCTGCAAGTCTGACAACGAAGGTGTTTGGCTTTGTGAAGCTCACAACACAGCAAGGAGCCATCTGCAGCCCGGGAAGACACAGGGCAGAGTCTGATTAGCAATTCTGTGCAGGTTTTGTGTCTTCTATCACTGCTCTCCCCTCCCCCTTCGCATCCCCTAGGGAGACCAGTTCCATATTCAAAGCAGCCTGGGGTCTTCAAGCAGAGAAATGTGCATGATTTGTACGCAGCATTAAAGCAGGGAGAGAGCTCCAAAATTATAGCAGCTGCATCCAGCCCTTGAGACGGCCTAGCACCGATAAGGGATTCAGAGGGTCGCATAATTCATTTCACCTGCAGCAGTAGCATCAGGGGAGGTTAAATATGTCACTCCATCACCGTGAGGCAATGGGTTGGGGGAAGCCTTCATCATTCATCCTGTCAGCTCTACACCTCCCTTCACCTCGCTTCAGCAGGGGGAAATGGGGAAGATTTTCTATAAGCATATGAACAACACAGTGGGGGACACAATGACCTTATGAGTCTCCCCTTCCAATTTGTGAATTAATTGTCAACACCTGCCCTGCTCTACCATCTCTCCCCCCTGCACTCCATCTTTCTCCCACTACCAAGGGCCTGATTCTGCAAGACTAACTCCAGCACATAAACTCAGTGCCCTCCTAGGACTACATGTGCAAGTGACATTGCAGAAAGGTCAGTATTGCAGAATGAGATGTCCCATCCAAATACAACTCAACATATTTAAATGGCATATGGAATTTTCTCCAGGACATGTGTATCTTTTTCTTTGGCTTTCCTTGGAGATTTTCCTCATTGTTTTTACTGTTGTTGAAAGATTTTATTGATTCTTGGCAATCTGAGGGTCTTGTTTCACACAAAAAATTTTCTAGGCAAATCTTCTCCACTGTCATGTCTCCTCCTAGGCCTAACACTACTCTTCTCTTTGTTGCATTATTTGCTACTGTGACCACCTTAGGAGTGAATGCTTATCTGCATAAATTCATGGGCATTTGCACTCATGTACAATAAATAACAGCTTGCCTGTAACAGGGTCTTTGGGACTCCACCTTGGGATTTTCTCCTGAGAATTCAGCTTTAGAGGTATTTCTGTGACACGTCAGTTGTGCATGATCATTGTGCAATACAAGTAGAAATATTAAAAATAAAAAGAATAAAGGCAATTTTCCTGAGCAGATACCCTGCCATCACAAAAGATCCTTTTGATACATAATGCAGATCATCTTCCTTTAAGATAAATAAAGGTGCTAGATTGTACAAAATTACTTTCTTAAATGGCAGAGTAAACCACAGAAGGACTTTGATAAGAATACACAAGCATTTAGATTTTGCAAATTCCAGTATAGATAAGTACATAGAAAAGCAGCAAATTTTTTGAAAGTCATTAGGAATTAAAAAGGATATTTTTGGTTTGAATATACAATTCAGGCACAGCAAAACCAGAGAGGGTCAACTGAAATAAGTGCAAAATTAAACATTTTTAACATTCAAAGGTTAAAAAACAACAAGCATGCAAATCTTTAACAACTTTTTTCATTCTGTCCTATTCTGGATGTAGAGGGCTTGATAAACAAATCAAAGTATTAAGAGACATGCTCAAACAATTTCTGTACCTACAGCTTAAATCTTCCAGCACTCATGAAAAATTAAGAGCTTGTTCTCTTTCACTCCTGAAAATACACTCTTAAGGAAAGAATTAGTTCATTAGCCTCCTGCAGAAAAGTTCAGCATATGGCATTTTTTGATGTCTTGACTAAGATAAAATACAGTCTTAACTGGTTCTTTTATATTAAAAAAAAATACATATAAATGTTTCAAGAAGTTGTTTCTCATGCCTTAAGGCTAAATCTTTGACTGGTTCTCATTGTTTTTTCTCCCCTTGCTTGAGTTGCTAAACTCAGTAGCTGTATTCTTCTCTGCCACTTGCACTGCTCCAAACACTAAAGACACCTGAAGGATAAAGAGATGGTTCATAATCAAGTGCATAGTGGGAAAAAGGTTTTTTGCTTCTGCCAGTTACCTACATATCCATAAACAAAACAGTGCATCAGCAGGTGAGTAATTCAAACCATCCCTTACTTCACATGCTTTTCCCAATGAGACTGCAGAGCACCCTGAGCCTGAGTACTGGTGCAGTTACATCTAAAACAAACACAGACAGGGGGAAGAATAAAATGCCTATCTACTTCATGCTCCAGAAACTATTTCAGCTGGACTCGTTCTCCTTTATGATACCAGTTTTGCTCATACAGCATGTATGAGTCACAGCTGGGAGTTGTTTGCTGAATTCCAATGGGATTTCCACAAGGTCAGTGTGGAAAATGAGCTCACATTGGTTTCATGGATATATACCTTTAGAGGGACCACAAGAGCAAACAATGACTTCAGCTGTATTATAGAAATATTTTACAGCATGGGACAATTTTGTCTCTTTCATGAAAGCTTAAATTACATTCCAGAAACAGATACGGCAACCTAGGACTCTGCTATTTCCAGTCCAGCAGTCATAGCTCACTAGATCCCAGCAGACAGCATGCCAGCATCACCTGTACCCATCCTCTCTGAGCAACAGTCTTGCCCACATATTCTACACTGCCAAGGACTCAGCACCATCTCATACCATACTTTGAGGTCCTGGGTTAAACAGAGTGAATACAAAGGAGTGTAAAAGAATCATAAAAGAAGTTGGAAAGGTTTTAAATTGCAGCAGGGAAGTTTCAGTCCAGGAAGCCTTTTCTAAGTGTGAGATCAGTTAAATACTGGAAAGGTCACAGAATCTCCACAGTTGGGAGGTCTTTCAGAACAAACTAGGTGAAGTCTGCCAGAGGTGGTGTGGATAAAGGATGCAACAGGGATCTCTGAAGGTCCCTCTCAGGAAACCTCTAGCAGCTGACCTGTGCGAGGTCTATGATGGAAAGCAGTAAAATGGTATGCATTGGAAGTTCTGAGCAGTGACCAAACACAATAACCTTGACCTCAATTGACACTTTCAGGCCCTCTTTCACATGCACTGAAGTTTAAGACATTTAGAATTGCACTGATTTCATTCTGATTCAAATGGAATAGCAAAACTGTAACCAACCGAATCCAAAGGAGCTGATGAAAAATGACCAGAGCATACACACCAAAGAATCAACCCTCTGTTTTCTATTACCTTTTGGAAGTGCTGAACCATGTAATTCCTTAGAGCACAGGATGCACTAGTGCTGTCCTACAGCCTCAACTCTACTGCAAGGACTGCCTTTCTCCTCCACCAAGCACCACAAATGACACCGTTTTCACATCCCCCAAGTATCCTCTTGACAAAGTGGCAAAATTCTGAAGAAAAATCCCATTACATGTAACAATATGGCTACAGTTTATTCAGGATTCCAAAAGATCACATGCACACCTACATTCCTGAGCATTCTTGAAAATCCCAGCCTAGAACTGTACAGTAGTAGCAATATCTATCATTTATGTCGCTAAATTCAAGCTTCCTAACTGGGATGAGGCACTCACAATGCAAGCTGCAGCTGAAAAGGACAAACCACTGACTTTAAAACTTTAGAACTGAATCACAAAACAAAAACTTGGATGGAGAGTGGGAGGAAAGATGAAAATAAGGATAAGGTTATCTAGATCAGCTAATCACAATCAACTGGATGCTTTATCTTCCACAAGAAGCATGAATAAATAAATACCATTAGCAATCCCTAGTCTGCTGCTAAACCTAGCCATCATTAGCAAGCTGATTGCTTCCAGACACTAAACAGGAGTCAGTCCTAAAGACGTCTTAAAGGAGGGGAGATGATGTCAGGAGCATAAAGGACATCGTGCCACAGGCAGGGAAGACACAGATAAACAAAGTGATGGCTGGAGAGAAGGGGGAAGAGGGAGTGAGAGAGAGAAGACAAAAGAAAGAAAGCTAATGGGCTCTGACGGCGAGAACCAGAAGCTTGAATTTGATATGGTAAAACAGCAGAATAACAGGAAGAATCAAAGAGACTGTGACATGATTAGAGTTCTAAGCAATGAAGACTATTTTAGCACAAACAGACCAAAGCTGGGGTGACAGGGGTGTTTGCAGAGACCAGTGAGGAAAGGGTTTCTGTGATCAGTAAGCAGTCAGGAAGAAAACACAGCTATGATTTTAACAATGCAAGCAGATACTTGGAGCTAAGCTTGGAGCTGAAAAAAGATATTCCTCAGAGTTTAGCTAGCTGGATTTGCCTCATTATGTTCTCCAATGAGAAACACTGGGCATTTTAAAATAGTTCCCTATGTCAGGATTTCCTCACCACCTTAAGAAGCCTTAAGAAAGGCAAAACTTTCAAGCTAAAATTGCTGATAGGTAGATTATGAGAAAGTTATCTACCTTAGGGACATTCTCTTTGCCTTGAACTTTCTTTCTTCATAAATCTGCAAAATTCAATCAACAAACTTACACGTGATGTTTTGAAAAGCTGTACACAGAGATGATGTGAGAAAATGCCTTCTACTCAAGCCAGTGATCTTTCAACTGCATTAACTGCTTCCTTTTCATGTGACAGAACGTGAATAACAGCTGGATCCACCTGACAAATACTAGTTTCTCTCCTGTAATACGAATTTGCCAAGAAAACAGTTCTGTCAGTACCCAACCCAGTAAGTGCACAGAAATCACAAGAACTGTAATTCTGAATTTTGCAAAAATAGGGAAGTGCCACGGACATCTCAGATGAAAATACAAGGGGAAAGTTACCTGGAATAATCTCTCAAGAGAAATTATTACAAGAGGGTGTCCAGAGAGGTCTGTCTGTTTCTGATTGTCTCTCCTGTTTTTTGATGGCATGTTTATTGCTTTTTCATTTTAAAACCACTCACTGTACTATATATGATTTACTGTGGCTGCAATAGAACCTTGAGTTTTGGACTCCCTGTGTTAAAACACACTACAAGCCCTTATCAGATGCTGTAAAATTTCTGTGGGAAAAACCTCACCATATTTCTAAGGGTATGGAATAGTTGCTTGACTCACTTGGTTATACCTACTAGAAGAACTTCTCTTATGCTAAGACTTTTGGAATGCAAACCACTGCCTACTGACTTCTTAACTAGTTCATCTGTTAACTTGGCCAAACAATTCTGACTTGGGAGAGTTTGTCAATCACCTCAAAACCCTCCTTTAACAGAAACATCACTCTTTCTCCTGCCCCCACCCCCTGAAAGCAAAGCAACAAAACACTCAGAAAGAGAAAGAAAATCCAAGAGGGTGATCAGTTTTGATCTTTCATCTCTCAGACTCACTTGCATTGATGCACTTGATGAAGTGAAACAAACTTACTGTTAACAGCTCAGTGATTTTAAGTGTCTTGTCTAGTATGTGTCTGGGACTGCTTTATAGCATCTCTTACTTATTTGTTTTTAAAACTTTCTTTTTCTTCTTTCTGAAACTCATCTCTGAATGTCATGCTCACAAGCACCTACGTATCCAACCATGACCATGGATCTTCTGCACTGAGTGGTTGTTCAGTCTCCTTTAACACTACTGATGGGATGGCATTTAAACAAAATACCAAAATACCCTAAAAGTAAAAAGTGCCTCTGAGCTTCAAAATATAAAGAAAAGAGCATCTAGAAGCATTTGACAGAACTGTCAGTCCTACTGTAGTGCCAGCAGTGATGATAATTTTTTTCCTCCAACATATTATTCTTAACAGAGCTTGTGGGTTCTCATGACAATGCAAGCTATCATGAAAAGACTGAACCTGACAGGAAGTCCTCTAAGCCAGCACAGAGTCGGACAGACTGTTGGCATTTCACCCTGAGCTGCTACAGCAGCCCCAAAAATATACTGCAGCACATAGCCTTCCATGAGAAGGACTTTGACTAGATAAATTAATCTAAATGCATTTCAACTCTAATTTCCCTGAAACAGTGCCTGATTTTCACTACAACTCCAAAAGCCATTTGTAGGGACCATAGAAGCAATGACATCTGAAGAGGTTATTCAGTAGCTTTTTGCTGCACAGCAAACTCTAGTTACATACATTTTTTAATTCTCTTCTCATGCCTATTTCCATCAAACCACAGCCCAGTGAGTACTTGTGATCAAATAAGTGTACACAACACATCTGACTCAAAACTGAGAGATGTCACACAAGAACCATCAATGTAAAAAAAGGACAGTACCTGGTCTTAACGTTCTGACAGAAGAATTAAAAACATTTACCTGCTACAGTCCCTCATGCACCCAAGAGCGAGTCTATTCTCCTTGAAATTCTCCTTGAAAAGCTCTTCCTTCGGTTTGGTTTATACATGCCAGCAATTGCACTTCAAGCAGAGGCCTTCCAAATTTAACATAATTTTCCAGTGTTCTAAACATATGTGAAATACAATTACTAGGGATGTCTTGTCTGTGTTTTGCATCATTAGAAGTACTGGGTTACAAAATTCAGTGAAATTTTAAAAGATATCCCAACTACCTAATTCCAGCATATTTATGTGGTTTTTTTGTAATCTACCTAACTTCTCTGCAGCCCTGACACAGGAGCAGGTTACAGCGTCAGTGCTGCACATCTGAATCTACTTTGGAAGTAGTCCTTCAGGAGGACCATAGGAGCCAGAGCTTAAAACTGTTTGAACACTGAAGTGAAGGGGTCTTCCTTGTTCCCAGCAATGGAAAAGGGTGACAGATGCCATGAAGTAACTGCAAAAATAACTCCTTTTTTATAGGCCACATGGATCTACTGATGCTCCTAATCGACAAAGCTCTCCTAACTAAAACAAAGAGCCACAGAAGACGGTTTCTGCCTTCTCTCCACACAAATGAGAACAGGCAAAAAGTAGTTTAAGGATTTTAGCTGTTCTCTGAAGTGTCATTCTGAAACACATTTCAGTTCCATTCATGCCTACTTCAAAATTCTTGCTTATTTTCCTTCCGTCTCCTCCTTCCTTTTCCCAAAGCCCCTGGAAACATAAAATTAAGCATAATAAAGTATCCATACCTATTAAACCAAAGCAAAAAAAAAAGTTCTTTTTGTCTGGGATTTTGATGAACTGGAGCCTTCCAGGACCTTTACTTTGATGTTTTCAGAAACATCAAAAGATCAGGCTTGTTATCAACATCATTAGTGCGGCCTGAAGATGTTTAATACTCCAACACATACACAAAATGCAGCACAGAATCCCCCAATGGCCTTTGCCTTGTTTTTATGCCTTCTTTTATAATTTTGTTTCTAAATCTGATTTGCATTTCTCATTCCAAGCCATTTGCCTCTCTCCTACCCTGCCCCATCTTCTCATTAATTCACCAGAAGAGCTTTCTAGTGCTGACCTATTCCCCCTACCTGAAGGGAAATTTATAAACTCCTTTCTCCCCTACAATAAAATAATATACAGCAGTTCACAGAATCATCCAGTGGTTTGGATTGGAAGGGACTTTAAAGATCATCTAATTCCAACCCCCTCTGCCATTCACTAGACCAGATTGCTCAGAGCCCCATCCAACCCAGCCTTGAACACTTCAAGGTATGGGGCATCCACAACTTTACTGGGCAATTTATTCCAGTGTCTCACCCCCCTCACAGAACACAATTTTTTTCTTAATATCTAATCTAAATCTTTCAGTCTGAAGCCATTCCCCCTTGTCCTGTCACTACATGCTCTTGTAAATTACAAGTCTCTCTCCATCTTTCTTGTAGGCTCCCTTAAGGTACTGGAAGGTCACCTCAAAGCCTTCTCTCTTCCAGGCTGAAAAAAAACAGTTCTCTCAGACTTTTCTCACAGAAGAGGTACCCTATCCCTTCAATCATCTCCACGGCCCTCCTCTAGACTTGCTCCAACAGGCTGATGTCCTTCCTGTGCTGGGGACCCCACGGCTGCATGCAGCACTCCAGGAATGTCATGAGAGTGGAGCAGAAGGTTACTCACAGTAGCAAGGACTTTACTCCCCCAGTCCCCACCATCCTGCTGCCCATCCACTTGAGAGGTGTGAGAAGACAGGTTGCCATTGAAGACTGAGGCAAAAAAGTTGTTTAGTACCTCAGCCTCCTCCTCACCAGTTCTCAAGCACTGTTTATCAGTGGGGGTACACCTTCTTTGACCTTCATTTTCTCATTAACATACCTGTAAAAGCCCTTGTTATTCTTTGTGTCCCTTGCCAGTCTCAGTTCCAGTGTCACCTTGGCCTTCCTCATTCCCCTGGCAGAACCGAACTTCACTTTCTATGCTCTTCCCAGGTTACCTGTCCTTGTTCCCACTGCCTGTGCATTTGTCTCTTTCCCTTCAGTTTGACGAGCAGTTCCCTACTCAGCCATGCTGGTCTCTTCCCTTCCTTGACTGATTTCAGGATCACAAGCTCTTGTGCCTATGGAAGATTTCTGTAAAGATTTCCCAACTCTGCTCCCACGTCCCTGAGGGCAACCTCCCAGGGAATCCTACTGACCAACTTCTAGAAGAAATGGAATTTTGCTTTTGTACAGTTCAGGGGCCTAACTTTGCTCCTTACCTGACCCACATCTCTCTGGACTGCAAACTCCATCAGTACATGATCACTGCAGCCCAGGCTGCCTCCAATCCTGATGTCAACAATTAGCTCACTTAATGATGGTGACCATCAGATCCAGTACCACATCCGCTCTGGTAGGACTGTCTATGTTGCCCCCCCGTTGCCTCTGACTCGAGTTCTTATCCACAGGCTTTCAACCTGCTCATGGCTTTTCCTCAGAGACAAATCTTCACAATCAATCCACCTCCTGATGTAGATGGCAACCCTGCTGCCTCTCTTTCTTCCTCTGTCTCTTCTGAACAGCCTGTAGCCATCGACAGACACACTCCAGTTACATGATTCACCCCACCAGGTTTCAGTAATTACAACAAGGTCATAACTTCCTAGCAGCACAGTGCCTTCCAACCCCTCCTGTTTGTTGCCCCTGCTGAATGCAGTGGTGTAAAGGCATCTCAGCTGAGCTGTTGGGATGTTGGGCCCTCTGTTCCCCTTAGTAGGGAATTGCCTATAACTATAACCCATCTTTTCTTCCTCTTGGAAGTGGTTGTAAATATGAAGTGTTGACCTTTCTGGTTGTGGTGACACCTTTGGTGTAACTGCACCTTCATGGTCTTGATCCTTAGGCTGGTCTTCCATGTGCAAAGCCTCATACCTCACACTTCTGCAATTGCTCACTGACATACAGAAGCATGGCATTTCAGTTATTTTGTTGAAGCAAGTGTGAAAGAAGTTTGGGCTTTGTTTTGTTTCAAGTGTTCATTGTTCTTTTTTTAAATAAAGGTATATAATCTTCAGGAAAAATCTGAAGGGGAAATGACAGAAAAATGTAGAACTTGAAATTCTTCAGAGGAAGAGGCAGTAAATCTGTGCTGCTTCATGTATTAATTTTGGGAAATTTGCTTTCAAACTACATTTTAATGACAACCATTAATTTAGACCATATAGAAAGGTAATGTATGAGAGACTACACGGATCTCACTCCACAGGTGTTTCTTTGATATGAAATGCACCATCCATAGACCAAGCCCTCAGCTGCTCAACCCAGACAGGCACTTACAAAGACTGTTGTTACAAAATCTAGGAATGACACCTGACTGCACTTTTCCCAGAAATGGTTTTTTATTGTACTGTTTTCAGCACTGTTTTCAGTCCATAGGACTAAACAGTCCTCCTGCATAAAAATCTTGTAGCTAGGTTACTCTCCTGTTCACCACCAGGATCTCTGCAGTCACTACACATATGACAGAGTATGAAATGTTCTTTTGAAGTGAAGCCTCTTGCTTTGGCTCTTTCAGGGCTTCATACTTCTTCCCAGGTAAGCACCTGAGCATGAGCACCAGCAACCTAACTGGTTTCTTTTCCTGAAATTGCCACTTTTAGCGGAGCACAAAAAGCTTGCAGAGAGGACCAGTGATGCCAACAAGACTGTATGTAATTTAAAATGCTGGCATCAGACTGAGCTTGTAGTTTGATGATTACTTTTGTTCTCCCTATCAACTATAAGAACCAAGCAATAATCTCTGAGTAATGGACAACCAATGAGATTTATTCGCACGCTATCAGGCTTCTTTCACTGCAAACAACATCATTATAAAAATATCACTGCATGAAAGGACCTACCAGTAAGAAAAGATGTACAGGCTAACTCTGCTCTGCTGTCCTTGATTAGACAGTCTCATGTAATCGTCTGAAAGAACTGATGCCTTCTGTACTCCTTTGCCACGAGCAGCCTATTACGTCTGATTCTCTTCTACAGAGCTATCAACATCTATTCGGTTACAGCACTGCAAACACACTGTTCATTGTCTACAGCATTACAACTTGGTGACAAAAGAAGATACCCTGAAATATCTGAAAACTAAATGTTTTCCATTTTTTGTTACAGATCCTTGGTTTCGAATATGCCACAGAAAACAATTCATTTGCATCTGGAGGGTGCTGAGCTTACAGCCTAGAACATATAGATGGTTTGGGCTGGAAGAGAGTCTTTACAGGTCATCTGCTCCAATTCCCCCTTGGAGATGTAGATATAAATATAGATATATTTCTTTCCCATATAAGCATTATATCCTTCGGTGTGAGTACTTGTTATTGCTACAGAGCAGAAAGGCACAGATGGGACAACTAGGAGGTATTTTACAGGTCCAGGAAGAAGTACTCATTTGAAAGAAGAGCACACAGAGAAACTTGCACAGGAGTTGCCCACAGAACTACATGCCTGACCTTGCAAAGACCTACAGTAAATATTTTTCACTTGGAATTATCTCTCAGACAACAAAATTCAACCACAATGCTTTAAAAAGTACAAAAGGAGAGATGTATGGGATAGAATTTTTATTAAGTTATAAGAAGAAATTATTACTGCAGAATCCATCTCTGTCACATGCTTGTAATAGGAGAGCAGCCATGACCAGTGGCTTCCAGAAGTACTGTATTGTTACAGGTATAGCTCTCTGATATAAATAGATCACTTCATAATGTGTCTGCACTCTGCCCTTTAAGGACTGTGTTCTCCCTACTAATTGATACACTCAGTTTAATAGCACATTGTCCAGACTTACTGAAGAACTGGAAGACTGCCATTCTTGACACACTGCACAGATACTTTTGGCTGATAGAGCAAGCAACAGCACTGCTCTACTCCTAAAGAGGATGGACCAAACTCAGCACCTTTTTAGGCTGAAGTACACTGTTGATCTCTGTGGAGTCATGTGCCTGCATCCCAGAATCTGGGACAGAGTCTAGGTACACAACAGCTTCAAGAGGAATGCTGAGATACTTACTCATCCCAATAGCAAAGTGAATGTATCAGAAAGGGCTACACAACTCACTGAGCTGTTTGTGATAGTGGTTAAGACAATACATATCCAAGCTACAGTAAAATATGCTTTCTAACTTTCTGGTTTTATACAGCGATGTGTCACTAGGCACAGAACACTAGACTTGAGACCTAAGCTTGACTCAAGCTTGTGTCTGTGGCCTGCTGCATCATTTTTGCAATTCACTTCACCTTCCCTCCCTCAGTTCTCCTGTCTGCAGAATGGAATTAGCACTACTTGCTTTCCATACTGAATGCTTTGAGAGCTACCTCTTAGAGTTACTACATAAAAGCATTACTGTTAAAGTCATTGTTCTGACTATATTTAGGAACTCACCGTGTGAAGTGCTGAAGCACATTTCTAATGTCAGCAGGATATTAGAAGACCCCTTGTCTCACTGGAACAGCTTTAATGAGATACTGGAAGTAGCTCAGTATATGTTTCTACTGCCACAGTGCTTCATAGCTTGTCCATACATCAAACAGTCTTGGAATATTTACCTTCTTTTCTCTGAACCCTCCTGGCTTCAAAGATACAAAGGCTATTCATATGATTGGCAACACGCCAGTATGGAAATCTGGGCAGCCTAACAACTTACTACAAGACATGTGAAGATAAGGTGGCAGAGAGACAATGGGAGCCAAATTAAATTCCCCAAACTCCCTCTTTCTGAGAACTGGAAATTAAAGAATTAAGGTTTTGTTGTGCAACCTCTTCCCAGATCAAAGATTACATGGAGACACAGAAGGGACAGGTTCCTATTTCATTCTTCATTACTGGTTGTCACAGCTTGACAAAAAGATTAAGCAGTAAGAATAGCCAAGAATGTTACTACAATATTCTGAATTTTGGAGTATGCTAAAGCAATTATTTAAAATGGCAACAGCTAGTGAGTCCCGGTATAAAAAGAGAACACTTCTGTAACTATATTCTATTTCCATGACAGAGAGAAAATACTTTTTTCCTGTTTCTGTGTTTCTATCTCCACCACCTAAACACACACATGTATGAATACATCCCCAAGCAAGATAAACTGTTGGTGTTATGTCAACAGCCCCTAACCAGGAGGGAGAAACAGGTACCAGTGGGGAGAGGGGGGCAGAAGGCATAGTTAGCAGCTTCCTTCTTGGAGTGCATCTATTTATTTACAAGACTCAGAAACAAAACAACAAACCTTTCATTAGTATTCAAAGCCATGTGAAATCCCAAGAAGCTTTTGCAAAGCCTGACAGTACTAACTAGCCATCTGCATCAGGAATGCAGCACACAGACATGAGAGGGAGAAACAGAAATGGGATCCTTTCTGTAGGAGCTTGCAGGGGGAAGAGAAAAGAGACAAGGCACATGTTTCCGGTGAGATGGTTGCAAAGACAAATTGAAAGGCAGCGTGCCCACAGGTTCCCTTCCTCTAAAACAAACATTGAAGGGATTCCTAAAACTAAACAAAATCCATCCTTCCAAGCTGTTCAAACAGCACTACCAGAGAGGAGGCACAAAAACTGTGCCAAAACAAACTGACAAATGAAGTGGAAATTACCTTGAGGAAAGTTAACTGAAAAACATAGGCAAGAAATAAGTGGTAGAGGCCAAAACTCCAACTTCAGAGAAATTACACCAGCTCTGGTGTAATTAGACCAGCTGTGACACAGACCTAGCTGTGGAGAGACTGCATAATTAGACTGGAGAAGACTAACAGCGTATTTTATGGGGTAGGGGAAAACAAAAAGTGACAGAAGGGAATTTTTTGAATAATACCCTTTCCACCAAGGTCTCTCTAGTTTAGTCACTTACCTTCAGGGTTTATTCTTTCTACTCTTCCATTTGTAAAATGGAGAATGTATTATCTTTATACAACTCTCCAAAAACTGCAGATAAAAATGCTACTGTAAGTGTAAAGAATTACTGGTTTTGCTATTATGGAGGGTGCTGTAAGCTCCCCTCTTGAGTTGCTAGCAAAACTGATCCTGTTCTTGACTCCAGTAACACTCTGCTGGGGCTTTCAACTCTAGCTATTTCTACAGAAAACATGATGGGACACAATATCTGCAACCTAAGGTGAACCACAATTATACGATTACTAGGAAAACAGTTCCTTAACCAATCATAGGTAACAACCTTCTGAAGATATGACAAAGTTCACTCCAAGCTACGGACCTGCATCACCCATGCAATCCTGTTTACCATGTCACGATGCAACACTGCCAAAATTAGTGGATTCACACAAGCATTAACAGGATTAACATACTAGTTTATCAGCCACTGTGCACACAATTCCCTAGACAACAAAGCATTTCCATCACTGGGATGAAGCACAGCAGCTATTGAACTGTGCTACAACACAACGTGGTCATTTAAAAACTGGGATCAAAGGCTCCTACACATAGGAAACTCTGAGAGAGGGAGTCAGACAAGGCATAACAGTCTCTCTTTGGACACTCAATAACTCAACAGCAAAGGTGGAGTAGCTTTTGATGCTCGTGAATAGACAGAGCATCGGCTCAACCTGTCATTTTTAAAGTACTGTGGCTTCTGTATTGGATTGTCACACTGAATCTGTGTAAAATGGTGCCTTCTGAATCTGTGACCTCACTCCCAAAGCACTTTTCTTTGACGATAGATATTCTCAGCCACTGCTGACCTCAACCAACCTCACTAAATATAAAAATTTTAAAATATGAGGCTGCCTGCTTTCTTAAAATGCAGCACAAAATTTTAAACATCACATCAGCAGAATCCAAAAGCCATCCTGCCATAGATGCCATCCAAGGACCACTCCCAACAAAGGAAGGACTCCTGTTCAACAGGAGTTCAAAAGGCTTCACACAAGTAAACCATGGCTGATAGTGAAAGCAAGATCCCTTTTTTTATCCATAATCAACAGCATCATGAGCCTGCTTGGTGCCCAGGATAGACTGTAAGGATTTCACCTCACCTCTGTCCTAAACTTAGACCTCTCCAGCCTCTCTACACCAGGCAGAGAGCTCTCTTCCACTCATTCCTGTGTCCTTGCACCCAGTAGCCCTCTCTCTAAGGCCTAGGAAAAGGCATTCCCTGCTTCACAAGTTCAAGTCTCTATTGGAAGAATGCACAGAATAACTTTCTGACTTCCTACATTCCTGTATCAAGCTCCTTGGAAGGACAGGAATGGAGTTGGTGGGGTGGCTTAAGCAGAGAAAAGATAAGAGTAAGGACAGAAAGCAGTGA
Source organism: Margarornis squamiger (assembly GCA_035222235.1). Lineage (NCBI taxonomy): Eukaryota > Metazoa > Chordata > Aves > Passeriformes > Furnariidae > Margarornis > Margarornis squamiger. Next base: position 16,872,435 of record JAWWTY010000156.1, read on the forward strand.
GTGAAATGAAGCTGACATTGGTGTCTGATGAAAGTGAAGGAAAAAATGCTGAATTAGGGCAGAGGGGGAGAAAAAGAATTGTGATACAATGAGATATCAATGGATAAGGGAGAGAGAGCATGTAAGAACTGAGCTAGTAAGCAGAGGAAGAAAAGAGCTAACATTATTAACTCCAGGTTTCCTCATGTTTTATATCCAAGTATTGGAAAGGAATCCAAGGCTGCTTCCCAGGGGTTCATTACTAACCCTACCTGTGTAAATAATATACATGCACTAATGAGGTTTTTGTAATTTAAATTATTTCTTCTAGAGCAAAACCAAGAATAGTCCTTATTGGGTTATAGTGACTACCATTTACTGATCCAGTAACTTAAATAAATATTTAAAAAAAAAAATATTTCAATTTCATATGCACTACAGCAAACTGCTTCCTAATCCAGCAAATTACGGTACAAATTAATCAGTTTTGTCAGCTGAAAACTGGCAGAACTGCAAACCCTTGGTGCTTAGGATGGCAGGGAAAACACCAGGATTCAACTGACACCCTGTTCCAGGATTGTGACGAAAAACCAAGTAGCAGCATAGGTAGGTTTCAGTAGCTGCTAGGGGTTGGGAGTCCAGATCATTGGGGTTGCTCACATGGCATTACTGCTAGATTATCCAAGAGACAGCAGAGAGAAATTAAAACCAGGTATTTTGACTCTGAATGCCTTGTTACTAATTTTCAGGTAGCAACAACTACTGATGTCATACTAAATCTTAGAGTTAGCACCTTAGAGTTAGGATTTCAGAAAGTAAAAACTACAAAGCTGAAGCAATTGTTTCCCTTTCCATGACACCAAGTAGTAATTGGAGAGTTGCATTAGCAGATTTTAATAACAAATTCGTGTCAGCTCTAGTAATTAGAATTTATGCTCAAAAATTTACAATTAAGGTTTGAAACTGGGTACTGTACAGTGTGGATAGTTACCAAACTCAGAGAACTCAGGTTCTCAGAAGAAAGATGAGGACAGGTGTCAAAAGATTTTTTGTTTTGTTTTACTTTTGATCATTAATTTTGGATAATCAGGCTGTTATCTCGCTTATACTCACACCTACTATTAATGTTCAGTACAGCAGGGTACAAAAACTGGAATTATTATTTCAATTTGGAAAGTACAAAGATGCAATTTGTATATCACATTTTGACTATTGGAGCACTACTTGGTACCTAGTTCATATTAACAGCTAAAACTGTCATAAAGGTTATGACAGCAGGATGGAAAACAAGGAAAATTTCCACAAAACCTATATGTTGTTGTTGAGTTTTTCCAACAAGCTGAGGACTAGTGCAGGATGCTTTACAGTTTTTAACCCCAGTTTTTAGTCATTGAAATTTTTTTTCTATAATTTGAAGACTAGGGTTAGAGTTGTGAGCAGGACCGCAGTGGTCAGAGTATGTAAATTGTTACTTGGCAAACATCTGAAAACAGACATCCACCAGCACCACTGAACTTTCATATGATACTAGAGTCCAGGATTCTATAAGGATGTTCTACCTTACACAGTTAATTCAACATTAAATCGTAAGACAGTTAACAATTTAAGTTCAGTAATGACATGTCTGAATTCAATGAAAAGATAGTAACTCCCATAACTGAATTTCGTTCTGGATTTTCAAACCTGTGGGTCTTTGTTCGAAATTTATTTTTTCTTTTACATGAGGTGATTTCAGTATATTTTATTTTTATCACAATATTGTATGAAATTATCTTGCCTTTTTTTCCTGCTGAAGAGATGCTTGGGATAGGGCAAACAACAAAGGTATTCAGATATTGCAATGAAACTACAGAAAGGTGACAAGTAGGAGTGAAACAGGGGTGCCAGAAAGGGCTGAATCAAAGATAAGATTATGTGACTCTAACTGCTGCTTCTTTAAGCGTTGAGAAATTCAGCTCTGCATAAAACTGAGGGAGTGCTTTAAGCTATTTCAACTGGCTTTGGACCTGAATGGGTAATGGGGGAGATGACAGCATGGAATTTTTCTAATTCCTTTATACACCGAATTACTTACAAATATTTTTGGGGTAAAAAATCCTGAAAAATAAACAAACCTGACCTCTATGCAACTTAAAAGAGAAGAGAAAAAGAATGAAAAATGCTTTGTGAGTGAATGAGGTCATACTCTTTGAAACACCAATTAAAGTCTTCAAAAGCTAAAACAATGGTGTTCTGCTAAATCCTAACCATTCTGTTGAAGAGGAAGAAGGCTGAAGGGTAAGACTGTTTAAATTATTAATCTGACCCCATGCTAGTGTGCTTCACTGGAACAACGAGATGAATTATAGTGAGGGCAATGTTAATCTAAATTACTCTCAGCAAGGTGTGGAGCACTTAGTCATTTACATGTGATATTTACATGTGTTCATGCATTCCTCTCATACTCCTCCTTCATATACATACCGCTCTAACTCAATAATATTTTATATGTCCAAAGTGAAAAGTTAATTACTGAAAGAGCAGATTCACTCAAGAAAAAATAATCTTTCTACTCAAATAGCTTTGTTACAGAAAGGCTGGTGTTCATAAGCCCTCAAGGCAAACTCCTCTAGGACAGGAGACAATGAACTGCTATGAAGGATGGCTTAGTAAATGAGACATGGGGTTTAGGATTCAGGACACCTGAGTTCAAGCCCTCTTCAGTTAATAATTCTCTGTGTGACTTTGAACAAGTTTCTTAATTTATTACATCTTTCAGCTTCTTCTTTGTGTAATGCAGATAACTGCTTCCATCACACAGGGTGGGGAGTGTAAAATCTAATGATTCAGCGTCAATCAGACACCATGGACACTACTAATTATTGTCTTTTGAGTTATGATAAAGACTACTGAAACTGCTGAATGACTCTTCCAGAAACACTGCCCTGGGTATGCAATATCTGTCCCAACTTCTATCAGCACGCTCTGTACCCCTCACAGTTTCTTTTCTGCAACCATCTCTCCAAATCGCAGAAAGTGTCTTTTTGGGAAAGGCAAGATGCAGGCTGGAATTCTTCAGATTTGATTTGATGGAGATGAAGTGGGGATCAGGTCCAAATCTACTTCTATCCTGAAATATTTGGAAAGGTCACATATATACCAAAAAAGGATCAAACAGTAAACAATGGCAGCCACTGCTAGATGTGGCATGCTACGTGCCAGACTACAAACTAACACTAAATGAGAGAGTGAATTTCCTCCTCTAGTTGCTATATGTTAGAGTCTACTCTGAGCAGTGAAAATAAATTATATTAAGCACAGATTGCGTCTCATGGGATCTGTATTCCTCCTGTGATTCTGCCATTATGTTTCTAGGTGACTTCAGCAAGTCACCAGTCTTTTGCACCTGTCCTTTCCTCAGATCATCTCCCACTTTTACCACCCAAAAGCAAAACAATATTTAAAGTACTCTGTCTTGCAGACAAGAATAAACAAAGCACACCTATTTGAACCCCACAATAAAACCTGACATTCTGCTTTTTCTACATCTATAATATGAGCTGACTGTAACACAAATGAGCACTCCCCTTCAGCTTGGTTCCACTCGAGCTGACTTCACTTCCAAGGAAATTAGCTTTGCTGGCCCTATTTCTTAAAAAAACCCTAGTAAACAGTTGCAGTAAAAGTTGTGTGACTTGAGGGAAGAAAGAGCTGATAAAGCAGTATTGATGGGCAGCATATATTCCCTTGGAACTATGCACATTAGAAATAATTTCTAAAAGAGATACTAACTTTTCAACCAAACCAGTCAATGATAAATGCAGAAGACTACCCATACAAATGTCTGCATTCATGCATCACTGCTTGGGCAGAGCAATGACAATCTTGCACACACAGCCTCCATCATGTCTTAAAAACATGTAATTAGATATGCCTCAGATCAGGCCCCACAGTAGCTCCTCAAAACATCTCTGGACTCCCAAGATGGGAAGGTCCAGGAAGGTACTATTACTGCACCTCAACATATTGTAATACATTTTCTTTTGCTCTTCTTTTGTCTTTTAATTGCCAGCACATAACCCAAAGATCAAAACCAGCAATAAGAGGACTGGGACTGCACATTTAACAACAGTGAAAAGGCAGCTCAGTTAGGAATCATCTTACACAGCTTTTTCACACAAGCACATGTATGTGTGTGTGCATGTACATAAACCAGATTAATTTATTTGATTTTACAGCTGCTGTCAGTGCAGAATATAGCTGTATAGCCTACTCCTTTTGCCAGAACATGTACTGGCATTCCACTGATCCAAGTGCTTTCCTTATGACAGCTTTTAAATTTTTAATCTCCTTTTTTTTTTTTTGTAAGTAGAATGTGTGTTAAGGTATGATTCACATTCTGTACATAAAACATAATGTTCTCACCATTCCTCATCCAACCCAATGGAGATCAGAAATTGGCAACCTGTTTTTGTTCGTTTTCATCTGTACTTCTCTATCACTATGTCTCCCTTCATCTTAGCCTGAAAGAAAACTCTAAAAGTGTGGCCATTAGTTACAGAGGACCAGGATTATTTATCACTTTCCAAGTGCGGATACCAAAAATAGCAACCTTCTTCAAAACACAAAATGTTGAAGCAAACTATTCACTTGATCTTTTAACCATTTATTTAAAAGAAACACATCTCTATAATACAGTAAGTTTTTGCAACCTGCTTTTTCCTTTCTCCATTATTATTTGTACTTTTGCAAACCCTGAATATCTGTCAGTGCAAAAATAAGAGGTTTCAACCTGTCATTTCATGGACTGAAAGGCACCTTTCAAACCATCATGGACCATTCTCCCAATCCTGACAACATGGGCCTGTGATCCAGTACACTGGAACTGCATCAAATCTAATAAAATATCAAAAGAAAAATGCAAACTGAACTATAAAATATTGCCAGAAAAAAAATCAAAGTGTTTTGTTATTTAGTTGCCGTTTACTCCCCAAAACACGTTCCAAATTTTCCCTGAACTCCTCTGCTTGTGTGGCAGCTGGGAACAGGACAGTCCAGAGCAGCAGCTGCTGAGTCAGCCACGGCAGCTACAGACAACCCTGCAGGTATGAATTCCGGCTCCCCACAGCTCCCTGTGTTCCATCCTGAGAGGAATGAGTCCCAGGTGATGAGTTCAGACGTGCACATACACACACGCCGGCCTCAAGCACTGCTCCTCTGAAGCCACGCTGCCTTGCAATCCACTGAAAATTCAACACGCTGCTCTCTCCGGCTCAACAGCAGCACAGTTCTCCTCCTCTCCCCCCTTGCCACCTCCCCAGTCACTGCCTTGAGGCAAGATCTGCCTTAAAGAACATTTTATCGTGTATCTCCACCAAAACTGATTCCCTCTTAAGAACACACAGTAAATACCTGGATGGTACTTCAGAGGGGACCTGAAATCCAAGGCTTGCACAGAGTAGCAGCATTCTGTATAACAGATATCACTATTCGGATTACAGATTTGGATTTGGATGAAATACAAAGCTGGAATACTAAATGTGTTTTGTTTATTTGTTTCTCTCAAGCACGGTGGCCTAACGTTAGCATGGGAAATTCAAAATGTCTTTTGTGGTATTTACACTGGTTCCTCTTTTCTCCAAAAACTCTGGATAGAGCCAATGGGAATTCAATAACCACTGCTTTACATTACTTGGTAAAGCAGTTTCTGATAAAGATTAGAAATGTCTGCTTGAGAAACATTATGGAAGTGTCACATAGAATTGTACCAAGGAACAGCAAACCTTCCTGCACCTACAAGTGTGAACTTCATTCACTACAACAAGATTTGGGGCAAAATACTGGAAAACACGCTGATCTCAAACAAGAACGCACTTTTAAAAAAGACATCTCCAATTCTTAATATTTTTCCCCATTATGTATTTAGGCCTCCCCTATCCCCCCTTGCAACAATATTTTTGAGTAGTTGCCCTCAAGCAAATAAATTTAGACTCTCAGTCTCAATTTTCACTTGTATAAAGCAATAAAGGATTTGGACTAACTTCTGAACTGAGAATTTCTGGTTTGAAAGAAAAGTTGGCTACAGTCAACTGGATTTCCTGCTTGACTGAGATGAACATCCTAGAAAGCATGGACAGAGAGCACCCTTAAATAATGTGTTTCAGCATGTACCTGGACCTCTTATTGCAGCTGAACACGTGACAAAGCAGAAGTCACATATGTAGGAAAGGTCTGTAATTTCCAGCTGTAAGGTATGACAGCGAAGCTAAAGACGGACCACACCTCTGAATGCTGTTCAACTACACAAAATACAAACCAAAGTACAATGTGGTCACAGTAACACACAAAAATTTTCATTTGCATGCAATCATTTCAGGCGTTATTCAGTTGAACCATCTTTCCCACTCCACCATCATTAATTACTACTGGAACACAAAACTGTCTCTTTTGGGCAAAAATTTGCTTAAACAGATAATAGTCACATTAAATGTACCAGTTCAAAAAGGAGCATTTTACCAAACGAGCCATGAAATTCGTTTTACTTTTCTGCCACTAGTATGTCAGAAAGTCTATGTCACCTTTAATAAACTTCTCCAAATGAGCATGCTGATAACTGAACAACATGACATTTCTAACAGTGAGAAAGCAGAAAACCAGAAACAATTACATTAAGAAATGAAGGGGGAAGGGGGAAAGCAGGCTGGAAGTATCTTGCTACAAGTAAAATATTGTTAAGTTAGGATTTTGCACTCTTCTGGGGGAAAAATTAGACTCCTAGGCCTATGAGTGGCCCATGTTTCAAATGTTAAGGAAGCTTCCCTGTCTGACCATCCAGGAGCCACTCTGGCACTCACACTCCCACCACCACAGACCTTCACTGCAGGGACTGAAGTCCCTTCACACCAGGCTGCTCCAGTGACCCGATGGGTGCCCTGCCTGACTCCCTGCACACCCCACACTCACACAGCCAGACAAGTTCCCCTCACTGGCTCGGACCTGGGTTTCCCACAGCAGCGTCCCAGCTGTCTGGATCCTTAAAGCGATTCAATCACGGTGCAGTAACACAGAAACAGCTGGAGCTGGTGCCTCCAGGGAGAGACTGAACAAAAGAATCCCTGGGCTTTTATACCCTCTCGGTCTGTTCCCCACGACAGTCTGGAGTCTTCCCTCAGTCATCAGCTCCTGCTGCCCCTGAGTGTCTGGTCACCTGGACCGTGCTGTCCAAAGGGCTGGCACCAGGTCACAGCCCCTGGCCTGGGGCTCCCAACATTTCCCCCTCCCAGGGCACAACCTGCACCCAGCTACCCACACTGGGTGTATTCCTCAGCACTGGTTTGCTGTCCCACTCTTAGTGAGACCACCCTGACAACACAGAACAGGACTGAAGTGTGAACCAATCAGTGTACCAGAAAAATCAGCGTAAAGCCGTGAAAATGATAAAGGCACTCATTTAAGATACTTCAGCAACATTCTCACTCAACAGATTTCCTTGCCAGTTTGCAAGAAAAAATGAATTCATTTTGAAAAAAAAAAAAGGAACAAAAGGAATCTGACACTTTCACAGAACGGAAAATTCCAAGTTGAGTTCTTCTCATCTTTTAGGACACAGATAGTCTACGTTCCTTCACACTCTCTTTTATATCAGCAAAAACAGAAAAGCAAACCTAAAGAAGAAAAAACCCAAGTGATAAGTCTGACACAGAGCATAAAGAAAAATATCAAAAGTAAACCAAAAACAAAATAAAAACTTTGTGAACAAACGGAATTAAACTAAAGTAGGTATTTTCAGCTGGTTGATTTTTTTCATTGCCATTTCCTGTTTTTCAATCAGCTCTAATCCTTGGCTGGAGAATTCAATGGAGCTATGTCAATTTATATTTGCTAAGGATTTGGCACATCACATTAAGTATTTCCCAGTGTGATCATCTCTCTAAGTTAAGTAATTAAAACATTTCATGCAAGTAGGGAAAGAATCTATATTTCAGATTCTTGACTGATCCCAGCACTGCCAAAAAGGCTCCGTTTTTTTCAAATGAGATGAATTGGAACATTTATTTGTACACTGGAAGTTTTAATGCCATAGCCCTGCTGCCTTGATGGGCCGGGAGCCTTGATGTACTTTCGTACACTACATATACCCCCTCAAAAAACAACAGGAAGCACTAACTTCATTCATAACTTTGTCTACTTTATAAAGTTATGTAAATACCTAACTAAGCAGCCTTCTTTCCTCTAGTCTAAGACACCAGAGATTATAGAATCCAAGAGTCCATACTAAATTTATACAACATAATCAAATATAACACTTCCCTCCACAGAGTTCATTTTCACCTGCCTGTTATTTACGAGCAAATTCCACCGTCTGAAAGGAATTGCAGCATCACCAGAGGAGACATGGCTGGTACCTGGATCACAGGTCAGCTGCACTGCAGAGGACTGAAGTGATTAAACTGAAGCTTTCAGAGTTGAATTTCTCCAGAAAAATTAAGAGGGTGGGGGGAAGCAAATGCATATTTTCAATATTGATTCTACTTTTTCGTGCTCTGACTCTGTCATGAGTGTTATTAAAGCTATATGAAGACAGTTTTAAATTTGAGACCACTGAATATATTCATGCATTCTCACCTAGAACAACAATTTTGTCTGTTTATCAAACTTATTAAACAAATTACAAAAAGAAAATCCATTGCAGTTTGGTTTCTTGTTTGTTTGGATTTGGATTTTTTGAGAGGGGGGTGTTTGCTTTTCGTTTTTTTTTTTTTTTTTTTTTTTTTTTTTGTGGGTTTTTGTGGGTTTTGGGGTTTTTTTTTTTGAGGGGGAAGGTGTGGGTTTTTTTGTTTTGTTTTTTTGGTTGGTTGGTTTTGGGTTTTTTTGGTTAGTTGGCTGGGGATTTTTTGCTCTATTATGTGGAACTGACTGTGCAAAGTCTTGCCTTGCTAAAAGAAGAGAGCCCTCACTTTGGGTCTGAAATAAAGGGTGGAGAATTATTTAAAAGGAAAATTAGTAGAACACTATTTTGCACTTCACCCTAAGCCACAGGAAACAGAATTCTCTTCTTTGACTGACCAGTGCAGCCCTCAATCCATCTCTTTACGAGATGGATCTTTGATGAACATTATATATCTAATCTTTGTTACTAGAATCCAATCCTGTTCTGTCCTCTTACTATCAGAAACACAGACTTTTACAAAACAAATATTTAAGCACTCCAAACCAAGGAAATTATTATAATAAGATAAGAGAAAGCTCCTCCTAAAGGTGACTGAAAGGATGCAGAACAAAGGGAAGTAAAGAAAATCATCACAAAAAAATGACAGGTATGGAATAAAAATTAAAGTCTGTAATTTTTCTCAGAAAAGAAAAAAATAAATCTGTGTCTGACAGCAAGTTAACAAATATTTCTATTTCAGTTCATGCTGCTGGCAATTTATTTTCCCAGTGTGTCCTTCTGTCTTTAATAACTTGATGCCTCAAAAGGTTTTCCTTTTCTACCCCACGCAAGCCATTTGACCACAGGAAACTTCTAAAACAACAACAGGACATTCAAAGCACAACATAAGGTGGAGAAAACAACTTTTAGAAACTCAGTCAAGGATTGCAAATTACAGAACGAGTAAAGACAGAAAAATGCATTCCTAGCCCAAATATGTGAAAGAGAGACCATCAGGTGAATCAAAAGAGTACCTCCAATCCGAAGACCCCTGACCTCTTGCTATTCAGGTAGGAGATCTGAGGCCAGAAAGAACCATTCTAATTACCTCACCCAATCTCCTGCATAACAGGCGTGCAAACTGTTGTCAAGACTACTGGCTACCTAATTTAAAAGATATCCAGTTTTCACTCACAAGCAGGAAACTTCTCTCTATCAATTTGTACCACTGATAATGTAACTGTAAAAAGAAATAAAAATAAAACCTGCATGTTATTCCTAGTTCATGACTGTTTGACTGACTCTATTCTGATGCCTTTGGCAAGTTCTCCAGCAAGATGGAACAAAAATCATGAACACACCTGTTCTAGCCAAAGCAACAGGTTTATTATAAAAATGTGGCAAAATGAAAGCTTCCATACGTACTCCTCTAGATATTGGTGATTAATACTAAATGAGACCTCAGCACTCACCTAGGCACGCAGCCAGTAACAGCAGCCATCCTTCTCAGGCTTCTGACAGTAAAATCTCTGTACTGTGCTTTGAAAAAGCTATTCTGAATATTCATATTCAAGGGAAGAAGGAGGAAAACCCAAGACTGATCAAAGGTACTGGACACTCTTTGGTCTGCTCCAGTCCACCCAAAGCAAACTGGTTTCAGTTCCTTGGGGATCTTTACTGTGCAGACCTGAAGAATGTAATAAGCTCCTAAACGCCTACACAATTTACCAAAGATAGTGTTCATTTATCATACTATTACTACAGAAATAGATTAGTTGAGTTTTAAATCTACAAAAGGCTCTTTTTATATGCCTTTGTGATCAAGCTCATTTCCATATGGAAATAAATGTTCTGAGCACAGAAAAATAAGACACTGAGTTAGAGTCCCTCTGAAAATCTGGTTGTGGCATGCAATCATACCTCTCACACATGAAACATGTCATGCTGTTCAACCACTCACAGCTAAAGTAAGTTTAGACACTAAGAGCTATCCCCAAGTCAGAACAGCAGGACAGAACTGGCCTTTATGCACTTCACAGAACCCCAGTAGTTTTATAATCTTCCAGCTTTATACAAGGCTGCAAGATCTTTCATAGATGCTGGCAACTAATCCAATGAAAAGAACAGGCACATCAGAAGACAGCTGTGAGAGGACACTGGCATCACTGCATATTCTTCTACACCAAAAAGCAAATTAGGGGAGAGAGAGAGAGATATGAAGAAGAAGGAACCACGTGAATCACAACTGGGAGGCAAGAAAAGAAACAGCTGTATTCAGAGAGAAACCAGAAACTAGCACTGTTGTGTGGGGGGAAAAAAAGGAGATTAAGAGGAAAAGGCTGGATTCACACATTTATTCCCATCTTTGTCACTGATACACTTTTCTCTCCAGTTTTAATCCCACTGCTCTGCGCCACAACATACCCACCAACAATGGATACAAGGCCTGAATTTCAGAGTGCTTAGCACTGTAACTCCAAATTCAGGCAACAGGTGCTACAGGTATTCAAATGCTCAGGGGGAAAACACACAAGCAAATAAAAAACCTGCAGGTCTTTTATGCTTACCTAACCTCTACGAGATGCTGTGAGGATTAATTAACTAGTGTCCGTAAAACATTTAGAGATTCTCAGATAAAATGCTACAGACGTCAGAAAAATAATTTAAATCAAATGTCACATAGTCAGTGAATGTGTTCTGGAGAAAAGAACAAAGAAACAGCAGGTTGACTAAAAGTACAGAGGAAAAGTGGACAATCAAAAAAAGACTTAGCTAGTTTAAAAAACTTAAGACATTCTCCTCAGCTTTTGAAGTCAAAGTTCAGTGAAAATTAGAAGAATGAGACTTGTGTAGGAAACAGACCTTATTTGCCATCATGGCACACAAACAAGACAAAAGCAGGACCAAAAGAGATGACAGCAGCACCAGCTGCCCACCACTCTCACCCCCGCCCCCTTCCACGCCACCCGCACACGCACGCACACAGAGATTGCCATCTTTCACCCGATTAATCCTCTCCCAGGACAGATTAATGCTTATCTGCTCAATATCCATCTGCTTTGTGATTTCAGGAGATTGTAACCAATCCCAAGGCCTTATCAGCGCCTCTCCCCCCATAGGCAGATGGGAAAAGATGGAAATCATCGTGTTCTATTAGTGATGGCAGTGACAACAGGCTAACACAGCTGCCTCTTTCCCTTGTTTCCTCATTCAGGCTCCACAGCACAGAAAGATTGCAGTATGGCAACACAGGCAAAGCCACCTTCTCCCTCTCCTTGCTATTCACCTGAATTAATGAGTTTAGAGGGGACAGCAACTGCTAAATGCTCTTTCCAAAATAAGTTTAATACAGAAGCATTGCTTGTTTCTGCCCCAGATCAGACTGGATTAGGGAGACAGGAAGCAGAAAGGAAAGCCTTAAACTATTAAGATTTAGGCATTTCAGACATCTGTGGATGTGCAGCACAGAAACCAGTAAACAGAACTGCTACAGCAGAATGCTGTTCTCTCATCATCCACTCCTGTACAGAAGACAACACAGATCCATTCTCTGGATATCCCTACCCACAGGTTGCTTTCTCCAGCTCTTCAGGGCTGCATCTACCCTTTAATTCAAAACAATTACAGGCAAAGTGGAAAAATAAAATGACGTGAAGTTGCACAGAGTTTATGTGCAAAGGAAACATGTCTTCAACTGTACACCTAAATGGAGCTACGGCCTTTACATTCACACAAATGAAAGAAATTGATTTCTGCCTATCCACGTTCCTCATCCTTTTGTGTTCAGTCACTAGAAAGAGTATAGTAATGATTTTATTTGCAGAAATCTAAAGGGGGGAAGTGAAGGGAAATATATGTTTTTAAAGGAACACAATCTCATAAAAAAAAATCTCACTGCTGTTTAAAAATATCTTACCCAGCATTTCTTGAAGTAATATCCCAATCTTCTAGATATAAAATATAAGACAAATGTGACAGTGAAAGAAAATATTCTCATTTTTTTCCCCGAGTTAGTTTCCCTTCACTATTAGAGGGTCCTATGAGTTCTCCAGGTAGTGGGTATTTTTCCCATATTTCTCTTTGTTCATGGGATCCACACAAGTACCTTAAACTAGAATTCCATTAAAATGCTTACTTAGGCAAGACAAAATCCATTCTAGAATGAATAAGGTGATTTAAGAATCTAAGTAAAATTCCACAACCTGATTATATTTTGAATACTGAATACTTGCATCAAATTGCCCAGAATCCAGACAGAGCTATGACTCTTAACATGCAAACACAACAACCAAATTCATACTGAATACTGTTTGGCTGCCCACTGGCAACTCATTAACAGAAGTATCTATAATACCAGAGCACAGATACGGCAATACTCAAAACCTACATAAATATACTCTTAGCCAGTGAACAAAGATCTCACATCCAGTAGGATGTGTAAGCCTGAAGTCATACCTGGCACCTCTTCTTGGAAGCAGGACAAGTTTTCTAATTGGAAGGAGAACCGATGAAGCAAACCACTTCAGAGACAAAACATATATTTATACAGGAACTATCTGAGCAAATCCCAGAGCATTTTTCAAAAGGCAAGTATTGAAATGTAGTGTCTTTTATAGCGAAATGTGATAGTTCTTTACTAAAATGGGGCAATAGCACAAAACTGCTTAAGACAGAAAAATGTGATTTCCCAATCTGGAATTCTGCCTAGAAAACTAGGTCTAAAATCTCCTCTTTCATTAAATGAGTCGGTGGGCTCTTTAATAATTGCAGGTGGGTGAGACCTATCTCCAGGTACACAAAAACTCAGTGGTAAATGTGCTATTTGAAAAAACAAAGCAGCAAAATGAAACAAAAAGAACACAAGAGATATTGTATATAAATCAGACAGGCACTGTCTGAAAAAGCAAAGGAGAGCATAAGAATTTATTAGATTGTTTCTAAAAATGTCTTCAATACATACAGAAAAGCATTTTTCCCAAAAGGTCACCTGCATTCTGCACCCAAGCAGCAAAGCCCTCAAAATACAGGAAACATTATGTTTTTAATAATGTAGAAAGTCACTGTCTAGTAGGTCAATGATCCATTAACTCTCCTGTGACAGTCCTTTGTTCCAGTACCTTATGAACTGAGAGATCTTACACTGTTCTTCTAATAAATATGGACTCTTCTCTACAATTGCTAGAGTAATAGAGTGTCTTACGGTCTTTAGTATAATCATGCTCATAACAAACATGAAATAGTGTTTACTTGCTCTTTTATAGATGAGGAACAAGGTCTTTTAGCCAGGCAAATCTCACTGCTTTCCATGGGTGACAGATATTTAAGTGTCTTTGCAGGTCTGAGATTTTGTGAATAAGAGGAAAAAGGGCAGGGGGAAATAAAATCACAAAATGGATCTGCTGGAGACCAGGGAGCAGACATCCCATCCACTGGCACAGCTCTTACCTACTTCCTACCATCCAGTGCAGCCTGACTATCTCCCTCTCCATAACCATAGATACAAGAAGCAAAAGGACGACCACTAAGGAAATGACAAGTAAGTTCAAAGACCTCTCTGCAATCCTGGCTTGTAGGTAGTCTTTTTCAGAAGCACAAATAATGAAAGAAGGAATCCTATGAACTCTCATCTCAGAGTAGCTTTACCTCACATGATGCTTGCAGAGGGAGGAAGAGGGAGGTATGGATTATTCCCCTTGGACATTGTCTATGGGTCTAGAAGAACTTAACCCTAATGGTAAACCCATGAAAGAATCTAGGTTCCTTGTATGAAAAAAGAAGCTCTGTACTGGGCTTGTCTGGACTTATTAAAAACATTTTGGTCTTGCTCTCCTGTGAGTGCTGACCAGCGTCTCTTCCAAAATGAAAACCTATAGCTCCTTCAAATCTCAGCCTAAAAAATAAAGTACAGCTCTAATAGGAGCTATGAGCCTTTGTATTCCTGCCTCACATCTTCCCTCTGTCACAGAGAGAGAAAACACAGTCTCACGGTGGGGCACTGCTGCTCTCAGAAGCACAGGTATACATTATGAATGACTGATTTAAGGAGTCACAGCAGAGGACATCCTCTACAACATAATCACTAGGTAGCCTTCCTCACTACCAATTAACATTTCCCTTTTCTCACTTCAAAGCTTGTAAAACAACCATAAATATTGAGTAAACAAACTAATACTTTAAGAACAGCCTGAAAAAGGCTTTGATTTGACAGAATGCAAGAGAAATTATTAAGCTTTAACTATTGCCAAGTATTTTTAAATGATTCTTAAAAAATGATGGAGTTGAGATAAGAACTACTCATCTAGATGCCAGTTCTCTAGGCTACAATGCTCAGTGCTAGCCAGCATATCCTGTTGCTTCAAGGAAATGTCCCAGTCCTTCTCTACTCCAAAATATAGTTTCTCATATAGCTTTGGCCATGCTCATTTCAGACACTAGCAAGGCATGACCAAGTTATGTCATGTTATGATCAGTTTATGGTTGACAAGTAAATATCCTTACTGCTTTTTCTTACTAGTTTGCTGGTAAACCAGTTTACTGACTTTTTTTCCAACTCTAGAGTCAAGCTTTAGCTATGGAGAATTATCAGTATGTCAGCTTTATATAGGCAAAGTGGAACACCTTTAACATCACCTGTGCAAGTCTGAGTTTGTATTTCTTTTCAGTTAAAGTTACATTTTCAGAAAAATGGTTGATGGATTTTTTTATCCTACTTTGCAGGAAACAGTTCCACAGTTCTGCCAACAGTCTCAGAGCCACATTACATGATCTAATACACTCCTTTTCTAACATTGCCTTGCCTTTCTGTTTGATTCATGTGGGAAGACCTATCTGATACAGATTCAGATGCTCTAACCTGGTATGAGGAAGTGGACAGTGTTTTGGATTACACCATGTCTAGAAAATAATGCTGTGGTGAAAGCTATTTCACAACCCTCAGTGAGCTCTTTCCACTTGCTTCTCACACTGTATGTTCTCCTTCCCCTGCTAATCAACTGCACTCAGGCAATACTCATGTAGCATAATATGGCTGGCACACTGAAGCTCCTGATTATGACTTTTAGTATTTGCATGATTCATCCGGAACAAGAACTTCAAACCTCCTCTGCCACTTCAGACTCAATGGAGAACCTTGTAAAGACAGTGGTTAGTGCTGTAAGGAAGCAGAGATTTGAGTTGTGATCATACTTGCCTCTCTTTTTTCCCTTCTACCTGTATCTTCAGTCACCTAGATTATTTCTCAATTATACCTTATTCAAGCCATGCAATAACTACTGCCTGTCTGTCTGTCAAATACCTGATGTCTGGCAATAGTTAATTCACGGCTTCATGTTAAAGTCCTGCTTATTCTGCACCTTTTATCTTCTTTCCTTAGTCCGGTTCTTCCATTACACCTTGTATAGCACAGCTCGTTGACAGTACAGCTCATTACCACACACTTGGTTCTTCACACCCTTTTCTGTTCTCTTAACAAGCATCTCAAAACCTAACCAGCCTAGCAAAGACTTCTAACTTCAGTAACTACAAACACAGAGGTTGCTTAAGTATGTCGCCCCAGCTCATATCTTTAGTCTGTCATCTCCTCACATTCAACCTGCCACCTCTTTACACAGCTAATAACACTACATACAAGCAACATCACTGTTCTCTTACTCTCATTTACAATTCACAAACATGCAAGATGCACAGTCTGGTGCATTACAGGATTTGTCAAGTCTTTCTGGTCACAAGAGTCTCCTGATTACAGATGCTACAAACTGGGCACCTGTCAAAACTCTACAGCCATCAGATTAAGACTTTCTCTTGTTTTTCAAGAGACAAGGAAGATTTTTTAGACAACAGGCTTTATATAATTATATTGTAAGTCAACATATTTTAGATCTTTTCCTCTATTAGATATTATTTGAGCATTATTTGGTGGTTTTGTCTACTGGGATCCCTCCTCTTGCTGATTTCACACTGGTATTTGGCACAGAAATCGAGCTATAGGCATTGGTCCATATTTCCTACTCTCTCCGAGAACGGTCTGTGCTTTTCCATCTGCTCGTCTGACTAGATGGATGTCTAGGAATAGTAATGGTTCCGACTCCTTTGCCCACATCCTACAAATCCTGAGGTTTTACTGAGGAGAAATGATGCAATTTTTCACTATTTGTTTCACCAAGAGTTACGTCAAGGTTAGGGTCAAAAATGGCAAAGCAGCAGCTGGCTAGTCCCTTCAGGAGTTTGGCTGTAATGTTGCCTTCCTCTTCTCAGAAAGTGCTGAATGTAGATTTTCAGTTCGACAGGGGAGGACCTGATAATCCCCTGGTGGGCGATGCCATCTGTCTGCTCAGGAACACATCCTTACATCAGAGACACGCAGAATGGTATGATGCACAGGGAGCTCTGAGCTCCACAGTGCCCTCCCCGCTGGGCACCCACCCCACGAGGAGCGGTCACGCCTATAGTCACCGCCTCATCTTCTGGGAGTAAAACAACATAAAGGACTTGAGTCTGTCCCCATTCAGTGAAGTCAATGTGGTTGTAGTGATCTGCACCAACTAAAGTATGGGCTAGATAATTCCTAGAGTGATGCAGAATTAGGCCTCAAACAGCAAGTCCTTGAGGGTCTTTTGGAAGAACTGCCATTCTAATATAGTTCATGAAGTGAGGAGCTGGAGCTTGGAAGAGAAGCCTGGAAAAGAGGTGAGGGCAAGGAGGGGTAAAGGAGGTTAACACGCTGCAATGACAGCTACTAAATCTTACCTTCCCAATGGATGTTTTCAAGTGTATGTTTAATTGATATTCCTACATGCCTCCGGCTACAGCACTTACTGCTTTATTCCATTAGGACTCCTGGTTTTACAGCATTACTTTGTTTGGAAAGATGAAACAGGTAAAATTCAGAAATAATGGAATAAATCATTCCTGCCCTCCTACCTTTCCTCCTGTCTACACGTGACAACACAGTTCTTGTTTTTCTGTTCCAGTCAGTACATTACATGTCACCCTTAGGACATGTGCAATAACTTTTGGACAGCAGAAATAAACTTTCCTTTGCCACGGAGCACACAGATAAAATGTTGCTTAGCTCACCCACAGGGAAAGGAATCAATAAATATATTGTAACAAAAACATTCGCAAAGGTCCAATCACTAAAACTTCTGAAGTATAAACTGCAGGCAAGTTTGCACGAGTGAAGGCTTTTCACATAGCTGGCAAAAAGGCTGTTTGACAGAGCCAAATGAGAGTCAAATCTGCACTACTGGAGTCTCTTTGCCCTGACGGGGCAAGCTGATGTTTGCTCAAAATGCTGATGCCACTACCCAGATTGCTATTTTGGTTATTCTGCCCGGCCATGAGAAGGTTTATGAGCGAGACCAGGTTGGCAGGACCCCAGTAAGGTTCCATTCTTCAAGAGTGACAGGAGAGGAACACAGTCCGACTGTAAGGAATAACAGCATCCATCAGCCTTTCCAACTTCTTCATTGAGGAGTCCAAACCAAGGCCTTTTTTGATTTAGTGATCTCTGATGACATTAATATGAACAAATGAACACAGTAACAAAAGCTAACTTTTATCACTTCTAATTCAAGGCATATATGAGTGGCTTTTCCAGCCCTTCTAACATATGCAACCTTAATTCTGCATTCATTGTCTTCCTATTTTTTCTTGACTTCAATGTTTTAAAAGCAATTACTGATAAACACAACTAGACAGCTACAAAGGATACACCTAAAAAATCCAAAAAGCAGTATTTGCGATTTGACTGCATGACCTTGAGATGTACCAGACAGTGAGATCTCTCTTGATCAGACTCACGTCCACTGTCCCAAGCAAGTTCCAACACCACAGTGCTCTAGTTGTTTCAACAAAAAAATAAATATCACATTTCTGCAAAAGTGGGAGGTTCACAGTCCAATAGTACACATCTGCTTAGGCTTCAAAGCATAGGAAAGGACAGCATTTTTCCTTCTACCTACTGAATTCCCAGAGGATTGATGTTCTTATCAGTATTACAAGAGGAGACTGAAATACGGTATCCATCAATCAGCAGATGGGGTCGACAGGACTGCAAGGTCAGAAAAAAGTACCAATCTTTCTTACTGTTAGAAGCAGGAAACTAAACATGTACACTGTAATACTAGATGTATCCATAAGACTTAGCAACAAAATTGCTTTATTCAATCTAAAAAAAGGTTTTCCCTACTGTCTATGACTACTGCAAGTTCTACATCCTCAATCACTTTTCTTCTTAGGGAGGTTTTTGGGGGAGGTTTGAGTAGTGGGGCAAGTTCTCATGCTGCCTTAATGCTGACTCATGGAGATTTTAGTGGAAGAATTACAGTGTTGCTGCAACAAAGCTGCAATCTTTGTCCCAAGGTATCTTTATGATGTGAAAAAAACAGCATGTACATAAAATCCTTTTATCAGCTAGTAACAAATACTATTTTCTTATTTAAATGTTCAGAGCAAAGGCATCCGCTATAATGCAATAAAGTATCAGTCCAAAGTTACTCCTCTCTTGCCCTTCAACTCCACTGAAATTACCATATGTGAAAAAGACATACTAATAGTACTTGTAATTATACAGCTCTAAATACATATACAGCTGAGGATCAAGCTCTGAAAGATGCTTTGCACTATCAAACCTCACCTAAACACAGAGGAGTTCCAAGCAAGTGGGCTTCTGCATCTCACAGGACAGCATCATGAAAAAGCAAAACTTTCATAAACTGCTCCAGAAGGGAGCTGTTTGTTGTTTACTTATCTATTCACCTTTTGGACAAATCCTGTTGCTCAATGCTTCTATTTTTTTAATAATGAAGATAAATTTACTATAATACTCCTTCTTGAAAGAGTGGAAAAGACAAATGGAGAGGATTGAAAAGATGCAATAACTTTTCACACTGCTAAGGTCATGGTAACCTTGGATGCTACCATAAGGAAAAAACTGGCATCCCTTCTTCAAGAGCTTAAACATATCAAAAGGGTCTGTTTGCAGTTACCTTTGTGAAAGCCTTCAGTCACCCAACACTACAGCACAGTACTTGAGCAATACAAGATTTGCACAAGAGAAGGGAACAGAGAAAAGGAAGGGCAACATGACAAACAAACGCACGACCAACCTATTTTCAAAATGTGTTGGGTAGCAAAGAACTTCACTGATTCCAGCTCTAAGCCGGGAAAGCCCCAGCCCCTGCTGCTATGATCTGTGCTGGGTTGCCTCCCTGTACAAAAACAAAGCCGGGTTTGATGCTACAGACTCACAGAAGCCAAGTGCTACTGTGTAAAATTGCTTTGCAATGCACATGTCCTGCTCAAAGCCAACTCTGCTCTCTGCACCTTGAGCATCAGAAGAGATTTAATTTCCCTGCAATGGCCCACGAGAAATGAACAATACAATGTGCACAGTGGGCATAATCCTTGACTCTTGTTGACGCCACACAGAAATCCATTCTGTCTTCTTCTAATCCTTGCGTACAGCTGAAGCTTGCATGATGAAGCTGAAGGGACAGGAGCTATTTATAGCCTTTAATTTCAGCCTGCATCAGTGGATTTTCAGGCAAAGGAAACAGAGCTTTTAGCTTGTTTCCCTTTTTAACCTGTTCAGCACTCACAGCTTGGAGAAGTCAAAATGGTTTTATTTCAGAGTCATTTAATGGTTTCAAGGAAATAAATATCCAAAAAATAGGTCAAAATGCTAACGGTTCAAAGGCATGATTTCCTCCCAGGACAGGAGCAATGCAGGGTTTCCCAATGCTGCCCCTACAGCTTTGCAGATGTAGTGCAACAAGGGGACAGGCAAAGCAACATAGATCACCACGGCTTCAAGGGCTGTGCAAACAGAAGGGTGTACCTATACCCTACTCGGTCCTCCATTCCCATTTTCTGGTTTGTTTTCCATTTTTCTCCTCTCAGTCAGTGTTTCTCTCCTGCTCCACTGGCACATTTTTTACCATGGTCACACCATTAGAGCAGATGAGTCTCATGCAGGTACACAAAGCAGGCAGAGAGCTGCCTGTGTGAGATAACAGACCTCCAGAGAGACTGGAGCCTCTTAAGCCCCCTAATCCACAAGGCATGAAACACCAGCCTCTTGCAAACAGACCTGACAGAACAACTTGGAACAGCTAAGACCTTTCACGAAGTTCACACTTCTTGTCTGCATTTTTACAAGCTTATTGCCTATTCAGTGTTCTTCTCATTACTTTTGTTTCCTGTGATTTGACATTCCAAATCTAGGATGTGATCTATTTTGCTTTGTCAAGCATGAGTGAATCAGACACAAGGAATCTTTTTTTTTTCTTCCTATGTGCAGGGAAATATTTTTTTAACACACTTCTGCTAAAAACCATTGGAGAACAAGAATTTGTCTTTTCTTTGTCTACAGACACCCATTGCCATACAAGTGAATAGCCTAATGTGCATTGTAAAGCACATGCAAAAAGTAACATTAAAAAGCAAAACCAAATTCTAATAAACGTTAATGAGAACATTCTTTATTTGAAACTTGTCAGCAAAAAACTAAAACAAATGCCAGGCAGAAAATTAAAAATAGTAAGAAATCAAGCTATTAAAAATCACACAGTTAAACTGATTAACATGTTGCTGATTTAGCCATGTAAGTTAATACTTTTATAATTAAGTAGCATATCTATCGCAATGATCACTCTACATAGCCATTGCTGTCTGGCTACTTCCATGCAATTGATCTGGAAGCAGTGCCAGCACAGGGGTGGCTGATAACTATCTGAGATTGAGGAGCAGGCTTTGACCCATCTGAAAGCACAATGACATTCAAATGGTCCAGGTGTACTATTTACATAGTGGATGAAAATCCCAAACCAGCTCTGTGCTAATCCACAGGGAAAAAAAAAAAAGTAAGTCATTAACAGAAATCAAATCATGAGGCAACCCCAAGCAGCAAAAATCCCTTTAACAGAAGACCAGCAGCACAATATCAAATATGCAGAAAGATAAAAAATACCAGAGGTGGAAGATGAGTGTGCAGCAAACTAATTGTATTTCTGCATTTCAGCTTTTCAGCTACAAGACCAGCCCCAAGCTTTTTCTAAATCCAAACAAAACCTGGAGATCAGTCTTTGGGACCTCACATCCTAGACTGTGTTTTCCTTTTTTTTTTTCCCCTCCCTTCTCCAGCCAAAAGCATGGAATTCTAATGCCTGAAAAATACTGATACATCCTTTCTTTCTTCCCTCATTCTCCCTTTGTACTTCCACTTTCCTTGATATATTCTTAATTTCGTAAGAGCCTCAGTAGGGGATAAACTTTAATTTTAAAACTAAACTTACTATGCCAAATGACTGGTGGTATAAATTTCTCCAGCTCCAACAATGTCCACAAAATATTAACAATTTGTATCAAAGTATGTTATCTCTTTTTTTTTCTCCATTTGTTAACTTTTGAGTCAAATCTCTCTTACTGAGGATTACAAATTCACCCTTATTTCGTGCTCAAATGTTAATATTCACACTGGGTTTTCTTACATCTGTTTAAGAAAATTGAGCACCCTATAGCCATTGTCCTTCAAAAAAACCTGATACCTTACTCCTTTAGGAACTTAAAGATACCATATGTAGTCAAAACTTTCTCTCAATTAAACTGGTAAAAAAGCAGACTTATCCAGAGGGGTTCTGCAGATATGCCACAGGGGCCAAGCTCAGATTTAACTTCCAGAGAGCAACAGGTAGAATATACCTTTCCTGACTTGCAATATTTGAGGAAGTATTGATCGGATTAAACTACTGGACTGGAAAGAAGAAAGGATTTTGAAGGCAGATGCATGCATACATATGTATAAACAAATATAAAGCTATATAAAAAAATACTAATCTTTACAGTTACAATACTGTTCTCTCTCACTGGACAGCATTTCCCCAGCAAATTGCAATGTAACCTCAGTGCAGCTGCTCTGATGTTAACTTGGAATACAGTTTATGTGAAAAATCATGAAGCTTCCTCCTCCACCCCACCCAAATGTGGATTGCTGTGATTCCAACACATTCCTCACCACCTGGCCCTCAAATAGAGCACTGGTTTACACACTGAATAAACAAAACGAGGAGTTCCATGAATCCCTGGAAGAAAATTTGTTCTAATATAGAAGAAAGCCCAGAGGAACTAGCCTGTTCAGGGAGGAGGAGAAAGCAAAATCAGTAGACATACACAGATTCCATGACCAGACTTCCAAAAATAAATAAAAACCAATTTTATATGAACATCTTGTCTGACTTTTTTGGAACTCTTCTTTGAAAGAGCCAATACAATTTAGATAAGGGATTAGGCTTTAATAAAAAAATTTCCCTCTACTCATCTACCTGTTCCATTAATCTAGCCTTTCCTCTCCTGCCAGCTCTGCTAAGAGGACATAATCTCCTAGTTGTGACATCAGTGTCTGTTGCTGCAGGGAATGGTTGGCAATACCACTAATACAGGATTATGGTCAGCATGTGGCCATGTGTGCCAAGGCAAGCACACAGATGTGGGGAATGTTCTTGTGCTGCATCATAATGCTTACTTCTATTCAAGCTCACCACTGGAATAACAGACCACATAGGGCTGTGGAGCAGCTCTGTGAGGAGACAGTGCCTCCCTGCAGGACCAGCCATCCCAGCAGCACTGATTCCACACAAGCAGCTGAAATCCTGCATGGTTTCTACGTTCAGTCTTTCACAGAAGCAAGACCGGCGAGCTGGGCTGGCTGTCCTTGTTGCAAGACCTCATGAAGGTCTGTTCCAAGTCTCTGCCTAGCTTCTTTTCACCATTATCCTTATTTTCCTATCCAATATCTGAATACCTATCTGCATACCTGAAAATAGATGGAGTCCATGGAAGTAATTCCTTCCTTATTTATTCAACAGACTCTGTCATAGTGACACATTTACAGAATAAGACACTGAGAGGGAACAGATAAGAGTAGTTTTCTGACTGAGAACAAGACCTGCTCAGTTCTGTATCCAAAACTGAACAGTTTAGCCTGGTAGATCTAGCCCGAAAATTTTGCATAAAACCAGGGTAAACCTCAGTAACATCCAGAATTTCTTCATCACACAAATCTAAGTGAAACTCTGCCAGCACAACCCTTCCAAAAGCACTGCATCTCTGACATGAGCACAGCATCAACATCTGAAACAGAAGCCATCTGAATTTAAACCTTCCTGCCAAGTAAAAAACAATACAAATATGGGAAACAAATTTCACTGCGGGGTCTCAGATTGTATGTATGATAACAAACAGGAAAAACACATTCCAGTTTAAGAAGTACAAACAGTATGTCATATACGCACAGGAAACTACTCCTAAAACTAAAATGCCCTTTCAAGAATCACCCACAGGTTAACCCTAAATAGATGCACTTCAGTTATTGTCACTGCAGTTCTCTCTCTGCTTTCAACACATTTTTTTTAAAATAATTTTAGGCATGCATAAGGCATAACAAGAATCATCCCCAAAGAAATTTCCTGCTTTTGTCCACAGCCCTTCAAGGAATATTCTCCTTGCCAGGTATTCCTTTATACAGTTGGTTACGAATGAGTAATGACAGTAACACAAGACACTTTTGGGACACTATGAACCAAATCTTCATTACATGGAGAAACACAAGCAGGAAAAATGAAGAGCAAATTCCTGCACACTCCGCAGTTCAGCATGCCTTCACAATCTATACTCCAAGATGCTGTCTTTTGGTCTGTTACTGTAAACCCTTCCAACATCATGAATAATTAAAAGCCGCTAGATTACATGGTATATCACATTAATGACCAGAAAACAGGCGTTTATATAATCTGCCCACTTCTCACTTTTATTACCTATAGCACAGCTGACCCCAGTCACCTCCTGAGTGTTATTCCCACTGAACCTACTCTCTACAGCTTGGAGCTAAGAGGAGCAATGACACACAGCTTAAAACAGAAATCATCAACAATGCCACCAGTGTTCTCCAGTCAGGAACTGCAGCAATACTACTTTTTAACTGAACCTATCCAAATAACTTCATACACTCTGAAAAGCCTATTTCTCCGTTTTTTCACAATAGTGTGCACAGACCAAGCACGGGAAAACAATCCCAGAGAAAACAGAGCTCACCAGTTTGTGGAAGTGTGGTAAGAACAGAAACTTGATTAGCAACATTCATTGCAAAATGTCTTCTTTTCTGAAGATACTCTCTGAAAAACAGCATCAGTCCTCACAGATTTACCAAGAAAGAGAGGAGGAAAAAAATAAAGAGAAAAGACTTTCAGTGGTAGGACATATCTGAACTTAGATTTGCTGTGGAGTAGTATGCATAGTATCCATAGTGAAGGATTCAGATTAAAGTCAGTTAAGTCCTCAGTTAGTTTGTGTAGTATCCAAGTGTAATGCCAGTAAGAAAGGAATATGCTATCAAGAGAAAAATTAGCAAGACAATTAGCTCAAAAACTATTTATGGGAAATAGCATTTCTCTTCTCAAAAATTATTTTGTCTTGTTTCTATTGCATGCCAGCCTTTCCTCGAAGGCCCTTTCCCCATTTTCTCAGACTACATAGCAAGAAAAAAGGCAAAAAAATACCACGGATCATAATTTCAACTATTTACAGCATAGCCAATCGCATGAAAAACACATGTGTATCCAGCGCATCTGCCACCATCCTGCAGGCAAATGAAAAAAACAGAAAGGATTCAAGATATGCAACAAGATTTCCAGCATGTGAGTTGCAAAGATGCATTTGCAACGCAGCATCGTGGCTACAAGCAGCCCTACGGGGGCACAAGCAGATGGCTGGATATTATTCTCCAGACCTTGAATTGCCAAGTGATAATAGGGCTGTAAATCACTGCCATAAAAAAAAAAAGAGACTCGAAGTGTAAATGTGTGGGTTTATTTCTCTATCAAAATGTGCATGGTATATCTATATTGCTACCCATTGTATAAATATTTGCTTCTTCAAGAAGCTCTACATGTAATGTTTTGGATCAACAACTGGCCAGCCTCCAGTAGTCCAGAGAAGTAGCACTTGATTGCAGACATTAGTCAGAAACATAAGTCACATTTCAGGAGGAGAAGACTGGAGATGGACTCAAATCCTCTGAATGTTGAATGGCACACTTCAGATCATCTTAGCCCTCAAACTATCAGAATCCTATCAGATATCCCCCTATGCAATGCAGCGGAGGAAATGTTACTTTCTCTGTACTTCTTGAAAAAATGAAATCTCTTCTTGACCCCTAAAATCTTCACTGCTTATAGAACAGTTTAGGCTGTAGCTAACCCCAGACTCCCACCACTGCCAAACAGCACTTTGCCAGCTTATCTTTGCCCACTCCAAAGATGGCTGAAGTCAGTGAAATACTATCTGTTGAGAGCAATGGCTGTGGATCAAGATTTGTAGATTCCAGGGAAACTGCACCCAAGCTCTTATTTTGCTTCATTTTCCCCCTAGATTAATTCAGATCACCGAATCTGAGACATTTTAGATAATATTGATGTTGATGGGTGGGAGGGAGGCCACAGGGGTGGAAGCACTGAATAATTACGCTTAAGTACCCCATTAAAAGATGAATTATTTAATCTCTATCTTGTTATAAGACAGAATAGAATGCAAAAGGATTTATTTCAATAGGTGCTGCTGGTAATATTTCTCAACTGAAAATTTGAAACTGTAGAAATTACTTTTTTCCAGTAGGTTATGGACCAAAAGCTAACACAGTGAAAATTCTCATATGTGGAACAACACTGAACCTAAAAAGAGAACTTGCTCACAAACTGAACTAACCTTTGAAGAGACAAGGGGAGAGAACACACTACTTCTGCACAGCTAGAAAGATGACATTATTATTTAACACATGAAAAATGAGACCCAAATTCAGAGTTTCTCTAACTGGTGATGTCCCAAAGATATATTAGGTTTCCTTTTTATTCTCATTCCCTTGCCAGGAGGTATAAATGTCACCTTCACTTCCTTCTCCATCTACGCAAGGTCAGGGAGTTTTACACCCTTCTTCCTGGGATGACTGCAAAACATGCCTGTTCAGCACGCTGCCACCGAGACTATTGATCTCTGCAGTTGCACCAAAGTCAATGACAGCCCTCTAGAAAAGAGTTAGTTGGTGAAGACTCCTCAACTAAAGGAACACAGGCAGGAAAAATATCTGAAAGTGTGATTAGAGAAAGGGTTTTGATAATAATTCCTTAGAAGAATTTTGAGAAGAACAAAGAAAACCAAAAATGCATACTGTTTTGGTGGTGACCAAATTTAACAGAAAGAGACTAATAAACACTTCAGTCAACATCCAACTTGTCTCCAAGTTAGCCCAACAAGATGAGAATGTCTGCATTTCAGTATGGTTATTGTAACAAGCTTTAAGCACAAACCCCTCAAAAATTGCTTGCATGCCTTCAAAGAACAGAGAATGCTAATGCTGTAAGGCCAAATGATAAGGTTCTAATAGCCAGTACTGAAATGTTTCTTAATCAGTCCTTAACAGCAGATTGGTTTTTGGAAATCTAATAACTTAAAATCACCAAGATTTTAAACACTAGCCTCAAATTAAAGATGTTGGAAGATATTTTTTGCTATTAAATCTATAAATAGACTCAAAATTTAGCCTAGTTTTTAATTCTCACTGATATGCCAAACAAGACCATTAAAGTGTTTTTGCAGATGGAACAGTTTTCTTAACAACCAGCTCAGACACCAAAATCTCCAGTCAGATCATAACTGCTTCATTAGTACATTCAGCTTAGGGGTTAGGAACAATTGCTTATGTGAATTTTACCTAGCTTAGTCCTTGTTTTTTTTTTCAGAAGAGTTAACAATTAAAGATTAATCTAAATTAAATGCATTTGTTCTGTTGCATTATAAACCTGATGTAAAGATGAAGAGATCCTGCGAGGTAAGAATCACTGACATTTAGAAGCACCAGCACCATCTATCACTGAAATCAATGTAAGCATGAATCTGGGGGAATTATTTCATGAACCAGTAAGTGAACGGATGGATAAATCTTCCCAATAACACAACCAGGGCCTCCCTAACAATACAGCACCCTGATTTTATTTAGGAAACAAAGGGAACAGGTAAAATGTAAGAGGTATAGGGAAGCACAAACTCAGGTTTGGAGGAGGGGCAAGATTTGGATTTTTCCAATTGTCACAACAAAAAGACAGCTCAAACCTGACTTATTCCTTGTGTTCTTGCTTGGATGATAATCGTGATACAGTCAGGTGTAGCATATTGCACTTGGAATTGGGCCTACCCAATTGCATTAAAATTCTAACTCAAAATATTAAATGTTGGATTTATAACCTATGCTTGACGACAGAAGCCCTGCCAAACTAAAACCAGAGGCTTTATCCACTCTGCTAATGAGAGCACAAGAGCTCTAGTAGCTCTGTGTGTGATCCAAACGTGACATTTCTCAGGGAATGAGCGGGCACATCCGCACTTGCCTGAGCACCCAGGCAGGCACACACACAAAGACACAGACCTATCCCTGTGCCAGCAGTCACTGCTCTGTCTTCCTGTGGATGCTACACCCACTCATGCTGATGTGCTCTGTGGATACTTCCAGATCCAGATCAACCTGTGCAAATCCACAGAACCATGAAATCCAGCGGAGCAGTGCCAGTTTGCAGGAGAGGAGAATCTGAATCTTGCTGTACCTTTGACTGAAGGGCTTTACCAGGGAGGGAATTCCTTTCCTTTCAGCTTATTTAAATGACCTGCAGTTACTATGGTTACTCTTAAGGCATTTGAAATCTCACTGCATGATGCAATTGGTGAAATGACAAGGCACAAAAATTGATGTTCCTGTGAAACAGGCTGCTCACCAGGACAGAAAACCAAAGACTGTAAATAGCTGATGGTGAGGATCTCATATTTAGCCCAACGGCTCCACCTCAAACACTCTCAGTGCTATCAAATTAGCATTTCCACTGTAGCTTTCTTGGTGACACCGGGCACAAGTGCTTTTGTTTCAACAAAGCCCACTGTGTTAAGTTCACTCTACTGAGGCTTTAAGACAATAAAGAAATGCTATTCAAAGAGCAGGAAACAATGAGCTATTATTTCTCTCATTTATCTGGCCTATCCATCAGAGAGGGAGCAAGAAAATCTTGTTGCTTTAACAAATTATGTCATAAACTGCAAAAGAGGCTGCAAACACTCTCCTTTCTCATCCTGCTATGGCTGCATTAGCTGAGTGTTAAGGAGACTTTCGCTGAGCATTTGTGATTGCCCATTTCTCCTCACGTGCTTTATCAAAATATTGCAACCAGCATTGTAACAAAAGCCATGTAAAGCTGTAATGAGTTGATGAATAAAATACAGGAATACAGAAGCAGCCACTCATCTCTCTCCAACACAGTTATTTATAAAAACACCAGTGTAGACATATTCAGCCTAATAAAACCTGCTATTTTAACAATGTAGAAAGTGTTGGTGTAACTTTTTTTTTCCACCTTCATTTTAATTCAACAACCTGCCCCAGGCTGACTCTGCAATAGCTTACTATTTCTTTTTCATCCTTAGCCTAGTACCGTGTGTGACAACAAAACAAGGAAAAGGGCAGATGAAGAAGGAAATGTTTGTTAAATAAAATCCAAATGATGGATTGACATAGATGTTTTCCATTACTAAAAGGAACCAAAGTGCTCCAAATTACAAGAGTACAATACTGATTTAAATAAACACAAACTAAGTGTAAACCACACAGACAGTCCTGCTTCTTTTATTCAGCAACTAAGAACCACATTGAGGATGCCCATGTTTTGCCCTGTAGCAGAGGCTGACATGAGGACACCTCCAGTAAGGCGAGGAATTGCCATTTCAGGCCCTGGTCCTACATCAGAGCTGGGCCACAGACTTCACAGGTCTAGGGATCAAACCTCTAGGTCTTAGCATAGTTCCCCATACCACAGAATAAATACCAACTCAAGGTTTCTGGCAGCAAATGACCCAGAAGTTCAAGGTTCAAAGCTGGTCACTTGGCCTTCTCAAGCTTCCGCTTTTGATATCACTCCAAAAGCTGTGTTATGTTAGTGCTTGCAAACAAAGTTATAATCAACTATTCGGTTTCATCAAATATGTACAGCTGCATAAAATGGAAAGTGAAATGCACTCCAGCCAAGCCTCTGGACTGCAGATTTGGGATGTAACAACATACTGAACTAGGCAGCAAAGCATCAGCCATATCCTTAAACACACCTCCCACTTCTAATGATTACCAAGGCCCCAAACCCTTTGCATGTTTAATGTAGGGATCTTTACCTCTGTATATGCAGGTCATGCAAACACAGGAAGGAGGGCTAAGTGAAGGGGCCCTAAATGCCTCTTCAAGCTTTTGGATAGCATGCTGTATTGTAAATCAGCAGCAGGAGCACGAGTACCCTGGATGTACAGCATCTGTTTGTGTTTCAGCAAGCAGAAGATGGCTGGCCAGGCTACAGAATAAGCAGCAGGAATCCTTGCTTTGCCAGTCCAGTCTTACCTTACAGAAAAGGAGATGAGGAGCTCCCTTCATTCCCTGTGCCCTTCAGGTTACTGCAACTAAAGATTGCACTCAGCACTTCACAGCCTGAGTGATTCTACTCTGGAGAGCAGCTGGACAAATGACAGTCCAGAAAGATAAAGAAATGTTCAGGGAAATCATCACAGAATGAAATCCTGTTTCTAATAAACAAATAAATGGTAGATTAAACAACTGT
Organism: Margarornis squamiger; assembly: GCA_035222235.1. Classification (NCBI taxonomy): domain Eukaryota; kingdom Metazoa; phylum Chordata; class Aves; order Passeriformes; family Furnariidae; genus Margarornis; species Margarornis squamiger. The sequence continues at coordinate 16,902,732 of JAWWTY010000156.1, forward strand.
TAAGTCACACCAATGGCCTCACTGCTGTGATTCTCTGCATTTGTATTTCCTCTGGATTATAACAACTGAAGTCACTCTTCGGTGTGAAATGGCAACTGTACATCCCAGAGGACATGGCAAACCACAATCATAAACACAAGTATCTTTGATCACACGAGTTTTAGCTACAACATTCTAGTCTTGCCATCCAGTCCCACAGGTTCTTCCTCAAAACTTTTATGTTAGAGCACCAGGAAAAAAAAAAAAAAAAGGAGTGAGAGGAGGGAACACAACAGAAAAATTGCCATTAAAAATATACTCTGGAAGGCCATTTCAGTATCTACCAAATAGCAGAAAATTAACAGTGTTGATTTAGGGGAAATATTTCCAAAGCATTAGAGTCAAAATTTCCAGCTTTTCTAAAAATTATTTGGTAATTTGAGAGCTAAAGATGCTCCATTTGCAACTCAGACCAGCAATGTTGATGCTACACTTTAGTTTCTATGTTTCCTTCACAGCAGTTTTCTGGCTAGGGCTCCAGAATGCAATGGAAAGGCCACAGCAGTCACTGAAAAAACTGAACCTATTCATACAAGGTGCTGAAAATTAAGTGATTAATCAGCCATCAAGCAGAATGCTTCAGAGGGGTTTGTACCAGTGAACCTGACTACTGATGCTGCCAAACTGTGCATATTCTGCTGTTTTACATCTGTATACTGTTCTCAATCTGTAAGAAGAGTTGATAATCTATCATATCAGATACATTTCTGATGAAGCATTTTAAAAAAAACCCAATTGTACGCCATTAAAGTCACCAGAATGGGAAAATAGAGTAGCTCTGTGCTTTGTTTGCTTCTTTCCTACAAGTTTAAGTTCAAGATTAGCAAGATCATTTCACTGATGCTACTGAAAAACAAAGAACCTTAGTGAGTCTGCACATTGCCTCATTTCCATGGAATTACGTCAATAGGGAGCATTTTAGTATTCTCAAAACATGAGAGAAAGGACACAGATCCACTAAAAGGAAGGACATGAATACAGAAGAAAACTGGCAAATCCACCCAACCAAAAAATTCAAGATTTTTGACAATTCCATCCCTCACTTATCTCTTTTTGCCTACAAGCTTCATCCCAATTGTGAGCATTTGCTTGTATTTCAGTATCTCAATTAATTAACAAGTGTCTCACGAAGCTGGGACATAACATGAAGACAAGGCATTGTACCTGCTCCCATGCTAAAACATCTAACACTCTTCAATATCATTAGAAACCCAATAGCATCTGAATTTGGAACATTCCAGTGCAGCAGTTCTGGAAAGGCATTGAAAGCAAAGGTTCTTTCCACATGTTTCTTAGAAAGCCCTAAAGTTAACCAAAATCCCTCTGGATTAATACAAGCAATAGGACAAGAGGAAATGGCCTCAAGTTGTGCCAGGGGAGGTCTAGCTTTGATATTAGGAAAGATTTCTTCACTGAAAAGGTTATCAAGCACTGGAACAGGCTGACCAGGGAACTGGTTGAGTCACCATCCCTGGAGACATTTAAAAGATGTCTAGATGTATTAATCAGGGACATGGTTTAGTGCTGGGTTAATGCTTGGACTCGATGATCTTAGAGGTCTTTTCCAACCTAAATGAGTCTATGACTATATATCATAGGTATGGGCTATAACAGACATACATATGCATAATATATATGAAACTTATATCCATTAACTTATCTATAATTACATGAGCTCCTTATTATTACACCACAGGTGCAGAAGAAATTACTATGCACACAGCACCAAAGACTTGATGGAAATACAATAATTACAAATGAGAATGAAAATATCACTTTTTAATCTTTTCTTCTGATTCAGAGTAAAAGTAAAGGAATGAAACTATCTCTCCACATCCCTGTGTATAGGCTCACGGAGACACTTTTCCTTGCCTGTCGATAATAGAGAGATATGTCTCAAGAAGGGCCCTTGAGTACCCTGACAGCTTTGACAGTGACTGTCATTACAGCTTATCAAAAAGAGGACAAAGCATGATACCAGTATGTTAAAACTGCTTCCCCACTTCTGCCCTTTCCTTGACATTTCTTTTCTTTTGCCACCTACACTCCTTTACATTGTAGGATTATCATTGACACACATCATTTCACAGTAAAATTTATAACAAATTAAAGACTGCTTTCTTCTGTCATCTATTAATTCAGAGAGCCATGAGCTTCATGAAAGGACAAAATTCACTAAAGGTCACATCCACTGTCCAAAGAAGTCAAAACTGTCTTTTCAATGAATTAAAATCTGATGACTATGGATGAAACCGTAAAATTATAATAGGAAACATATTTCATTAAGAGATCCCTTAAGAAGATCATAACCCACTTCAAGGACTAATTTGAAAGGTCTTTATTTTAAAAGAAACTTTATGGTATGACCAGTTTTACTAGGAAGTTGGATGGTCCCTTTGAGAGATTTTGCCTGGCATCTTACCTGAGGGTGAAGCTGCAATGACAGAAGCTACAGAGAAATCACAAGCTGGGTAGGTTTATGTTTACAGAAACTAGAGAAGTGTCAACAAGGGAAACAGTACTTTTCACGGGTTCAAAGCAGAGTTTTTCCAGGTTTGGGTTTAAGTCTGGTTTGATCAGAATCAATCTTTTAATTCCCCTTAAGTCTACCCCCCAGCCCTGTCTTTTCTTGTCTGAGTGTAAATGAAGACCTAGACAGGATCCCTATTTGAGGGCCCATAGCCACCTTTTATGAAAATGAATAAAGAAGCATTAGCAAACCACAAAATCTGCTTAATTTTGGGCCAATTACTGTCTTCTTTATTGCACCTGCAAATCCAGCTATTTGTGAGTTTGAATAAGAACCACTGTCTGCATCATCCCACAGACTGTTTTGATGACACCATTCTACCTCATCTCCAGCAAGGTTACCTATAAAGTTTTCAGAACAAAACCAAAAATGAAGAATTTCTGATTTTTCAGGGACATTTATAATACATATTAGCATACCTGAAATGTAGACACAGACACTTAGTCGTTAGCCCAGAAAAGGAAGCAGCACTCAGATACTGAAAAGAGTATCTGGGACAGGTGAGAGCATCACTGGTGGCATCATATACATCACACATCTCAACTGCACAATGATCCATGAATCAGTTACAAGCAAGCACTAATAAATCCCTGAAAGCCCAAATCTTTTATTATGTGTTACTTTAGAAATTTTAAGACTTATTTTGATCAATTCTTCGCCCTCTCCAATCAAAGCTATTTAAACAAAAAATTGTATTCTCCCAAAACAATTAGTTTGGTGGGGTTTGGTTGTGGTTTTGGTTGGGGTTTTCTTCATTTGTTTGATTAGGGGTTTTATGTCGGTTTTGTGTTTTGTAAGCAATTTGTTTTCAATTTCAGGTCAAATCATGACCCCAAAGTGGTGTTTATTCATTTCCCTTCAAAAAAAACCCCAGTTTTCAGAGCTGTTCTAAGATACAGCTCTGACAGAGCTTTGTCTCTTCAAATGAAAAACAAACCATTTAACTGAACTTGGTGCTAGATTGGGTGGAGGTGGCCTTTTAGCATGGTGAATAAAGTCTTTGAAAGGACCAGAATAAAAGCTGAGACCAGGATCTTGATTCTTTCTTTATCATTATCTGCAGAGTTAAATCTATGTTCATAGACTCCATGGCATAGAAAGACATGTCAAAATTAACACATGAACTTTCATGTTTACAGATATACAGCATTCAGTGGGGTCACTTGGATTCCCAAGACTCAACACCCTGACATCTCTAGAGCTCCGCCTCTGCATCATAACACAGCTGAACAGGGGGCTCAGAGCAATGAATGCATCCAGAGCAGGGAAGTACACTTCCACTGAATACTGGAGGGGGAAAAAAGGCTTAAGAGATTTCAAGTTCCCAAAGGACTTCAGTGTATAACAAACAGGTTCAATAAAATAGAAAGCATCCTGGATACAGTGTAATTCCAGGAGTTATTTCAGGTCTGACAACATAGTCTCCTTGCTACACACACTTTATAAATTACAGTGATAGTCTCACGATAGAATGAAGCCCCCACCTCTTGCCAAGAAGATGCCTCGAATCTGCAAGACTGGCTGCCACCCTCTTCAGTAAAGGCTTTTTCTTTTAAATATTTCTTGCAATTAAAAATTTGAATTGGGTTCAGTGAAAAAACTGAAAATCAAAAAATTTAAAACATTTTTATCTGAGGCTTCTAATTTACAATGCCACTAACTTTCCACATTGCCATGCACACTTTTTATACTTTGCTTTCTGTGATCTGATCAATGCAAAATAAATGGACATTCCACTAAGAATTCTGTGGCTGTCTGAAGTTGTGCACTTAATAAAAAAAGCTTGAGAGTTATTCCAAACTCTTATTAGTACGCACATTAAATTAAATGGGTTCTCAAACTGCCCCTAGGGGTCTTTGCACACCTCACATGAAATTCTCTCGGGCAGGTAGAACAGCCTTCAACACTGACATGAGACCCACTCGCTCCAGCAATGAATAAACTAAGATCCATTGGCAGACTAAGGTAGGAGAAACTCATACTGAGTTCACTCTTTGCTGTAAATCTCAAAAATGCTTTGGGGCATTCAGTTCCACCAAAAATTTATTTTATAAAGAGGATTTAGTGAAACAAAGGTCTACTTTCTAGCCTACGTATGATACTAGAGCCGGTCTGGAATACAGATGCTTTAGTGATGAACATTTCCTTGGTAAAACAATTGTATTGGGATGCAAAAATCTGGAATTCAACTCACAGCTGTGTCACAGCAAGTGACACAGTGCTGTGTCTTCAGCAAGTCTGAGGCAGCATTTAATCCCTTTGTGATCAACATATTCAGTGAAGTTTATTATTTTTTCCTTTATAATATCCATTATGCACTTACTGAATCGAGCAAAATAGCACTTGCATCACATTTCAATCCCCACAGTGCCACTGTGGTATTGAGTTCTGACACCAATTCTTCACCACGGGAAGCCAGCTGGCAAAGGAGGCTGTGGCTAAAAAATGCGCCTGCAAGTATCTTTCTACAAATCCAATTAAAAACTGGCTGCTCTATCAGTAAGAAAGGGATATACTCAAATCTGCTGAACCATTCCCTGATACAATCCAACTGACAGGGCAAAATTCACAGTGTACCTACTGTAACTCACCAAGTGCTGCCAGAACGGCAGCTCTGTAAGACCTGAAGGCCTGGAGCCTGTCATGCCATACACCACTCACCAAGGGGCAAAACCACAAACCAAGAGCAGCAAGAAAAGCATGCCATTTCAACCAGCGATGCAAAAAGCATTGTTTCCTCCCTGACACATCACAGTGCGGAAGATGAGAGCGTGAGAAGACATCAACTCTCTAAAACTACCACAAAGGCAAAACAAAGAGAATGCTTTGATTATGTATGAGCTTGGTTCCAACGACAAGAGTTAAATTAATGAAATCCCTTTCATATTTACACAGACTTTGCAGTAATTTCCACAGGGACAGGTCTTTTCCAGGGATGTTACGCGGTAGGCTGATTGCAAAATAAGCGGGACCATAAGAAAAGGAAACCATAAAGTCAGTTTTTCTGTGGGTTTGTGTGACAGCTGGTTTCCAGTGAAGTGCGAACTTGAAATTTTCATTAGGTTACAATTTTCACAGCTGAGCTTTTTCACTTGTTGCTCTACTGCCTAATAAAGGTTATACCTGTAATGCTGTTTTTCAGCAGAGCACTTAGGACACCTCCTCTCCTGCACTGTGGAGGCTGTTACCTTTCTTGTCAAATTTGGATTAAACTGGCCAACAGATCCATAGCTGGCATGGAAAACAAACAAGAACAGTAAAATTGTTCATGACCACACAGGCCTTGATCCCTCATGAATCTAGTAAGATGCCATGAAACAGCACTAAGCCCAGCAATCTTATCCTTCTCATAAAGCCTCCAAAGTTCTCAAAGCTCGTTCAATAAATAAAGAGAGATACTCAAAGTACAAGTGGAAAACAAATAGCAGAGAGGTGATGGGAGAGACTTGCACGTAAGGGCAGAATTAGTGCTTTGCACTATTTCTGCATCAGCACGTTAACCTTTCTCTCTCTGCCCTCCACTTCCCTTTAGTTACTCACCATGAAATAAGTCTTTTAATTGCTATATTACTAAAGCCCTCTTTCTGGCAGATTGACTGAGAAGGCCAAGCTGGTGTCTGGGGACTACAGGCCCTTTGGTGACAGTTTTAATTCTGGTCAGAGCAGAGAAGTCAATAAATCATTCTCGCAGAAGTTGTTACTGACCCTCAGCAAGCCCTGGGAGAAGAGATGCAATCTCTGTTCAGTAGGATATAAAGTCTTGTTCTTATTTTTTTTTAAACTTCCAGATGCAAAACAAATAAGTTAAAAAAGAAAAAAAAAAAAAAAAGAGGTTCAAGAAAGTCAGGAAGTGTAAAGTCCAGTTTTGACCAAGTGGAGGAGAACATTCTGTAAAGTTCTGTTGCTTGATGGCCCTAGTTCTGACTCACCTGGAGCAGAGATGCACTGCCAGGATTTCAGGATACTGACCCAAACCCCAAGAAGGGAATAACATACGACCAGTCTTCATGCATTGTGCTCTTGTGTTTTGTTTTTCCTTGAAAATATATGAGATTCCATTGGTCAAGTTAAATTTTTCTGCTTTCAGATTTAGACAATTCTCTTTTTTTTTTTTTTAAGATAAAGTGAAAATATTTTTAGGTAAACAGCTATGTCATTATTATTTAAGAGAAATGTTCTAATTACTACCATATAAGGCATCCTCTCAGAGTGTGCAAATAAATACTAATTAATCACATGATTCTCCTCCTCTCCCCAATTCTCTTTGTGGTCTTTGGTGACAGTGGCTGTTACACCACCAATCTGTTTACATCCACATTCACACTGTGAAACTTCATCAACTTCTGCGAGATTTACTTTTAACTGATGGAACATGTAAATTTCCAACTTTGCTTTCTATTTTTAATGTTGTTTTAAAGTGATGTATTCCAGCAAAACAGGAAATTTACTTGGAATCCCCCAGACATCAGAAGAGCAGGAAATGAAGGATTAATGACAACACAGTTTTAAGCAAACGCTGAATGAATTTAACCCAGTGCTTTGAACACAACCAGTTAACACCTTCTCTTTTTTGGATTCAGGAGGCTGAAAATGCAGGGTAATGTGAGCATTGTTTAATACACACAAACTACACAAATCTGAAGTTAATGCTCCTCAGGTGAAAACAAGTAATGACTAGCCTGAAAATTCTGGGCACCTTTCAAGACAGCATTATTTGACAAACAGCAGCTGGCAAATGCCTTCTACAGGCAATTCTGCCTTACTGGGCATATGCAATGCACCTGAATAAAATGCTATAGGTCAGTACATTTGTACAACTAAGTTGCAGGTATTCTAGTTTCTGCAGCATGGATAAAACCACTTTTAATCAACAGGTTGAGTATACAAGTTTCCAATGCCAAGCAAATTATTGTCAAGATGTAATCATCTTAATACCATAATGACAAGACTCCTTCAGAAATACTAGTAAGTAGGTAAACATTTGTTCTGACATAATTTCATACACAGTATTTATTTTACATGGTTGTGTCTGACCTTCGCTTTGAACAATATGAATTTTAGCACTACTTTTGCTGGAAACAGGAATAAATCCTTTATGAACAGAGATCCAAAACAACCTTTGTATGATGTAAAAGGAAAAACTAAAGTGAGGAGGATTCTCAGCCAAAAAAGAGCCAGCTACAAAGGACAAAGGCAGGAATTACTGCTGTGATCCTACATTGTTTTACTTGAAAAAAAGATTAATTCTCTGCTGCACTTGGCATATCTAAAAAAAATTACAATGGCCGGTCCAAGTCATAGCAGAGGTAAAGAAAATAAACACTGCACATACATGCTTTATTATCGCTCCACTTCATCATCGACTGGAACACAAGAAAATCAATAAGAATGCTATAAGAACACATCCACCATAATAAAATATGTGGCTTACATATATCAAATCCTAACAAGTGTGCTTGCATGCTTAGTGGAGAAAATCATTTCATAAAACAATCCCAGGAGAGAACTGAAAAACAGAAAAGGTATCTAAGGAGGGGACAAAACAGAATGATATATCCAGAGCATAAGGAGATAACTATAAGAACTCATCATCAGTATACTGGCCTTGACAGGCCAATGTTTCTATCCATTATTCTAAGTGTTAGATAACTTCACACCTCCAAAGAGCTCCAAAGATCATTTTGATTATGCTGGAATCAGTGGACTGAAGTGACTAGTGTCTACTTATGTCCCTTTAATCCATTCGATGCCCAAGAGAAACAATCAATGTTAAGCAGAAATGACTACCTGTTTGGGTCTTGATTCCTCCTCTGTGAGGAGAGAGAACACAGTGCATCACAGTTCCTGCTTCAACAACTGCCTTGGGAAATGCAGCTCCCTGGAGTTGAAAATTTTTCATAAAACCTCCACCTAGTTTTAAAGTCATGTTAGCCTCCACTCATTCATGTAGGATATGCAAAGAACTTGGGTCCTCTTACACAATTAAGGTTAAAGAAATACACGGAATAAAACCTAGGGTTTGACACGACGGTTTTCAGTTATTCTGATTTGCCACATTAGCAAGTTTGCTCATTGCCCTGTACAACAGGAATCTCAATTTAACAAATCTACCAATTTGCTAATCCTTTTAACCAAAACGATTTCTGTTATTTGAAAGTACATTTTTCACAGTGTTTTTTCTTGTTAAAGTCTAGTATTCTAGTCTAAGATCTGTATCAACTGGTTATCTATAATCTCCTCCAGATTTATCTTCTACTGATCTCCAGTATGCAAGCTAAGATATTAAAAAACAACTGCATCAATATGAAAATAATATTACCCCAGGAAAGTTAAAAACCTACTGCTACAATTACTAAGGCTATTGACTAGGAGAGAGTAGAAAAGATACAACTTGTTTGTGATTCAAAATTTTGTTTTCCTGTGTTCTCTTCCATTCTTCAGTTCATTTGTTTGGCATGGCCAGCTATACCATTTTCTTTGGCAGTGTATATCTTTCCCTACACATCAGAAAATCATTTAGTAAAAAACAGTACCAGTATAACTGAGACAGAAGACTTCAGTGAGAAAGACACAATGAAGAAAAACAAAGAATAATAGGTCTGAGAATTGCCTTGGTATTATGGCTTATGTACCTTTCTAAGAGACCTAGCTTAGAAAAATTCTAACAGTAAAAAAAAAATAATAATTTAAGTTCTACTGCTAAACTGCCCTTTACTATCACATTGTTTTCCTAATCAGTTAAAACGCAAATTCAAAGTGAGAGTGCCCCTTGAATGTTCACCTATTCCAATTTCCTTGATCTTGGATACTGCCTATTACCCCAGATTGCTTTTACAACATCCTTTTATTGAGCTTTCTTTACACTGCTGTCCCATAAGGCCAGAGAGACTTCTCAAATCAATTCTCAGTGCACCTGAATCAATTCTGAAGCTCACCATGTCAAGGGAGCAACCTTTTTTGAGACTAGAGCCAGTCACGAGTTTCTAATACACTGCATTCAATTTCTTCAGTGCCAGGCTTTAAACTTAGTGCAGACAGTAGATACAACATATACTTGTGAAAACAGACAGTAGGGTATAAACTTGCATTGCAGGTATTATAGCACACATTTGACACAATAGTTCCCTCCTACTGTGAAAACAACAATGGAATAGTTTCAATTTCTCAACAAGATTCTGACATTTGGGCATAACTCCTCATAAAGCACAAGCTTATGAATTAGTTTTACATCACAGAACCAGGACTTGAACCTTTGATAATGGTATTTAATGATAAAGAACAAAACCCACTGGCTTCTTGGATTCAGGACAAGATTCCAAAGGATTCACTAGTGTGCCCAGGAAGACAACTTTGTTTCTGCCACTTAAAGAGGGCAAATGACATACAATGTATTAACAAAAGAAGTCTAGAGGAACTCACAAAGTGTGGCATCTCTGTGAACCTCTCCTAGGATCTGTACTGGACATATTCACAATTCATTCAGGAACTCAGTTCTCCAAGGAACAACTTAGTAGATGCTATTAGTCCCACTCTCACAATTCTCATCTCCCCAATAAGAAGAGCAAATTGTGATGACTTAGTTTGCTCTCAAAACACACTACTTCCTGAGGGCCTGCTCTGTGGACACTTGCTCCTGAATATGCTATTATTCATTCTCTACTTTTCTCAACAGAAGCCATATTTATGCCATATTTACTATAATACTCTGAAAGGATGAGAAAATGTATCATTTGCCTCTTTCCTACAACACCTAATTGTAAGACCCAGCAGTACTTTCCTGCTTATTAACAACACAGAAGTGTCATTCCTATATCCAATTAAGAAAGAAGGTACTCCAAACTCATGAAGGGAAACTTTAATTATAAAGGAGCTTTGAAAGATCTCTCTATACAGATTTAATATTCCTAAATGTGCTGCTCATTAATAATTCAATGCGGACAAAACAGCACATTTTTATTACTTTCATGTTATTTACAAAATAAATTAAAGGTCCATAAACATGGCAAATAACTCCTGGTTTTTGCTCAAAATTTAAATACCATTTGTAAGACACATGCCTCAAAACAGTATTTAATTAAAAACACCTAGGAACAGAAGAGGACCTTAGAAAAGAAGGAAAAACAAGGTGTTGCATTTATCCAGTCCTATTTTTCATAGTTAAGTTCAAGTAGAGTAGTTCTCCCTGTTCAAGAGCTCCAAATTCTTTCTCCACTAATAAATAAAGAAGCAGTTCTCAAATCTTTCAGCATTTTATGTTAGAGGAACGTGTTTAGTTATATACCTGGATTTTGTGTGTGCATTTCAATATACAAATATGTACACATATGCTTTTATCTACATTAGAGAGAGAAACAGAGAAAGAGGTACATGGATAAAGACCTCTGATTTTCTTACACATTTCCAGCACCAGGCCCAATGCAACAACAACTGATCTTCTAAAGAATAAGTATCAGTGTAAAGTTGATGCCTGCGTAACAGAAGAGATGCAGAAGAGAACTCTGACCAGAAGGGAGCCATTTTCTCCCCCAGTTTCCAACTCAAAAAAAACCCCTTTTGCTTCTTGTTGGAGTTGACACCAAAATCCCCAGTAATCTTTGGGAGACTTCTACCCTTCCATTTTTTAGGAAGGTGCTATCCATGGTAGGTCAGTCTGACCAAAGGATTCTGCTTTGGAATAAAAACAAAAGGAGCCTTTCCTGGTTCTTCTCATTCAATAGCTCAGCTGGAGTCACATCGTGGTGGTTTTTAATCTTGTCACAGCACAATACCAAAACACTGAGAGAGAACCCAGACATTTGGACGAGCTTTGCAGGCAAAAATCTGATGCTGTATGAAACGTGTCTTAAAACACATCTTTGAATCCGTTTTCAACTAATGCCCCATTTTAATGGTAAGAGAACCTATTTCTCTACTTCAAACACAGCAAAGCACAAGAACCCACTTCTAGTCAAATATAAAGGTACACTGTTCCATCTTCACCCTTACTACTTCCTAACTCCATGAACAGATCTATCACTAAGAGTCTCTGCTTCCTGCTTCAAAAACTTCTCAGTCTGCAAGCAGCCAGAGAGGCTACACTGTATAATTTATCTGCCCTGAGTTCTTGTAATGATGTTTATTTTCATACTTTGTTTTACACAAAAGTAATTACTACCTTCTGGAAAGCTTCACACTTCACTTGGCTCTCAGTATATTAAGTCTCTTGAAGTAGGTTTATATGCACAGGAAAACTCACGATTCTCTCCACACAGGAGAGCAGTTACATTGGTTTGTCAAGTGCCTCCCTAACACCCTAAGGTTGTTTTCTTAAGTTGGAGTGGGGAGGCAATCAATTACTGCAGAGTAAAAGGATACCTTCTTCCTCTGAAGGCAGCCTATACTGACACCAGTCATTGGCTGCGTCTTTCTCCTTTCTCTGTGTTAGTGAAGCCCAAACCCAAACAGAGTAAGATAACAGCAATGAAAGTGCAGATAATGGGAGAATAATATGTTGGAGCTGAGAGAGTTTGACAGCCCATGCAGACAGGGAAAGAAATTAAGAGGACATTCCTGGCCAGACGTGACACAGATACAGTGAAGAACAAGAACATCTATTTCTTCTGCCTTTCCCTTAACCAAGCAGCTATTCAGCAAAGCAGGCAGCCACATCACAATCTTTTTAATACTCTTAGTAAAGTAAGTATTTGAACAAATCTTATGGCAAACTAGTTAACACGAAACATTTTACTTCCAGAAACAGTTTTAGCTCCTTCTTTTCCACCCTGCTTATTCTATTTTTGCAGCAAAAAAGAAGGGATGATGCATAAAGGAGTATGTCCAGAAAAGTACATGGAGTGCTGTTGCCTTGTCCTTCTAGTAGTCTGTGTCATGATACCACAAATGCAAGGAGACACAAACAGCAGGAAAAACAGTGGCTAAGAAGGTGAATTGAGGAAGGAGAGTGATATTTCTCACTCCAAGCATGCAGCACTAATTCCATTTCATAGATGCTGGCTGGCTTAACCTCAAAACTCCAAACCTCCTTCCAAATTACGCCACATCCACTTGCCTGAATCTCTCTGTTTCAATACTTACAAATACACTCATTTTAACTCATGCAGTCACTCAAACATTTCTGCAGGCACTAAAATGTCAGGCAGTGTCAACAAATGCAGTATTGCAGTTATATTGATTCAGCAAAACAGGAGAGTCACCGATGCAGAATATTACAGGACCCTCAAATTTTTATATTTTATTTTAGAGTTCCCGGAAAACATCCCAGGATGAAGTCCTACAAGTTTTATCCATGGTCAGTATTCATTACACACAAAATCCTGAAGAAATCATGCTTAAGGACCACACATGCCAAGCATCCAGAATCAAGCCCAGGATGATACACAAAGATAGCAACTTCCTTTTTTCACACCCAATTACAATCTCAGGTGTTTCAAAAGAAGCAACCACAGCATGGAAAGAGATCTTTTTGTATGCAAGGAAAGTATACAGAAAGATGAAAATATGCAATCGCAATCAACCGTTACCACAGATCTCCAGAATTATTTCTGAACATTTTAGCCAGCAAACATATCATTCAAAGCAGCACAGGCATAACAATTTCACTGAAGGCCAGCCCAGTAGTGCATTTCTTGCTGTGGTCTTATAAGAACACAAAAATCCAGTAACCTGAATGGGATTCTGGACATAATAGGGTCCTCCCACAACCAAATGGGGCCACATAATTCAGGACTAATTTTAGGAGAAGTTGCATGCACCAAAGTAGGGGATGTGGGGGAGATGACTAAAAATACACACAACAAAACTTAACTTTCCTTTATACAAGGGCATTTTACTTACAGTGCCATTAGTGATTTACAAAAAGATTTTATAAATCCCCTGTCTCTAGAAGCTTATGTTCCAGGTTCAATAAGGTAATAATACTTCTTGGGAACATTAAATTTACCGTAGCTATTTTAAGAAGTAAAGAAACCTTAGAAAGAAAGACTACAGAACAGGACCTTGCAATGATTCAAAATATAATACCCCTTCAATGCTACTTGGCACAGCTAAAGACACGTATTCCATTAGAAATAAAAAAGTTAGCACTTCACCAAGTGTCTAAAAGCTCTTTAAAAATTCAATGCTGCATATGCAATAAGCATTTCGATTGTCACCCATGACAGAAATGTTGTTGCATATGAAGCAGAAACTGACAGCTATTTAATAACATTTGACATTATACAACAATGTGTTTTGGTTTGTTTGTTTAAGGATGGATTTGACAGAAATTTGGTCACAACTACAAAACCAAAACTAAGGGTTTTGAGCTAAAATATCCACTGGAGGTTTTTGCTCACCAACACCCATATACTGTGGGCTTTCAAGGTGAAACAATACATCAAAAACTGTCAAATAAGAAATAAATTTAGAAGGAGTGTAAGAAGGAAAAGCAGATAGGTATTGAGGAAATAATCTGAAACCCAGACACTCACCTAAGGGAGACATTTATGTGCCACACTGCTAAATCTATGGGAGACAGCCAAACACAAGCCAGACATGGGTCACCAACGTTACTAACAGTAGCGGTAACAACACTATTTATTCTTGGAGTTCCTAAAGGCTGACTAAAAAGTGGTTTCAGTGTGCTTATGGTGCTAGGCACTCTGAATTGTAGTTGGGATCACTCCAAAATATAACAGAAGACAGTAAGCACATGAGAGGAGAGGCTGAAGATCCATATAAGGAGCACAGCAAGGGCTGTAATCCTCTGGAGAGCCTGAGGAACCCTTGGCAGAGGGCTGCGTGGTGTGAGAAGGACACCTAACCACAAAGCCAAGGCAAGGGACAAGCCTGGAATAAAGTGATAGAACACGAGGAGGGTGAAAAAACACAGGATTGAGGAAGAGAAGCTGAGACAGAGTTTGAGCACATCATGGGAAGCGACGCCTGGACCAGGAGCGAGGGCTGCCCTGCGAGGCTCCAGCACTCGCTGTGCCGCCTCTGCAGCTGCTGGTACCAGCTGGTGTCCCTGCCTGGATGCTCCCTGAAGCTCTTTCCTCAGGACCCAGAGCCAGACAACCATGGTCCTAGTGCTGCCTACGCAGCCACGTCTTGGGGCTGCAATTCCAACAAACAGACCAGCAAACACAGTCCAGTTGAGCCTGTTTGACTCTGCCCTGAGTGCCTCTCATCTGATTCCAGTCACTCCACTCCCAAAGGCTGGTACAACTTGAAGGCTATCAATTATGGAAAATATCTGCTTGGAAGGACTATGCTGTGTATATTTAAAATCTAGCAAAAAAAAAAAAAAAACACACAAAAAAACCCCAACATTGGATATTCAGAGGTTGCTTAATAGTGAATAAAGAAATTATATGAATAAATTAGAAATGTAAGAAAATACATGCACCACCTATGGAGAGGAATTATTTACTGTGGTAAATGCAAGCATAAATGAAAGTTACAGGAGACAAAACGAAAAATGTGGCAAGGAAAGAAAGAGAAACTGCAGAACAGTCTCCAGAGGAAAAGAACAAAGGTCCAATATTCCAAATTCTTAAAAGCAAGTGTAGGTCAATAAAATGTTTAAATAATGAAAAACAATGTCTCAAATTCTGTTTAAAACATAACAACCCTCCAATGACAGAGTGTTGTCTGGATAACCTAAGGCAGCTTCTCTAACACCTTTTTGCTGATTACAATTTGATTGAAAATAAGCGCATTGCAGACTACACAAATGCATCTGAACACCAGTATTTGCTAAGACCTTAGGTTAATCCCTCTTTAAATAATGCTGTTGAATAACCTCAGAACTTAAAATATCTATGTACAGTAAACCAGAGCACTCAGAAATGCAAATACACTTACAGTGCATATTTCAAAATTTAGAGCACAACTCTGGAAGAAGAAAAATATACCATTACATTATTTCAAAGTTCCTAATTTGATGCTTCCCACATCAGAAACACACTGGAAATTTACAATGTTCTTTAAATGGGCAGATTCACAAAAAGAATTCATGGTATATACCCTATACCTTAGTTCAACATCATTATTTCTTTTACAGCATAGCTTGATTAAATACGTGGAAGATTAAAAAAGAAAAATAAATCAAGCTCTGTAGTATAAAGGGTGATACTAGGGAATTTTTTCCCTAACATAATGAGATCATACCATTAAGGCTTCACTGCTTGCAACTTACAAGTAATTTTCTTGCTTTATGGGATATTGTCCTTCATTCAAACACACACTCCATTATGCATTATAGATAACGTATATAGGGTACTAAATGGAAGAAATTGCAATAAGCATTTCACACAAGATAATGGGATGGATATATGATATAAGGGAGACTCAGCATGGATGAAGAAATCCGCTTATCAGGCCCTGCACAGTATTCCAGCTATTTATGTAAAGTTTAAGCATTGTTATCTGGAGAAGGGGGGAAGAAGGGGGGATTCACAGAGGAACAAGGTTATTCATTTTCTTTAGTAAGCCTGTGTGATAAACCCTTACTCACACTTCCCCACACCCACAACTTTCAAAGACTTGCCCTCACAGACTCTGGGCTCTCTTTTGAAGTTTTACTAACAGTAAGGATGATGTGGTTAATGCCATTCCCACATAATACTGTAAAGGTGCAGGACAGAACTGAGAACAGCAGTGTGTAATGTTTAAAGGATACGTTTATATACAGGCAAAAATATTTTGCCACTACAAAATCTACAATCCCATTGAGTTCTCTTCATTGTCAGCTCTCCACAACTCCAAATCCAAGTTCTCCTGCTAAGGAATAAATAAAGAAACCTCCTCTCTGGCACATGATATACTATTTAGTTTTTCTCATCATGGGAGACATTTAATCCAAATCATTTGGATCTCCATTCCCTCCACTGAATTTAATAATATTTGGATGAGGCTTCTGGAATTCAACCTAATCTCCCATGCTTAGCTAAGACAAGAATCAGAAAAATTTAAAGACTCCACCTGCCTTTGTGCATTAGCTATTACTCAAGGGATGTTTTCCTGGCAAATTAGGATTTTGAGCTGGGTCTCTTCCATCAGATAGTCATTTCTACTATGATTCCCAGTTCTTCAGTCTGTAAATTTCAAAGAGGTCTTCAGTTCTGAGACATTTATGGGGACTAAGGGAAACTGCAAGTGAAAAACTGAACCCTAAGGGTCTTACTTGTTTCACTTGACCAGAACAATTTCACCAGCAGGCAGTACAACACACAGATGTTCCCACTTTTCACTACATTTTTCTCAGCAGTATCCTGGTCACAAAACTCCTTAACAAAATTTCAAAACAATAGTAAAATGTGGCAGATTGCTTGGAAACTGAATTTAGTGTACTTCTCTCAAGAGGGCTTCAAAACTTACAGAAAAGAGCATTTCTTAAACATTGACTGCCAGCATCTCAACTTTGAATACCTGATTTATGAACTTCACAGTCACTCTGACACACATGCCAAACAGCATGGGACCTTATTTTGTTATCAAGCATCCAAAACATGGGCATGTCTTCTACTTGTAACTTGTGTTCACTGAGGAGTTTTGCCTCTGATACCAATAGCCCCAGTTTACAAGCCTCTTGAATCAGTTGCTCTCCATGGTTCTTTTTACAAATATTGTCAAGGACAGACACATTTTAAAAAATTACTTACGTCAACAGTACCTCCCTTCTCCTCCATGCTTGGGTTTCCAACTGAAATGAATTAACACAGTACATCCCAATAATAAAGAGAAATTAAATAAAAATGTAGATATTGTCAACAACAGACACACATCTATCACTAACTCTGAGCCCTCCAAACCCCTTACCACTTTGAAATTTTCTGTTAAGTAAAGAATTTGAAAGGACAGCAAAACTTAAAGCATATGGTGGAGCAAATGACCCAGAACAAATAACTCCTTCATTTAAAAAACAAAAAACAAACAACACATAAAACCAACCAGCACAACCCTTCCACTGCTTTCTTGATTGCTGGTCTGAGGTGCAGTGGCATTGAGGACCCTCAGGTAGCTGGGCTGATTTCATACATACAGTCACAACCATGAGTAACACCCAGAAACAACAAAAACTCTGAAAAGATGATTCCAGCTTCAAAATACATATATCTCCATTTATAAACAGTGACACAAGTACAGGGAAAGACGGAAGCTTAGATGCAAAAATCAAGTACCTATGTAAGCCAAAGTCAAGAAGATTTACACAGAACAAATGAAAACCCTTGAAAAATACAGTGATAATAGCATACATTGGTATGTAATCCTTTTGGAATAGAAAGATTTTGTCTTTCACGAAAAGAAGTCTTTTAAAAGCAAAGAAATTGCCTTAAAACTACATGTTCCATGATTTTGTGTGTCCCTATACCATGGTGTCTTAGTTTCAGGGTCAGAAATCCTTAACAGAGGTAATTAAACAAAAGGGACAGACAGCAGCTGATAAGACCTTTTTCATTTTCTAGCATTCATGCAAGATTTCCTTATTGGAAAGCCACATTCCTACCGGTCACAAACAACCAACAGGGACAAGTAGGTTAAGTGAACTCCAAGAGAATATAATTTGCCATTCCTTAAAAAAAAATGAAAATTACATCTTAAATATAGGTGCAATTAGAATTACAAGCAATGGTAACCAAGACTTTCAAAAATAGATGCAGATACTTACTTCCCTTAACTGCAGTCTTTATCTCTCGAATTTGGGTCCCAACTTACCTAATCACCCAAGGCCATGATGTTCAGAATCATTTCAACCTCTACACAGTGCCTCCTTTCAAAACCTTCACCTTTCCTAAGATTCTGGTTTTAAAACTGTTTTGCCACCAATCCAAAAAGGTGCAAACTTGAACATTTGTGTATATTTCAAAGCAGTATCAGAGCTTTATTTTACATAGTCAGTGTACTTGGAGAAAATGCCTGTGAATATTAAGCCTAGAGGGAGGTCACAGTCTTGCATATACATGCTTCATCAATCTACAAACTGAAGATAATTCTGCTTTTTATCACCTGCCCAACACAGTACAAAGCTACTTGTATTTCCTCTTAGGGCAAGGTGATCAAAATATGGAACTGGTGGAAGCAAGAATGATCAATTAGCATGACCAGATAAATGCCCTGCAGGTTTCCCTATGTGACTCTGCATTTCCAAGCTGAGAGGCAACATCATTCTGACCCGCGGACGGAGTTGGAGGTGAAGCAACATTTACAACATGGAACAAGCAAGCCAACAGCAGAATCTGAAAGCCAAAATGCAACTCTGTGCCAGAAGAACAGCATAAACAGCCTCAGAGCATTCTGTTGCATCATAAAAAAAAACCACTTAAACAAACCCATCACAAGCAAAAATATGCAGATTGGGCATCCTCCCTGTCAACACTTAATATCAAACCAACAGCAAGTATTCTTTTACTAACGCCATCACTCCATCATTTGAGAAGTAAGCAGGACTGCAAAAAGTGAAGAAACTGCATCAAGACACCCCATGGACACATGGATCTTTTTACCTCTTATCTAAGGATGAGAGATTTGGGGGGTAAATTCATTGTTTGCCCTGACTTGAATGCAGTTTAGTGAACAAGTCTTGCCAATCTGTGAGCCCAGAGACCCAGTGTGAATGTCCTGTTAATACATAAACTTACAAACAAAAGCCTTCCAAAAAGAGCCAAGGGGAATGCCATTCAGCCTGAAGACAGTCATCAAAAGCTCTTCTAATTTTTGTAATAGGTCCAGCACAAATTACCATGGTGGCCTTCTCAGAAAAAATCAGCAAATTCAACATATCATCTAGAACACTGACTGGCAGAAATAGAGTGGAGATTACCTGCACACAAAGATTTATCCCTATAGCTCTCTTCTTTTTCTTCGCTACAAGGTGAAGCAAAACAACTTCATTCAGAGAATTATCCCAAAGAATCACAGAATGGCCTGGATTGGAAGGGACCTTAACGATCATCTAGTTCCAACCCCCTGCTGTGGACAGGGACACCTTCCACTAGACCAGGTCGCTCAGAGCCCCATCCAGCCTGGCCTTGAACACTTTGAGGAATGGGGAATCCGTAACTTCTATGGGGAATGTGTTCCAGTGCCTCACCACTCTCACAGTTAAGAATTTCTTCCTAATATCTAATCTAAACCTGCTCTCTTTCAGTTTGAAGCCATTCCCCCTTGTCCTGTTACTGCATGCTCTTATAAAGTGTCTCTATCCAATTATTACCAATACTGATTATCGTTATTATTGCTCATAGGAAAGAAAAGAGAAAAAACACCTGATCAACGGTACAGGGGGAAAACATTACTAAAAAGAGACTGAGTATTTCTGGTGCTATGCCTGAACTGTGAACAAGCCAACTTTGGTCACAACAAAAAGAAATCTTATCCTGTAGATTTGCATCTATCAGGAAACCACTCCCTTGTCACACAGCCTTCATGCAGCGCTGCAGAACAGCACTACAAAGGATGATCTTACCGATGAAGAAAAATCACTCTCACCTGACAGCCTCAGAGGCTACCAAAAAGAGCAAATCCAGAATCAAAATTCCTGCTTCCTCACTTATTCCAGTGGTCTGTACCAACTTCTTGTTTTAAATTCTGTTCACTTAAATTTTGCCGTTTTGCAAATATTTCAAATATTTTCATTCTCAATCTTTGTTTCTCTCTTAAATGCAGTAAAAAGCAAACCAAAACATTATAAATCCAGCATTAATAATTTCAAGTATTTTGTTAAAACCTCTCCATACTTTATAAAAGAAAGTATTTACTAGGCCTTTCAAGGACTGAATAATGCAGGGTGTTAAGCCATCTGTGAAAGGTGTGAAAATTTAAAATTGATTCACTAACATAGCAAGAAAACAAGACAACATCAGATTGCCAAGCCTCTGTGTCTTTACCTATTCTGAAATTTCATACATAAATAATTTCTTTGTTTTCCCATCACCCATCACCAGGCACTAAAAGATTAAATGTGATGTATTCTTGTTCAATGCATGTCCCCTTACATATTACTTACTACCTTAGTTACTTAATAAAAAAAATAAAAATAAGAAAAACCATAATGTTATTATACACAGCTGAATTAAAAATAGTTGTCTGTGTTTACTGCAGGATGAGGTATTGGTGGGGGAAGAAGTTGAAGCACAACCCCCCCCCCCAAAACTACATCAAGATGTTATTTATAAAAACCGGGAAGGCAACAAAAAACCAATTGAACAATCCCCCAAAATTGCAACAACTGTAGTGTGTGCCTCCTCATGTTATCCAGTAGTATCCTCAGTTCAAAAATACCACACTATCCCTAATTACATGATATTTACTTCCTACAGCTTCCACATCAGCCACCATAACCCACAAATCCAATTCAAAATAATTTTCAATTGAGACAACCATCTCGTCTTTACAGCATTTCCTGAATAATTACCAGTTTGCAGTTGTCCTTTTGTATATCTATGCAGTTCACACAAATCTGCAGTCCAGTTGCAGGGTGATGCCTTTTGCCCCCTCTCCCTCTCAGCCGTACTGGGTTTGTGCAGCCAGGCTTTGGCAGCGAGGGGACCACACTGGTGGCCTCTGGAGCTGTCAGAAGCTTCCCCTGTGTCCGACAGAGCCAATGCCAGCCAGCACCGCGATGGACCCACTGCTGGCCAAGGCCAAGCCCACCAGTGACAGTGGCAGTGCCTCTCTGGTAACTCATTTAAGATCAGCAGGGGAAAAGGGTGCAATGGCAACTGCAGTGAGAATACAGGACAGGAACAGCTCTGCAGGCACCCAGGTCAGTGAAGAAGGAGCAGAGATTTCCCTGCAGCCCATGGTGTGGACCACAGTGAAGCAGGATGTGCCCCTGCTGCCCATGGAGGTCCAGGATAGAGCAGAGATCCATGTGCACCCCATGGAGGACCCCACGCTGGGGCAGGTGGATGGCTGAAGGAGACTATGACCCTGCAGGAAGCCCTACCTGGAGCAGGCTCCTGGCAGGACCTGTGGTACCACGGAGAGACAGGAGCCCACGCCAGAGTACGTCTGCTGGCAGGACTTGTGACCCCACAGGGGACCCACACGGGACCAGTTTGTTCCTGAAGGACTGGACGCTGTGGAAGGGATCCACGTTGGAGCAGTTCATGAAGAACTGCAGCCCATGGGAAGGACTCAAGTTGGAGAAGTTCATGGAGGACTATCTGCCGTGGGAGAAATCCCATGCTGGAGCAGAAAGAGAGTGTGTGGAGTGCTCCCACTGAGGAGGAAGAAGCACCAGAAATAACCTGTGATGAACTGACCACAGCCCCTGTTCCCTGTCCTGCTGAGATACTGGAGACAAGGAGGTAGAGAATTCAGAAGTTAAGACCAGGAAGAAGGGAAGGGTGGGGGAAAGGTGTTTCTAAGATTTGATTTTCCCATTACCCTGCTCTGATTTGACTGCCAATAAATTAAAATAATTTTCCCCAAATCAAGTGCATTTTGCCCTTGACAACAACTGGTGAGTGATCTCTCCCTGTCCTTATCTCAACCCTTAAGCTTTTCATTATATTTTCTCTCCACTGCCCAGCCAAGTAAAGGGGGAGATAGAGCAGCTCTGGTGGGCACTTGGCATCCAGGCAGAATCAACCAACCACATCAGTACCTCTGAAAATATTCAAATCTGATATGCTACCTTAACTCGTTTTAGAGAAAAGCAGCACATTACAACAGCTGACCTGCTTGCCAGCAACACTACAGTACTATTCCTTCCTTAAGGAAAAAAACCACATTTGAAATAAATGAATACTTGATGTATTTGTTAGATACTAAGAGATATCTAACAGACAGATTAGATAATGTATCTTTAATAGACTACAGTTATGGTGGTGACATACACCACAAAGGGATAAAGAATTTTTAGGAGGATTAAAATATTCCCAAAATTACATACAGTAAGAGTTATCTGAAATAATACAGCAGATTATTCTTGCCTAAATACCATAAATACTTCCCCACTATTTAGATAAACAGCTCTAGGGACACTTTTCAAAACAATGCTTTTTAATAGCCTGTATTTGTTTTGAATAGTTAGAACTTAAAAACAGGGATGTTTTAAAGATAGTGAAATACAACCTCTGTGGTTATTCACAAGCACTGTTTCAAGGGTCGCTTTTAAAGAACTCAGTATCTACTGGGAATCATTTAAAAAATAGCAGTAAATCTCTTTTCTACTGGTTAGACATCAAAATCACCATCCCTACAGAATACATTACACACCTCAGAGTCTCAGTGGCTTTCCAGACACCTATAACTGGTGTAAGCAAGCTTTTACACCTAAGGCTGCAACTTCTAAATCCTTCCCTACAGCAAATCAAAGGTTTTCCTCCATTTTCATTACATAATAAAAAAGTCTCCATAGAAATAGAACATCAAAATAAGCCTCCTTGCAATCTCCTAATCATGATAGTGCAGATTTTATCACACTTCCCAATCCCACCCTTCAGGGAATTATTTTAATAATAAAGGTATGTTACAGACAACATCTAACTCCTGCACATTTAGTCTTGATGGCAAGAGTCGACTGAAGAAGAATAAAAACCTGGATATAATAGCACAGCCAAATCTTCCAGAGCAATACTTGGTCACAGAAAAGTTAGCTTTATTTGTGTGAAATGCAATTACCAGAAACTCACATGAAACCAGTTGTTCTGGATAAATCCATCAGTTTTCAATTTAGTCACTGAAGTCTGAGTGCGTGACTGACAGAAATCTTTCTTAGCATATGAATAGGAAGACACAGCCAGGGCTCTAGTATGCACATTTCACTGAAGGAATGCACAGATCAGGATGGGACATGGATTCAGGCAGTGGAGGATGTATTCCCACATCTCCTACAGTTACTCTATGTGATGTGGACCAGATTAGGCTAGACTTATATTTGCAGGTAACCTAGTGCAACAGGACTAGACCACTAGACTAAAGTAGTTAATTCCAAGCCCCTCATGTCTACACCATGCAGAGAATTAACACATTTCACTATAGGTAAGTCAGTGCCCAGAAGGAACTGTCACCAATACATAAATGGTTTGCGGCTCTCTGCAGGATCAGCCACTTGTTCAGACCCTCTAAGACCCCATTAACAGTTGCAAACCAGTGTTAAGTCATACCTCCTTTATACCTGAGTATTTTAAGGTTACTGAAGGAAAAGTGTTAATCAGTCCTGTGGCCACAGGTGCATGGTTATGTTTAAAATTATTCTATCTTCTAGTCATGGTTAGGTGGTGGGTAGGAACAAATGCGAGCACTTGTAGCAAGATCATGTATTTTTAAACATGCACACTCTCAAGAAAAATCAACATGTACATGTTCAGACCATTTACATACAAGAATTACATCAAAAGGTCAGCTGGCGTTCTATTTCAGAGAAAACCTTCAGTATGAAAAAGCTTTTGCATCCTGTGCATACACATAGATCCAAACAAATCACTCCCAAACAAAATCTCTATGCCAGGTAAAGGGTATGGTTCTACAGGCTGATCTTATACTTACCAACTTTCAGAAAACTAAACAGAGTGATGCCCAATTTCACAGACCAGTCATGGGGAAATATGAGAAATTTCACACGTTTTTTTCTCAAAGCAAGAAGCAACAGAACAGAGAGAGGTTTGGTGGGCTATTTATTTTTTTTAAATCTACTCATACACATAATGCAGTTCTTTTAAGATGCAGCTGAAGGAAGTACAAAAAAAAATTTTGTGAATGCAGAAAGCATGTAGCAACTAGGTGACTTCTTTGGGGACAGTATAATTGCCATGCTAAATTACGCCCATGGTTCAGCCTGACAACAGCCAGTCTACCAATGAGAACAAGGAGCATGAAACATATTCACTATGCTGTTCTCGATCCTCCTGTATTTGGCTTTGTCCTGTAATTCATTATTTCAGCATCTGAACATGCTCCATCTCTTCTGTACGTGCTAGCAACATAAATCTCTTGGAGTCTTTAAGGATGCAACAGATGAATGTGGTTATATGCGTATTTCATAACACAGGACAGAGGGTCCTGTGGTGATACTGTGAGCACTACAGCAGCAGTTTTATCCAAGTAGAAAGGTTTCGCAAAAGTTCCTGAGAATAGTCACACTGGATTTGTATAATCTTCTCTATGAATCTGTCCACAGCCATTTATCCATCTGTACAGAGCCACATAGACAACTGAAAAAATGCCTTTCGTATTTTATTCTGTGTTTTGGCAACTGCAATTTGCCAGAGAATAGATATAAGCTGCTCTGTAAACCTTACCCTTTAAAACAGCAACACAGATCTGTCCTATCTGTCCTGTTACTGACTGAGGCAGGTCAAAGAACATCGTGTAAATGTGGTGAAGCACTGGAGCACATCTGTGTAGCTTGTGTGGGTGGGGAGAGATAACACTGCTTTTCATCAGCAAAAATTTCAGTACACATTCACATTCTTCAAACACAGCAGCTACTCCTGAGACTGACAGACAAGAGGGCTGTAACAAATGAGGACATTTCTTGGGCTTTCAGCTTGAAGCCTATTACCCAACCCACCATCACAAGAAGTTAACTGCTTTGCCTGATTCCAGTGCAAACTCCCATCCGTGTAATCACAAACATCACTTAGCCACCCTGCATTATAACATCAATATTCTGTACTAAGGGCAGTAGTAACTGTTTTGGAATGGCTTTTCCCCCCTTTGTTTAGCTTCTTCTGCTTTGTTTTGGTTTTGTTTTTGTTTTTTTTTAGATGAACAAACCCAACCTCTGCAGGGAGCATTTGCAGTGAAGATGCCAGGAAACAGATTTCATATTCCATATATTTCCTGCCAAACTATATTTGCACACTATGCCTTCCACAGCTGACTCAGAACTTCAAAGATCTGTTTTCTTTGGCCCTTCAAAGTTTGATTGCTACTTTCCATATGAAAGCTCAAAAAGAAGCGAGGCTTCTTGTGGCAGTTTGTGAAGACACTAGCAAACTTGCCCACTAAAACCCTGCATGAACGGGGAAACTCCTACAAGCCTCCAGTTACAATAGCAAAATTGATATCTGGAAGATCTTAGTGGAGAATTTCTTTTTCCTGATTAATATAGGGAACTGCAGTGAGGGGTTTTTTAAAAATAAATTATTTCTGTAGCCCTCCAAGAACAAAAACTGCAACCACTGAGCCTCAAAAGATAAGTCAGAAATAAGTGGGGACATAATTTTTGCAAACTCTCCATGCTCATCTCCAAAGAGGCAAGCTATCCCTATAGTTCCTTGGGCGTGTCCAGTACATAACTACATGTTTGAATAAAATAAGTGTCACATCCAACAACAACTGCTGATCTTCCTTCATCAAAAAATCACAAATTACATTTGGATGCTGTCCAATGGGCATAACTTCAGTAAACAGGATGAAGTTTGTGTATACAATTTCCTACTGTATTACAGAGAGTGGGCAGTTCAAAATAATCACAACATCTTTTTTAAGGACCTCATTCTTCCTAGATCCAACATGATGCAATCAGACAAACTATTCAGCCACTATATGGGAAAACTCCAGTGACAGACCTGGTGTTACACTGGATCATATCAAACTGCCAGTGCCTACCTGCTGTTGGGTTCAAAGCAGTCATATGAGCAGCACAACTAAGTAAGCCTGCTCTCCCACAGCTATTCAGTTCACACCTGATTCTCTGGATTCTAAAGGGGCCAAGTTCACATTAGACTTTTCTGTAGTTCAGGCATGTGAAGCATCTTTCTTGTATACAGGTTCTCTAGTACCTAAAAAAAGCAGAGCTTCCACTATAGTATTTTCCTTAGAGATGGAAAAGGGAGCACTAACCTGGTTTCTCTCCTCTAACCAAGAGTCTGTTTTCAACAAGCTTTTCAGAAATTCAGCATTTGTGGCACTACTACCTCTCTGTCCTCTGTGTAAATAGCCAATGTGTTATAACTCAGAGGCACACAGAAAGTTGTATTTCTTATACTGAATCACAGGCAAGTATTTCAGAGATGTCACAGACATTCTGGACCAAGTATTGATCCTGGACCAAGAACTCCAACTACACTAACTGACAAATAGATTCCAAATGGCAGGAACAAGATGACAGAAAGGGAAACTTAGAAACCCACAAAAAATATACTAGGAAAAAGCAGCTGAAGTGTGATTTATGCTAGGTAACAATACACACTTCCCAGGTGTCACTATCATTACAGGTTTTTGCTTACACACCACTAGGAGACAACAAATAAATTTTTATTACAGGCACAATCGCCTTGTTTCAGCAGCCCAAGAGATTAATTTGATCCAACACTGTAACACACCGCATGCTAAGGTGACAGCAGTAATATGCAGCTATTCCATTCAACAGCAAGTAACATCCATGCCCTTACACTGAGGTGCAAATCTTCAGCACTGACAGACAGAGTCTCTCAAATGCCAGTGCACACAGTAAACAACATAAATTGAATGCTGTGCTACCAGCAGAGTGGTACTAAATAGGGTGTGTAATTAATCAGTGTGCAAGTGCACTAACACTAAAAGTATTCCTGAACTGTTCCCTTCCAATACTGATTTAACCCATTTGTTAGTGACACTGCAAAGTAACCTTCCTGTTCTATACAAACATGAAGCTGGCCAACAGTTCTGATTTTTAAAAATATTTAAGACAGCAGTGGCTCAGTAAAACATAGGATGGTTCCATTTGACACCCAATGGTTAGCAGCTACTAAAGGCCAACACAAGTTCTCCACACCCTGCCAAATATTCAAGTATCCTCCTATTGGCTTCTGTTTCTCCAGATACCTAAAGACTGAAAAATAGATGGTAGTTTGGATTTCATGTTTTGTACTGCTGTTTTGTTTGTTGGGGTTTTTTTACTGGATCTCCACACACTTTGTCAGGAGCTGAAATAAAAACTGCTATGGTTGTACTCTACATCTCAAAGCTGTTCTGGGAACTCTGGACTAAAATCTAGACTAACTGCCATAAAAATGAACTGCAGAATTCTGCCCTCCATTTCTCCGGCTCTCTGTAACCTTACATCTTCAATAACCCTGGAAAGAAGCTTTCAACAGATAGATAAATCTTCTGAAGAACAGAAAACTGAAGAAAACCTGCCTTCTTCCGGCAAAGGCAGCAGTGCACTGCTCAGTCAAAAATGTGACTTGTAAGCCTCCGGCACCATGACTAGTGAAAGGTGCAAACCTTGAGCCAGAAAGGATTAATCTTTTCCTTAGATTCATTTTCTCCATCTATTTCATTCTTATTTGTATTACAATACTATAAAAGTTTCAGAAAAATCAAGTTTTCTTTCCTCTAGTTAGTAAGAAAACAAACAAGCATGAGAAAGGAAGTTTCACTTACTCTCATTTTACAGACTGGAAGCCAAGACACGCAGAATGATGGACAAGCCCAGGCAAACACAGCTTATGGAAGAGACAGAAACCTGACTGTAGATCTCCTGAGAGACTCAAATGAAAGGCTGCATTTCCCACCTCATTTTTCAGTGGGCAGGAGGAAGAATTTTGAAAAAGTAAGAAACATTTCTACCACTTGTGCACTAGAAAAAAGTATTTCTTTGGTTGTTTTCAATTAAAAAGTTAAAGAGGTTTTTGTTTTATATGGTTACTTTGTTGGACAGGTCTTGGGAGGTGAAGGGAAAAAGGAGGAGAGCAAAACTAAATTCGTATCAGTTCAGAAAATGGAGAATTCAGTTCTTTGTGAATGGGGATTGAAAACAGAGACTTTTTTCCTGTCCCAATCTCTCTCTGCTTCTGCAAAGCAGAGTGACTGCAGTTCAGAACTATAATTTTCTTAAGTGCAATGTTCAAGACAGCTTTAATTGCAAATAAAGTTCAAATAAAATGATAAAGAGAGATAAGTGTATTAAGGGACGGAAAAAAAAGCAACAAGATGCCTCCATTTCCTACCGCTTCCTGTACAACCGTAACTGAGATACCAATCGATGATACTGCACAAAGGGCACCAGCTTTAAGCAATCTATCTGCTTTCTGAGATGTCTGAGAATGGTCTTGGTTTTGTCTGCACAGCTGGAACAAACGCATGAAATGTTCAGATTATTACCTGTCCTCTTTCCCTTCCCATGTGGATATTCTCCAACATCAGGTGACTTTCGAAACATAAAAAGATGGAACCATGAAACATGACCATTTCAGAAAACCTCTAACATGGTCTAAAGTTTGGGTAAAACAGAGACATTATGGAAAAACTGAATGTTTAGTCAGGGTGGCCTGATCACTGAAGGACACTCTGTTTTGTAGCTAACAGCACTGCAAAAGAACTAGTAATCTGTGATGAAATCTAAACACTTTCAATAGGCTTTATATCAAATCTCCAAGTAATGCTCCTAATTCCACCAACAATTTCTGCACGCCTGCAGTAACTCAATATGTCCAAGTCGGTTTTCCCACTTGCAAAATACAAATAATTATATGCACTTTATCTGAGTATTATGAAACTAAGACTAACATTTCTAAAGCGCTTTGAGATCCCTGCTGTAGAAACACACTTAGTGTATTATTGTGATTAAGAAACTGAAAACGTAATGACTAAGTATTCATGCACAGAGCAAGAAATCCTTATCTGAACTCCAGAACAACACAGAAAGAAATTAATCTCATATACACTTGTATTCATGTAAGATATATATGATCCACTGGTGTACATTGAAGTGTGAGTCCACAGCAGTAAACCAAATCCAGTAAACTACTATACAAAGGTTACATTCAGAACATGAAAGCTCTGGTAACCTGCCTTTTGCTCAAAAAACCCCCCTGCCAGACACCTACCACATCTCACTCTACTGTTATTTAATCAAAGTAGCCATCAGCAAGAACTGTTTTAAGTTCCACCTATGGTTGACATTTCTATACAGAAAACCAATCACTGCAAAGCAGGGTTACTCCTTTCATTAGCGCACAGATGAACCCAAGAATGCAGTCATCAATGCTCAGAACTCCTAGTGCTGTACTGAAGGGCTGAAATTAAAAACATCTCCTTTGCCACTAATAGCTGCCAGTTTATTCACAGGATGAAAAGTCTCAGATTATAACAGCATGGATATGCTGACATTCAAATGTATTTGGCAGCAAGAGAAGCAAAGAGGAAAAACAGAGACAAGATTCAAAGTGTATTCTGTCGGTTTTTTAACTACTGGGCACCTCTGTTCTGATGACTGCAGAGCATTTTTCAATTCCCACTTTAGCAACCCAACATATGCGTAAGATAGATGAGTACAACTTTCTCATACATATGGAAAACTGATGCTGAGACACATCAGGCAAAATTTTCAAGGTCTATTATCCTCATTTATTTAATTCTATGTACAAGTGCTCAAAGGATAATCAAATTGAACATTAATGGGATATGATATGAACTTCTGTGCCTGAAGTTTTTAGAATGTTAAAGTCACTTAAGAGCAGAGAGAAGAATAAACCCCTGAGTTTAACTTCCTGGATCTTTTTTGTGGTTATCTTCATTGCTTCCTGCACTTGAAGGCTGAAGTCCCAATTAGGCTGTGAACACTGGAATCATCCAAAACAGGAGAGTTACAATGGACACACTCCTGCTCTTAACAAAGCCAACAACAAAAGATGCCACTTAATTCCAGAAAAACAGCAAACGACCAAATAATTTACACACAATTTATGGTCACCATATTGGTTTAGATATTTTTGGCTAACATTTTCTGGCTTAAAACCAATTTTTTCTTCTCCCAAGCCAAAACTGTATGCTACAACACCTCTCAGACATAGATCCCTTGTTTTTTAAAAAGCAAACCCATCAGACTTGCAAAAATGACCTGTCAACACCAGATGCTACAAGTGACAAGTTCATGCTGACAATTAGAATTTTTTGATAAATAGGTTTCTATTCCAATTTTCATGGCTAAATATGGATTTGACAGCCCTAGATACTACACATAGTGGAAGAGCTAGCTACTATTATTACATATACAAGGAAATCTCCAGCCTTGTCCTTGGTATTTATGTCCCTTTATATTATGTAAACATGGTACATCTCAATACAATGACATTTATTATACAGCTACTACTAAACTGCATGCCTCACTTTGTTATATAATAACTACATTATTTAAATTGGAAATTAAATAGTTTTAACAGGCTTTCATATTTACAATTAAGAAAAATTTCCCAATGTAATTGCAGTAATTTTAAAAGTAAAGTAAACTTGGAACAATTAAAAATTTTATTCTTTCCCTTTATTTGGAAGTAACTTTTAAGGTCACGTATTAGAAATGTGCATCTATTAAAAATGCAGTTTCCCCTAACTTTCGTTGGGCTCTGACAATAGGGTAGAAGTTTTGTAGAAAGACAAAGTCATAAATTATCTGATCAGTGAGACTGACCACAAAACTTACTGGCACCTCTGGTTCAGCCATTATAACTAGCATGAAAATGAAGTCAATCTTCAATACATTGCAGATACACGTGTTGTACTACTATCAAACAGTGGAAGGGGCTTCTGCATAGCTAGAGAAGCAACAGTAATTAGCAGAATGCTTTTTTTGGTTCACTAATTAAAATAACAGTGTTCTAAAAGATGGTGTCCCATATGGAACTGCAAAAGGTTTTCCAAGAAGTGAATAGAAAACTGGCATAGCACACTCAGCATCTTTCCAAAAAGAGTTTAAACATTTTTGGTGGGCTTCTTTGTTTTGGTTGTTGTTTAGTTTTATTTTGTTTGTTTAGTGGGGTTTCTTGTGGTTTGTGGTGGCTTTTGCTAAAATTTTTTTAAGGAGGGTGTGCTTTGCTGTTTGTTTTTGTGGAGGGGTTTGGGTTGTGTGACTATTTTTTTTTAACTAAGGCTTTCACTATGTATGTACGAGTATGAAAATTTTAAATTTTCTAGTGCACTTTCTGTGTAGCAAAGACCCCCTAAAGTCTTTGTATTATTGTGACCAAACCCAGGCAGAATGCAATCATAGCTAACCCACTCCTCCAGGCAATAGGCTACATCTATAAATCAGATTTCTGTCTCCACCCCCCACAGATCAATGTCACAAGCAACTATCCAGGGAGCAGCAGGGAAGCCAAGCTGGTGACCGTGTTCAAACACTCCAATAGGTTACTGAGCTGTGGTGTTAGGTAGCACAGTCCAACAAATCTGTTATATTGCCCCCCTAGGTAAACCAGACTGCTTCAGAGTGGTTCATTAAGAAAACAACAACTCTGTGGCTACTTTCATATCACCTTACCTCAACAAATGTCAGCAAATCACACAGGCAAAAGTCAAGACAAAATAGAGAGGAGAAAAAATAAAGTTACTGAAAATTCCCTCTTTCTTTTTTGTGTAATGCAAGTATCAATTGCTCTAGTTACTCATTTGGTTAGGTGCCACAAGAACAAGAGCAAGAAAAACGTAAGAAGAAAATGGGACAAACATTGCAACTCATGCTGAGCCAGAAAGGACAGTAAGGAAAGATGTGGTAGGTCTTTTATCAAGTACCAATAAAAGTATACTTCAGTTTCATTGGTAAGACATAATCCACACCCTAATGCAGTTAAGTGGGAAAAATTTTACAGAATTCAGCTGGCTCCAGATAAGGCTCACGGTGATGCAGATCAAGGATGTGTTCCTATCTACAGAGCATGTTGAGCACCTCCTGCAAATCACTGGCTAGACTGAACTTCTGTGACTCTGGTGCAAACAGCAGATAACCAGAATCCCATGAAGCCGTCTCTTATACATGAGGCTGGTGAAAAAGTCTCGCAGAACTAAGTTATGAATCAACTTTGACTCACTAAACATAGCTTAAACATGATAAAGATAAGGAAGACACACCTTTGGCACATCTGCTGCTAAATGACCCTTCCTTTCTACTACAAAAAAGTAAGCTGATCTAAAGAAACACCAAAACCTTTCAGCACTTCACTGTTTCAAGAACCTTTGCAGAAGCCTGGTGAACCTTGCTGCCCTTACAGCAGTGTTACAGGTTTGTGGTCATGTTTCCTCTGGTTTGGCTCAGTCCAGTGCACAGGCAGTGCTGCTTAATGCTCTGCGAGAGGCTTTCAGTTCTTGCTTAACAAAGCTTTCCTCCCACATGTCATATGTATTCAGGCTACAGTCTGTTTATCTAATATCTCCCTCTTTCTCTTTCCCCCTCCCCCTCCTTTCCACCCCCTTGTCCCCAGAAGAGAATAACCATAATGTGCCTATCGCTTGCAGAAACAGACAGCTCAGCTCCCCCTTGCCATCTGGTCATACTCTGGTCTCTCAGCTGTCGTCAACATATGAATCCCGTTGTTTTGACTAGTGGGGTCCCAAGGAACAAGCAACAGTGCAGATTGCAGGGAATCAGGATGCCCTTTTCTCTCTTCTTAAAACCAAAAAGCAACCCACGTAATTAGAAAGTGAAAGAGAGTTTGCAAAATTCAATACTAGGCATAATCCCCTCACCTTTGCTCATGTGGTGGGCATCCTGTCAGCCACACGAGGCTATTCTGCAACTCAGTAAATTAATACATTTAATGACTGAACTTCCAAGACACATTTTCTGTCTTCATCACCAGCACACAACCTGTCCTGCTTACTCAACCTTTTACCTCTTTAAAAGCAAAAAATAAAAATCAAGCTCCTACCAAAGCCAAAGGTAAATATCTAAACCCTTATTCCAGAAAAATTTGCCTTACAAAGATAGAGTATTTTAAAAGGTAACTCAGAATTTGTACTAATTGGTAGAACAGGTGAGGAGGAGATTAAAAAAGAAAAGAAAGAAAAGGAAGAAATGTAGTGACAGCTTGTAGAGTATGGAAATCTCTACAAAAGGAAAATGGTTAATGTTATTTCTAGGTTAGAACAGCATTAGAAGTCTAAGAAGTATGCTGATGATAAAATTAAAATGCTGCCTTTTTTTTAAGTACAAAGAGCCAAAGTTGGTTCATCATCCTGTGTGCTTGGAACGCAGTGGAAGGAGCTGATTCTGAAACATTCGGCAGCATTGTGGAATATGACTGCACCAAGGTCTTAGCAGAACCACCAGCTTGCACACCTTCTCTTGCCAAAATGGAGTCAGTGAAACTCTCAACAGGCACCCAAATCTTTCTGTGATAGTTCTTCGGTGGGTTCCCAACCCAGCATCTGGGGACTGCAACAAGGAAGCATGAAATCTATCTTTATGCTTGGACTGGGAAGAAGGTGTAACTTAGAAATACACTTTTAAAAACTCACTTTGGTGTCTTAGCGTTAAGTTTAAAAGACTTTTTGTTTTGCTGTAACTCATCTGGGACAGCTCTATGAAAGCTTTCTAAAGCCTGTTTCTGAATCATACACTTCAAAATTCAGGCTTTACATAAACAGAGTTGCTATTCTCCCACGATATCACTAAAATTATTCACCTTGTGATATTTTATTCAAGTAGGAGTGTGTCGAGCTCCAACAGTTCAACATGTGCAGGTTCATTAGTCTATCAACAGCTATACACTTACATTTTTATCTGTATGTTAAAAAGTATTATATTGCAAAACATATGCAAATAGAGAAATAAAACAAACAGATAACTTGGAATTACATTCACATAAACCACTCCATTTTCCCTCATGTAGCACATAGACAGAAAACCAGCATGCAGCTTTGCCAGGACAGCAGCTGGATGGCACAACAGGCCTCCTTCCAAAGATGGGGTACCATTTGGGCCCTTTGTCTTTCACATCTACGCCTACACAACCACAGGTAGCTCTTTGCCAGCTTTCAGGATTCAAAAGGGGGTCAAAGTTCAACTTTTAACAAATGACATCATAAGACTTGCATCTGGCATCAATACTATGAAAGGTATCTGCCTACCTGAGCACAATTACAAGCACAGCAAGCCAAGAGCAGCACAGGCTTCAGCATTGGCTGGGTGGCTTTTGAGACAAGTACTTACAGTTCTGGGCAAGTTTATTCAGCCTGGGCCCATCACGACATTGCTTCACCTCACAGGTTGTTGACCCAATCAGATGAAAAGCAGTTTAAGAATGCCACAGATTTGCAAACACAGCTCCTACAGCATGGCAGATGTACTGTACATTGCAGAAAAAGCACTAACATTTTCAGGAATGAAAAGACCATGGAAGAGCAGAGAAACAAGCTTAAAAATTGTCTGGGATGTTTGTCTGGTTGTTTTTTGTGGGTTTTTTGGTGTGTTTTTTTTCTTTTTTGGGGGGGGGGGGGTGGTGTTGTTTGTTTGTTTTCAGATTGCTCCAATATATCAAAGGGCAGCAGACAAAGCAATTATACTGCAACTGCCCACATGGTACCTATTTTAGAATGTGGGTGAATTCACTAAACAACTGTCAAAACCACTACCAGTTAAAACACGAAAACTTAAAAACCACATCAGCTACTATCATTTCCTTCACTAAGTGCAACAAACAACACGTAGAGCAAAAATATTTATCTTCTGAATTCCAAATACTGCCCAGGGCTGACTGAGGCCTGGTGTAATTTGCTGCAGCCCAAAGTTCTGGCGAGTTCAGATCAACCTGGCACTGAAAGAAGTCATGCCAACAAGCATGTTGCCCATGCAG
Organism: Margarornis squamiger; assembly: GCA_035222235.1. Classification (NCBI taxonomy): domain Eukaryota; kingdom Metazoa; phylum Chordata; class Aves; order Passeriformes; family Furnariidae; genus Margarornis; species Margarornis squamiger. Next base: position 16,937,787 of record JAWWTY010000156.1, read on the forward strand.
GGGTCGGCTCTACAGCCACAGGGCATGCCCTGTTCTATATTCAGCAGGATTCCCTAACACACTTACATTTCATTTCCTACAACAAACAATGCCCTTCATGAGTACAGCAGAGTGACCTTTAATTCCCATAGAATATATATTTATGTATATTTGCTTACATCTATTTATATACAACATATTATATCTCACTAATATTTTTCACAGGGTTTTTCTTAATCTATGCTGGTTTATGATTAGCTGTAAATCCCCTAGGATTTTTTGATATAAATTAAATACACCACAAGTCAGAGAGGAACACTCCGTCTCCTTTCAGATAAACCAGTATGTAACCCCACTTCTTATCTGCCCAGTGCAGCAGTTTCTCCCAACCTTCCATACAATCAGAAAATATAATTCTTATCTGTACAAAGTCAAGTCTCTGACAAGGCTCTTCCCTTTTCAAATGTCACCATCATTCCAGTCACCTTTTTCTCTCTCTCTCTCCCCCTGCGGCTTGTCATTTACTAGGAAAACACTCCCTGAGAACTATCAAAAACTGTTGCAACCCAAAATTATACACGTGGGTAGCACTGCCCTCTGCTTTTAGTGATTCCCCACTTTCTCACCTGTACCAAACAGTAACACACACTAAAGAACCCTCAAGTCATTCTGGCTACTGGACTAATTTGTGGGTGGCCACAGTAGTCTCACCTCTGTGCCAAAAAAAATCTTCCTAGAAATTGTGCTAAGGCACATGGAAAATAAGGAGGGAATTTGAGACAGGTAACATGGTTCAACACAAATTGTGCCTGACAAATCTGGTGGCCTTCTATGTCAGGGTTACAGTGTTGGTGGATAATGAAAGAGTGACTGACATCACCTACGTGGACTTGTACAAAGTATTTGACACTGTCCTGCATAACATACTTGTCTCTAAATTGGAAAGACATGGATAAAGAATAGGCTGGATGGTGGCACTCAAGAATAGTGGCCAACAGGTTGATGTCTAAGTGAACAGCGATGAGTGGCATTCCTTGGGGGTCAGTATTGGGCCTGGTCCTGGTTAACATCTTTGCTGGTGACATGGAGAGTGGGATTGAGAGCACCTCCTCAGGCAAGTTTGGTTATGACACCAATCTCTGTGGTGCAGTCAGCATACTGGAAGGAAAGGATGCAATCCAGACAGACTTTGAAAGGCTGGAGAGGTGAGCCCCTAAGAATCTCATGAAGTTCAACAAGACCAAGTGCAAGGTCCTGCACAAGGATTGGGGCAATCCCAAACACAAATACAGAGTGGGCAAAGAATGGATTGAGAGCAGCCCTTCAGAGAAAGTCTTAGACGTGGTGGCTGATGAGAAGCTCAGAATTACCCAGAAAGCCAACCATATCCTGGGCTGCAAGGGTACATTATCTAAGCCACAAATGCAATTCAGAATGACTGGAAGGCTATTCTCAAAATACACCGAGAATCCAAATGCGTAAACCAAGCTACCTGTCGGTCCCAAAAATATAAGAAGCAAAAAATGGACTCATCCTGCTTCAGAGAACGTGGTGCATTTGGCAAAGCACTAATGGAAACTGCTTTTCCAGCTGGCTGCACGACACCTGGCTCAGACAAGGTAAGTGGGAAGGGAGAGAGGATTCCAGTTTCCAAAACTGCTTTAAACCGTTCAAGATGACAACTCATCACATGCTTTTGAGCACTCAAAAGACCTTTTTCTCACCCAGTTGTAACTTAGCACAAGTGAACATTTGCACATAACACACAATAGTTCCATAACTACCTTCACTGCAATACAGTTCCCAGTTTTTTTAAATCCCTTTTCTTCCCTCTCTGCAGCAGCTATTGAAAAATGACAGTGATAAAAATTTACATATCACAATGGTTAATATCTGCATAATGGAAGACACTTGGGCAGTTTGGGACACTAGAAGTTATATACTGTTGAAAGATATTTTCAAATAAGAACAAATTTTCCAGGGACAATTACAGCCCGAATACCAAAAGTCACAAAGCAGACTTGCCAGAAAGTACTATTCTACAGTGGGGACACCTGCATCCATTTTTAACAAACAAAATGGCATTAAATGTAGAGATCCAATCCTAAAGCCTATTGGCAGAAAACATGACTGTGTTAGTGATAAACTTATCACCCTCACTGCCACACAGGTCAACACAGCACTCAGATGACCCCTGTGGAAGCATATCTTCCTGAGTTACATTATCCACAGTGCTGCTTTAAAGCAAATTGCAGAGTGAGGACATTTCTGCTATATAACTCAAATCCAAGCTGGATGACAGTCTTATACACTGCAGCAACCAGCAGCTTCAAGACCTTTAGGAGATTGTCAGAAAGAAGTCAGTAGACCTTTAAGAACTATTCTGCAGAGTCATTCCAAGCTAACAGCTAATGGTATGCTCTCTTCTCCTATGATAGCTTTTTTATAACTGGCTGATGAGAATCAGCTGCAAAGGAGGGAGATGATTTTATGTCTCATTAATTTTGAAATTTTTAAGATGTTTTTAATGCCAAGCAAATCAATAATCTGAGTATTATGCCCCACTTCTCCTTTCCTTTCAACCTTACTGATATTCTTAGCTGTGCCATAATTTAGACACAGTTCTTTATCATTTAGTCTGAAGACCTAAATGCACCATAGTTTACCACTGCTGTTAAAGCCAGTTTGCTTCAATTCGTATCTTTTTGAAATCCAGAAGTTTGCAGAGGTTTCATAAAAAAATTTAGAAATTAAAGCTTGCACCACCTTTGAATGCCAAGTGCCAGAATCAGACTACAAACAACACTGGTCTTTGTGATTATCCACAGCCTGTCTCAAGACAGACAGATATACAGATGTGTAAGGACACACATCCTATGTATACAAAAAGAAGTATTTCATAGATGAAACGCTTTTAAAGCATGGAAAGACAATGTTAAAAGTCATTTCAATTTTATCAATGTTTTAATACATTCAGCTCAGAAAATGCTGGACAGTTCCTTCTGCTTGCCAGAAACAACAATTTACCACTGTCAAACAGGTTTCTTGCTGCAAAAAATTATATAGACAAGTAAATTCCTCAGGATCAAGAACATCACCGGAGAGCTGGGAGTGAAAACAGATGCAGTGCAACCTATCACCATGTTAAGAATCCATAAATTGATTGTATGGTGTCATTCATACATACAATTGTATGGTGTACATTTAGATCAACATTTAAACAAAGAAAAGTGTGCAATTGGTATTAACGCTCTCTATATATTCAACATGAACCAACAAACAGAAGGATACATCACCTGCAGCAAATGGTAAGAAACTCTTGTATTCTGCTGGGCACTCAGAATAGCTGTTGCCATTCAGAAATAATTACTACTGAATAATGTCTTACAAGTCTTATGATATCTGTAGATTGACAAAGGCACAAAAAAAGATTGAGCATACACGTGCAACTTGAACACATTTTTCAGAGTACGGACACTGCTGTTTTAAAATATGTGAGGCGAGACAGTGAAGAAAGTTATACTTGTCAATTATTTGTATTGAGGAAATATTTAGCAGAGGAGCATCAATATGCAAGGGTGTTTTTAATATATGTATGTTTTGTAAAAATAAAAGATAAATTTCTTTTTAAATTACTTTTTTTTTCTTTTGCTTCTGGCAGTACTTAATATCCATGAAGTTTAATATTCAGAATGTGAGTTTCTCTGGGTAGCAACTGCTCAGCCAGCATAAAGCTCCCTAAGAGGTTAGCTCCCAAGGCATTTATATGAAAACAGTAGCAATAATCATCAGATGTTTATCTCAGCTAATGAATTTATTCTAGATCTCTGCACCTTGAATAGCTGAGAAAACAGGAAGTGTTCAAGAATGATGTGACAAATGAAGAATGACTTACACTATCATTCTGTGACAGACATCCTTTGCAACGATAACCAGGTCTCCATGCTACAATATGATTTGCTATGAGCTTTCTATAGGTTGCATAAAGTTGATAAGAATTTTATTATAATAACCTCCCAGAGCTGTACCCTAGTCACACTAAAAACAGGTGTCCAATTGTTCTGTTTCTGATATTCCCAGAATGCCAAATAACTTTTACTTCAGAAAGGCTTATATGAATTCAGCACACAGAATTGGCCCAGGGCTGTAATACACTTCAGTATTATCATTTCAACATGACGTGCTCCTGTCTACAGAAGCACAAAAATACAGTTGCCCAGAATGGCAAAAATATCAGCAAGTCCACACCTACCATGGGAAGCAGGGCTTCTCAGCCTCACATCATTTTTCTCCACCTGTTTGCTTCATTTTCAAGGCAGCTATTACTCCTGATCTGTGACACAAAGCAGCATCTTTTCCCTGACTATCCAAAACTGGATGGGAGCATGACTTGATTTTTAGGAATTTTCATAGACTTCGTCCATGACTTAAAATTGAAGCAAAAAAAGAAAGTCAACCATGATAACAAATAAACGCTGCTACTGGAAGAAGCAATAAGGGTCTCAATTCAAGAATCAGATGTAATTACAAGCTTTGTAGTTGCTCCCATGGACGTCAGACAATGCAGTCAACATGTTTTGTCCTACAGTATTTCTACAAAAGAAGGTATACCAATGATCCCTCATTGAGATTGGACTGGGAGGGGCATTCTGATGGCTCCATAAGACTCATAATGCCATAAAGCAAGAAGGAAACTACAGGAATGTGAGTAGTACTCATGTAATAAAAAGGGAATTAACTAAAAAGAGTAAATTGTGATATTAAACATCAAAAAAAAAGTGTAGATGTAACTGAAGACTCCAAAGTTATTTGGCAGCTCTAAGACTTTAAAGACTGGGGTAGGGAAACTGAAAAGCAGAACTATCTTTCCCAGAAAGTTCTTTCTGTATTAACTCTCCTCTGTGAAAGAAGCATCCACACCAGCTTTGTAAGTGAATCCTGTATTGACAGAAGTCAAATCAGGTTAGTTTAAAACAGTTGAGAAGATTGTCTCATATCAGCATTCACTAAAAGTGATTTGTGAGTTACTTTGAAAGTTTCCCTTATGTCTTATGTTGTTGTCAAATCCAAACCCAAAGAAGCCAAGCAACAGGACTTCTACTCTCCGGTCTAGTTCTAGAAAAGGATCTACAGAGAGAGGCTGAAACTGTAATTTCTCAATCTGACAGAATTTCTTACATCAAAAGTTTGAGATTTAAATGGTAATACCTAGCATTTTTAAACTAGATTCCATGTATTTTTCATCACTGTAAAATATTACTTGTCAGTCTCATCCTTCTTCAGATCACAACACTAAACAATAGTGATACACATTGCAGGACAGTAAGTAAGAACATGTGCTACAGCTGATCAGAGCACCAGCCAGTTTAAATCAATCCTGACCTCAAAAAAGCTAAATCTGCATCAGATAAATATATGGTTTTCCTAATAGACCTTTTTGTGCAACTAAATCCTCACTCACCTTCCAACTTCAGTGAGAAGCAGGGGAAAAATAATTTCCCAACACATGACTGAGCACAGAAGTGAGTAGAAGGGAAGGTTCTAGCAAAAAAAGTCAAACACTTCCATTTCATATCATCATAAACAAACTGGTTTCAAGAGAAAACAGTTTTTGAATTAAATGAATGATTCAGACAAGGCAAGCTAGACAAGAAGACAGCACAGCTTTGCTTAGAAAAATAGATCATCATCATCATCATCAAAACTGAAGAATTGTCTGTCTTGAAGGTCAACTTCTCTGCTGTGGATTACCTTCATTTAAAGAGGAAAATAAGCCATGCAGAGAAGACAGCTACAGCTCCCTTCCTCTGATAATGTAGTCAAGGGAAGGAATTGTTCTCACACATGTCACTTAAATGCCTGAGAGGCCTTGTATTAGAGAATGAGTGGCATGGTAGAGCTCTGCTTCAGCTTATTTTTTCACTCTACAACATGTAATATTGGGCCAACGTGAATAGCAAGGCCTGCTCAAGAGCCACTTCCAGTGGTGGGACATCACCACTGAAGCAGAGGCTTCTCACTACTACACTGAATTCTCCTGTTGATCAAAAAAACCTGAAATTGGATTAATTCACACCAAACCCAGCAGAGAATGATGCTTTAGATCCCCCACTTACCCTCACTAAGAAAGTAAAAGAAGTGGCAAAACCTTGAGGTTCTTCCTGATTCATGGCTTCAGCAAGCCCTAGGGGCAGAACCTATAGGTCCAACATGACATGCAGGAAGGGGTTCATTAATAATGGCTACACTTCAGATAAGATGCAACCCCTGCAGAAAAATAAATAAATTCCTTCCAACTTCTTTTCCAGAGGTTTGCTGTACAAAGCCCTTACACTGGCCTTGTGTTTCCACAGAACTGTGTTTCACTCAGTGTGAAGGCTGCAAGGGATTGGCTTAAGCCTCTGATAAGAAGTTTGCATCGGTTGGAACTCATTTCAAAGGTGAAGCATGATCAGGACAAAGCTTCACAATGCAACACTGGAAAACAACTGCAATAAGTTGTATCAGAATCTCATTATAAGCAAATGCATAATTTGAAATACCAGGCCCTTTAGATCTTATTTAAATCTCTAGGTACTAAGTAGTATTTCTAAGCATTTGCACGTAAACCACGATGTGCTCTTCTCCACTGCTGAATCTAAATCATAATCCTCACTTCTGATGACACAAACCATTCCCCCTCAGCAACTGATTGCAATGTTGGCAGAAGTGAACATGACTTGTTTTAAGTAAGCTGGAGAAGCTGTTTTTGGAAACTGAAATGTAACTTTCACTTGGCTTCTCATCTAGTACCACAAATAAAAGTTAACATGAAAAAGGTAAATCCAAGCAAGACAAATTTAGTTTAATTAGAATAGCTTCAGACATAAGTGATTTACTGTATCCTGAAGTTTGCAAGGTTCTGAACTGGCTTCCTGATTCAATATACTGCCCATGACTGAGTCAAGTTCCAGCATAGCCTGTATACTGTTTTAAGCCACATACACAAACACCTATTTCCTTTCAGCAACACTTTTTCCTTATTCTCTAGAAAGATGCATCAATTTCTATTTTCTTCCTAAAGATAACAAGAGTATAAAAAGAGGCTGCAGGAGCCACAGACACAGCACTTATTGGTTTTGTGCTGTTTCACCACAATGTTTAACTCATTATGACATGCAGGACAGGCAAAGACCTTCTGATATCCAAGGTCATTCCTGAACAACAAATATTATTTTATCAAGAGTTTCAAAGTCCCTAAAATGTCACGTCAGAAGGCATCTGTCACTAGTTAATAGGAGCTGTGGGTTGTCATTTAAAGGTCCTGTTTGTTTCCTCCTTCCCTACAAAAATTTCAGATTAAAAAAGAAAGGCTAATAAATAAATCAAAACAACATACACAGTACCCGGGGTGGTCAGCAGGCGAACAGACTAAGCCATGCCTTACACAGACCTGAAGCCAGCACTTCTGGGGGTTAGGGATCAAACCAAATGGGAGACAAAGAGGGATGTTGCTCATTAAATAATTATGGAGTTCAGTCTAAATGCCAAGTAAGAGAGTCACTACGTGTTTAGCAGATGCTGCTGTGTAAAACTAAATCCACTAAGATACCAGCCTGTTCCTCTCTTCTTCTCCCCGCTCTGCTTTATAAGCAGGATTTCCACGATCAGACAAGCATCCACTGAACAGCTGGGCATAGTTTGCCAATTTTACAGCAATCACTGATCAATGAATGCAAGTTCTCTTCCCAAACCAGAAGCACTAAAATAATAAGCTTGAAGGGATGAAAAACATTCTTCCATCTATTAACCTTTCTACATCCTTTATACTGAAGTTTTATTTTGTTTGGGTATTTTGGGGAAATAGGAAGAAGAATTATCTTTGTATCTTTTCCTCCCTTATTTGGCGGATATGGAAGGGAATTGCTTTATTTGGTCTGTCAATTTGTTGACACTTTTGGTGACCAACAGAAAAGCAAATCAGACATCAGGAGATCCTGTTATATGTTATGAAACGCTATACTTCAAAAAAAATTCCCTAGCTCCTATAGAACACCAAGTCTTCAGCTTTCAAAGTAGTTTGTGTAAGGCACATTATCGACATTACAGGTGACGAACAGAAGTGTCAATAAACAAGTCTCAAAACAAAGAGATAACTAAAGAAATCAAACCTGCTAGGCTCAAATCCAGCCACTTTCTCACCTACTTAGAAAGTCTTCTATGAAACAGCAAAGAAACGGATTTTCCTTTTAATAAAAGCGAAAGAATAGATGGGCCTAAATGAGTCACTTCTTCAAAATTCCACTTGATGTTTTAGGCTTTGGGGGAACTTTTATGGACTTGCTTTGAAAAAAAGCTGTTTTACAAATAGAAAAAAATGCCACAAATATCTCAACACCTGCATAGACTAGTTGTGACCATCGTAATCTCGGGATACCTCAAGTATCCAGCAGACTGTTGCTTCTGAATTTTCCCTTAAGGTTACACTTAGGATAGACCACCAGAACTACAGATCATGATGCATCAATTTTGTGAGACACATTCCAGATATGGCATCAACACTTAATTCAGTTCTGAAGGGGTTAATTGGAAAATCTGATCCTTCATATTGCCCTAGGAAATACACAGTACATCCCTGATTAATGTGACAGGATGCATCAGTTCATAAAGGGTGAAATTCACCCTTGCACAGCAGGCTAGCACAAGACCAATACTTAAGTCCTACTTAAGCACTTAAAACAACAAAATATCAAAGCTTGGTAGAAAGTCAGCATGACTGTAGATGAAATTCAGTGTCAATACATGCATTACAGAAAAACTAACATGAATTAGTAATATACATTTCTGACTCTCGAGTTAACTGGAGTCATTCAAGAAAAAAAACTTACCATTACTTCGAACAGCATAATAAAAATATCAACTCAAATGCACAGAGGTAATCAAAACTGACAACAGAATGTTGAAAAATCAAAAAGAAAATTATACCTGAGAATGAGATAATGCCAATGTATAAATCAATGATGCATCCCCAACTGGAATACTGACCTCAAAAATACCAAATAGAAATAGGTAACATTAAGAGACCGGCAGCAAAAAGTGAGTGCATGAGGATCATTCCAGCATAGAATGAAAATATACATATTTCCAGTTTTGAAGGCCAGAGTAAAAAGAGACATACTAGATAACGTTAAACAAGCACAGGATGATGACAGATATAGAGATAGTACAGTAAAAATGCCCCCTTTTCTTAATACCAGGATGTGTATTATCCTGACAAAGTAAAAGGGAATAAAGTTTTTAATGGAGAAGGAAGTAAAAGGAGAAAAGAACTTTGGTGCTTCTTTTCCTGCATCTGGACCAATATACAATCACATATATCTGAAATACAGATCGATATTGATAACAGATTCATATGCCTATATTAGAAGAAAAAACAATCAATAAGCTTTGACACATTCAGATAGAAGGCAATTACTAACCAAGATACTGGAGCTAAAAAAAAAAAAGTAATCCTGCTATTGGTGATTGTGAAGTCAGCTCTGTGACATTTCTAAACCTGTCCACTGTACAACATCTAATACACCACACTGCAACCAGAGGGAACACCTGTCTGATACAAAAAGTGTTGTTTTATCATAGCAACGCTGTGCCCATCAAGAACTAGGCTGTCTAAAACTGATAGCAGTGCAGAGCAGAGATAACCAAGACACTTTCAAGTGAGTAACTCAGGTATCAGCCCGACTCACCACAGCAGTCTGGAGCCTTCTTGCCTGGTTAGGAACTGCAGTGTGGACACACACAAAGAACTAGGCTGATGTTCAGGCTTGACAGTGTGAAATGGCATGAGACTGTGGACAATGCCCAAGACTGATCTGAAAAACTTTTACAGTTTTGCATCTCACTCAGAGGAAAAGTAAGTATGTGGTTACATACAGATCTGGAACAAACCCACTTTTCCTATATGCATTCTCCTGAAATTCAATGTTTAGGTCTCAGAGTTAAAATCTTACCTGTAACCAAGAGTACCTCTGTTTTACTCCGTATATTTCACCACACGACTCTATCAATGGGTATTAATGCAAAACTAGTAACTTCTAGGCCTTGTAATGAAAAGGAAAAGGAGTATAAAAATTATGAAGTCTGACATGGAGCAAGCTAAGTACTGGGAAGGTACCAGGACAGTAAACCTCAAATGAAGAATTATCTTTATTCTCTCAAGAACTTAATTCCAGCAAGGAACTGAACTACTGACTTCCCCATCACCTCCTGCTGCCAACAGTCAGACAAAATAAACCTACTCATATAGATTTTTATCAAGATCTCTTGAGACAAAAAGAAATAATTTCTGGACTAGAGGTCAAGCGAAAGAATTTTAGGCCCAAAGGTCAATTGTCTAAGAGGATTGTAGGCATTTTTGGATAGCTTAGAACAGAGGCAATATCCAAGCTGTGGCTATTCTATCAACACAGGAATACAGTTGTTATAAATTCAGAGACCACTCACATACATAAAGAAAGTTACAGGATAGAAATTCGGGCTGTTTCTGGGGTAATCCCTGGTTAAGTTGGGTTTTCTGTGAAGCAGTGTAAATCTGAAGCAAGACTCAACAGCCTCACTGCCATCATGCCATTTTTTACAACAGTATAAGCAAAACACCTATTTGCCTGTGGAGAGAGGCAAACTCTGGCCTTCTTCATGATCTCACATACACCACTTTTCCAGTCTGTCATTACACTAAATACCCTTCAGTGTTTCATAATATGAGTGAGCTTACAGTCAACCACACTCCATGGTGCTGAGCTTGCAAAGCAGCATGGATCAAGATCTTTCCATTCCCTTTGAAATCCAAGTCTGGATTGCTCCAGCTTGTTTTTCAATAGAGCAGTATTTTCAAATGCTACAGTTCGATTTTACAATGCTGCTGGCAAGGCTGGGAATCAAGCTAAATCCACATGCATCCAGCAGGGAAAGTTGCCACAGGGAAAGAGTGAAAAATCAAAGGGTGAGTAATAAGATGATCCTATACCACTGACCTGCTGAATCCCAAAGAATAAAGGTTTAATACACCACCAGAGAAATAAGAAAACCAAAAAAGTTACTTCCAATACTGTCAATAGTTGCTACAATGACAGTCAGAGATGGGTTTTTAGGAAACACAAAACTGGAGGAAAAAATACCTGCTGCATATATATTGTATCTTTGTCACCCACTTACATTTCAATTACTAAATGCTTCTCTTCAGCAGTGTATGTCATTTTAAATAAGCATCACAGTTGACAAGATAATGCATCGTGGGGTTTTGGGGTGTTTCTTTTGGTACAGCTTATAATCAAACAGTGTTTGACTAATATTTCTGTCTATAACCTTACATGCTTATGGTCTAGTCTTTGCTGAAGTTGTGTACATAGAAATCAGGAGGAGCAACTACAAAATATTATTACTTGAAACAGCTTTCTGGTAGTAAGCATTTGCTGATTTCAGTATGGTGACTCTTATAAGGAGACATCCAAGACAATAAGGTCCATAGTAGGATATTATACTGCTCCACTGTGTCAAATGGCTGGAAATTCAAAGAAACATCAATGAAAAACTGGAGCTGTGACAAGGAAAAAAAAAAAGAAAAAGAAAAAGGTGTAGCAAGAACAAAAATCTGACCCATCGTGTGAGAATTTTCTTGTAAAACACAATCTTTGAACAAAATACAAATAGTACAAATCTGATGACCAGGGAGAAGTTTAGACTCTCATGTAAAAGAGCCTGTTACAACCAGAGGAAACCAAAAACTACAGGACCGTGTTGGTTTAAAACTGACATTTAAATGTTATTTTGCATATGAACTGGCTCACCTTACACAACTTCCAAAATGCAGAGAAACAGCACATCTATGCAACTTCACAGCAGGACAAACATGAGGATGGCAAAAATTGCATTGCAAAGGTCACATTGCCAAGCGTGCAGAGCAACAAATCCAGAACCAATATGAAGGTAAATGAGTTTTAAACGTTCTCCTTTCAAATCTCAGCATTTTTACAGGTTAAGAGACAACAGGAAATCAAAGAAATTGTGCATCTGAGCCAGGCTACTGACACTATAATCACTGCTGCTTTTCTGTTAAGGTTAGGGAAAAAAGTCTTGATGATTTAATTTCTCCTGGGACACACATACAGCTGCACTGGGATCAACACAAAAGCCTCCCCAGTTTCAACACCCTATCTCAAGCAGCGGCCATAAACCACCTGAACTCATTTTTAGGCTGGAAGCAAACATAATTTGAAATTTTCATTAGAAAAAGTATCATTAACAAAATTGCATGTCAGCCTACAAAGACAAAGTATTTATGCAGTAGCACAGTTGCAGATACAGCATGATTTTGACATTTACTGTAGTCTTGGAAAGGAAACAAGCCAAATGCATCCCTGGCACAGCTTTAATAATTTAAAAAAATCATTTGCACGAAACTCTGCCTTACCATTTCAAAAATAGGAAGGAGCAATATTTTATTTTATCTATTTTCTGAACTCCCATTTTTACCTCTCAGAACAGAATTTAATACTTCAAAATAGGTCTTAAGTGGGATTCAGGTTATAGCTAAATCTCATATTAGTAAAAGGGTAAATTTCACTCCTAGGGCACTGATGAGAAGATTCTCCTTCTCCATTGGCCAAAATACTTTTCCCAGACAGCAGCTTACAATATGACTGTCTTTAACGCCCATGTAACAGACTCATAAGGTCATCCCTTAAAAAAATCTTTCGATATTTCAATTTTCAAGTTCATCAGCAGCCTCCTCAGAAATGCCTGCATTCCTAACAGTCTAGTCTTTAGAATAACCCATTAGCCTTGCCACCCACTTCACACCGACCTATACCCTTTACAGGCAACAATTCTTGAAGCTGAAACTTTCTGAATGGTATTTAGTAAATACCATTTTGCCAAATAAGACTGCTGGTATTATCAACTGCATTTATTAACCTTGCTTTGTCTTTTACTTCCAAATTTTGGTGGGGGTGGCAATGAGGTGGCAAGACTAGAAAGGAAAAGAGAGATGATATGGGACTATATGGCAGCTTAATCTGAGGCACTCTTAAAGGCTTCTCTATCAGAATCTCCAAAGATGACTTAAAAGGAAAAGAAAAAAAAAAAGAAAAAAAAAACCAAAACCACACCACCAGAGGGCTGCTGCCTGCAGAAAAACAAAACTGCTGCATTTTAACACTGCAGTAGAATTCCACCAGCTCCACAGAGGCATAAATAAAACTGACCAAGTTATAAATCTTTTGTAAGTAGAACACACAGCATCATACATAGTTCTACTCAGTGACATTTTGTTTGAGAGATCAGGGACAAATGCCCCTAAGGAAAGAAGCAACAAAAGTCAGCATAGCCACATATCGTCAAAATGGGAACATCAAAGCAGTTTTTCTATTTTATTAGATAGTTAGAAAAACTTTAGTTTTAAATGCAGCCACAGAAATTTCAGCATTTATGTATCAGTATTACAATAATCAAAAAGAGAAGACAAATACAGCATTAAAAGATATCATCACCTAAACAGATCAGGCTGTATGATCCAGTCCATGTCCAGGAGATGTAAAATAAAAAAAAAAAAAAAAAAGAAATCACTAAGCCTAAATAGCAGGGTTACCCCAGACCTTTTCATGCTGCTTTTTATTTTCGAAAGTTATCAGTATTAGCTGGCTAACCCTCTCAGTCCCAAAAGGGAAGTCAACCATTATCTTAATTTTATAGCAAAGCATCATTAAAAAAAAAAAAAAAAAACAATTTGCCAAAGGCTCCACCCCAAGTCAGTGGCTGAGCCTGTTAAGGAGAGTGAAGACTACACAGTTATTGTTTCTGAATAATCTGCCTTACAACTGCACAATGACATGAACAGAGCCTGTATTGTACCCATCTCTACTGCTCTTGAAGCCAAGAAATGACTCGGCCAGGACTCTGTAGCATTTTAGAGACCATAAGAGACCATAAGAGTAGTGAATCCTTTGAGAAATTCAGTACCTTTAATTCAAGGGGCCTTGAGAGTACAGAACAATGATTGCACATGATAGTTAGAACTTTATAGGATCAAACAATGTTTGCATTTTGTGTACACACACACAAAAAGACCCATCCTGAAATGAAGTCACATACATATAAAGTGTACAATGCATTAGGTATAAAAATACTCATCTTATCCATATCTGACACACCATATCGATTTGTAGCTGAAGCAGGGTTTATCAACAGAACAAAAAGGCATAACTGGTACAAGTAAGTAATAAGGTAAAGATGGGGATGACAGGACTCGGCAAGGACTACATATGGCAAGGTTCTTAGATGCTCTGGTCCATGACTCCAACTTTTACTGCCTTATTGCCACTGCTACCTTTGAGTATAGCATTTATATATATATATATATATATATACACATACCTTTGAGAGAATAGCATTACCCACCAGTGCTAGAGTTCCAGCTCTGATTGCAAGTTACACATACCCTTTCATAAGGACCCTTGGCCTTGCCATATTTTCAATCTCCACCATTTCAACGAGGAGAGAGAGACTTAAAACACATGAGTAGCACCCCTCTGGTGGAGTCTTCAGAAATTTGCAGTGGACACTTGAACAGCAAATATGATGCTAATTTTGCTATTCTAATCAAGGGTTTTATGAATTCTTGTGAAGCAGTGCACAGACCACCTGGTTCTGCAGAGCCACAGGCACCAAAGTACTGAGAATAAATAAGAATTGGTGGCACTAAAGAGGCTTCTCAGCTATAACTCATCTGATTCAATGGTGATAAGAGTAATGGCGATGACAGCATTATGGACACAGATCCAGAAACAATGCCTATTTTTGCAGCATTTTCTCTGAGCAGGACATGCCACCTGGTAATAAGATGGCAACTGTCCCAATCATGCTACAAGTCTGGCTGTTGCCTTCCCATGCAGTAATGATAAAAGTAAGGACACGTTCTGCATCCTGAAACTTAATGTATTGGTTGGGTAATTTCGGTACATGTATGCGTGGAATACTAGAGGAGAATTACTGCTAAAAGTATTAAAACATTCGCTTGCTTTCATTTGTCTGTTAGCTGAGCAGACAGACTTCTGCTTTAAGGATGAAATATACTAATTTGTAAAATGCTGGGCCTGTATTTTCAGTTTGGACTGAATTCTCTTACAGTATCATTCCACTTAATGCTCTAATTTGCTCAAATATGCACTGCAGAGATGTATTCCTAGGCTCCTCTTAACTAGAACACTGCCAGAGGTCTGACTCTGATGCCATCAGTAAGAAGCTTGCTCATGAGTCAAACTCCCCTCTCAGATAAACTTGAACAAGGCCTTGAAGTCACTGAGACTGCACAGATTTAGCTGAGTGAGGAATTTGCCTAAGTCTTCATTGCAATTTGGAAACAACCAGAAGTAAGAGAGATGTGATTTCATACATATGAGCAATGAAATAAACCACAGACCCAGAAGAAAAGCAGCACGGGACAAATCCCAGAAACACTAGGACAGATCATTCTTTGTTGTCAATGACTTCTGATTTTAAACAAGCTTTACTATCTATAGGAATATGAAGTTTGGAGCCGAGGGAGGAAAGCGTAGATTTAACTAGTTTTGAAAACTAATGAAAAATGATCACAAAGTGTAAGGAATCTTAAAAGCTGTGCCAGAACAGAAAAACAAGTGCTCGCGTTTAGTAGGGTGATAGTGCTTGTGTCATTGCCAAGTTCTAATATAATACTTGGCTTTGTCTTTGGTGACGATTTTGTACAGACAGGCATTGCAAACACACAAACAGCTCTCAGTCTTCCTCTCAGTTTCTGCAGGAAAGGACTACTTCAAATACTGCCACTGTACCAAAATGGATACATGGAGGAAATGCAGAGAGGGCTCCCTTCTTCCCACACTCCCCGAGCACTGAGCTCAGCTTGCAGACAGAAACGACCAAGTTCAAGTCTCCCTCATCCTTACTTTGCACTGCTCCAGCAGCAGAGAGTAGGCAGGAATCCAGCCTATCAAGCTGTCTGGGGATTCCCCCAGCATTAGGGGATTATAATGTGGTTTTAGCACCACTTTTTCCTCCTAACTTCAGTGTAAGAATCTTAATCAAGGTGAGTGCTATATCCGGAGAGCAGCTTATTCCAGCAATCTCGATCTGACACAGCAGCATCTCATGGCCTTCAAAACCAAGTGAAGATCAGAGATGCTGTGCTGTTTAGGACAGCTTTCCTTTAGCCTGATCTTTTTAAAGAAATAAAATTTAAATGTTCAGGCTGGCTGGCTGCAATCCCCCCATAACATCACAACTGATCATTAAGTTTCAACCAAGTTTGAAAGAACAAGAGCAGTATCTAAGATTCTACAGATTTAATGGAAAGTGCTGAATGTGGATAAAAATAAGAGATTCAAACTATCACTCCCACTACGGAAAGCATAATTGTGATTTAATCCTAATGTATTCCAAGACAAATAAAAAAGATGGACAAGCAGCAGAGACCGTTCCAAATGGGTCACAAATACTGTCTTCACCTAGTCCAAGGGACAGAGAGAGAGAGAGAGAGAGAGCACAAGAGCAACAGGGGATATAGGGTAGGAAACAGGACGAAAAAGTTCCTTAGATTCCCAATTCACTGAGCAAGCTGTGGTTTAGTTGCACAGGATAACAAACAGCAGAGGAGCTGAGGTTGGAAATGATCTCTGGAGATCAACTAGTCCAACACCCTAGGTCAAAACACAGTCAACTAGAGTGGTTGCTCAAGGCTCTGTCTAGCCTCTTTTTGAATATATGCAAGGATGGAGACTTTCTAGCATCTCTAGGCAACCAGTGCCAGGCTCAACCCACTCTCACAGTGGAGAAGCTTCTTCCTATATTTAAATGAAACTTCCTATACACACACAAAGGCCTTACTAGGATTAGGGCCTTAGCATGAAAGAGATTACAAGCACGTAACGTAACACAAATTATCCTTCCTCTCAGTTCATAAGCAAGGCAAGACAGATGAAATGTGGAACAAAAAAATACACCTATGAGAAAATAATCCTCCATGGACACACAGTGCATCAGTATTAATTTCTCAAAGATGATACATCTTGTATAAGAATAGGAGAAACCCCTATTTTTCAGTCTACCATGACCATAGTTAAATAAAATTTCTAATAATAAGATATGCTTATTTAGACACAAGCTATGTTCTTGAGTATTTCTACCAGCTCTTCTAGCAGTAACCACCAACCTATTTAAATAGGGCTGAAATGGTTAAAGGTCTCAGTCTTGTAAGTGTAACATTCCCAAAAGTTTTCTGAGAATATCTTCCTGAAGAAAACTGTAGACCAAGCCAGTACCTGGTGACAG
This sequence comes from Margarornis squamiger, assembly GCA_035222235.1. NCBI lineage: Eukaryota > Metazoa > Chordata > Aves > Passeriformes > Furnariidae > Margarornis > Margarornis squamiger. Next base: position 16,955,106 of record JAWWTY010000156.1, read on the forward strand.
CAGGATGTCTCAACATGAGAGACAAGTCACTCATCATTTGGAACCTGAAAATATGATGAGAGCTTTGTAGCAGAATACTGTGAGAAATTAGGAGACTGCAGTATGATAAAAATCTTGAGAGTCAAATCTATCCCTTAATCTTAGGGGGAGCTCATAGTTATTAAAATAAATTCACACAATCACCCAGGGCAAATGGCTGGCATGACGAGTAACCCTGCACTCAGCTGGCAAACAGTCAGCAAAAGACACTAGAAAATTTTTAACATCCCATACAGCGCACTTCACACCACAAAGTTTTGGCATATGAAGTCTTATTTTCCTACTTAAATTTGTGCTTTAATTCAAATGCAACAAAACAGTAGTCTTAGCAAAGTCTTATGCCAGATGAGCCCAGACTTTATCAGAGCAGGACATCTTTTTTTAAATAAAATCTAAAAGGAAATTGTACATCTCCAGCTCATGTTTAGCTGCAAATAGGTTATTGCAGATCCCTCTTCCTCATAAATGATATTACCATAAGGCAGATGAACAAACACCTCATCCTGGATCAACACAACACAGCAATCACTTTTCCAGTAACAGTACCTGTGTAGAAATCTAGTGTCTACATTGCTAGCCATGTATAAAATAATTAAGAAAAAGAGTAAAAGAAGAGCCAAGCAATTCTATCAACATTCCCTGTTGGGTCCATATGAAGACCTGGTACGTTCTCATTTGCAGCTGCTGTTCAACTTTGGCAGACTGAAACCTCATGGTTCTAAGAGCAGGCTTTAGACAAACAATAAAAAATTAACACATTTTTGGTCCAGACCAGTTTGCTTCTCCCAGAAACCAGCTCCTCCATTATTTGTGTTCTAGACAATAGTGTTTCTAGTAGATAAAATACAAGGACAGTCAGTTTATGGCATTTCAGGCTTGAACACACAGAGGAATGACAATGCAAAAACAGAGCACGTTAATACACAGGCTAATATAGACATTATTAAAAAATACTTACATTACCACACTGACTTTTTTCTCTCACATCAACCATACACTGCAAAAGACAGCAAATCAAAATTGCAAAAGCCTCAGGATATAAAAACAGCATGTTGTTTTGTAAGTAGAAGCAGGCAGCCAGAAAAGCACTCAGAAAATGGATGCCTGAAAACAGTTTTCCATCTTTTTTTTTTTTAACAAAAAAAATAAAAATTAAATTAAAGGTATGCACTCCACTGGAAATATTTTCATGGCTATAATTCCCATATAGCCCTGGAAGACTAAATCAAAACAAAGAAAAAAAGATAGTACTCGCACAGCACCCTAAGCCACTTGATGATTTCTCTCCCCAGTTCCCCCCTGCATTAACCCACTTACTGTTAGCTGATGTTGCAAATTTTGGCACAAAGTTTTTACCAGTGATAATCTCCTTTTGTCAGTAACTGGCAAGTTATCTACTTTCCTCCAAAGTCCTTAATTATCAAATCACTGATTGTCAATGGGTGGATGTTAGATAAGAAACTGAAATGCAGCCTTTTATCTATGGTAAGCTACACAAAGAACGGTCCCTTCCAGTTTAACCTTACCCTTTCCACCATCTCAAATTAAAAATGTTTATGTGAAGAAAAAGTAAAATAAAAAGTATTTATTGTCCTCTTAAGCAGGCAATAACCTTTATCAAGGAGCCAAAGTAGATATAACAGAAGTCTAAAAGGCAGAAACTGCCTGGCACAGCCCCGGGTGCAGAACAGTAAGCTCAGCCATTAGAACCCTGTGAAAGAGTTATTTAGGGCAGCTTTAGGGCTACTTTATGTCAGTTGACAATTATCTCTGTGGCTTTCAGGAAATAATAAAATAATTTTCACAAAATAAAACCAAGAGCACCAACAACTCAAGATAAGTGTCCTTCTCTACCCACTCCAGCACTAACTACGCATCAGCCACCTGCACCAGCCTGAAGGTTACTCTGCCCTTCTATGAAGGCAACAGTACCATGTGCAAGAGAACGTTCCTGGATTTGCTTAAACACACACCTCCTTTGTCCATATTGCTTTTTATCCTTAGTCTCACAACACGCTTCTATTTATTAGCCTTTAAAAACTCTATCCCAAGGTCATTGCAAAAGATACATCATATTCCTATTTATGCAGTCCACAGGACAACTGCATTCTCCATAGACATCTCTGGCACAAATGACACAGCTAAAATAAAATGCTTGAAGTTGCATCAATAGTTAGTAGTACACTTTTGTGGAAGGAACCAAAATAATTTTCACTGTTGCACCTAAACTCCATTTAAACCCGACTTTCAAAAGCTAGGAAGCAATGAAAAAAAATCTTCTGGGTTGATTTTTTGGTGTGGTTTTTCACATATTTTTATCAATAATGTTTCCAGTCTGTAAAGAGAATTAATTAATAAAAAATTTGTATCCCTATTCAAAATTAAACATAGAATAAGTCAAATGGAACTGGATGAACAATATTGATAGGCCCTAAAAGTAGGCATTTTAAATGAAGTTACTTGGATTTGGTCAGATTTGTAAGCCTTTAAAAAAGCCTTTCTGGAAAATTTACATTTTCCAGGCATGGATATTCGTAAGAATCATGTCCAAATTGTCCAGGAAAACTATATTTTCAGTTTGCACTTGCAGACATCTGTGTTGGAAGTGCTTGCACAATGATACAAGTAGAATGCAATTCTCTTATGCAATATATCCAATAGACTACATTCAAGAGTATAATTCAAATCTTTGAATACTACTTAAGTGCAACCAATCCATGAGTTAAGACAGTTGACGAAAGAAAATAAAAATAGTTGTTTGCCAGAAAATCTGAAACAAATAAGGATTTAAAGGAAACCACTCTGCCTTTGCAAACACTGCAGATGAAGACAGTTCGAGTTCATTAAGAACACTATTTACAACAAATTATTCATGTTATTCTACAGATCATTATGGATGTTTTGTAGAAAAACATAATGTTTATGCATGAACTGGAAATGGAACAATCTCCTCATATTCCATAAGCAGAATGAACAGCATTATTGACTAGGATTGCTAAACATCTTGGGCCTGTTTAAAACAAAACCAGGAAATTTCTTTGGGATATTTCTTAATAGAAGCATCCACAACAAACAAAGAGATTCCACCCTTAGCTATTTATCATGGGCTTGATGAACTTTCTACTGACGTCAGCTCAACTTAAAACGTGGACTGACTTCACAGGGACAATTTACAGCATCTCAGCATTTGAACATTTATGTCTGCCTTCATCTACATTCAGGCTTCTACCTTTTCTTATTCTGACTGTTCTCCTATGTGCATAATACAGTCTTCATGCAATGCCTCTTACTTCAGAAGGCATTATTCCCAAACTTCTCATCTCCTTTCAAGTTTTTTCTGAAAGTTGGAATTCTTCCACCACATACATATGTTCCGTTATTACCTATCTACCAGTTTTGATGTGTGTAACATTTATTATTGCCATTGCAATTACTGTTTAACTCTCTAAGCATACAACATCAAAGACTTCCCAAAAATACAATTTATGGAGTAAAATTATGGTTTACTGCAAAACACTGCAATGCTGGAGAATCCAAAACATACAGTGGCTGCTCCACTCATTTTAGAAAAGAAGTTGTAAGAACCCACCTAAAACACTACATTTGGCCTTGTCACAGAATCACAGGTTTTCTAGAGATCAGAAAGAACTCTCTAGAGGTAAATTCTAACAAGAAGCTTTTTCCATTTCTTCAACCTCTCTCCTCACTAAAACAGTCCTTCCCTCTGTAGCAGCACAAAATGACATTAGAGCAGTGATGAAAAGCAGAAAAGTGCTCTAGCAGTGCAAAAACTCTGTGAAATCACTGCTTTCATAGTTACTGCTGACGTCTGAAACAGAAGTATGTAGTCATAGAGTCCTACTCATTTGGCAGTATCTGAAATTTAACAACTCTTGGGTGAGAAAGCTTACTGTGCTTTCCAAAGAAAAACAACCATTCAGAGCCTGCTGATGTTTCAACAATTTCATAATAATTGTGCTACTGATAGTGGGGTAAAAGACTAACGGCATGGCTGTACAAAGTTTGCAGAAGAACAAAAACTAAAAATAATTTTCACTGTAGTTAGCAAACAAGAATTTGCTTAAAATCCCCAAACAAACAAATAAAAAAGAGTGAAAGTCATAAAAGGGATTATCTGAACTCTGCAGTTCAGACATGCAGCATAATACTAGTTTACTTCAGTCACTAAGGCAGGCAAAACACTACTTGTGAACACTCAGATCAAAGGTATACAAAGTTAAGAAAGACCAAATATCTCAAAACTCATAACGACTATTTGATAATCTATTAAGTCTAAGTCACTATGACATAACCTTTCTAGGCTAAATTTCATTCTTAAGACCTCTACTACCCACAGTATTGCTTGCAGTATTTATTTCTATGACTACCAATTAAATATTTAATTCCTCACAGCCTATCATGACAAAGTGTATAAATTCAATGTTTTCAAAAAAAACTTTCATAGGGAAGGTAAAGTATATGTATGAAAACATTATTAGTATACATGCTGATTTGTTGTTTGTTTGTGTGTTTAAAAAGGCCATGAGGAAAACGACAATGATTTACACCTCTTACAATGATATATTCATCTAGACAGCTAAATGGAAGAAAGCTGTATTATTCAGAATGTCTCTAGATCCAGTACATTGTGTCAGAAAAAAAAGTTACAGCAGTATGAATGAAAAGGATATACTTTGTTTAGCCTACTTACCTATGGAAACGAGGCTTCTGAGACCACATTGACTACCCAATAATCCTTGAATAGAGCTGAAGCTTTCACTTTCAACCAAATTTGACAGAGAAAAATTTAAAAAAAATTAATAAATTTCAGTTTCCGTTAGTGTCATGGAAACAGATGGTTAAGGCTGTAAAGAAACATCCTGCTTAAGCTCTCACTAAATAAAAGGCTATTAAATTCACTAAGACCCAAATTTAATGACTTCTGCTCTTACATAACCCAAGAGCACATTGCTGAACACCTCACTCATTGTTCATTAACATGTTATACACCTAAATAGCTGTAAGCCATACGTGCAGAAAAGGGAACCCATACACTTTTTGTGAAGGTCGAAGTGCCATGAGTTTCAGGCAGGACTCTTTGTACTGGGCTTAAAACAGAATGAAAGGAACAAGACAAAATGGATAAGCAACATTAAATTTTTCATGAAGTTTATCTCAAAGTGAATAGGGTAACTCCCACTTAGAGCTAATGTCTTACTGCTTGTAGACAAAGCAGCATTTTGGAAATCTCAACTAGACATTGCTATAGCAAACAATGACACTGAAGCCTGTACAGTGAAATGAAAAGCCTGTACTGTCAAAAGAAAACACAAGAAACCCCTCCAAAATGCTGAAGACCTTCACAAGAAACACTTCAGTTCCTCATCTTAGCACTCATTAATAAATACTCACGACAGTAAATCTGAATGACTGTTAAGAGTTTCAAGGGTGAAATATGGGTTAATGAGGCCAAAAGAAACACATGAGCAGAGGTAATTGTGGAATTCTAAAAAAAGAAAGAAAGGAGTATGCAAGAAGCTGATTTCACATAGAATTAGTGGCAAATAGAGAAAAGCCCCTATCTTGCCTAAAACACTGCTCCATGATCAGGTGTGATTGGAGCGTCTCAAAGCACATTGTTTCCAGGTGTGTTAGTGTAACATGACACACATCCTTTCCTCATTACTGTTAATTACAATGAAAACCTCCCACAATTAACTGTAAAAGAACGTATCAATGAAACTGAGATAAACCAACCTTTCCCCACACATCCATATAGATAGCAGTGATACTTTTTACACTGACAGTTGTGTAAAATAATTTTTTGAGTACAATAATCAAGATTATGATGGTTTTTGTATTCTTGCAAAATCATTCAAATACAGATACCGTTACTTCATATGCCATCAACAAGAGGTGCTCTGAATTCATTACAAAAGCAAACCATCTTTCTACAGCACTCAAATCAGATGTTAAATTTATGTGCTGCACTATTAAAAATGATTTTCATTCCCCTATCACTCCCAGCAGCAGCAAAGACCTAAGCACAGCCATTTTTCAGCACTGCCCCGTGTAACCCTCTTCCAACTTCTCTAAGAGGCCCTAATCCTCTCTTTGTGGCATCACTCACCCTCAGCAAGTGTGACGCACCAGCCCAGAAGGCTGCTCAGGACAGATTTTGCATATCTGATCAATCAACACTTTCAGTTGTTACCCATCAATTTGAACAGAAGGCTCTTCCCTGTCAGTTTTGCCCACCAACAGCCAGATGTCACCAGGTTCCACTAAAGTCCCAGATACAGCAACTGGACCTCTTTGCAGGGACCAGCAGGCTGCTGTTGGTAAACACATTTTTTCAACTTTTAAGGTGGCAATCAATGAGAACTTCGCAGAAAGAAAGCCAGTGAGAGCTTTACTTACCACTAAGTTCTCCCTCCACGGCACCCCTTCTAAGTCTGCCCTGAACTATGAATGAACTTCCCAAAAGCCCCTTCTTTTGATCTCAGTAAAAGCAGGTAAGAGCAATTAATATAGCCATATAATGCTAATGTATCTGGGAGCAAAGCTAAATCTGCCTCTCTGAAATCACTTTATAGAGTCAATAATTTTTGATTCCAAATAAAAACTATGGATATGAAGATCACTGTGAAATGGACAGGACTTTGCAACACAGCTTACACTTTCTTTCCACTCATCACTACATTTTGCCAGATTTTCACTCTTATTCTTCCTCATTCCTTTGGGGAAAAAAAAATAATATTCCAAGCCATTCTCTCCTGATCTTCCAAGCTTTAAAGTCAAGCTCTAAAGGAATTATTACAACCACTACCTTCTTCATCTGTATGCTACTGCAACCCAAACACAAAGATACACACCATGACAACATACGATGGTGAACCAGGCCCTCATACTGTGTTGCTTGTCCTCTTCCTAAAATGCTGCAGGTTGCCTGCATACCCTCCAAAACATGCAAGCTGAGGATGAGCTACATGCCACACACTGTTCATGCCATTCTGCCTACTCCAAAATGGGATTAGCACAGAAAATGCGAGAAGACCAGAAGGCATCTTTCCATATTTAGCCATGTACGTTTAATACTGAGTTAGATTTCACCTCAGTGCATTATTCCATTAATCAAGTGTGGGTATAACAGGAGAGACACAGACTGACATCAGCTACTGTTAAGATTTCTCTTCCTCTTCCTCCCACCTCCGACTTCTGTGGCACCATGCATTGTGCATTTCATGTGCATTCATGTGTGCAAACAGCAGAGACTTATCTATAAAGATCAGTTATATGGTAAAACTGCAAAAGGAAACTTTCACCCTTGTCCAGCTGGTTGAATAACTGCAGAGGCCAACAGCAGCAAGCCTCTAAATACATCCTGTTCTTCTCCCTCCACCCCCACGTCTCTAATCACTTAGGAGGAAGATAGGAAGATTAGCAGAGAGGAAAAAAAATAACCAAAGCTGCAGATAACCCTTTAGGACCACAACGTCAGGCTATAAGAACATGGAGCAAAAGGTTAATGCAGCTGTATTTTGAATCTCAGGCACAATTTTATTTAAAGGGGAGGGAGGGGTGCTGAAAATGTGAGACAGAGAGAGAAAAAAGGAAATGGTGATGAAGACAAAAATGAATTTGTCATCTACAGCTAGCTCTTTGATCACCTGGAGTATCCAGGAAAGGATTATCAGCAGAAATAGGGCAGTTTTATTAACAATACACTGCAATTTTTCTTGTATTTTCATTATCATCATCAGAACAGATTTTAGTACAAATATAGCTGCAGAAGACTTACTGAGCTATGCAAAGAATAAAGGTGGTAACCAAAACAGTGACAGAGAACTACCTTTAGCAGCTGATACACTGAAGAGATTTGGAAAAAAAGGAAATATAAATAAAAGTCACTTTCACTAGAAGACAATGTCATCTTCATCCATGTCTCTGAACGGTTGCTATGGGGTTGTGAAGAGGAGGGGAAGGATGGGGGGGAGGTTATAATCAATCATCTCAGAAGAGCATTGCTTCTTACAGAGAAAGATCTGGATTTTGACTGTGTCCCTAAGAAAATTGCGGACTGCAGAGCTGCTGCCACGCAGGGCAGTGAGGAAGCAGGCAGAGCAGAGGCAGCAGCTGGGGATGGAAACGCCTATTAAATCCTTTAGACAACAGATGGGCAAAGCTCGGCTGGGTTATAAAAAAAAAAAAAAATACACCACAATGCATCATGTTTTATTGTCCCACCATAATGAACAACACTTAACACCCACATGCCCAAAGAAGCCCCCCTACGTCTGATCTTACCCCTTCCCTAAATAATAATCTCGAGTCTCAAGCCACTTTTGGGGGGCTCCCAACCCAATGAATTTACCAGATGCCATTGCTTATTGCACCTGTTACTAAAAAAAAACAAAACAACAAAACTGAATTAAAAAAAAAAAGGAAGACATTTGGCTTCTTTTTAAGTGTTTTTCTTCCAATTAATGCTCCCCTGCCCTTGAAGTGAATATGCCATCCAAGCAAGCAACAGTAAGTCCAGATCTTGAAGGCATTTAGGGGATCTAATTATGTCATGTAGGGCAGAAGCACCTGCTCTCTGCTAATTCCCTCCACTCGGTTTCCTCTTTTTAATATTTCTTACCATTGTTCCATTCAGGAAAATCTGCTGGGGGCGAGTTTCATAAACAAGCTTTAAGAAAAATAATTAAATAACCTCCCTTCCCCCCCCCCCCCAATCCCTCCTACAAAAACACAGCATAACCAGAATGAATTCTGCTACCAATCCTCTATTTTTCTTTTATTTCAGAGCCTACCCACAAAAACCACCAGCCCATCCATCCATATTTGCTGAATACCCACAGCAGTCAGTGCCAGAGACACACTGTACATATTTCCACCTCCCCCCCAACTGCACCTTAAGGACTACACCCTTTTCAATCATGATGTCATGAAATACTGCTGGTGACTCCCCCACTACCACCACCACCACCTCCTCGGTACTACAGGCTGTGAACCTTTAATTTCAATAGAATTTGATTAAAAAGAAAATGCTGCTAAGTAGGGCAGTGAAGAAATGGATGTGAAAATTCGCCACCAGCACGATCATCTATTTTTCCCTCTGCATGCACTCTGCCTGTCATCAGAACAACACCCATTAGCAGGAGTGATGAACGTAAAGCATCCTGGGCTTTTCTTTAAAAAAAAAAAAAAAAAAAACGGTAGGAAAAAAATCATTACAATGAAAACTAAAAGCAAATAAAGGCAAAAATCTCCTTTGAATATTATCTGCAGCAACCCAGCAAATGGGAAAACCCGAACCCTGGAGTACCCCATCCCCAGCACCTTCCCCCTACAGCACCGGTGCTGCTGCTGCTGCTGCTGCACAAGGACCAACCTGTCTGTCCTTTTCCTAGGGTTTTCTCCAAGCGATAGGGTCCAACATATTGTGCATGTTGAGCTCCGCTGCCTTCTTTCCCTGTTGATGTCATTTCTACCTGGATCTGTAATTCTGCAACGTGTGTGTGCTGACGAGCAGGAATTTCTCTCTCTCTGCAGCTCTTTAAATTCCCACTTTGCAGCTGTGCAAGCAAAGCACTCTTTTTCTCTGTTTTAGTCCCCTTGGTTGCAGGTTTTCGCCTTCCTCCTCCTTCCTTCCTCTCTCTCTCAGGTGCGTGCTTTCCTGCTGGGTCTGCTTGGGACGCGGAAAGGCGAAGGAGTTCTGTCAGTGTTCACGGAGGGGGATCTACGATCCAAGCCCAAGGAGCATGATGCTGGTGATCCGAGCTCCGCACGCCTTGTTCTCGCTGGGAGCTGTTCAGCGGAGAGCCAGGGCTGGAGCAGCGGAAGAGCCGGGGCCGCAGCCGAGACTGGCATCGAGAGCAGCCAATCCCTTCATCCCCACCTTCCTCTCCCCTCCTCCTTCCACTACCTTTTCTCTTCCATCAGCAGCAGCTGCTGCCTCTGCCTGCCACAGAGCATCAGGACCAGTGGCAACAGCAAACACCTGAGTGCATCACTCTATTGATAAGCCACAATTAAATATAGTTTAACGTGTATGTCATTTTAAGACCCAAACATACGCTTTTTTCTTTTTTTCCTTTTTTCTTTTTTTCCTTTTTTTCTTTTTTTTTTCTTTTTTTTCTTTTTTTTCTTTTTTTTTCCCTTTTTTTCTTTTTTTTTTCTTTCTTTTTTTTTTAACCTCTGAATTCTGCTCCACAATGCAGCTGTAGTTTCAGATGATTAAAGAAAAAGCAGGATTGTTGTGTCAGGAAATAGGAAAGAGGGGGGAAAAAAAAACTGCCTCTGAAAATGAGCATGGGAAATTCATTGATTCTGTTTGATTCTGAAGGACCTGTATCTCCTGGGGTTTTTACCCTTTAAAGAGAACATTGGGGGAAGGAGGAGGAGGGGCAAAGACAAAAAAAAAACCAAAACAAAAACCCAAACAAACAAGCAAAAAAAAAAAAAACCCAAACCCCAAACCAAACAAAAAACAAACCAAACAAAAAACCCAAAACCAAACCAACAAAAAAAAAAATCAAAACCAAAACAAACCAAAAAAAACCACAACAACAAAAAAAAGGAGAAACAAAAAGAAAAAAAGAAAAATAACAGGGCCAATCCTGTAACCACTGAATTCACACCTGCTTTTGAATTTGATGGGAGCAAATAAACTTTCAGGTCCTTAGATGAAAAGATAAAAAATGGCATGGCCACTCTCTTGATTAGAAACTCAGCCAAAAATCCAGGTATTAGATGGTAATAGGAACAGATTGCCATATCCACAGGCAGTGGATCTTACTAGCAATGAAAAAAAAATTTCACTGTTTTTGTCCAAGTACTAATGCCTGTGTTTAACCTCCAGAGCTTAAGGAGCTGAAAGAAATAAAAGATTTTGCAGACATGCTTCAAGTTTGGCACAAGCCTATGTACTTTCTGGATTCAGGACCACAGAACAGTTTCAGCCAGACTCCAGGGCTATCGAGCTGAAACCATTACCATTGCCATTACCAAGTTCTGTTTTTACCTTCGCTTCCCTACTCCACTCCAGACTGAAAACTGATCAAGATATTCCTATTCAAATTTCAACCGAGACACACAGAGAGCAAGGATTCTTGAGTCAGAGAGGGAAGTCTTGACAAGCCTGTAAAAGAGAGTAAAGAGAGGGCAAAACTTGAACAAGCCTCCTCTGTTGCTCACTGAGAGAAGTCTATTTCAGGTTTGTTTATTTGTTTGGATTTTTGAAGAGGGAAATTTTCCTTCTTTTAATACTTATATCTACAGACAGCGGCTGCTGTAATTTGGAATCTTGTAATTTGGAATAAAACTAGAAATTGGTCCTTTACCTGTTCCACAGACAACACAACTCTAGTCAACAAGTTGCAGAGTTAGTAAGATGAGGAGATGGGAAAGAACAAGTTCAGGAGGCTGAAAAAAAACTGATTCCAAGGTATCCTCCTGTTTGCTCAGGAAATAAAAGGGCAACAACTTGCTTTGACAGAAAAAGCCCTGCTTTGCTCTTTATGGTTTACCTTTACTCACTTCCAGACTGTGTCACTGCAGCAACTTGTCAGCAAACTGCAAAACACCCCAAATCATCTCCATTCCTCATCTTCTCTCTCCAGACCTCACCCTGTGTGAGCACCCACCAAGCTGCTTTGTGTGACCACCAAACTCCTTCCTTGCCGAGGACTGTGCCTGTGACTTTCCAATGGCAGCCTCTGCCCCCTTCAGTCCCTGCAGGTGTTTACTTCCTCCCCCTACTGAACTCAACTCCAAATTGCCATTTCTCCATGGTCCCTTCCAGAATCCCCCACCTCACCACCAGCCCATCCTTGCTGCCCCACACATTCTCCCCTCGGAGCCCTGGCGTGTCACCCATGCACATGAGCGTGCAGTCCCTCACCATGGAGGGAGGGAGGGAGGGAACAAAGCTGGGGACAGCAATGCCAACAACCAGGGTGGCACATCCCCACACCACGCCCTGCTCCCCTCTGCCCTGCAGCCACTGGCAGAGCCTCAGGACCTGAGGAGGGGACCAGAGGGGAGGCAGCCGGCCCTGCTGGTGGCTGCAGGGATGTGGTGGCTTTTCCCACCCAAAGTGGCGAGTGGGGCATCAGGGGCCAGCGGGCAGGGGGAATGCTGTGGGGAGGCATGGGGTGGGCTGGTAGCACTGGTGGCTGAACAGGCAGCTGACAGGCCTATGAGACCTGCCCCAGGGCCAAGGGGTAAGGCACTGCCTGCCCTTGGTACGGAACAAACCTGCCCCAGGTGTGGCGCAGGACTCAGCCCTTGCAGCACTGACAGACCTAAGGGCTCAAAAACCCAACCACAAGGCGCAGAGCCTCAGGATGGATTCAGCAGGACAGTCTGACATGGTTGAAAACATGCCTCCGAAACCTGAGGCACCCAAGCGTGACTCAGCAGCCCTCCTTTCCTTATGGCTTATGAGCCAGGGTGGGGCTGTTCAAGCTGAGGCACCATGGTGGGAGAAGTGCTCTCCCCGCTGGGCTTTTGGCTGCAGAAATCAACTGTTGAGGGGAATCAAAATGTATTGTAGTTCTAGAACTTTCACTCCCCCTAAATGTTTGACCAGTCCCATGTTAAAATGCCCCTACACAGACGGTAAGGGACAACAATGACGTGCAGGAATGTGAGCATAGGAAAATACAGGTTATTAGTATAAATTAGCAAAGTATCTACACCACCATATTAATAATGGAGGGGGTGAATATCAGCATAGATCAACAACTTTTTTAATTCCAAGATTTGTATTTTAAAAGGCATTTAAAAGGAGATTATGATGTCTGTATGTAGATGAACCATATCTGGGTCATGATATTAATAGCAAGATGAGCAATCAAACAATATTGTCCATCCAAGACAAAACTCGTATATTTCACTGTTTGTTTCTGTTGGGCATTTGAGGAAATGAGTTACAAAGACAAGGATGTTACAAATCCCCACCTTCTGCCACTAAATATTTGTCAGTGTCATGGCTGGAATAATGTCAGAAAATTTGATGAAGTTCATGTGATCTTGACTAGAAGATCAGTGAGTTTAAAAAACAAAACAAATCAACCAAACAGACACATACATGCCCAAAAAAACACCAAAACTCCCATATTTTTTGGTCTCAGTTACATGATTTTTATTCCATAGGAATATTCTTCTCTAGGGCCTATTGCAATGCCCTTTTGTCCTAAACTCTCTTTGAGAAAGTGTTCGGACATTTCCTGATTCCTGAATAATCAAATGTTGTTTATTTTATTTGTTTGTATAGAGCCAAATCCCATTTATCTGTAACCCTTTGATCTGAAACTCAGTCCTTTGAATCTAGGTTATGTCCCCCTGGTGTGAATTATTTATACAATAACTCCCTCAATTATTTGAAGCCCTGTTTATCCAAATGTTTTGATGTTCCCAAAGTATTTTGAATACAGAGGACTCTGCTGTCATTGGATATATCAGATATCTTTGGGGATGCATATGGGATGGTTTCCCCTGACCTTATTCTGTATTATCTTGTGCTTAAATGAACAAACATTGTTAAGTGTATAGTTAGCATACTGGCATAATCTTCAATACTTTTACTACTTTCTCCAGTAATTATTTTTCTTTCATTATTCTCATTTAAGAACTAAATTTCACTCAGGAAGGACTCAACACAGATCCCAGCAAAAATTTTGCTTGAGTATGGAGTGAATAAAAAAGCAATGATCTAGAATTTTGCTCCATTTTATCATACTTCTGGGGGTAAAAAAGGCAGAGCAAGATATTAGCTCTTTTTTTGCATTTTTCACCCACTCCCGTTTCTACTAGCTTGTGTCTAATGAGAGTCCTTATGTTTATTTGTTTTCTTAGATGCTTGCCATTGCCTTTCCTCTTCTTCCCATGATGATACCAAGGGTCTCGATGGATCATGAAGTGGTGCAAGAAGCTAGAGGAAAAAACAGGTCCATGAGGAAGCTTATTTCAGTATTTTTTCACTTCTCCAGTTGAATGTATTTGTGGAGTTAATAGGGAAAAATATAAAAAGGAAATGTAAGGCCTCCAAGAAAAGGCAATTAATATAGAATAAATCAGTTGTCTTTTCATATAAGCTAGGACTTTCTCTCCAAGTAAAATAACATGATAGCTAATGCCAATGATAAGTACATACTAAAGATAAACAGAACAAAAATATTCAGCATTTACAATATCAAGATCCGCTATCACATCCTGAGTTACATGTTCCATCCACATGCCTATGGATACATGACACCCCTTTGATAAGAGTATCAGGAATAAGATATTTTGGGAATTAACCTCCATAATAAACTGAGGCAGGTATTTGAAGGACATTTAGTCACCAATACTGTAGACAGACTGATAATGATTTTATTGAGGATAATTATATCAATCTGCAGTATCTCCAAACAGATGTTAATAGTTTAAAATGGAGAATTTTCCCCCTTTGTGTTAGATAGCTATTGTCTTTGTAAGAAGCCAACATAGACCATAAGAAAAGGATGGACTGGATTTCACTAAGTGGATGGTGTTTCAAATTCTTAAAACATCCTCAGAATTCAGATGCCTTTTCTACTATAGCAAGGGTTCAGGAACTAGTTAACACTGGTTACTGGAAGACAGTGCTCTCAGAAAGATTGCCACTTTGGTAGCTCCTAAACTGGTCTGCATTGCTCAGCAGAGGTATACTGTGATAGTAGTTAGACAGATGCTATTACCATTGTTAATAATAATTTAGCTATTATTATTAGGATTCCTGGTGTTCTATATATTCTAGTAACTAATTTTTAAGTTTCACCAAGAAAAATTAACTGTTAGCTTGTTATCTACATATGATCTTTGTTTCAAGCTGGATTAAGGTCAAGGCTTGTAAAATATTTAGTAACAAAATAGATAACTGCTTTCACAGTATAATTTTTTTCTGGACTGTGGTTTCTCTTTATTCCTTTGGAAATAACACTGTCATTTTCTGAAGCCTGCTGCTGTCATTACCTGTGCCTCACAGGACTGTTAAACTATTAAGAAGCAAAAAGCACTTTCCAGCTTAATATAGTAATGTGAAAATCTCTGTATGAAGTTTTTTTTCATACGCTGAGCTTTGTATTTCATAAAAATATGAATATGCAGGCACATTCATATGTTCAGTGAGTGAAGCATTTGACTAGGTCGTGACAGAAATCAAACTTGAAAGCAGTCTGACACTTTCAGTGTGAGGATGGATTGGTGGTAACTGACCTGTCTTTGAGGTACAAGACACAAAAAGAATCTCTGTTTTCAGTTGTCAGATCAAGGGTTCACTTACCCTAATATTGTGCCTCCAATGATGCCTGTAAATACAAACTTAAGGAAGAATAAATCAGATGCAAGAGTATGTTATTCTTCCCTGCAGTACTCTCTCAGGACCCAATTGTTTGCAGCTCAGGGACTTTCTGAACCAGATGTTGTTTCTCTGTATGCTGTAGATTTCTTTTTCTGTGAGCTTGCTTTTGTCTTCCCTTAAAAATTTGACACCATGACAGATGGCCAGATATCTCTTCAGATTATGTGCATACTTCTCAGAAGACAGTGAATCCTTGAGACAAGTAAGATCCATTGATCAACACTCAAGAACCCCAAAAAAGTAAAGAAAGAAAATTATGTGTGAGGCACCATTCTTGAAATCCTGGAGCTGTATGGAGCAGTTCTGCTGCAAAGTTTCTAGGCTTTCAGGAAGCCTAGAAACAGTAGAGCTGAGAGTTCAGAGCATTTAGTGTTTAAGATATAGAAAGCAGGTATGTGAAAACAAAACCAGTTTCTGGCTGTGCTTTTCTGGTTTTAGAGCAATTCCATTCATTCAGTTTTTGCCACAAAATGAGTGTGCACCCTGGCTGATGATGTTTATGGTGATATCATGAAGAAGTGACTGTTAGGCACATACTAGCAGCTATCACAGATGTTTTATGGGCACTTTATGCAGTGAAGTTGTATGATGTCAAATACACTGAATAAAGTGCATTTTCTAGATTCTATCACAGATGATTCCATTCCATTCAGAACATCCTAGAATATTCCTGCATTTCTCTGCAGTGATTTCAAGTAGGCTAAAAAGTATTGACCCGGATGAACAAGTGAAAATATTGCCTACACCACAGGGTCAGTAGCTGGCACGCGGGTCCCAGTCCTCTCAGGTGCTGGCACCTGCTCATACCAGCCTGTGAGACTGACACCCCCACTCCCTGCTGCTTCCCCTGTGACCTTGTCTGTAGAGAGGCAGAGGTGCTCTCACATCTGGAGCTGGTTCTTAGAGACAACCTCACCCACTTGCTCCCAACCGCTTCACCTACTCCCCAGCTGGTTTGGCTTGATCTTTGCTAGAGATCACACCCACTTGCACACCCACACTTCATCAGTCACTGCACCACAGACACACAGGTCCTCCAGCCTGGGAGCACCCCCATACACACATGGGCACAGAATAGACACCCCTCACCCAGGAAAGATTTAGAGAATATTTTAATAAGAATACGGGTCAAACTGCATTGATCAGGCACAGGCCATAGCCAGACAGGCGTTCTGACTAGCCAGTTACAGCAATATGCCTTTTTTTTTGTCTTTTTTTTTTTCTTGCCCCTCTATTTTCTCACTCCCTCCCCAATCACCTAAACCACTCCCTTCTCCACCTTTGGTTCCTCCCCTAAACATCCCATAGTTAGTCCTGTACGATCTGGAACTGCTTTTCCCTTACATCCCATAATGTGTCCCACTCCTAGGCAGTGAGCCCCTTAGTCAAAAAGCTGACTGGAGAGTCCCTGATTCGGGTTTCTGCCAGGCCTTGTGCCCCTGTGCTCATCCAGGCTTGTGCTGATGACCCTGGGGATGGGGCTGGGAGTGGGCCAGCAGGGCATTATTTGGGACACTCACTCCTGTGAGTGTCTCTCTGAGGTCCTCATGGGATTTTGTCACACAACATTTTATATAATATGCTGTTGGATAATTTGTCTGCAAACTACAAGAAGCACTTGCTTTCTTGGTTACAAGAGCCTGCCATTCCTAGTGCAGGGAGAATTATGGAAATGACCCTTAGACAGGAAGGATCATCTGGAGGCATGCCACATCTCTTGGAAGATAAGGCACACCTGGCACTTGACACATAGTGGGAAATAACAGAGTTCACAGATTTATAGTGATTTAGCACCCCCCAAGAATTTGAGAAGAGGACATCGAGCCATAGGTTCTCACAAAATGCTGGAAGGAAAAGTCAGAGGTAAAGACAGGCCAGCGATGATGGCAATGGCAAAATGATAAAGGATTCCCTGCTCTATAAAAATACATTATCTCAGGTAAACGGTAAAAGATGAGCAACGAGATTGATGAGGTTAAAAAGCAGGACATAGTTCTTTGCATTCACATCAGTCTCACAGAAAACAATAGGCATTACTTGAAAACAATCAAAAAGAGTGCCAAGATAAGCAGTAGGCAAATAGAACAAAGGAGCCAAGAACCTGAGGCCACTATGCACCAGTGAACAGAACTGTTATCTATTCATCAAATTGCTACGTATAACAGTGGCAAGTGCAAAAGATAAGCTTTTAAGGAAGACAGATCACATGAGATAGTTCCTGACACAGGACAGGAGCTGGAATGAAGGCTGCAAGGCAGGTGTAGTTTAGCAACAGCCAACATTCCTGACAGCAGAATCAAGGCTAAAGCAATAGGAAGAGTTTCATCTGATGAAAGAAAGTGAAGAACTGAAGAACAATTTAAGGGGTCAACAGGATATTGTTCATCAAAAGAAAAGCACCTACAGGATTTTTCTACTGCCAGTTGCACAGGCGAGAAGGGAGAGGCTATTCTGAAGATTTGCATACTGAGGTGTGTGCACTGGTGAAAGCTGTTGCTTATCCTGGGCAAAATAATGATTTTATGTCACAAAGGAAAACCAATATAATTTCCCTTAAAGTGTATTTCTTAACTGCACTAATCATTTGTTCATTCAAAAAAAGCCCAACAAAAACCATACACTGAAGTAGTAACACCTTCCTGATTTTCTTCAGAGCCTTTCTGCTCAGTAGCAGAGGCCAAAACACATTTGGAGTGGGAGCACTGGATACTATGTGCAGTATTTTTTGGATATTAGGACAATGTTACTAGATACTAGAACAATATTTATACAACTAAGCTGTGCTAATGCTGCTAAGATAAAAGTGCAATTACTTCATCAAAAAATGAAAAAACCCCAGCTCCAAAATCCATGGGGTATTGAAGAAGGCAGTCCAGAATACTGGAGGCTGAAGCACTTTCCCTGACTCCCCAAAGAGCAAAGAAATGTAGCACAGGATTTCAGACTCTCTAAAACCTATGTTTTAGTGACTCTTCTTTTTAAAGAAAAAGTAAAGGATGTTCTGAAGTTTCCCTATAACCCTTCAAGCACCAGAAGGTCACAGTTCCCAGCTCCATAGGTGATACAGCTTTTCAGAGAAAACGCCAGTCTATTCGGAAAGCCTTTAGCAAAATAAAACAATACACAGATGAAAGTTATGAGGATGACCGAAAGGTGAACAGCAAAGTGCTTTTTAAATCCCCACCTCCTGGCAATATAAAAAGCTGAAACAAACTATAGCATTGTAATGATTAAATGATTCAGCTGGAACAGGGAGAAAGTGTTACTAACTGGTTGAATAAACAAACTTTGGAAAATAGGACGTTGTCCTGATATATGGGTTTTGCTTTTGATTTACTGCATGAACTTGGGCAAGTCACTCTGACCAGGAGCTGCCAAACCAACTAGTGAGTTTATGTGTCACAGATATTTGCCACTTCACCAGCAGAGGCCCAGTTAACAAAAAGGGCAGATTCTCACCTTCCTAAAACATAGGTCCTATTAAATTAGCTAAAAGTAGGCAGCCGGAAGTTGAGATGTCTAAAATCCCATTATTGCCCTTAGCTTCCTTGTCTTTGTTTCAGTCCTTTTCAGAAAACATATCCACCTCATATGCTCTTTATGATATACTTTGTGATCCTTGAGAAGGATTCTTGAAACATCTGAGATTCTTGAAAAATTGTATTGGAAATGTATTCTTTGCTTTTTAGTGTTTTTTACACCTGCCTAGAAACGAGAACAACAAACACTCCAATAAGAGGACTGAAAGATCATCTTTCTTAGTGTGGTCAGTTTGCACTGGCCTTTTCAATAGTTATGCTGAAAAGCTGAGACACTTTTCTCAGGACACTGGACACTGTTCTCAGGAATGGTCTGTGAACCCCGAGGGAGCAGCATGAGTGCCTTCTTCAAATTTCTCCTGCCAAGGCAAAAGTTATTCCCTCACAAGAGCAGTAAGTCAGATCACCTGCTCTTTTTCTTCACTGTGGTTAGTAGGTCACATACACTTAAGGATAGATTGTGGCCTCTAGGCATGGGCTTGCCTGGAATACAGCACAGCATGTACTCTAAGAGAAGTCCCAAAAGGCTTTCTTTCTCTGCCTTTTCCACAATGATATTTTTACATCTTTCCTCTATGTTATCCTTTTTTGACTGTCCAAAATTTGAGGAAAAGCTAAGAAAATGGCCTCAGGAGATATAATGTTGTCTCTTTGAAGACTCCATAAGAGCAAAGTTCCAAATGCCATCTTTACTCTTTACGCACCTAAATGTAAGAAAATGTCTTTCCAGTGATTTATTACAATGTCAGATAAAAACCTATGGAATTTCCATAGTTAGTGCTCACCTGGACAATTTTCCTTTCCTTGCTAGAAATGGCAAAACAGTAAAACACAAAATGAAAAATTATATAATGGGGAAATCCTGAAATCTTGCTGACTAAATCTACAGTGTTTGTTATGGCAAGGTAGAAAAAAAGTTTAAAGGGCTTCTTCATGACAGGACTTGTGTGACATGTTAATAAAGGGGAAAAGAATTTTGAATTCAATGTATGCCCTTATCAGCTAATACACATAGATCCCCTTAATGTTGATGAAAATTGTTGCACTCGTGGGACAGTAGACCTCTAGTGAAGTTAAAAGTGTCTGCAGGAAAAGAGTAGCAAACAATAGTGTCTGTACAATGTATCCTTTCCCCCAATGCTCCAAAAGATGTTTTTAAATACTCAACAGTAGTTTTGTGCTTTTTTACTGGTGGGAATTTTCAAACCTTGAGTTATTTCATTAGATAATACTCCCAGAATTTAAAATGTCAGACTTGAGCTGCATTTCCCTGTGTGAACGCTGAGTACCAGTGCCTGAAGGAAAGTTTTATAGCATCGATTAACTACAACCATTTGTAGAACTGACAAAGAGCTGCGTAAAAGGTTTATTCTGACTTTTAGATGTGAGTATTGTGCATCATTTTTATAACATGCAAATCAACAATGATGTACTTTGTTATTGCAGGTCAGAACAACTTCACCCCAGCAGATAAATCACAGAAACTGACATTAGCAATCCCAGAACTTGCCAGGCACAGGACAAGAGAGGCCATAGAAGAGATATTTCATTGGGTTTTCCATCTATCCCACTTACTATTAAGAAAAACAAAATATACCTAAAATGGAGAACACACAACTGACATGGAAAGAAATAGTACTGAAACAGGCCTGATCTGGAATGGTAGAAGCAGACAAAATACCTATAATGAAGTTAGATGGGAATAGTGTCATATGTCTCTCAAAAGTCCAAAGACCAGGTACTGAGTAGGTACAAATAGACTTTTAAAAAATGTACCACGTAAACAAACATCAGTGGCACTAAAAACAAGAGCTGGCCTTAGCACATTTTGGTAGACATTTTTACAAAAAAGAACAGATTTTTTAAAAGGGGAATACGTTGTACATATGTTGGTCATGACAGCATTTACAGACAATTAGATTTCATGTTACAATTTGTTGTAGAGTTCTAAACCTGAGTAACAGCTATATCTTAAGAAGTACTGGTCAAACAGTAGAATGTGACAATCCTTCTCAGTGGTGACTGTTCCCAGTTCACAAAGGCAGACATGGTTCAGAGAGATAAAATAAATTACCCAGCATCATTTGAGAGGTGTACACTGTAACAGGGTTAAAAACAATTAGGAGAAACAGAATTTGGAGTCCCAATTCAGCAGTCACAATGCAGCTTTTTTTCTCTATTTCTTTCCAAAAGCCATAAAATCACTGGACACTCAAAAACAAAACTAAAAAAAAGGCAACCAAATTGCTTTCTGGTAAAGCTTAGCTACTCAGCATATATCACAAGATCCATCTGATTATTGATGATGTGAAATCAAGCTATCTCAAAGGAGACAAGTAGAAACAGTTTTGCTTGTAGAGTCCTGAAGACCTGAAGACCAAAAGGGTCAAGATAATTCCCACTATAGCAAAAATTGTGCTATCAATAACAACAGTTGAAGAGGCTTGTTACTCCTGGGAGATCTGGATAGAGCTTTAAGTGGCATAACAGGAACAGGGACACACAGAGTAAGACAGATGAAAATAAGGTATATAAAGACAAGAGAAGATTTAGGTCTATGGACAAACTACTGAATGTATAAACTGTTTGAGAGGTCCTTCTGCAAAACGTACCTGTTTATAAATGGTGGACTTCTGGCTAGCTTTTTGCCAGCCAGTCATCTCTGTGTGAACCTTAGTCAGATGACTGAGTACCAAGATCACTTAAAAAAATTTCCACTCCACCTGTAAAGACTTGGATAATTACAAGTCAAAAAAACTTACCACCGTCTCATGCAGAAATCATGCTGGTAACTCTACCAGCATCAGTGACAGTACAATGCATTTAAGCTATTCCCAGCAACCCATAAAACTGCAGCAAATAATGTAGCATGTTACTTTTGTGTTCTCTATTGTCTAAGGCAAAACAAATATGCATGGCTAACACAAACATGATTAACTTCAAACATGGAATTTCAGAGATGGTTCTCCTAGCTGGCCAATAATTCTTGATCTCACAGATTCACAGTGGTGAATGATTGTCTATGTGGTGACAGATGCATGGAGGGCACAATGTTGGTGGGGTCTGGCCCGTCCTTCCTGTACACCAGGTCCCGGTTTTGCCTTGCACACCTTTTCCATGCGCCCATCCTGATGGCACCCAGTGCAAATGTGCCCCACTGCCCTCTGGTGCCCAACGGGGCAAAGCCAAAAGGCCACCCCCTGCAGACAGGTTTTGCAGCTAACACTATTGAGATCCTCCACAGAAATGCATTCGCCTGGCAGAATTGAAGCCTGTAAGAAAGTAAACAGGTCCATCACACACATGTGGGTTCTCCTAATCTGCAGGGGTAGGTTGGGTACAATGGAGTTTAGAGCTTTAGTGCTAAAACAGACTACAGAGTTCTCTTTGTTTACACCTGTGGCTCCTCAGAGAACGGAGCATCTGTGAATGGCATCTTCAGAATTCTTCTGGGTCTTTTGTGTTGACTGCTTAGGTGTTTGCACAACAGATCTCTATGGCTGCATCTAATAATAAATCACTGTCATTCACTTTTCAGCATTGGCAGCCGTCATTTTCTATTACCAGTTCTAACTCCTGTAAGTATTAATGTAATATATAGCATGTCATTAATACTGTAGGGGTCTGGAAGTAGAAACAGACAAGCTCAGACCTTCAGCTAGTGTAAATTAGTATCAGTACCACTGACCTCGTGGATCACTGAAATGAAATTTTATGAAGCTTCCTATGCTTTTTCCCTAAAAGAAACTCCCACTTCCAATGAACTTTTAGCTTTCTATTTAAGCAAAGGTGCTGTTAAATTGACACACACTTGGGGTTTTTTTATTTTTTTTTAATTTTCATGACTCCCGTTCCCTGAAATATTCAAACAACACATTTAAGCCTCCTTTGAACATAAATTGTTCACATGAAATGTGAAAACACGCTACAAAAGACTTGAACAGAGCTTTCTTGACTGGACAAATGCCAAAGCCATAAACCAATATCTTGGTGCTGAAAGCTATAAACAGCTATGTCAGTGGTTTAGGATTGCATCTTAAGAACAATTTGTATGCATTATTCTGCATAAATGTACATCTGGTGACAATAGAAAACATGATGCATAAACAGGCCCAGCCAGGGTTACAGACAATAAATTCAGGTAATCAGCGGCCTTTTATGTGTTGAAGCTTTTGTGGTTTCCTCTAAGAGCCAGACTATGCTTGTACAAAATAGCACCAACACAGCCTTCTAGGGCAAACAAGGAGTTAAAAGCCGCTTGCAAATTGGCTTTAGTACTTTGAGGAGGAGGAATGGGTAAAGGCCATGGGACAGAATATCATCTGTGGGCACTCTCACTTCCCTTCAACTCTTATTATGTGCAAGTAACATGAATTTAGCTTTTTCTATCACTGTCACCACTGAGACCATGGTTCTCTCAACTGTGCAATGCAGCCTTGCACCCACCTTTGTGAAACTGAGGGGGAAGTATCCCCTTTAGCCTGCCAGAGCATGTTTGGCAGCATGGGACAAAGCACCAAAGTAAGAAGTAATTATTGAAAAATGATTGGAGTAAAACAATTTTTATACTGTGATCCATTTGTAGTAGCAGAAAAAGGAGTCTCTCTCCATAACGTACACCTCATGAATTCCCATTGCTGATGAAGGTATTTTTTCCATAGAAATAGAGAAGCACAAATTTCTGAGGAGCTTGAATTGCTCTGGAACTAAAATGTTCTGCTTACAATCCATAAAGTCATTTCATGGTGAGTCCTGTACTGCAAAATTCAGATTGCTGGATGAAGACATAGAGAAGAATCTTTCACTTAAACGAGTTGCATTGAGGTGATTCATTCCTCTTGTTTCTTTCTTTCCCCAAACCAACCTCTAATTCTGGATAATGAGAATTAAAGTGATACTGCATATTTTCAAAAGAAGTAATCTCTCACTCTCAGGTCTGATAAAGCTTTGGCTCAGGACGGAGAGAGGTGCAATTAGCATATGGTGAAGAGTCTGATGTTTGAGCTGTAGGTGGTGGTGTTGCTTTATGGGAGTTTAAGTTCTGCGAGGATGGACTTCTTAAAGGGACATAAGTAGAGGCAAATTGGGGTCACTAATAAATCAGTTGCCTTCAGTTGCCTGACAGTAGTCATCTTTCCTTCATCCTCAGTGACTCATACAACATATTTTAGAAATACGAATAGACATGGAAGTCTTACATTTCAACATGATTTAGGAGCATAGGTAGAATAGCAATGCAAACATAAGTGGACAAGTGCCAGACAAATAGCAGGAGAGGTTACCTCTATCAATACTAACAACTTTTTTTTGTCATTTTGCCTTTTTGATTTAAACTCATTCTTCAATGATGCAGTGCATTAGATTTCAAAGTACATTTCACAGCAGCCTTGGTTTTGGTTTCAGTCAACATATGTGCAATTTGTCTTGCAGGCAGAGTCTAATCTAACACCCAATAGAGATAATCGACTTGAGTGAGTTTTGCATACACAGGAATCCCATTGATTTAGTGTTCGTATACAAATTGAGGAATTAAACCTTACATCTCTGTGAACCAATGGAGAGTTCAAACTGATAGACACAGAGGGATATTGTCAGTCTCTTAAACGTAGCTGCTGCCAAGTGCCTGTCAGTAAAGCTCTCATACTCCACTATCCCTTGTGGACAGACCTGTGACCAACAATTCAGCAATGAACTGGAAGAACACCTCTACTTCCCTGCAGCTGTGTACTGGTTTTGGCTTGAGTAGAGTTAATTTTCTTCACAGTGGCTAGTACGGGGCTGTTTGTGCTGAAAACACAGTGGATAATATAGAGCTGTTTTTGTTACTGCTGAGCAGGGCTTACTCAGAGCCAAAGCCTTTTCTGCTTCTCATACTGCCACATTGGCAAGGGGGCTGAGGGTGCAGGGGAACTTTGGGAGGAGGTGCAGCCAGGACAACTGCCCCCAGCTGACCAAAGGGATTTTCCATACCCTATGACATCACAATCAGCATGTAAAGTGGGGGGAAGAAGGAAGAAGAGGGGGGACATTTGGAGTTAAGTTGTTTGTCTCTCCAAGTAACCATTATGTGTGACAGGGCCCTGCTCTCCTGGCAATGGCTAAGCACCTGCCTGCCCATGGGAAGCAGTGAAAGAATTCCTTGTTTTGCTTTGCTTGTGTGCATGGCTTTTGCTATAGCTATTGAACTGGCATTATCTTAACCCACAAGTTTTGTGGCTTTTACCCTTTTGATTTTCTGCCTGATCCTGCTGATGAGGGTGTGAGCCAGTCGCTGCCCGGGGCTTTGTTGCTGGCTGGGGTTAAATCATGACAAGCTGTCAAAAAGAAACCATACATGAGTTCATGTTATGCAAAAAAGCCCTTCAAAACAACAAATAATGAAAAGCATTATTTGGGACCCTCAGCATGTGAACAAAATACTTTTTCTACAGCATCTGAGATTTGGCAACATGTTGGTGTCTCTGCTCAACACAGCAACTTTGCCACAAGAGCATGAGACAGAGTGAGCTGAGCCTTTGCTAAGATCTACAGGTGGAAGATGCACTATGAAAGAGACTGAAGAGAAAGCAGAGAATAGATAAAGCAAACTAGAGCCCTTCAGTCTTTCTAGAAAGAATGTCACGTTCACTGTATTTTTGCCTAATTTTTGCACCTTCAGGAGCAACCACCTGAGAAGGGCAAAGTTAGGAAAAAATTCTCAGAATGAGAAAGTGCTCAGGATCCAAGGATTCATATGCACAATTCAGTCATACATGTAAGTGCAAGCTTAGAATTAAGTGTTTGGAGTGCTTACTTAGAGCAATTTTCAGATATGGACACTAGACATCACTCTTGGGACATTCAATTCAGACTTAGTGTGCAACTTAGGTTTTTCTGCTTTTCTCTGCCCCGAGGAAGCCTGCATTGCTCCCAAGTCTTCTGGGAATGTATAGGAAAGAGAATATGAGGATATTGGTATAAGGAGCTGTCAGTCTCTTAGGCTGTGGTTTTGGTTTTCTTCCCTGGTGACAGAGCTTTTTGTGTCCCCCTGGCAGACACTATTCAGCTTAATCATCATTTAAACCGCCAGTTCATTACTCTCATGAGTCTTCATGCCAGCTAACAGTTTTAGAGTTGCTTTTCCCTGATCAGACTAAGACATTCAGACCCCTATTTCATTATTATGTGCTTGATCTCCACAAATGCTGACACATGCTAACTTGACTCAAGCTTGTCGCTAACCTAAATAATCATAACAATTGCTAACCTCCATTTAATGTCTTCAAAGAGGGGATTTTGGTAGTTTTTTGCTATCTGAAAAGTTGGATGTGTCTGTGTTATTTGTCGGGAAGGTCATTCATGTCCAAATCAAAAGTGTTACAGATGACAGATCTCTGGTAGGACACTGTTTTTAATTAATTTAACTTAATCTACTTAATGGATTTACTTGTAAGTTATCAGAAAATTCACTCACAGCTTAAATGCTGTAAGTTTAGGGATGATCCGTGGAGCTTTTACATACTGCATAGAGGCCGTGTCCTTATTTTTAAAAAAAATCAAATTTTTGGAATTCTGTTCAGCCATGGTTTTGCCATTTTGCATATGAATAACACCAGCCAGACAGCTTTAAAACTGGGAAGTTCCTGAGTTTAAGCTGATTGATACTGCAATAGAATCATGTCAGGATTTTTTTTTTTCAGGTGACCCTACTTCTTCCAGTGAAAGAGGATTTAATTTTAGCAAACAAAAAAATTAATTTCTTTCTCATTGCTGTTTAATCAGCAGATCTTACTTATTTATGGAATATGGCTCAAATCCTTATAGAGACGATTGTTAATTTCCCTGTGGGTTTTCCCATGGCAGTCATCACTGTAATATGCCAATACTTCACACATTTTTCCCCACAACATTCTTGTTAATTTAATTATTTTTGTTCACATCTTCCAGATGGAAATTGAGATAGAGTGATTGAGTGCAAAATGTTTCTTCACTTTGTGTTGGGCATTATAAATTAAATAGTTCTTATTGACGATAATTTTAGCTGCAAATTCTTAGCTCGTCTGATCAGATACTTAGTGAGTAGGAAGCAATTAATGAATGTATGTAAAATATGTGACTTCTTATCTTGCAGCATGTTATCTGAAGACTACCACAGTGGCAAGGAAAGAATACAGTTTCCCAGGGTATCAATGATCACCTTTAGCATGAGCCGATCCTGTCATTCTCTAAACATCCCCAGCTTCATTTGCTACTTACCTATTAGCCTTGGCAAAGAACGGGGGAATATCACATGGAACCAAGAAGCAGACATGAAATTCAAACTGGCATATCTAAAGAGAATGGAAAAATTGGTATTTAGCTGTAAAGGGCCCAGAGGGATTACTTATTAAAGTTCTAAAAACAGACAGACTCCTTAACTCCCCAATTACTTCATATACTATCCAAAATAAAATCTATCTAGACATATCTATGAAGATCAAACTAAAATAAACATAAATTTAACCTAATTAGAAAAACACAAGTACTGTAATGGTGGAGGGGTGGGCACTGCTTGTTTTCTATTTTTCCTGTGAATTCACCAAAAAAAGAATTGATTAATAAAGGAACTGTGGCAAAAGCAACTGGGCATAAAAACCATGGGACTGTGTATACTACTCTGAATGATCATAGTTTACATCAAAATCTAATATTGTTTATACTCAAGTGAGATGTGTCTTACTATTTCATGCATTTTTATTATGACTGTCTTTGTATTTACTTGTTTAGTGAAATGTAGCTCTTGAGATCTTTGTAGTGCTCCATCTTCTGCAGAAACTCTTGGAAGTGAAGGGTGAATATGCTTAACTATGTAATGCGACAATTTATGTTTTGTTTTAATTAATTTTATTTTTTCCTAGTTTTTAAAAATCGGAAGTATATTACATCCCATTACATTATATGAAAAACATTTGGAGGTGCAAGTAATCATAACAAAAAGCTCTTTAAATGATAGTAATAGAAAAATATTGAAAAAATCATTCAAAGCATTCAAGATTTATCTAATTCATTGCATGAAGATCATACTTTTGTAAATCTGCTTTATGAAAATATTATTATTCTATACAGAAGTTGTCAGCATTTAACTAGCTTGGATTTCTTGTAAGGGCTTTTGCCATGTCTGTTGCTTTTAATAGGCCTGATCTAGAGCCACTGAAACTAAACAGGAATTTTTCAGGTGACAATGCTTTGCACCAGAAGATCATTACTCTTCTTCTTGCCCCAAAAGCAGTAAGTACAGAGCAGTAATTGAATGCATATAAGTTCATAAAAGCCCCTGTGCAGGAGACTCATGCCCTGCTCTTCCTTCCTACCCTATGAGCTGCAGATATATGAAATTTGTAGTAAAATTGCACTAACCAATTCCTTTCACTTTTACAAAATACAAATTTCATCCCAAGTATCTCCAGCCCAGAGCCTGTTCCCGTGAAAAGCATTCTGACTGTGACCTCTTTGATTTATAGTCAGAGAGTTCCCACTGAAGTGCCCCTAGAAATCTCAACCAGGACAGTTGCAAAGGAATCAAGAGGCAGTCCCTCTTGTAACCATATCCAATAAATTTAGGGATTTACAGGTTGATCCTAGTATTTTAAAATCCATTTAGAAACCTAGTAGCAGCTGCTGCAGACCCAGAAATATTGGTGTAATAATAATTTTGTCATGATGCCGCTTTGAAAATTGGTCATAGAATTGTTCCTCAGCTTGAGTTTCCCAGGGGCGTTAAGATAAAGTATAATGCAGCTAAGTAATCTTGAAGTGATAGAAGTAGGGATTACTCTGGCAGGGATTACCTCTGGAAGAGAAAGTCACACTCTTCTCACCAGATACAGATGAGAATGTTGACAAGAAATCTGGCTGAGGAGAGCTTTAGTATCCTTCTGTTTTATCTAAGCAGTAGAATTCAGTTGAGATCTTTCCAAGCTAATGAGGCCTTCACATAGGCCACTTCTGTGATGACTGTACAGCACTAGAGAATGTAGCCCAGTCTTTAGCTGGAGTAAATCAGGTCTGTTATCTCTTCACTAAACTGGCAAGTACTGTCATTCCCAAAGCCTACAACAGCTTTAGGAATAAAGCTGCCATCCCTAACTTTATGTGTCTGCTTCAGGACAAAATGAAAGCACCTCCCTTTATGCCTAGAAATCCCCTATCCTCACCCTGTTCATTATTACAATGTCTTGAAATTCAGACAGAATTTCTTAAGTAACTGAAAAATAATCTTCAGAGATTAAGAGATCTGCAACAAAAACAATAGACAAGTGATCCCTGGAGTAGGGAGCTTTGTGTCTTTTTTGCTTACATAAAACCATAGCAGCTTCAGAGAAGATACAGTAACAGAAAAATCAAAAGAGAAAAGCACACAGCACTATAATTATTGCTAATTACATCTTTAAAAATTAGGATTTTCCAATGTAAAAGGGAAATTTGAAGTGAATGAGCAGACTTGCATGAGTTTTCTCACAAAAGGCTCCTTCATTTTACCTGTTGATCTGCTTTTGCATGGTTTTCTGTGTGGTTTTTCTATTTTTTTGCCTTAGTGACCTATTCCATATGGGAAAAAGATTTCGGGGAAGCCTTTCTCCTATACTTCTCTGAAAACTAGAAATGTCGGACACATTTATAGATCTGCATAGTGGACATAGACTTTTCTTCCTTATAGACTGAAAGTGTCTTCACTTTAGTTTCATTCAGTGTTTAATGTACACGCCCAGAGATAACTGCATTATCGCTACAGAGAGACAATTGGTTTCCCCTTTCTTGCCAGTCAGTCGTTTCACTGTTGTGCTGGGCTGAGCAGACACACTGCTCCTGGATTTGCCCAGGCCAGAGATTAGATCACATTTGAGTGGCACTACGGTTATAACGTTTTCTTCTCTTCCCCTTCTCAACTTCCAGGTTTGCTTCCTACATGGTCTTCAGCTTCCAAAGTCTGCTAATTCCTTGCTTCCATTTTAAGCAGCCCAGCTCAAAGCATCCTCTTTTCCATAACCTGTTTCTTTTCTAAATGGACAGATAATTTTTCCCCTCTGGATCTTTTCCAGGCTTCATTTTCTGTCTGTTCTGGCTTTCAGTCAGTCTGCCTGACAAATCCTCTCTTACTCTGCTCCCAAAAACCTGGCTCTTGATCCAGTGTTCAGCCATTTCACCTCTGGGCTTCCAGTCCTATAACTTGGAAGATATAGCAATAAAGCAAGCACAAGTAAGACTAATCTCTGAAATAGACTAGGTAATTCTCCTTCCTATCCTCCCCCAAGGCAAACACATTGACATTTGGAGTTAAGTTAAATTCTGGCTATATAAAAAGAAACTGAATCTTACCTATAAAGTTTCTAATGGCTATCACTGAGAGTCTCTCAGAGGACAAAAACTGGATCAGAACTTGCTGCAAATATATAGTAAATTTCTCCAGGTAATGGCAGGGAAATCACTCTTCATCTATATAAGCAAATGTTACTGTGTTTATACATTCTCAGGAAAGCTATTAATCCTGGGCCTGATCCATCTTATGCTAGTGTAAATCAGAAAGAAATCCTGTGAAATCAGAGAAGTTACAAAAATTCTTTAGAAAATCTTTAATTATTGCTAAGGCCAGGAGCCCTGTTTTGAAAATAGGGACTAAGTCTCTGCCTCATCACACATTTGGCATTTCTAAACTTTCTAATATGAGGAGCAATGTGATCTAGCATCAGAGCACAGAAATAAGAGCTGGGAGGCCTTGACCCTGTTCCTGACTCTGACAGTAACATATTAGGTGACAATGAGCAGATCATTTGGCTTTTGTAAGCCAACACCCCTTTCACCCGTGGTCTTCTTGGTCTGTAAATTCTTTGGTCTTAACAGGAGCTTCAAGGTATTGCCATAATATAAGTAATAACAAACTGACCCTTGCAAAGACTAATTCTAAACCAAAATTAAGTAGGACTTATATACACTGAAATTACTTAAGAATAATGGCAAACACATATCAAGGTATTGTTTATAGCACTGGGATTACATAACTCCAGAGCAATGGGACTCTCATGTTACCCCAACTAATTTGTCACCAACAGTCACAATGTTTTCTTAAGATGACAACAGATCACTCTATCTAAGTTGCAATTAGGGATTAAAAAAAGGCTTGACAAAAAGATGTGACCTTAATTTAAAAAATTAACACTCTGACAAAAAGCAAATGAAGTGCATTTTCAGTTTAATTAAAATGCCACAATTACAATGTAAATAATTGTGTTTTATTAATCATCGGCATTCAAGCTTGAGACTGGAGCAATACTAATGATAATTAAGTTGCTGGTGCTGAGTATGGTGCCTTAATAATTACATAGTAGTTAATACAGAATGCTAACTAAAACTGGGGAGTTCTGCATAGCAATTATGTTATCTAAGGCTACTAATTAGTTATGTTAATTTAGAATTACTTCAATTTCTTGTGTAGACTGGGCTTGTTAAACTGCAAGTCCCCATTGTCCCTTCTGTCATGTGCAACAGAACTGGTGCTCTCTTTCCCTTTCTTTTGAAGTTTACACAAGAATGTTTCACACCATCAAAGTGGTCTCTAAGGGAGAGATATTCTACAGAATCTTGTACTGTATTTGTTAGTCATTTTTCTGGCATGTTCACGTAGCAGCATGTTTATAGCTCAGGATGCTTAATCATGACAAAGACCCATCTAATTGTTAATGTCAAGGCAGAGTCCACTTTTTAAAGTCATCCTTACTAGCACTTTTTTTACAGGCAGAAAAAACAAGGTTATTTTAAGGGATATGACAAGAATAAGAACAAGAAA
The DNA here is from genome assembly GCA_035222235.1 of Margarornis squamiger. Classification (NCBI taxonomy): domain Eukaryota; kingdom Metazoa; phylum Chordata; class Aves; order Passeriformes; family Furnariidae; genus Margarornis; species Margarornis squamiger. Next base: position 16,986,874 of record JAWWTY010000156.1, read on the forward strand.
CTAAGCTGGTCCACAGATAGACCAGAGGCAGAATTAAAAAATCATAGGTAATTCTTGCCTGCAGTCATAATATGGAGGAGTGTTTTAAAGTGTAGGCTCCTGAGTCAGGATATGAGCAAGGAGCTGTGAAGCCTCAAATACCAAATCAGTTGAGCTGAATGTACTCTAAAGCAGACGTTGCAAATAGCTTGAGTGCACAAGGTCTCAAAGGTAAAAAGCAATCGAGAAAATACCATGTTAGGGAAAGTGAACTGGTCCCATTTGTCTATTTAAAATTCTTCAGAAATACAGAAATCAAGTGAAGGAAGATTAATGAGTACTTTCCCTGCATCTGCAAGGAATAGCTGTCAGAAAAAGGAAGACAGGTCCAGTCTTCTTTCAGATACACCTCAAGTGTCTGAGAGTCAATAACGTAATGTCCCCGTCTCCTTTTGCTGCTCCACGACAGGGTGGTTGTCACCCGAGAAAGGGAATGAGTTTGAGAATGGGGGGGATTTCTTCATATTTTCCCATTAAGTTGTTGCAGATAGCCATAAGATCTCCTCTCTGCCTTCTCTTTCTAAGACTAAAAACCACACTTCCCTCAGCCTTTCCCAATAATTTTTATGTAGACATGTGTGCTGAGATCCACAAGGGCATTTGGGCAACCCTCTACTCAATCACCTCAATCTCCTCCTTGTTTATAAGAGAAGTAAGCTGCTTTGCCCCTGTTGTGGAGTAGCTTACCCACTGGAGGCAAAACCTTCTTTGACAGATCCGTGCACTCCCTGCCTTTATGATCTCGATAGGAAGAAATATATACTCCCTATATATTCATGTGATGACTTAAGGGATAGGGGGCAATAGTGACAAGTTCCTGCCTGGTGCAACAGGTGTGTCTTCTCTGTGACACATGGAGCTGCAGGGAATGTGCCTTTTTCTTTTCTCCTTTCTATTGGCAGAGTAAGTGATACACATAAAGATTTTACACTAATGCAATGGGACTATCAAGAGCTTTAAACCCTGATCTTATGTTTTCTAATGCACATTCATCTCTTATGTTGACTGCTTCCTTATATTGTGAGGATAAGTTTCTAACTAATGCTCAAACATGTTGTTCTGAGCTTGTTTGAAAATGGCTATGGAGATTCTCCAGAGATGATGGAACAAAGGAGAAAAATGCCTCCCTCTTCACTAAGCCTTTATGCACACAGGAGCTATTTTTAACCTTACAAATGAATACATATTGGGAAAGAGATCCTGTCAGCGATAGGGTGCCAGCAGCATCTGAGACTGAAAAATGGAGGGAATCAGGGCTGGCAGCTCTGATGGGCTCTGCTGTGCCAGAGCAACAAGTCTCCCACACATCTTTACTGGGACAATTAGCTGTTCAAATGTTTTGCTGCATTTTGATAGAGCTGGCCTTGCAAAGAAGTTAAATACATCAGGATACTCAGTGACGTTCTTTATCCCACAACTAGCCATTCCTTCACAGTTCTGAGTCCTGCCTATCAGATATTGAAGGTGTGGCTGCTTTCACTTACTTTTTTTCCCTTGATGAATTTATTAGATTTTGGTCTAGGTCTGAAGTTCATAATTTGTGTCTGTATACTTCCATAAAACATCTGTTTGAGGACCAAATTCTGCTCCAATTGCTCCTACATAGTATGATTCAAAAATGTTACATGGGAATGGATTGAATTAGTTCCATTTGGAGACTTAATTTATTTTTGGTTAGATACCAGGAAAAGGTTTTTCACCCAAGGAGTGGTTTAGCTCTGGAACAGGCTGCCCAGGGAAGTGGTCACAGCACCAAGCCTGTCTGAGTTCAAGGAGTATTTGGACAATGCTCTCAGGCATATGGTGTGACTCTTGGGGTGTCCTGAGCAGGCCCAAGAGTTGGACTCAAAGATCCTGATGGGTTCCTTCCAACTCAATATATTCCATGATTCTATGAACTTTGCAGTCCACATAGAAAGTCTTCAGGACTACAAAATAGTATTTTTTATTTTCCTCAAAATGCTTCTTGAGTGGAGAATTGACACTTTATTATGACATTATTTTCCTAGATTTGTTTCTAACCTTGTTTTTCATGGAAGCAAAATTGTTTTTCAAGAAGCAAATACTGTTCAGAGTGGCAGGCTTCTTTTTTCAGCAGACAACTCTTCATAGTTATCCACAATTCCAAAGGCATTGAGACCATTACTCAAGCTGCTCAGTAATTTTTAATGCTGCAGTTTTACAAAATGTGCAGCTATCAAGACAAACTAAAAAGCACACATATGCTGTCCAATAGAAAAAACACTCCCTGCATGTAGCCAGTAACATCCCTTGCATTATCACAAAGCATTTTTTTAAACATTCACTAATTACATTGCCCCAGGATAGTTACCTCAAATTCACAAACAAGGAAATCAAGGCCCAGAATGTTTAAAGTAGCTTGGTTACCAGGAAATCTGTGGTAAAGTCATCAGTTCTAGAAATATTTACCAAGTTCTTCATGCTCTAATTACTGGGCTGTGCTTCTGAAGGGATTCCCCTCTGAAGCACTGCTAGTTCACAACTGCCCTCCTGGCTCTGCTGCAGACCATCCGGTTCCTGTCTGAATTTGTTTGGTTATTTTCATTGACTGTGGCAGTGTCAGAAGAGGCATTTCAAATCTTTGTTCTGCATCTACATGCAGGAAGGTCTCTTTTAGGGAACTGTCACATATGACCTGCTAGCTCCATATGTACCACCACAGACAGGAGCACTTCTGTCCAGGAAATTTTGAGGTGAGCCACTTAACAAGCTGCCTCTGCGTGGGAGCTTTGTCTAGAAAGGTGAAATTAAAAACACTCCAAGGCTTGAACTGCCTCCTACAGATGAGCTGTTTCCAAATGCTTTTTATATAGCACAGGGTAAGAGCAATTAGCACAGTTCAGCTGGTGTGCAGTAGGGTCATGTGTAGTTTATTTCAGTATATTCAGCCCAAATGTCCCAGCAGGGCATATGTTGGGCCATTCTGAAAATTTGGGCTCTTGTCTGAAGACAGGTCAGCCTGCATCTGCTTCCCCTTCAAATCTTTCCCAAAGTACCGACATCTGGACTTTTTCAAAGGCATGGAAGGCAATTTGGCATGCAGCTCCAAGTGTTTCTCAAAATCTTCCCCACAAACCCTTAGAATTACAGACCTTTGTGCTCATGCTGTTCTCCAAGTGCTGAAATAAGTGGGATTATACCAGTGTAAGATAGAAGTGAGGGGAGGAAATGACCCTGTGAGAGGCTCTTCTGGATGGCAATGGTGAAAATGAAGCTGTTAATCATCATACTGCACAGTGACGACACTCCACTGCCAGGCTAATAAATACTCTGATCCAGCATGGTAAGGATGCACAACCAGATGTGTTCTTGTCTGCGGAGGCAGCAGAGGGATTTCAAGGCCTGCAGTGGATCTGCTGGAGACAGAGGAATTATTAACAGTGTTAGCAATTTGAATAGTTAAATTGGTGAGGGGCTTGGGGAAAATGTCAGTAAATTAGAAATCATTAGAGACATTTGAAAAGCATTAAGGTTGAGAATTTTGTTAAAGGACATGTTTATTACAGAGATGACTGAACCCTGTTAGAAATGAAAAGACGTTTTCTAATATCACTTGACTGAAAGAACAAGAGCATAGATATGTCTGCAAGTACATACATGCATTCCAATGCACTGGCAAGCTTCTAAAAGAGCAAAGTTTCAGACAAAATAAGAGCAAGAATTTGAACAGGGTGGGAAGTTGAAACAGAAGCTTTTAACTGCTTCCTGATTTCTTGGGTCAAGTATTGAACATGATAAAAGCAGAACAATGGGATTTTCTATTTGATTCTCCCTTCTGCTGTTCTGTGAATGGAAGTGGTGAAGGACTGAGGAGGGGGGTAGGGGAGACAGGGGTCTGAAGAGAGAAGAGAAAGAAAAGGCTTCTCAAGGCTTTCTACTTTTTTGCATTAAAAGTTTTAAATATTGTAAAACTAATTATTTTATGAGCAATGCACTGTTGTATTGTCTAAATGTGCAGACAAAATACTTTTTTTTACCAAAATCAGCAGAAATCATCCATCTCTATAATGTTTCCTAACCTCTTGATTAGCGCAAAGTTAATTTGGTGCTTATCAGTCCAAAGCAAGGAAAGCATGAAATTAAGTTTGGGACAAATCTTCATTTCCTTCCTTCAACAACTTCCTTTTGACACAAACAGTCATTTTGTTGAATAATGAATGAGTTTAAAATAGATTATAACTTTCTGATTTCTGCTGTTACAGAGTAACTCCATGTTACTCAACATGGCATATTTCTTTGCTGCATTTTATTTAACCCAACCCCCAAATCTCCTGAATACTCCCATACGTACAGCAGGTCCAGTTTGGTTCTGGTGTAACTCTCCAGCTTTCCAACTTCCTTTCAAATACAGAATTAGAATTTTGGACTAATTTTCTAGTAATACCAATAGATGAAATGATACTGAATGTAGATATTTCTTTTCCAGTTTTATGACAAAACACAATGGTCCAAGGAGTAGCTTCTTTTACTTTTGAAGGCTGAACTTTATCCTCCTCAGATTGTAATATTCCCCCACTATTGTCTACAGGAGTTTGTCTTTTCTCTCCTGCATGAATATACAATACAGGCAGGGAGGCTGCACTTCTGAAAGAGCCATGTGGAGTCTTCAAGAGGCAGCCTGAAGCCATGTGAGGAGTCATCAGCAGGGTTTTTCAGTGATTATCACTCTTCTTAGTCTTCCTTGGGTTTTGTGCAGCTGATAGAGTTTGGTTCAGTGAGGGTTAGCTATGATGAATGAACCCCGTATGGGTTAAAATAAATTTGGACATAGCCTCATGTCTCCTAACAAGGTTTCCTTTCTGTAGAAATTCATGGCGCATTTCTGAATCTCCTTCCATCTTCCCCCACCCTTTTTGCTTCTTAGGGAGGTGTGTTTTAAAGGGACATTGTTCAAAGATATTTCATTACAAAATTAGTTGCTCCACATGTAGAGCTGCTGCATGTCCCAGTCTTATTAAAATGATAAGGCCTTTGCAAACTGAAAATTATGCCAACATGCTCAAGCTTTTCAATGGACAATATATCACAATCTTTCTCACTCCTGTTGCCTTTTCTCCCTGTTTTCCCTACAACATTAGTGGCTGCTTCCATTTAAGAGACATTTAAAAAGGGCATTTTTTGAGGCCACTTGGAATTGCCTTTCTTGATACACCTGATATCCCTACTGAAATCTAATTTGCAGTATGGGGCTTTGTAATTTCATGCTAGAACAGCATAAAATGGAAGAATAACTCATCCAGAAGGAGAGGATTATGTAACAGTAGTGAAGGAGAATCAGTACAGACAGGGAAGATCCTTTGGAAAGCTACTGGTTCTGCAGTGCCATCCACCTGCTAATTGGTTTCAAACAATGGGGAGACTCACTGCCAACAAGCGGAAGAAAAGAGAGGGTGGAAAAAAGCTTGGTATTAATAGAGCTCACCTAAATTCATTCACTTCACAAAAAGGTATATTGCAACTGAATAAAATCCTCCTGTGTTGTCCAAGCTCCATCTCATGAATGCCAGCTTTTCCTTCTATGGTAAAGGTGTCACTGGTGTACTTCAGCCATTGAGAATGGAGAGTGAGACAATTGGCACAGGGATGCACACAGCCTGTTACAAGTCATGCCAAACAGAAGCAGGACACTTGCGTGCTGGGAGAGCCACAACACACCACATTAAGGATCTGGTGTGAAAGTGTGCTGAGTTAATGGAACCTGTGGACTCTGTTCCAGAAAGGACACTCATTAGCAAAGCAAAAGAATTGCTGGCAGACACGCTGAAGAAACTTTGAAGATTGATAAGCTGGACTTGGAAACCTCATTAATTATTCCAGCACATGGAAGCTCTAAAGTTGCCATAGATCTCCACTGGAGAATAGGGTAGACAGCCCTACACAGCCTACTTTGCTTGTCCTGGTACTGGAGTACATGCGGGTGGAACTAGTGTGAAAATACCAATGACACTCAGTGCTGTATATAGCTATTCTAGGCTACTCCTTACCTTGAAAATACGCACAGTAGAGGCACAGATAAAATATACTGCCAACCACAGGCTCAACTGGAGAAAAAACAAGGATGAGAATCACCATGGATAGGAGCAGGATTTGGGTGGGACAGTCAAGGAGAGAGGGTTAGAAGAGCTCTGCTGCAAGAACACCCCACTAAGTTCACCCTGTCTTTTTTTTTTTTTTTAAACTGGTATGAATTGTCCTTGCTGCTGCTAATGTTATGGGGGTTGCTGTTTTATCGACATGTGCACTGTGATTTCCACATTTGTCTACTAAATGGTTACTCTTATCTAAGAATCTCATGTACAATTCAGCAGGAATTGCTCTAACATGCAGAATGCTGTGTCATCTAAAAATGGGGTCATTTTGCTGTTCATAACAATTCTCTGAACATTCATTCAGTAAATATACCAACAGCATCAGTCCTACCATGGTGCCTTTCACCAGTCTGTTAAATATGTACCTGTTTTGAAAATTTATATACTTCTGTGCACTGTTTAACTCTCAACTAATTTCTAATGAAGTCATTATACCATAAAGCTCTTAATTTTCTTAATAACACCTCCTGATACTTCACAATATCTTGCAAGCAATGGCTGCCCAGTAGGAGCAGGCAGTTAGAAACCATGGAATAGTGACATCCACACTATGTCACACTTGGGTAAGCTGGAAGCTCCCAGAGCACAGCAGTGTCCTGCCATCTTGACTATGCTTTCTCCTTCTAATATGAAAACCTGTTAATAAATTATCTTTCAAAAATGAAAACTTAAAAAACCAAAGGTGGCACCTCAGAGAAACAGTATCAGAACTAGATATTCAAAATCAGAATTTACTGAAAGAAAGTGAAGGTTTGAAAGATGAGTTCAGGCGACTGCAGGATAGTGCTGTTTGAGGACATCAATAGAAAACCTATATAGAGAAGTGGATGACGCCAGGGATACCCTGAAAGACAAAGACAACGAAATCAAACAATTAGAATTGCAGAATAAAAATTTTGATTAAATCAATGAACAACTGAAGGATCATGGAAATGTCCTGCCAGATTTCTCTCTACTAAGATAATACAATGTATTAAAAAGATGTATATATTAGAAGTAAGAAATATGAAAATGAGAGACATTTGGAATGCTTGCAAATCACACAGGGATTGAAGGAGAAACTGTATGAGCAAGAAAAACTCAAAGCCTGCCAGTCAAGGAATGTATTAAAAGAATTTTACAAGTTCAGGGAAGTGCAGAGGAAATGGATTCTGCAAGTGAAAGGACAACTAGAAGAATTAGTTGAGAAAGATGAACTTTTGGCTGTAGTGGTGAAAACAAATCCTGGCATGCTCCCCCTTACTGCAAGTAAGTATGCTGAAGCCAAGCTTCTGGAGAACTGCCTCTCGTTGCTTAAAACACAGTATTTCTTCTGTTACATTTGGAATATGCTAAAAGTCTTGCTGTTAGTAACAGTTTGCTTTGGACTTTCCAGTTACTATTTTATCAGTAACAACATGCCACCACGTTCAGTGGCAGTATGTTTAATATATTGGAAAGGCTCTGCAGAGCGGTCCACATCAATTCAGTATTTTCCCTTTGAACTGGTTCTGCCTATGATAGAGTTACGTTTCTTCACAGTAGATTTGTGACTAAAACAGGTTTTAGATTTGTGATTAAAACAGGGGAGCTTTCATTATCACTGATCATGGCTTCCACAGTGTCAAGGCCTTTTCTGCTTCTCACGCTGCCTCACCAGCAAGGAGGGTGCACGAGAAATTGGGAGAGGACACAGCTGGGACAGCTGACCCCTACTGACCCATGGGATATCTCATACTATATGATGCCATGTTCAGCAATATAACTGGGTGTGGTAGGTGGAGGCTGGCAGGAGCTGCCATTTCTCAGGGGCTGGCTGGGCATTGGTCAGTTGGTGGGGAGAAAGTGTTTTCTTTTGCATCACTTATTTTACTTGATTTTGTTTATTGTGGTTTTTTCCCCTCTCTTTGTTGTTTGTACTTCCCTCCCTATTCCCCCTTTTTAAAAGAGTATTAAAATCCCTTTATCTCAATGCAGAAGTTTCCCCACTTTTACCCTTCTGATCCTAATCCTGGTCCTCCTTGGGGGAAGTGAACAAGCAGCTGTGTGTTGCTCAGCTGCCTACCAGTATAAAACCTTTGCATTAATACATGAGTTCATGTGGAGTTCTTTTTATAGCAATCAAGTAAACTTTAGGTTCTGAGCAGAGTTTGTTCTAAATTAGATTGTTAACTGTGAATATATTTTATAGTAGATAGCTACATGTAGTGAAAACCCAACAGAGAACTCACTGCCTCAGGAAAAGAAGACAAAAAATGCAGTTTGTGGTAGTCTGATTGAAAGTGGGCAATGTACAGTACTGGAATCCAGTTCCCTACTAGACTGTCAGTTTCTAAGATTTTTCACCTGTGGGTCACATTGCAGTTTGTAGAGTATATGCTTTCTCCAGACTTTGAGAAAGAGCATGGAGGAACTTAAAGATGTAGGAGGGTATGTTAGTTCAGGTTGGTTAAGAAGGGCTTTCATTAGTGGACATTGATTCAGACAATGCATATTTACATTTGGCTGAAACCTTTTTTTTTGTGCATCTAAATACAATAGGCACTGGAACTTTTAAAATACAAATAAATAAATACATGTCGTTTCTGTGGATGAAAAGTATGAAAAGTTAAATCCTAAAGTCCAACATGGCAGCTGGCCAGCTGGTAATCATGCTGAGCCTTCAGAATTATCCCTGACATTTATGCACAAAGCAGGTAGATGAAGCTTGCCAGGCAGAAGCTGGCAAGCAAATGTTCACTGAACAAATATGATACAGGGAAAAAAATTCTGAGATGGTGAAGGGAAAGCTGTGATTCCAGGAAGTCATTTTCACTGTAGCTTGTAGCAGCAGCAGTGGAGAAAAATTCCAGAGATGAAAAGCCCAGAACAACCCCTTAATCTCTTCCATGCCTGTCCTGTGTGACAAGTCACCCTTTGAAATCAGAAGAGATACAGTCTAGAAGAGGAAAGTTTGAGCATAAAGAGATTGGGCAATGCTCAGAGGTAAGATGAAGTCAGAACAAAGAAGAATTCTACTTAAGATGCTGAACTGTGACTCAGAGGAACTAAATTTTCTTCCTGTGTCCTTCCTCCTTTTCCTCTGGCAAGTCAATCTCTCCATATCTCCTTTCCCCAACTGAATAATGAGGCAGTAATATTAAACAGTGTGTTTCTTTTCATACTTGACAGCATTTGTTTGTTTGTTTTTTTAAAAAAAATTAGAAGAATTTTACAGAACTGAGGGAAGGAATTATAAGACAAATGGTTGAAAGAGCAAATTGGAGGGGGAAAAAAGGAAGAATTGTGGCAAAGGCTGAGAGTAGGAATCTCTTACTCTGGATCAACAACATCAGTCAGAACAGATTATGTACACATAAAAATGGTTTAACCAGTGAAAATGTCTGGTACAACTAGAACCCAATCTATAGTAGAGACCTTTAAGTACTATTGTTATTGGATAATACTAATAATGAGATGTGAACTGTCTGTAAGGAGGTATTTGTGCCAAGCTAGTCTGAACTGTATTACCTGGCATTCATTGACAATTGCACCTGTGCAAAGCCAGTCTGATGTTATGTCATTCTTATCGTCCAGTGCCACAGGGAAGGCTATGAGAAAGACAAATGTTGTGTGGGATCAAAGTTAAAAAGGGTTCCAGAAATATGTCCTGAGAAGAGTCACAGAAGATAACTCTGCAATGGGGTGGATAGCTTTGTTGCCCTCATTTTTCAACAGATCTTCACAACTAGCTTCAGCTGCTGTCCTGTATGCATAACACAGGTGAAATCTAAAAGAGGCTGACACTGAACTTTGGAGGCTTCTGTAGGAGCCAACAGCAGCAGTACAGTTTGCAAATACATTATAGAGTATAAAATTGTTACTTCATGTAGCATGTAAATATTTGATGTAATTCTTCACAGAGAGAAAATAAATCTTTCTTTGGTTTTGATAAACTATTTCAATGGCAGTATTTGCAGGTCATACTAAAATAAGGTGCTTTATTTTTCTGTTAAAGCAGGGGTAAAGAACCAGAATGAAGAAAAATCACATATGCAGCACTGGCCTTTCTACAATTTGCAGTCTTTATGAATGATGTATAAAGGCTCAGATAATTCTATGATGTTTCTGTCTTTCTCATCTTTATTTTAGGGGGAAAAAAAAGGAGGGAAAAATATGTGCTTGGTTATCACAAAAAAAAAGCAAAGTCATATCTTTAATTCACACATTTTTCATGTTCTGAATATAGTTGTAGGGCTGAATTCCTGCAGAGGAAATCTGTACAATTACACTCAGGTGACACCACCTTCATGTTGAAGACAACAATATGTGCCAGAAAGTGCTACATGATGCTATAAGCAGCAGAAGGGAAGTCAAGCAAGAAGTGACTTGAAACAGGTATATGAGCATATGTGTTACACAGATCTGTTATATGTGTGTGTTATAGAAATTTTCACTTTCTTTACAGGTTATTAGAATTTTGGTTAAAACCACACTTGGAGCAGCAATTCATTGCTTTAAAACAGCAATTTTCTTAATCAGAAAACTTCACATACAAGATGATGAAAGCTACTTTTTCTTAATTGCCTTATTTTACTACTTTTTCTGGCATTCATTCTTTCCAAGTGCATTCTTGCAGACAGTTTGAGATGTACATGAGGCCTCATGAGGGTTCATATGCACACATACCGCTGCAGTTATCCTAACCAGAAGACCATTGTATTTTAACAACTTAGTGATCGATAGCACAGCTAACCTGAGACAGGGCAGGCTTGTACTGTGCTGTATGTTCGTCTTGGTATGTGGCCTCTGGTGTGCTGCACACATCCACTGGCTGCAGGGGAAACCCAGCCTGCTAACGGTAATGAAGCTCCCATGTGGCACCAGTGATTACAGTACCTTCATGTCCTGTGTCTCAAAACACACTTCTGTTTTTTCTGTCTTTGCCCAGTCTTTCAGAAGACAGAAAGGAATGATGAACACCCTCTAAATATTGAGGGTTTAATTTCTTCCTGTAAATTACAGTGTGCATATTGCATTTTGCAGTAAGTGCTGAAGATCTTGACCAAAAGGATCTTTTGTGCTAAGCACTCTCCATGTTCACAGATGATTCTGTCCTTGAGCATGCAGAACAGGTGCATTAATGTCACCTTGTTTGGGAGTGGAGACACAGTGTGGAGAGATCAGATCACTCACTGAGATCTTAGAGCCTATGAAAACTGAACCTAGATCTTCAGCAAATCTAACAACATGCATATTGCTCTTGTGTTTAAAGCAATTAGCTTTAGAAATCTCCTTTGCAGGGGGAAATTAGTTTTCATCATTCACATACTTATGTGACTGAACACTGAGGTGCCACCTTATATGGTGACACCTAAAAATCAGTGAACACAAGTAGGAGTCAGGGGATGCTTGTAATAATTAGCTACAGATGTAGACTTGTCCAGTCCTGATGTTTGAGAATGCTGAAACTACAGCTGACTCAGTATCTCATTTATTTATCTCAACACTGTCTCTAGTACCCCAACAACTTTGAGGTTGGTGGAAAAAACAGGCCAAAAAGTTGCTGAATGTGCTGCACTTTCAGAGCTGCTGCACTTCTGCAGCTCCTATTGACTTCCCTGAGGCTGAGCTACGGCAGCTCTGCAGAGAAGCAAAACTGCTGTCCCTCCCTGGACAGAGCTCCAGATGCTCTTTGCATATCAGTGCTGACTTCAAAGGAGGCTGAGGATCTGACCACAAAGAAACCAGAGCCAGTACATATAAAAATCTTTTCACTGCAGGCACCAAGTGTATTTCTGTGCAACTTGCCCTGTCCCCCATAACCTGTCAGATTCAGCAAGAAAGGCTCTGGAGGAAAGATGGAAATAGTAAATCAGGCTATTGAATTATTTGAAAATAATCTTTTCCAAAGGGAATACAGGCTACAGACTTTTAAGAAGATGGGACTTTAGAGCTGACAAGTGTATCTAGCGTGTCAATGTGGTAATGAAGTTAGTTCTGCACTGTTTGGAAAACAGCAAATTTCCTTGCAAGGTTTGTGATTAACCATCTAACAGAAAATAATGATTTCCTTGCAGGCACTTAGGCACTAAATATAAAGATTTAGAGGAAAAGCCTACCAGAGAAAGAACCCACTAAATATCACTATTGAAAGTCACTGTTATCGTAGAGTCCTCATACTATCCACTGTTAATTATAAAAATTAATATCTATAAAACTGAAGTACCCATTGGGACAAAGTATGCTATTTAATGTTCAGAAATCCTTTTATACACACAAAAAATTGGTGCCTATTCTGTAAAAACCAGTAGTTGGAGAGAGGAGAGAGAGAGAGAGAGAATAGTGACTTGCATGTATGTCTTGTTATTGAAGAGGATCAACAAATTAGCTAAATTACAAAGGACAAAAACTATATTTTGCTGCATATGAGTAAGGATTTCTATAACGAACTTGAGTAAGCAGAAAAGCAATGTTTGCTTGCCTGGGGATGGAGTGGAAAGGAAAGAATTTCTGCCCAGAAATTCACACTTGCACTACTTCTGCCTATACAAAATATTAGATCAAATGGAAATGTATGAATAAATTGAGTATGAAGTATTCTGAAGAAATAAAAAAAATTTGGCTTGTTAGAATTACTCTAAAATAATACCCTTAACTTTTTGAAGTTGTTCCTTCTTCCTGTGTCATTTTTCTCTTATTTTTCATTGTTTCTTCCCTTCCACATTTTAATTTACATTTTAGTGAGGAGAAATTCTGTGAGCAGACAAAAACAATTCCTTAATTTTCCTACATATTTATTTTACATTTTGAGAAGAGAACAAACAAAAAATGAAACAAATACATTGAAATTCATACCGCACATGAACAGGATTCTGATAATATCTATTCACAGCCTAGCATGGTGCTAGGTACAAATATGGAGAATGCTACACGTCCTCCTTCTGTGAGACTAGAATGCCAAAATCTATGTTGGTTTAGTCTTTATTTTCAAATAATTACTTCTAAATTCTGTACTTTTTAAAAAATGAGGCAGCAGGGAATTCTCTTTGAAAAATAATCTAAATTAAAAAGGATAATCTGATTCAATTGAAAAGATGTGTAAATTTTATTTGCTAGACTTCTCTCTAAAAAAGACAGCAGATTCTTTTTAAATAAACAAACATGTTGATGTATTCACAGTTATTTGGGTAGGTATTTTTGACAATCAAACATAACAGGTATACGTTGTAGAACAACATCAAGAGGTGTTGAGAAGATGCAACTCAGAAAAAACAAACAGGTCACACACTTAGGCAAGGATAATGAACAGCAGAAACATAAGGTGAGGAACAACAAGCTAAATAATCACATGTCAGAAACAGATTTGGATGTTAATATAGATCATAATCTGAACAGGAGTGAGCAATATTATGCTGCTGTAAAAAAAGGCAAAACCTTATTGCAACTTACAGCCTGTGTTATCACCTTAAAAATATTTAGCAATTCTTCAGATCTCCTTGAAGCTGTCTGCCCCAGCTGTGTCCAATTTTGGATACTTCAAGGAAAGTATGGTCCTACGGAAAAAAACCAGAGGAAGATAAAAATAATTATCAGGCTTCCTAGAAGTATACTTGTAAGGAAAGGCTGAAGGAATTAGGATAAATTTAATCTGACATTCCTCTGAACAGCTGAACTTCACAGAAATGAAAGCTAAGAGGTAAAATAATAGCAGCTTTCAAATACACAAAAGGTAATTTCAATGAGAGGCACAAGCTCGTTTCTGTGTCTGCTGTGCACAGGACAGAGACATTTTGCTCTCCTAAGTCTTTGCTCGTCTCTGTTGAAGTGCTGTATGGAAATTGACATGTTACCCAAATAACACTAAATACAGTCTTTGCACAGCTACAATTTCCCCTGTGCATTAAAAATACACTTAAGAAATACAATTTGGGAAAAGCATGGTGGAACTGGAGAAAAAGGAAAAAACCAAAATCTTCCTATGATTGTAGATTACGCTCCTCCTCTGAAGCAGCTGCTGTGTGAAATTGTTTTCAAAGCACCTTCTCCTCACCTCTGTGCTGAATGAACCTACAGAAAAACCTTGCACAAGCTTGATTTGAAACAAAATAACTCCCATTTTGGAGTGGACTGTGTGATGAAGATGTAGTTATAAAATAAATAATGATTCAACTCTAACTTTCAATTTTTTCCTTATTAAGTTGCTCAACCAGGTGTTGAAGCCAATAGAATTTGCTTTTGCTCTGTTGGAAAGCTATTTTGAGTGCAGCGTTACTGAAGAATAGCCACTTATTAGCTGCTCAGCAGTGCTCTCGGCTTTGCTGCTAGAATCCCCCACAATTGCTTGAACAACACTTTTGCCAATACTCATCTAGCTCAATCAGCAGCTATAACACTGGAGTATGAAATTCTGCAGTGCTTGTGAGGGAGGTAAGTTGCCTGCTGTTTAACATCTCTGTTTCATGCTCTGGTGTCAGGAGGGAGGCATTGCTGATTTTGATCTTCATTTTGTATTTAATTCTTTCTCTCTTCAATCTATTCAACTGTATTCTCTTGTAGTCTCAGTGCAGTATCCATCCTGACTGAAATTCCCGGGTAATGTTGCCGTGTGCTGTTACGGAGTTGCCATGTTTCATGCTGGAGCCATCTTTCCTTCACGATGGGTGATGTAATTCTTCTGCATCCCAACTGGACTGTGAGGATTAATTAAAGTTTGCAATACACTGTGAATACCTTGTATGCCATTGAAGTGGAAATTATTGGTTATTACAGCCAGTCTGAATGCCATCTGGGATTTCCATGTTCCTGTTTCAGCTCAGTTGTACACTACCAAGCTTGATCTGCTACCCTGAACAAAAGATTAGCGTTGCAGTCTCTTGTTCTGTGTCTGATCCTGTGTCTAGCCCTTGTCCACATACATCCCAAGAAGCCGTGTTCAGTACACTATGGCTCGAAAGGGTTTTCCATAGCTGGAAGCCTGCAACATCCCTTTCCTTTTTCTGCGCTTCCACTCTGGTACGAGTTGGATCCACAAAGCAGTGGATCTCTTTGACCTTCTCCACTGTCACCATTCCCTGCAAATAACTACAGTTCAGCTTTGTTAGACTGTGTAAGAAATTATGGTGGAATTGGGCTCTGCCTTTTGCAAAAGATGCTTTTCCCCTTGCAACAGAATTATACTTTTGTGTGGTATCTGAAGTACTATGCAGACATGATGAAAAGGGCTGAGATCCAAGCCAGTAGTGTAAGTGATGCATAGCCATCCCACAATATTCTTGTATGTTTGTAATACCCACAAAACTTAACCCAAAACCTGTTTTGCTCGTTCACTGTGAGATACTCTGCAGGGCCAGTGAACTAAACGAACCACAGCTGTGATTTGTTACTCTGCTTTTATGCACCAGCTTTAGCTCAGCTAAGAGTACATTCTTATGACTTAACTGTCTTTGTAAACCACAATAAGCAAATGGGATTAAATGACTGTGGGAACTGCCCCAGTATCATGAGAGATACTCAAAAATGGCATAAAATGTAACCACCCAACTCACTTGTGAGCTTTCCCTGGGGAACAGATCAGCTAACAAAGAGCTAAAGTTTACTTCCTAAATGAAGGATTCAATTTTGTATCTTATCTAAATAAACTGGGAAGCTTGACCTTCCTAGGAGTGCACCATTTTCACAGAACTACAAGTGCAGTCCTCTCACCACACTAATTATGCCATTTACATTTTGGAGACCTGACAGGTTTCAGTTTTAGAGTCAGGCCCCAATGCTGAGTGCTAAATAAATACCTATCAAAAGTTAGAAGCTGTCCATATCAGTTTTGTGTTCTCTCACTCCTCCCATACCATTAGACTCTTCTCCACCTTTGAAGTGTCCCTTCCAGCTTTTTGAACGAGCACAAAATTAATTGGGCTGGAATTCTGCTGTAACTGTTCCTCAGTGAGGACAGCATCATGTGTGTTACTTTCCTCCTCAGCCACCTTGAGACGTTATTTTCTGATTTTATGAGGAAAAGTTTAGGTGCTATCTGCACTGTCACATTCTGGAGTCAGCCTAGGAAGAAGTGTCTATTTGATAATTTTCAAGCAACCACACTATGTGGACACATGTCCATTTATCTCTACACATGTTTAATCACCCATCCAGTCTTAATCAATTTTCACTTAATGTCTTCAGAGATATTAAGCTCTTAGAAATTTCATAAAGAGAGTCAGGCGGTTACAGAATATAAACCGTATTAAATAAACCATATTAGTGCCCCCACTAGACAAAGGTTTTAGAAAAAGTAATTGTCCCCTTTGCCTTTTGACCTGGTGTTGGGGAACCAGCATGGAGAGCTCAGAAACATGCATTGCCTCTGACACAGCCAGTACCTGTGAGCATGAAGATGAGGTTATAGAAAATGTGAACAGAAAGTTCCAGGTGAAATTTCAGGAAATATGGGGCTTGTGATAAGTCTGAAGGATAGATGAAAAACTGGGAACAACAGAAAAGAGACTGGGAATCAGAATGAAACACTG
Organism: Margarornis squamiger; assembly: GCA_035222235.1. Lineage (NCBI taxonomy): Eukaryota > Metazoa > Chordata > Aves > Passeriformes > Furnariidae > Margarornis > Margarornis squamiger. Next base: position 17,003,504 of record JAWWTY010000156.1, read on the forward strand.
ATACAGGAGAAACTGTCATCCAGATGTTTATTACAAGATAAACACAATTTATTGTCATTATAGCTTCTTTCATTACCTTTCAACCTTTTCTTAACGATGCCCATATGTTGCAAATAAGAGGGTTTTATGACTTTTGTTCTCTTACCTTTCCCATGGCTTACATTGCCACTTTAATTAATACGTTGACATCAGATGCCTCGCCTAATGCTCTTGCCCCAGGGCACCCTGTGTGATGATCACCGGGGATCCACTTCCTATTCCAGTGATGTCCACCAGGTGGCAATGCCGGCACTGCTGTATCATTTCCAGGCCACCCGCAGGTGCCGATTTGAGGGAAGCAGGGCTTATTTAATAACAAATCCTTGGCAAAATGCTTAAAATGGCTTAAAATGGTGAATAAAAGTAAGTTATTAGAGTCTATGTGATTTCCTGGAAACAATAATAAAACAGGAAAATAAAAAATGCAGTTAGGAAGTGGTAGAACTATCAGGAAGGGACAATGCTCACTTTAGCCATTGTTTATTTCTGTACGAGGAAAACAAATCTCAAGAGTCTATGAATTATTATGACTTTTTTTTTGTCTGTTGATAAAAATTTGATAGAGACAATAATGTCATCTCCTGTCTGATCTCTTTGAAATTATTGTGACTAGATGAGGTCTTGGAATGAAATCCATGGTGAGTAAAACTGTAACTGCTCATGACTTACCCAAAAGTAATTTCCTATCTTGCGTGGTCATAGATGTAAGAATATCACTGAAGTTTGTTAACACTCTTTCCGCTCCAACCTGCCCTCACAATGTCAAGATTGTAACAATGTAATGGATGTCAAGACTTTCTCCCTGCAGAGAAAGAACTGGGGGTGATGGTTGATGAAAAACTCAATGACTGCTCACAGTCCAGGAAGCCAACTGTGTCCTGGGCAGCAGGTCAAGGGAGGTGATTCTCCTCTGCTCTGCTCTTGTGAGACCCCACCTGGAGTGCTGTGTACAGTTCTGGGGCCCCCAACATAAGAAGGACATGGAACTATTGGAGCCAGTCCAGAGGAGGGTGACAAAGTTGATAACGGGACTAGATCAGCTCCCCTACATAGACAGCCTGTGTTCAGCCTGGAGAAGAGAAGGTTGCATGGAGACCTCACAGCAACCTTCCAGTATCTGGAGGGGGCCTACAGGGAAGCTGGAGAGAGACTCTATCAGGAACTGTAGTGATAGGACAAGGAGGAATGGGTACAAATTTAGAGAGGGGAAATTTTTTAGGTGCTGAGTGTTCTTAATCACTTTACTTAAAATTACTTTGCATTGCCACTTCCTATCATGCGCTGTGTCTGCTGAAAGGCCTGTATAAGAGGCAATGAAAAAAATTTAGTCCCTTTAGCTTCTTTTAGGAAACTTAACTCCTTGTCCCTGAAAAAAGCCAAACTTTGTCAGGAAACAAACTTCAAAAAAGAAGGGTGGGGGGAGTGAATTTTTAAATAAATATATTTTTAAATAAAAAAGTTGATGCCTTTTCAGGTTTGGTTTCTTTAGTGGTAAGAACAAGGGAAGAACGATTTGCTTCTTTAATGGTTTTGTGGGTTGACATGAATTCCGCTTCCAGCAGGGGAAGCGCTGACAGGCGTAAGAGGAATGCTAGACCTGTATCCCTTCCATGGCTCCCAATCCATTACGCCCTGTTCTACTCATTTCTCTGAGTATCAAGGCACAGGTTGAGGAAGTTGGGACTGTCCAGCCTGGAGAAGAGAAGGTTGTGTGGAGACCTCACAGCAACCTTCCAGTGTCCGAAGGGGGCCTACAGGGAAGCCAGGGAGAGCCATTTCATCAGGAACTGTAGTGATAGGACAAGGAGTAATGGGCACAAATTGAAAGAGGGGGAATTTAGCTAAGATATTATGAAGAAATTCTCTGCTGCGAGGTTGACGAGACTGGAATAAGGAGGCTGTGGATGCCCCATCCCTGGCAGGGTTTGAGGCCAGGCCGGATGGGCCTGCACCAGCCTGGCCCTGTGAAAGGTGTCCCTGCCCATGGAACTGCTGGATCTTCAAGGTCCATTGCAACCCCTTAACCTTCTACGACTTTATCAAGTAAGAAGATGAGCCTGTTCCCACTGCAAGTGTAGTGTGCATGGGGAAAAAAAGAAAAAAAAAAAAGAAAAAAAAAAAAAAGCTGGTGGTATATTTGGTGCGTTCCTAATTGCACTGTTCTATTTCTAGCTGCCAAAATCTGTGCTAGAATTTTAATTAAGGGCTAAAATTATGCCGCAGATCCTGACAACAGGAAACAGCCCTAACAACGGGGAAGGAGTTATTAAAACAGCTCTTGGAATAATCAGACTTTATCTCCCCGAAGCGGCACTTGGATGAATATTAAATCCGCTTTTGTTCTCCCGAAAAGGGCTGCGCCTGCTCGGCCAGCTTTCAGGGAAACCACCGTGGGCAGGAGGGGCGGCGGGTCGTTCCCCTGAGGGCCCGGCAGGGAGCGGGCGGGGGGGCTGCCCCTCAGGGCCGTGCCCGGGGCGGGGGGCGCCCCCGGCACAAGATGGCGGCCTGAGGCGCCCGGCCCGCTCCGCCGGCGCCGCAGCGCCCCCCACCGCCCGCGCCGCCTTCCGCCGCAGCGCGCAACGGCGCATGCGCCACAGGGCTCGCACACCACCACCACCACCCCCCCCCCCGAGATGCGCATGCGCAGGAGGCCGGCGCTGCGCCTGCCCCGGGGCGGGGCCGAGGCCGGGTCACGTGACGGGAGCGGCTCCGGGATTGGCGGCCTGGCGGGGCGCGAGGAGGAGGAGGAGGAAGGGGAGGGGGGAAGAGGAAGGCGCGAGGCCCCGGCGAGGCGCCATGGCGACCACCGTCAGCACCCAGCGGGGCCCGGTGAGTGCTGCGGGGCGCGGCGGGGGCCGCGACCCGGGGCCCTTGCCGCGCCGCTCTGCGAGAGAGGCTCCCTGTGTGCGGGCTCGCCCCGGCTCCAGCCTCCTCTCCGGGAGGGAGGAAGAGCTCTCTCTTCTTCTTCGGGCTACAGGGAAGTCTTGCTCTTCTCCCGGTTCCGCGCCTGGCGAAGAGGCTTTAGGAGAAGCGGAGGGCAAAGTCCTCCCTCTCCGCGCAAGGGGCTTGAGGCGGCTTTCCTGCCCATTCTTTGTCCAGAGGCCTTGCTGAGGAGCGAGCGGCTTAAACTAAAGCGGGCCTAAACCGCTTTCCTTGGGGCCGCTGCCCCCGGAGCCGCCGCCTGGGAGCTGGAAGGACGCATCCAAGTGTGGGATGTAGGCGTGTGTGTTGGACGGCAGGCCCTGAGCGGGCGTAAAAACAATTTAACAGTCTTCTGGGAGGTGGTGCCGGCAGTTTATTGGGGATATGTTATTGTCTGGTTTTGCCCAGGGGTGTTCTGCCCTGTGCTGTACAACATCTCCTCTCGACCGATGTGCTGTTCCTTCTGTCCGGAAGGATCTGGTAGGAATGGACAATATGATAGTGCTTTGAAGGTGAAATGAGACTTTTTTGAAACAATCAGTTTAAAATGCTGTATTTTATTTCAGCTACTCATTTTGGTGTGTCCACTCAGCCTTGTAGAAAGACCAGCGAGGCGAATTATGAAATTGCTAATCTTGAAAAACTGTGTTGCTGTCTGTTGTTATCTCATAACAGTAATATCATATGATCATCAGTTTAACTCCTTAAACTGCTTTATTTGTCTCACGATCCAGAATAGATTAGTTTTACAATGGATTGTGATGATGGTTGGAACAAAAGTTTTGAGTGGAGAATTAAGGTAAAAAAGTAAATTGAGTTTTTTGTTGCTCATTATGGTATCATTAGAAAACAACTGCTGTTCTTGTTCAATCTCTGGTGACTTAGACAGTTGCTGTGCCCAAAGGTTTGATGTGTGCTTGATTTATTCAAATAGAATTCAGTCAATATGTAACAGATTTCATTCAAAAAAATCAAAATAATATAAATACCTGAAAAATAGACAGTCTGTTTAATAGGAACTTCACTTTTAATTATCCTTTAGTTTCATGTTTAGAGAAAATTGAGGGAATTGGTAAGAAATGGAATAATTTCCCTGAAGGTGAACAGTAGTCCTGATTTGCAGACGTGAAATTATGCAGATATTTCTATCCCTAAACTGGAGTGGCATTTGGTTTTGGTAGCAGTTTTGCTTGCCTGTGATGCTTAAACACCTTGTTGACATTAAGTGGAGTACTTTCAATGTCTGCTTGTTTTAGCTTGGTGAAATCTCCCTGGGTTTGACAAGATTGTAGTGAGAACCTTCTTGAAAATCTTGCAGAGGTTTGAATATCATAACTGCCTAGTCTTTCTTAAATTTTTCATAGGAGCTGCATCTCAACCGTAGAATGATATTCTTCTAGATGTCTTGTTCTAGAATTTCCCAGGTACTCCTGAATAATCTCTTGGTAACCTTTGTTTCATAAACTTGATTGAAGCCTGACAAACAGAAAGGTGCAAGGATTTATAATGTGCAACTTTGGCTTTGTGGGTTTCAGGCTTTGGGGTTTTTTTTAACATGTTCTTAAAATTGTGGTGCATGCTTTTCTTCCTTGGCCACTTTAGAGATTTGAATGTTTTCAAATGAATGAATAAATTATGCAATATTAAGCAGCCAATCACAGTTGAGAATGTTGATATGCCAGCCTTTCTTAATTCTCTCTAGAGAGGAAGATAGAATTGTACTTGTTTCTATATATGCAACTGCATTACAAATGAATAGCCACTAAATGGTGCTAAAGTAACGGGAAATATTTTTTTCTTTAATGCTGGAGAGAATAGTTCTGGCTTTTACATATTTTGTGATCTTTTGAGAATGGAACAGCTTTTACAATCTAAACTACAGCTGAATATGTAAAGGCTGCTAAATGATACCTTTTACAAGTGAGAGTATTAATAAACTGTTTGATCAGGCTTCAGGTTAAGATTGAGCCCCCAAAACCTTATATTTGTGATTCCTTGGCTAGCCAGTCGTACCTAAAACTACTGGCAAATATATCAGGTTCTCCAAAATTAGATCAAGTACTAAGACTACATAGATTTCTGCTCCTAGTTTCGCTAATAATCACTACTATGTTGAATTTTGTTTTGAGACTCTTCAAATCTTTGGTATCTTTTTCAACAGGCCCTTGTCAAAAGTCCCTCTCCAGCTTTCTTGCAGGCCACTTTAGGGACTGGAAGGTGCTCTGCTGTCTCCCCAGAGCCTTATCTTCCCCAGGCATAGACACAGAAGTCATACGGACGCTATTTCTGTCTTTAATTTTTGACTCATGTTTGTATACCACAGTTCCTGCAGGTATTTTAGCAGGTATTTTTTACCCCCTCTTTATTTCACGTGAAATGTCCTCTGTTTCAATTTGACAGTTGAGATCTCCCTTCTTCTTGTGTTGCATCTCAGAAGGGAGCCTGGCTCTGTTTTCTCAATGACCTCCTCATAGATACTGGAAAGCTGCTACAAGGTGCAGTTTAAGTTTCTCTTCCTTCATACAAATCCTCAGCCTGACCTCACAAGTCTTGTGCTCGAGCCCTTTTTGTGGACTGTCTTGGTGGATCTTTGCTGGGCTCCCTCGAGCTCATATACTGCTGGGCCCCAAACAGGTCACGCTATTCCCCATGTGGTCTAATGAGTGCTAAGTAAAGGGAAACACTTGCTTCCTCAGCCCCACTGGCTGGGTTCTTGTTGATGCACTGAAATCTGCTGTTATTCTTCCTTGCTGCGAGAGTGCTCTACTCATCCATGTTTAGCTTGCTTTTCACCTCTGCAGAGGTGCAGCCCTGCCAGTTGTTCCCCAGCCTGTACCAGTGCCAGGGATTTTTCTGTACAAAGTACAGGATTTTGCCCTTGTTGAATTTCAAGAGATTCCTGCCAATGAATTCTTTCATCTCTAGTTGGTCCTGTCCCCAAATATACCAGTCATTTCTCCCCAAATTTGGTGTCCTTTTCAAAATTGATAAGAATACATTCTGTCTTCACCTTTGTTTACTGAGGAAAAATGTTACATACATAATTTAGTCTCACTACAGACCTTTGAAAACTTTTAACCAACCTGCAGTGTCATTCACCTCTGAACTTCAACTTCTGATCTCAGTGCCTCAGCCAGTTTTTCGTCCATCCAGTAGTTTACCCATCTGAATTGTAATGACCCAGCTTTGATACCTTCTTCTCTCTCCTTATTCACATATTCTAATAATTTTATTGTAGAAGGCAGATGGCCTATTAGGCTTTTTTTCTTTTAAAGCTTTGGTAAAGGCTGGCTATTCCTAGTCCCTGATGGTTTGTTTGGGTTTTTTTTTTTTAAACTTGTGTGTCAAGAAATGTCTGCCAGAAGGACTTGCTCTCTAAATTTCTTAGTGAGTAAAGTGAAGCTGACCTGCCTGTGATTCCTCTGATCATCCTTCTTACCCTTTTGAAAGCTGGGTATGAGATTTGTCTTTCTCCAATTTTAGGGCATTTCCTCTAATCTCTGTGACCTTTCAAAGGTGTTAGAAAGCAGCCTTGAACAAATATCAGCTCTCTGGATGCATCTTACCTAGTACCAATTTTTTCTTTAGTGTGCAAAGCGTAGAATAATAGTTCAAAATTCTGTCTCATTCACTTTTTCTTTCTCAAAAACAGTAAAACCATTTAAAGGAGAATGGTTAGAACTTTTTTGAGCAGTTAGGTGCTTAAAGTTCTTTGATGTTTTGAAGAAGTTTCATGTTAGATTTTCTTGGTAATTGCTAGCGTGGAAGCCTTAGTTATGGTTCTCTGAATGTATTGTGGTCTGGGCAAATACGCAAGGGCATTTGTGGTTGTCCTTGACTCTGTGTTCCCTTTCCCTCCTGTTTGTAGGTACCAGTACTTGCATGATCACTTAGTGAGTTCAGGGTTCTGATGACTCCCTTCCACTTCCCTCTACCTCCAAACCTTGTTTCACTTTCTTCTGATCATCTGTCTGCACTAACAGACTTTACAACTATTTGCCCCATTTAATGTTGTACAAGAAATGGGCGTGAAAAGAAACAGAGAGGTGAGACTGAGAGAGGTGAGACTGAGACACCCCTGTCCTCAGTTACTTCAAAAAGCTGTAGAACATCACACTGCCTTCGGTTTGAAGAAGTTGAGATGCAGTTTTTATGCCTGCATCATTTCACTTTGAAGATTCTCAAAACTACTTCTTAGGCGGTTGTAGCAGAAAGGGAAGGCAATATATTCTGTTTCTAGATAATCCATATTTTTGGTATGCAATGCTGTCAATACAGTTTATTAACAAGGCAGGCTTATTTTTTATGAGTGCCTGTTCAACATTTGTCTTCTGAATTGTAGTCCTATCCCTGTCCTATTGCTAAATGGAATTAATTTCTTGTTCTACAGTTAGTGGTGGAACACGTTTTTATTTCACATTTTTTCTTAAATGCCATTTTAGTAGAGGGAAATGCATTTGTTTAACGTGGTCGTGGAGTAGGATCAGTGATACAGGCTTGTTTTGTATGTCCTCCTTGCCTTAAAAACAAAAACTGTGGTCGAATGCTGGTTATGTAACTTTGTATTTTTGATTCAGATTTGGAGGTGGCAGTTGTGTGCCTGCTTTTAAATGCTTTGAGGAAGATGTAAATCGGCCTATTTCCTTACAGATAAAAAGATTATATGATGTTAATTTGTTTCCATCAAATGGAATCAACTTATAATTAGCATAAGAACGTACAGAGTAGTGTGTATTCCTCAGTAAGAGTCTCTCCTAGATATTTTACAGCTATATCACCAGAACTTGTGTTCCAGATCTCAGTCAGAACTGAATGTTTAAGATAGGAGTGTATATCTCTCCTGTTCCCCACTCTTCCTTTTGGAAGGGTTTACCACTCAGATCTTTTGAGAACTTCGTTAACATTAGCTGGTTTTAGTTTCTATGTATGTCTGCTCTGCAATCCTAGGATAAGAATGCAGCTTTCTGTGTGGTAACTGACTGACCTAAAATCAGCTTAAATGCTGTAAGAAATGCTTTGGTCTCCCTTACAGACTGTTTTTATCCCTTTGGGGCCTCAGTACAGAGACTAGTTTATTTATTTTATTTTGGAGCAATATTTGGCTGACTTAAATAAAATTCAAAAAAGTGAAAGATATTATTAGATTTCTGTTGTGAATGACTTAAGCTTTCCAATGTTCTTGTTAAGGTGGTAGAGAAAAAAGAGGCTGTCCTATTTTCTGAGAAGTTGACAGAGGGAGCTTGCATATATGGAAATGTGATTTCAGGGCTGCAGCCACCATTTCTGACTATGGGAAGTGTTTATGATGTCTATTCCTAGAGGTGCTAATAATACCAGATTTAAAACTTCCTTTAGGACCCAATGTTGGAAGGGGACCTGCTGTGTTGTAAATGCCATTTCTTTCTGGTGTCATTACAAATCTTGCCTAAATGGATTATGTTTTATTTTAAAACCAACTCCTTTTGAATGATATGTATTCAATGAGAAGGCTGTTACAAAACCATGTCTCGTTTCCAGGCAAACTTAAACAAGCTTTCTTTTATTATTTTTAACTTAGTTTTCTCCCTGTCTGCCCCTGTTTTTTTCTTCCCACTTTTTATAACTAAAGATGCTTAGGATTTTAATTGTAAAATTTTAAAATGCTTGTAAGCAAAACTGATTCCCCTTTCTTCCTCCCAGTAGTCTGGCAGCAGGAATTCAGTGCTTCCTCCTGAGCTTTTTAGGTAAACTTCCTTTCTGGCATGTGACACCTATTGTTGCCATGATTCTGAGGCTCTCAGATTGTCATACAAAATAGTCATGCAACATGTGATTTGGCTCCAATTTCTGTCTCCAAGATGCAATCTTGACATGCAAATGCTGTCTGATCTTGAAATGGTATGTCCTCGAGGCCTGTTGACTTCTCAAATTATGTTCTGTAGGCATACATCTGCCAGACAGGCAATTGAGTAATCTTACGTGGAATTACAACATGAGTAATTGCTTTGTCCTTTGTCTTCATGAGGTAGACTGTTCTCTATTAAATATGTAAACAACTCTGTAGACAACAGAAATGAGTACAGCTTAATTATAAATGTTCTGTGTCACTTTACACTTTGTCTTTTAAAATTAATTATTATAGTATGTGTGTTGGTTTAAAACAACAGTCTCTCTAAAAATATTATTAATAAAGTTCATGAAGCATTTAAAACCTAGAAACAACCCGAGTTACTGAACTGACAAGTAATAGGTAGAGCCTTTCCCTTCTTTTACTCTAAAGCTAACGGAAAAGGCATGGCAGATGCTGATTTATATTAGCTCATGTGATGGAGGTCCTCTAGTATACTTCTACTTTTTGCCATGGCTCATTCTAATGATGGACCAGATTCTTAATTTCTCCATTAGTGTTTTGAGTGTGGTCGAATTTTGTCACCAAGTTGCAGGCCAGCCATGTTTAACATTGGAAAAGCATTAGGGCATCTTTATTCCGTTGCAGGATTTAGTTCATAGGAAATACTGGTTTTACAATCTGTCTTGAAGGTGACTGTGAAAGTGACCCTTTCAAATGAAAGCACTTTGTTGTGTCTTGACACAGGAATGATTGGATGCAACATGAGTGATGATTAAGTGGAATAACTGGGTGGCATCAGATGTCGTGTGTGATGTAAAACTTGGTAGCTCTGACTTGTATGGACTACTTAAATGTTTAGTTGAAGAGCAGCTTTGGCTCTATGTTCTGCATTTTTTCAGAAGCTTATGTTGGAATTGTTTTTGAAAATGAGTATGAGAACATTCTCTGTGAGTTGGCAGTTTTGTCATTTTTGTTCATTCTTTGTTCATGCTGTCAAAACTAGACTAAATTTTGCTGAATTTGTTAGACTTTGATTTATATTTTTCTCTTTCTTGTTACAAAAGTAGAAGACTGAACTTTGAAGTCTTTTTTTTTTCTCTTTTAAGGTATATGTTGGTGAGCTTCCTCAAGATTTTCTTCGCATTACCCCAACCCAGCAGCAGCAGCAAATCCAGCTGGATGCCCAGGCAGCTCAGCAGCTACAGTATGGCGGACCAATGGGTACAGTAGGGAGACTCAGCATTACTGTAGTACAGGTATAAATTGTACCGTCTTTGTAAAATTAAGAAATTTTAAATAATTAATACAATTAATCTTTTTTTATCAGTGGCCATGAAAACATTTTGTGTGGGAATTTGAGTTACTAAATCACTTGTAAATGAGGAATGAGTAATTCTTAAAGTTTTTGTAGCGTCATGTTTCTGTACGTCAGCATTTTGTCCAGTTTCATGTTTCATAGCTGACTGGTGGCAGCAATTTCCTGTAAACCTTGCTCTTATAGCACATAATCAAATAAACTCATCGGTTTGTTTGCAGTGAACAGGTTTCTCCAAAAACTTCTGTTAAGAAGGCTTCCTGTAGAAACACTTACTGTTGGAAGACATTAACAGTTTTGAGGATATTATAGGAAACTCTGGTTGCCTTATGTATTTTTCCATAACTGTCTGCTCTGTTCCATCCCCATTTCTTCTAATGCATTTGCTGTTTTTCAAAGTGCTTTCTCCAGGCTTTTTTATTGATCACAGCTATACAGTCCTAGCTCTTTATTATCTACTTCCTCTTTTCCCTTGTTATGGTTTCTTTTATGTCTTGGCAGTACTGTATTACTGCATTCATTATGCATAGGATTTCAGGTTTTAAAATTTGTCTGTCTTCACACAATTAATGGTTATCTGCATTAGCATATCTGATGTCCTTCATATTAACTTACTGCACTTCATCTATTTACAAGTGCTGTTTTTCAAGTCATTCTCTAAAAACATACCAAAGAGAGATTTACCCTCAAATTTGGCACCGAGACTAGAGGAGTACATGTGTGGGTGTACTGTCCCCAGTAAGGTTATCCATGGTGAGGCCCTTACTGGGGAGTAAACCTGTATAAGGTCTCTCAGGAAGAAGGGTATGGATCAGTCCTTTCTGTGTCTTTCAGTGCTTCTTCCTAGCCAATATCTTTCCTTTGAAAACTGGGGGCAATGCTTTTTCAAATTTTTTTACTTCTGAAGCCTAGACACTTGGAACTCATTTCATTGCATTCCATTGCAGTCCTCTTTCTGGTTCTGATGAATTTCCCAATATGTGTTTAGGGAAGTGTAAGATTAGAAGCCTGCAACTTTGAGCAGCATAAAAATGTTCTTTAGACCATAGAAGCTTTGGTATAATTTTTTTCCAGAGCTAGGAATAGATGATGCAGGTTAAATCTCAGATGTATAAGGAAACAAAGCATTTATCAAACACCATGCCATGTGTCTTAACTCCTTAGCAGCTTCTGGCAACTCATATCCTACTTCATACGTTGTTCATCTTTCACTATGTGCTTGGACATCTTGAAGTGCTTTTTGCCATGGGATATTGATCCAATCAGTAGAAATCAGTAGAAATCCCTGAAGCAGATAAAGGGAGCAGACAGTACAGTGTTCAAGGAGTTTTGGATCTTGCTTTGAGTAGTTATGTTGCAGAAACATCCAGATTCCTGTTTGGATGGGTGGACTGATGGAGTTGATACTGGTTTTTATCAGGTTCAGCTATTATTTATTTTTAAGTGCTTGTGCAGACAAGAAAAAAAATTATATCTTTCTTAAATAATAAAACTTAATGGCTCTTCTTAATGCCATGTCTGTAAGTAATCACTTGTTATAGAATCACAGAATAGTTGTTGAGGTTAGAGGGGACCTCTGGAGTATATTTACTCCAAACATCATCCCAGCCTTATCTCCCACCGCCCCCTCAGGCCACTCTCTTAATCAAGGATTAAGGAGGATGTTATATACAAGGAAAGGCTGAGAGACCTGTGGAACAGTCTTCAGGGGAACCTTAACCACTGAGTAATCCCTGCCATCAGGTATTTATGAAGAAGACAGGGTCTTTTCAGTACTGTTTAGAGGAAGGACAAGAGGTGCAGTGAGCACAAATTAAAATACAGCAAATTCTTATTTGAATATATGAAAAACCTTTTTATAGGGAAATATGTCAAGTCTCAACAAATCACCCAAAAAGTTTGTGCAGCTTTCATGCATGGAGACACTCAGAACTTGCCTGAACATTTGACCCTGCTTTTAGTAGGGTGCGTGGACTAAGCAATCTCTAGGGATCCTGTCCAGCCTCAGCTGTTGTGTGATTCCGTGAAACCCTCAGTTGCATTAGTGGTCCTTTGCTGGACTTGTTCAGATGTGACTGTGTCTTCTACTGGGCAGCCCAGAGCTAAAGAGAGCTAAAGAGTCCTGCAAACATGTACTCCCCAGTGCTGAGTAAAAAGGATCTTTCTTGGTCTACTAGCTGTGCTTTTCCTAATACAGCCCAGAATACTGCCTATCTTCTGTGCTCCAAGGAAGCATTGCTGACTTATTTCCAGCTTGGTGTCTGCCAGGACCCTCCACGTCCTTCTCCTCAAAGCTACTTTCCAGCCAGATGGCCCAGAGTCTACTGTTGTGCATGTCCTCGTCAGGGGCAGAATGTTGCGTTTTCATTTACTGAACTCAGAGATTCCTGTCTGCACACTTCTCCAGCCTCTCACGGTCCTTCTGAATGGCAATACAACGCTATGGTATCCCAAGAGATACTCTTCTATACCTGTCTGGGAGTTTATGCAAGAATGCTGTGGAATCTTGTCTGCATATTGAGATGTGGTGTTCTGGATAGGAGACCTGCCCCAGAATAAATAGTTAACGTGTAGAAGGTGAAAAGCTCGTTGAAGTATTTTGTACTTATAAATATGTGTTGATAAATTATATTGAGAAGCATGCCTTTGTTCCATTACTAATAAACTGGTGGAAGATCAGGAAAAGTTTCTGGGGAGATAATTTGCTGCTTTTTTTTTTCTTGCAGATATGTAGGAATGGTGGTGAGTTTGTATAAGCATGGTTGATTGTTGCCTTTTTTTTGGTGAAGTTTTATGATAAACTGTTTGATCTCGACTTAGAGTCTAGAGAGTGGATAATTTAGATGCCAACTTTCCTATTGTAATTGTTAGGTCTCTGACTGTTTCTTGTGAATGTGGACTTACCTCACCAGCTCTAATGCACCAATTGGTGAACTGCCATGTGCCCTGAAGGAGAAAAGGGCTTTCCAAGCCTGAGGTGCAGCCTTTGTGATGAATGTTTTGCACCTCTCAACTGCTGTGAGTTCTATAAAATGGGCACTGTGGTTTGTCACTTGTCTTACTATAAAAAGAACTATAGGCTACTTTGTACAGGTGAGAGAAACAGCGTGTCCAAAAAGCCTGACTTCTGCTTGGGCACAACTGTGCAACAGTACTCAGTGTTGTGTTCAGGACAGTTGTCAACTTGTTTTATTCTATTTTTCTGATGTTACAGCAAAAGTATGTTGGAGCTCTTCTGATTCTACACAGCATTTGTTTTTATAGTAATGTTAGAATTTAAGTTGTCCACTGAATAAGAAATATCAAATGCACACACTGAAGGTATGACCTACTAGAGTTTACCTGAACTGCTTTTGTGGTTTGTGCTTTTGTATTGTGCGATGTCCTTGAAGCTACTGGATTTTTGCATTTCATCCTTTAAAAGAAATTCAGTGAAAGAGGACAGGCTACTTACCATATTACACTTGTGTTTGTTTATCAGGGAGCAGATACCCAGGGAAAAATTGAATTTGTTACAGTTTCCTTGTAATCATGTATCTTTTGCTTTGGTATGAAGTCACTTCTTGTAGCTATGATGAAAATGTGTATTTTCTACAGCAGACAGGTTAAAAAGATGATCCCTTTTCAAGGTGTCCCAGACATTTAATGGTGTCATTGGTGTATGTTTTAATTTGAATGCTCTTTTTCTTTTTCCCTCCTTGTCTACATAATTGAATCTAGTTCATTGTTCACTATTTGATTCTTACTATGAACTAATAGTAATTAAATTTTCAAGTTAATATCATTATTATGTTCTTACTGGGTTTCTTTTCAGGCAAAACTGGCAAAGAACTATGGAATGACACGCATGGATCCGTATTGTCGAATACGGCTGGGGTATGCTGTGTATGAAACTCCAACAGCGCATAATGGAGCCAAGAACCCCCGCTGGAACAAAGTTATTCAGTGCACTGTTCCCCCGGGTGTGGACTCTTTTTATCTAGAGATATTTGATGAGGTCAGAACTGCTATATATTTTTTTTTTTTACCTCTCCTTGTCTGCTGTTTGGACTGAGGTTTGGGTGAAACCTTGCAAAAAAGCATTGAGTTACCAAAGACAGTTTCTGTGTTCTCTGGGAGATGATGAAAATTTTTCAGAATGCCAAAACCAGCAATGCATAAGGCCTTACTCTTCCCCAAGAATGTCAGAACTATTGTTTTTCCTTTGCTGACTGAAATGAGGCACTAGCAGGGTTGTCTGCAAAAGAAGAGAAGCCAAAGGTAATTGAGTGGTATTTAAGCTCCTCTTGGCTATCAAAATGCCCTGCAGCCTTACATTCTGCAGTGTTCCTGTTAAAAATAGCTCGTTTATACAATGCTGTTTTACTCGAAAATTCTTGGTGTTATTCTAACCTAGGACAAGCTTGGAAGCTTTCCCAAGCTTGGAAATGCTGAGAATAAAACCGTCAAATATAGTCCGCGTGTAGTCACTAGGATTTACTGGGAGAAACTAAGAGGCTGCAACTGAGGGTAAACTCTTACGGTTTGCATGTTTTTTGTTGCCTGTCATGTAAAGCATGACACTGCAGCAGCTGTGTGGTCATCACACAAGTGAGGCTTTTGGCCGCTCTTTTGCAGGCTTATTTGGTAAGGTTCAAGTGCCTGTTTTGTTTCTGCAGCAGGGGTGGCAGATCAGTGCTTGTATCTGCTCTGGAACCACTGGAGTTCATGGCCTATAGTTGTAAACAGTGGCTCTTTACATTCATGTAATGGCCTCTGATGTGATGTCACAAGATTCATTCAGACTATGCTGATACTAGTATGTTGTGTTTCTAGAAGTGTTCGGCTTCAGGTTTTCAATTTCTTGCTGTTAAATATCTGTGATCAGTCTATAATCCCATTTATTAAAGCATCATTCATCCTTTTTGGAAAGGAGATAGCCAAAATATTTGCTGACACTTCAGTAGTTTCAAAAGGAATAAAAATTAACAAAATTAAATTATATTAACTGATATTAACTGAAGTGTTAGTCAAGAATAATTTTAAGTTGTTGGGTTTTTTCCAATTCAATTAACTTGATAATGTTTTTTTTAATTATATTCCAGCGAGCCTTTTCAATGGATGACCGCATCGCTTGGACACACATTACAATTCCTGAGTCTCTGAAACAAGGAAATGTGGAGGATGAATGGTATAGCCTGAGTGGAAGGCAAGGTGATGACAAAGAAGGAATGATTAATCTGGTTATGTCATACACGGTAAGCCAAGTTTTGAGGTTGGGAGGAGGAAGGGAGAGAAGCTTCTTAAGTAGTTGGGAGGAAGATATTTTGCACTGAGGTAGAAGTAGTTCTGTTGTACCATACTGGGTGTTTGTGTGTTTAGCATTTAAAATAATTATACTTAAGCCTGGAAATAGCAGTCAGAAATATTAGTTAAGGCAATAAATACTTTTTAGTGAGGTGGTAAATGAGTATTTATCTTGTCCTGCAATTAGAAAAGTTCAGCTTATTCCTGTTTTTGAGGAGTACATGCAGTGTGGGCAACTGGGCGTGCAGTGCAGTGTGAGCTGCAGGTGGGGGGAAATGAAGGGAGCCCCAAGCAAGAGGCTGTGACTTGGTGCAGACCCTTTACATCAGAAAGAGCACAGGGACCTGTGGCACTGGCCATCGGACCTAGCACTCGGATACAGTAGGAGCAGGAGGACCCCAGACTGTCTGGGCACAGACTATGAGGGTATAAAAGCCCAGGGATTTCTTTAGGGGGTGTCTCCCTGGAGGCACCCACTTGATCTGTTTCTGTGTTACTGCA
The DNA here is from genome assembly GCA_035222235.1 of Margarornis squamiger. NCBI lineage: Eukaryota > Metazoa > Chordata > Aves > Passeriformes > Furnariidae > Margarornis > Margarornis squamiger. The sequence goes on from JAWWTY010000156.1 coordinate 17,019,397, forward strand.
CCATCATTAAATCACTTTAAGGATTCAGGCATCTTAAGAGGTCTGCTGTGGAAAACCCAGGCCTGAGCCAGTGAGGGAAACTTACCTGACTGAGTGTGGGGTGTGCAGGGAGTCAGGCAGAGCCAGAGCTGCCCAGTGAAGGGGCTTCGGTCCCAGTAGTGAAAGTCTGAGGAGGTGGGAGTGTGACTGCCGGAGTGGCTCCTGGATGGTCAGACAGCTAAGTTTCCTTAATGCTGTGTTACTAGAAGTGTAAAAAAGAAATTCTCAGTCAAATGGTTTGTTATCATTTCTAATTTAATAATAATTTTTAAAAAGCTTTGTGGAATCTAACTATCTTCTCCCACCTGCCCTGAAAATCTCAAGAAATTCATGTCAATTTAAAAGCAAAACAACATAATGGAAAGTCTTCTGTCTTAGGTTTTTCTCAGATAATTTGAATGATCTTTCAGATGACATTGTATTTTACTTCCATTCTTGTTCATTTGATGCTACTGGTCATGAACAGCTGACTTACACTGGTCTGTTTAGCAGCTCGTGGAGTGTTCTCTTCTGCCACTTTTGTACAAAGTAGTTGTTGGATAACGTGGAGCATGTGCTGCCCTGAATGCTTCCTACTACACTTGATCAGAAGTTCCAAGCTGCTGTTGGGTGCTCAGCTGGGAACAGATGTTCCCTACTGTTTGAAATTCACATTTTGCCCCAGATCTGAACAGTTATTCCATTACCCTTAAGAAAAAATGAGTTTGTAATTAACCTTGAAAACTGTCTTGCAGTGAATGTACTGTACGTAAAATTGGACCTTTTAATATTTTCAAGGATCAAACTGAACTGAATTTTGGCAGTAAAAGGGAATGAGGTTAAATTGGTATTTTGTTTAAAGGACTGTTTTACCCCAGAAATAGCTGATTTGAACTAAATTTTGCTTTTAAGAGCAGTATACTGCTTTTAAAAATAAAAAATTAGAATAAAATTTAAATTTCCTCTAATATTTCATTTTTGATGGATGTGTTGTATACTCATTTCACTAGGATAAGGCATGAAAGCTGATTAAACCTGTATTTTAAAATAATTTGCTTCAGTAACAAAATTTCTGTGCCAAATGTTATCACACTCTTGCAAAAGGCTACTTTGATATGATGCGTTTTTATTGATTTACAGACAATTGTCTCTTAAAAGATGGTAGTTAATTTCCTAGAGATTTTGTTTGATATAGATTAGCACTTAGCATAACGAAATATTGAACATGGATTTGCAATGTGAAGACTTGTTTGCAAACAGTCATAATTGCTGATTTTGATTTTTTGCTATTTCTTGAGTAGTTCTAATCTGTTCTAATATCTGCTTTTTATTTCAAGTCTTTGCCAGCTGCCATGATGATGCAGCCCCAGCCAGTAGTCCTGATGCCCACTGTATATCAGCAAGGAGTTGGATATGTGCCTATAGCAGGTATGTTTTCTCTCCTTGAAAACTCTGACACTTCCAGGTGAAGGATTTTGCAGAAATAAATACCAAATTTATCCTGTTTTCAGAATGTAAAGGAAGCTATAAATGATTTTGTCTTTAACCACTTTTCCCATCATGCAGTTTTGTGAGAAGAGTGAGCAAATTAAGTGTCAATCTGCTTTCAGTCTTGTACCTTCTTTAAGGGTGCTGCATGAGTTTGATTAAAAGGATTAAAATGTCTATCAAGTTGGAACAAGAAGGCTTCTTTCTGAGTATTTTAGGCTTAGGTCAGATCACTGAATAACTAGCTAGAAGACGGCACTCTCATATGCTGTGTATTTACTTAAATGGTGGCAATCCATGTGTGAAAGTGCTTGGACATGAGAAGGTGCCCCAAATGAATTGTGCTGTCAGAACTGCAGCTTATATAGCCCATAAAGGAATTAATTTTCCTGTGGTCTTTGAAGATGCTTTTTTGGAAACTTGCTGTGCAGCATGTGAAGTGTGTAGCTCAGTGAATGAAGAATACTAGGGAGCTCTGAGACTCTGAGATAGTTATGTAAATTCATCAAAACAAGCTACAGCAGATACTGTCACTGCTCTTGGGTGGTTCAAAGTTAGTTTTGGACTACTAGAGAAAGGTGTGTTAACTTAGGTTTTGTAATTTTTCTGTCAAAGATGAAAAGTTTAAAGTGTATGAATAAGCTTGAATTTGCCCTACTTAGGTAACTGATAAGTGAAGTTCAGTTGAGTATTTTGTGTTTCACTTAGGGGCTCTTAAAATCTCCAGTTTGTTGTATGGGTATTTATTCAATAATATATGTACTTTTTAGGGAAAATAAGAGGTAAATTTACATATTTTTAATTTGTTTGCATGCAGGTGTATTAATGAGTGATAGAGTGTGTGGGACGTAATTGCAGTGCTAAAAGCTGACACAATGGTGACATTTTATTTTTCTTTTGTAAGACTATGGGATGATTGAATTTAAAATTCCATTCTCTGTAAAAACAAACCTCATCAACAAAAGACTGGATAGGTAACTTTGGAATCCTGCCTCCTGTTTAATTTTTATGGAGTTAAGTTAACATGGAAAAGTTAGGCTGTATACTTTATTCCCTGATAAAAACACGCAGTTTGCTTCATTTAAAGTGCTCTTAAGATTTTAAGCCTTGCTTGCTTTGCCAGTGAACTGCTTTGAACTCGTGTGTGCATTCTGAAGGGTGTTTTGTTGTGGTAAACCATACCTTCTGTAGTCAGCTTCAAGCATAGTCATGGTTAAAAGATACAGTAAAAGATGCTATAGAATAGATCAAAATGAGAATATTCATATAGTATTACAAAATTTCTATGCCAGACAGAGTATAAACAGAAGAAATGAGGCAGAGGCTGGTTTCAGGTATGATAGAAAGTAGACATAGAACTGAAAAGATTAAACTGATGCAAGACCTTAAATTGTTTTTCAAGTACTGTGCTGTATCTTATGTTCAGATCTTGATGCTCTGTAAATTTTGTATTTATCTTGAGACTATTTTCTACTTGGACAAGTGAAGAAATAAATAATATTTTTCAAATTATAGTAACGTCTGACATTTTAACGTGTAAGAATTTGCCTTCGTATAACAGTTTTTATGGTCTGTGTGGTGGATCATTGCACTTCTGCCAATATCCAGCATGTTTGTTTAATTACTGCTATTAATTACTACTAATCCTCTGTATTAAAAATTCTTCCTGAGTCTATGACTTGTATTTTTAAGGCATTGTGGAGTTCAACCTCTGGATTTGAACTTTTATTTTGTTCTGGGAAGGCTTGAGTGTACTTCCTTGTCTTTATAAATATAAAGACTTTTATATTTATAAATATAAAGACTTCCTACAAGCCACCTTTTTTTTATTATTTTTTTTTATTTTTTAAATATTACTGTGCTTTGTGTTTGCTGTTCTAGAATTTCTGTGGACATCACCAAAATTTCCCAAAGCACTGTGAGTTTTAAAGCTTTGACTTATTTACTAATCAATGGCCCACTCATAATTAGATGGATGGTTAGGTTTGGAGTTGGAAAGTGACTTGACTTCAGAATAATTTTATTGTTTCATTAATGGCTTAATAAAAGTAATTTCAGATGAAAAAGGGAACCAATAGTGCATCTTTGCACTAAGATGTGGAGTTTTTAAATATGTCTTCTACATACTGAACTAGGTGGTCCTCCTGGGTTCTGTAAACTTTCAGAAAGGTGTATGAAAACTACTGGTCTTCCCTGCCCAACTGAATTGTTTGTATCTTCTGGGCCCACTCTGTTGACACACTTCCTTTGTAACACTGTACAGCATTTTTTCTTTTTTTTTTTTTTTTTTTTTGAGACTGTTTCAGGAAAGGCAAAGCTAAGACATCAGTATGTTCCATAGGAATATGTTTACCTTCTTTGCATGTTTTTAGTCCCTTTTTTTTACCTACCCAGCTAAATGAGTGTAGTCAGTAAGCAAGTTCTATTTGTTTCCTTCAGAAGAGTGGAAGAGCATCACTGAATAGTTTATTGTATCTGAAATGGAGGGGATTCTACTGTTGGACAGGACTGTTAGAATCTAAGTCTTACCTATGATGGAAATACAGCAGGTGGACTAAAATGCTTATCCAGGCAGTTTAACAGTTACTTGTTAACTGTCCAAAATAGCTTTACAGATAGATAATGTTAAGTCAAATTCAGGTCAAGGCCAAGCTTTTTTTTCTGTAACAGGAACGTTCTGTTCAAAACTTGGTGTACGTAAATAACCTTCTAATTAGGCTCGAAGCAGCTAATTCCTCTCACGCTCTCATCCAAGCTGGGGTAAACAGTAGGAGCAAGAAGTGAGTCACTGTGGTAAGCAGGTGAAGGCTGAAGTGCCAACACAGGTAATGTTCGCTTCCTCACATTTGGCAGTAGATGTTATGGAGGTGTGATGAGAACAGAAAAGGCCATAGAATATTCTTGCACCATGGTAGTTAATTTCAAAAGTTTTTGAAATTGAAAACTAACGATGACACTAGTTGCCAAAAACTACAGGTGCCATAGATGATATATTTGTAGATTGGGTATATGAAAATTTGAACTTGTCAATCTTGTTGCTTTTCTAGAAGTTGAGATGCTAATCTCTTCCTGTTTCTTCTTCTAAAGATTACTTAATTTGTCTGTAGAATATTGTGATATCCTGATGCTTAACAGTATCTTCATAGTAGTGTATCAGAGACTAAGCAAAAAAAGTTAGTTCAATAAGCAACCGCGAATTCTTATGAGCTAAATAATCATGGGATAAATAGGAAATTTATTTTATTTATGAATACCTGTATGAAAAGTACCTTAAAAAACCCCATGTGTTTCAGGGTCCTGTCAGAATCAAGAATATCACCTTTCATTGAGGCAAGGTTGTGTGTATATGTACATTACTCCTTTAGGTGTCCATATCGAGTGTCATGGATTAGCTTGTGACATTATTGGTATTTGTTTAGAAAACCATGGATGTATGTTGTCCTTTGTGGGCTATAAAATGTAATCCTTGCTGCAAACACCTGTTGGCTTACTTAGTTTGGTAATATTTCCTCTAAGTGTTGCTTCTGTATAAACAGCACATTTAGGAAACTTGTTCAGAGTGCTGAAGCACATTAGTTGAGAGCCTGAATCCTAGCAGCATCTAGTTTTTTTAGTATTAGTTTAGGTTTTACCCACTGCTTCAGTTTATCCAACTTCCACTGTTGGAAGCTACATGATCAATTTCCTTTTAAAAATAGATTAATATTTCTTTCCCATGTCTTATTCCTTTCCCCTTGCCCCTTCATTTTCACCTGTCTTTAGGGCTAGAGTACTTTGCACTGGGTAAGTTTCCAACCTCTTTTCTCACTCCCATCCTCATTGACTCAAGAGTCTTTGCATGAACTCACCTAAACAGCTTTATTTGTTACAGCAGACTGTATCACAAGGTATTGACACTTGGTTGTCACAATAAAACAATTTAATCGATGTCTAGGAAATTGTTAAAGCCTCTCTAACCTTCTGGAAAATCTTTAAAGATTTTCCAGACTTTAAAGATTCAGTTTCATGCTATAATTGTTAAACTAATTGGTGATAATGGTGTTGACGTATATAATCTGATATTATAATATTCTTCTGAAGCTGTTTTATGTCAGTGAGCTATTCTAGGTGATAGTACTGATTTCCTAGAAGAGAAACATTATTCTTGCAGTTCTGCTACTGCAGGGTTTGGGGAGAAGCAGGTAATGTCATGACTTTTTGTAGACTTGAAAGTGAAGAACTCAGTTCTGCAGTGACACGGAGAACATAACCTGCCTGTTGTGTTCTATTAATCTTCAAATAAGCTTTTTTTTTAAAAAAAAAGATAACACTTTTTGTCATCAGTGTGTATTTTTCATGCACATCTCTAGTTTTAGATTCATGTCAAGTTAAGCACTTGGCTAGAACTCTTAAAGGCAAATTGTTACAGGAAATGAATTTTTCTTCAACTTATACTTACTTTACTGTGACACCTTTGATTTGAATTGTGCCAGGATACTGTGACATCATTAACTTTGATACAACATTGGTCTTCAATGGAATATGTTCAGAAAATTCTAGAATTACTCCTTGTGAGATACAATGTCATTTCTTGATGCTCTGAATTTCAGAAAGGTGCTGTAAATAAAAATGTTGTGGTTATTGCAACATGTTTGGTTTATTCACAGCAGTGGAATTTTAGAATTTTTTTGTGGGTCCATGCACTTAATTTTCTAGTAGCTTGCAAAGAAGCTACATTTAAAAAGTTGAGATGTCATGCATATTTTAGCACTGAGTTTTTTTCCTGAAGCAAGCATTAAGACATAACTGTATTTTAGAAAAGGTGATACTGATTTCTTCATTTAAATGAAAGAATTAATGCTGAGAACATTCTGAATTTACTCTGAAAGCGTCTATGCATGGGACAGAATAATAATGAGTTAAGAGTTAAGCATAGGGCACTTGACTGAAAAAGAAAATACAAGTGTGTAATGCCTTGTATGCAGTTAGAAAAAGTTTACTCTGTTATTTCTGCTTTGATGCTTCCATTGCTGCTTATAGCAATTGACTTGCTATTGTTTCATGTGTCGGAATGTCACTGCTTATGCCAGCATGTTTGCCATTGCCATTTCACTGAATTGGAAAACAGTGCTTCATTCTTCTGATTTATAACACTTACCTAATATCTGAGAGCAACATGGGAGCGTGCAATTCCGTTGATAGCAGATTCTTATGTCTTTTAGTTCCAATTTTCACCTGTTAGTGATATGATGTTTTTAATATGTAAAGCAGATCTTTACAGAACATTGATTATTTGGAAGTTTATTATAACTTTCTCTAATGACAGTGTATATATGTATATTTTCTAAATTTTAGTGCATTGTTCTTCAAGCTTATGCTTAAGTCTTACTATTTTGTAAATGAGAAATTATAGATGCTTTTAGCCTAAGCATGGAACAAAAACCAACCCCGGAGTACTCTTAAATTGATATTTGTATAGCTCGAATGTTGAATTTCATGGAAAGTAAAAAGCATTTATCATGGAGGTATTTTTTAAAAATCACTCTGATGCTAACTTCCATTTACATACACTGTAGTTGTAGAAAGCATAAACTAATTCTAACACTGTAAGAACTCAGAAAATAGATTTTGAAAAATCATTAGTGAGAAACAATACAGTCAAGAAATTTCTTGTGTATAACATTGACTATTTGTATTGAAAATACGTTTTGAAGTATGTACAGATGTGTCTGGCTTTTTTTGATGAAAGCAATAAGGACAACTGTTCTAGTCTTCTTTTTTTTTCTTTTTTGGCACCATTGATAAGACACTGAAGCATTATTGGTAAGCTGTAGGATGCTGTGGTGTTTGAGAAGTGAGCCTCATGTTTAATTTGGATTAATATTTTAGCTGACTTCCTGTAAGGACAGTTCCTGCACAGTTTAGGCCAATTGTTGGATAATCTTAGGGTGTTGACAAGTTGCTAAAAAATATTGGGAAATTTGTGTTAGAAGTAAAACAACTTTATTGCTCTGTTCTTTCAGATACTTTGCAGCTTTATTTTTTGAGGCCATACATCTTTATGCAACCCTTTTAAATGCCAAAATCGTTTGTAGGAAGTGTGAGGAATGAGTTGAGGCTTATTGAAGTTGTGGAAGAGGCAGTCTGAAATGCTGGTGGATATGTTTAGTGGGTTAAGTGTATTTGCAGTGCTGGTGAGGACTGCACAGTGGTTTGCCTCTAGGGTGCACACATGGTTTGATTTTCCATATGTTCAGACACATAATGCCAGACAAGATTATAGGGTCTGTGGTCCAAATGGCATAAAAAGTAGTAGAGCTAAAGTTTAGGGTGTTGCGGAAAAGATGACAGAAACCCTTGGTAGAGGTGTGGTGCAGGTGACTGGGCAGGGGCACGGTTTCAGGGTGCACGTAATAAATTTGTGAGATCGTGACTGAGTTGTCAGTATGAACCTTTCTGAATAGATGCAGCCTGTATGTTAGACTTAAAGCTTCTAATAAAACTTCTGATAAAACTGAAGATGATTAAAAGGGGAATTTTAAAATCAAAATTGGAGAACACTGATAAATACAGAGGTGCTTATAAATCAGTAATGCATCCCTTCATATAGGACAGAAGTTCAGGTTGCGGAAAAAAGTAGAAAAGAGTAAAATCCTGGTTGACATGCACATGGTCAAACTATATTCGCTTACAGTACCTTGTCAATCAGAGCTGATGCTTAGCTTATCCAACCTTGAATCTGGTTTATAATACAGAATTTTTAATGCTGATAGCAAAAAGAGAGTCACAGAGATGCTAAAACATTTGTACATGTTGAGTACAGATGTTTGATTACACAGTTACACATTAAAGAAGATCTTTAAGAGACATGGTAAGTATGGAAACTGCTCCTTGCTCTTTTTTTAGATGTTGAGTCTGAATAGAAGTAGTGTAACATAGTTGCAATAATCACTTAATTACTCTAGTCATTATGCTAAAAGAGATGAGGTTGCAAAGAAGCACTCTTGAAAATTATGAGTTGTACATATGCTTTATGATTTTTTAGCAGTTAGAATTTAATAGAAGAGAACAAGCTTCTGATCTACTTCTGAGTAATACGTTAAGTCTGGTTCAAAAAGAGTCTTATTTTGGAGGTGTACAATAGCAATGATGCACATAGGTAATTCTTAATTACTTCTCCATAAATTGAATAGAGGTCATAGATAGAAAAACAGGTAAACTAAAAACTCTGTAAATAAAGAAGTTGTTAGCTGTTCAGAGGAAACGTATGCGAAATGTAAAAAAAAAACCCAAAACCAAACAACCAAAACCATAAAGTCAACACTCTAGTCTTGTGTTAAATTATTACTGTGAATCCTAAGAAGTATGAAGTCAAACAGTGAATTAGGTTTCTGTCAAAAATTGATAGGTCTGCCCTGGGAATGTGGTGAAAGTGTTAATTAAATATTAAATCTAAAGTGGTTGTAAGGTTGAGTAACAAAGCTTTTGAAGATCAAATGTGTAAAAAGTTGAGAACTATTTATTTTAAAGAAGCAGAGAACCTGGAATCACTTACCTAATTAAATGACTATAAAGATACAAGTATGTAAGGTAGTACAAAAAAAAAAAAACAGCTGGAAGGTGAGACCATAATGGGGGGAGGAAGGAAGTGTTTGGTTTTGCCCTTCTTAGGAAGGAGTGCTTTTTTTATGAAAAAGGGGCCTTAGAATATAATTTCAGAATTTAACACTGATTGTTAAGATGATCAGGAAGAAAATGCAAGTAAGATAACATTTATTCCCTGTCTTGTATATCAGATTTTTTTTTTTTACCCAATGCAGTATGGAATCTATTGCTTAATTAGTTTTGCTTTCAGAGAACTGGGGGATAGCAGAGTGAAATTTCTTTTTAAAACAGTTCTGACAGAACAGTTTTCTCTATTGCATAAAATTATTAAAACCTATGAAGACTGTAGCAAACAATTTTAAATCAAACATGCGACTAGGTAAACTTTAGGAGGAAGTGATGTGGTTGTGTAGGGAAAACTCATACCTTAAAATTTATAGATTTATGAATATGTAAGAAAGAATGGTGTGGTCTGTGTGTATCACCTTGCCAGCTGCATTTGGAAAATGTTATTTGCTAAGTATTCTTTCTGTCATATGATATTGTGATACGATAAAGGTCATCTTGTGGTTTAATAGCTATTTTGAAAAGCCAATGATTAGATAAAAATAAGGGATTATTCATCTCTAAACGAAAGGAGACCTTTGCTGGGGTGCATCATGTTTCTTAAAAAGCTAATTGAGGGAAGGGGACTAACAATTTGTCAAAACCAAAATACTGCACATGAAGGTCTTTGAATTATTGTAGACTACTCCGTAAAAATGCCAGGTGAATAGTCTTTGAAACAATGCATAAAATGTTTGAAAGCAAATAGCAGCATGGTGAAGTTTTAGTATTTGTTCTCAGTGTATATGTTTTCGGTGCCATGTTTGTGTCTAGATGCAGGTAGTTCTCCTTGCCTTACCTTAGAAACACTCCAGGAGAACAGCAGAAGCTAACACACAAAATAGTAGGACTAAGATAATCAGGGATCTGAAAACTACATAGCAAAGTGTGAAATACACTGTTTTCTGAAGTCATAACAAAAGGCTCTACGTGTATGCTATATATGGTTTCAGTTTTTTACAAAAAGTAGTATTTTCAGCAGTGGACCTATGCTTGATGATAAATATTCTTATATGATGAAAAGGGGATTCTGTCTAGTAACTCCTTCTAACAGGGACTGGAAAACTTGTTTTCTAAATCTCATTTTCTAAAACTCTTTATAAACTGACAGTGCTTTAATTTTACATAGACATGCAAGAAGTTAACAAAAATGTCAGGTCAGGTGAATTTTGTCCTCTGGCAGAGTCAGAGAAGAGTAGTGTGTATACCCCCTGTAAGTGTTGCTCTTTTGCCACTTCGAGACTTTGCAGGCTGGATGGAACTTTAGCTAGGAAAAAACATTTGCTAGAAGTTGCTTGTTTGTGTGGTTCAGTCTCCTAGTGGACCAAAGGACTTTGCTTTCCTTTGCACTGAACATTGCATTCACTGACTTTGTAAATATCAGCTATGTATATTGCTGATATGAAACCATTCTTTTTCATCACAGCATAAATACGCTGGGAACTAAAATATGATGGGAGGGACACCAACCACACCTTTCTGTGGTGAGCTTAGTGTTTGATCAGTGATTCATGTGTAAAACTGGTTAATGCAAGTTGTACTTAAACAGTGCCTGTTGCTATACTGTAGTTTACAACTTCTGGAATACAATTTTCGGGAGACAACCTGTTCCAGAAAAATGTTTTCCCGTTGCAACGGTATAGGTATAATCTTTGCAATATTTTTTTTTTTCCCTTCTCTGGAGTGCATGTTGAAATAAATAAATGGTGAAGTTTCTGGGGTGGCATGAGCCATGAGCTGCTTTCTTCTTTAAAATCACTGGGTTTTTTTTTGATTTTTTTTTTTTCCCCCCCCACTCATGTGATTTGTGTTTTTTTTCTTCTTCTCTTTTTAACCTGCAGGGATGCCTGCAGTTTGTAATCCAGGCATGGTACCAGTGGCAATACCACCACCTGCAGTCAACCCTCAGCACCTGTGTAACGAAGAGGACCTGAAATCTATCCAAGACATGTTTCCCAACATGGACAGGGAAGTAATCCGCTCAGTGTTAGAAGCTCAGAGGGGGAACAAGGATGCAGCTATCAACTCCTTACTTCAGATGGCTGAAGAATCATAGATGCCCACTTCCTGTGTAGTCCCCATCCTTGATGCCACTTATTTTTACTTGCCAAGCCAGGGATTTAGCTAGAGGAAGAATTTCCCAACAGCTTTCTGTTAGTGCATCTGGTGTGAAAGATTATACCCCTTTTCTCCTTGGACATTTGGATCTCTTTCTTTCTCAGTCTGTACATACTCAGTTTAGCTTACTTTTACAATAGAGCAGTGAAGCCTCTTTGCTGTCAGCTGTGCCCTGTGTGGCTTTAATCTGATGGGGTGGGGAGTAATGCTGCTTTGTTTCTTTCTCTCCTCCTTTTCATAAACTTGCTCTTGCAAAGTAACTCTATGCAGTACAGGATTGACTAGTGTTCATTAGACTGGGAAGAAAGTCTTTCCATGGAAGGTTTGCTCTTTAAATGCAACTGATTTGTTAAAAGTATTTAGGTTTCAGCAAGCAGCCTATTTTTGACAGAAATTAAAAGACTGGGTTTTGTCCTGTGGTGTTTAGTTATTACTGTGATATACTCAGCCCTTTCTGATTGACAATTTTTGATTTAATAAGCTGAATTTCTTAGGTTGCGCTGTTGGTATTTGTGATGAACATCTTTTATTCAATCTAGTCACTGGGCACCAAAGCAATATATTTTCTGGTGTGCATTTGGGGCTTTATCCTCCCACATAGTATTTATTGTTACGTATCTGTAAAATATCATTAGGTAACTTTTAACCCATATGGTATGTATTGCTGTAGCAAGAACAGGACTAAGCCCTAATGTACTCCCACAGTTAATTGCACTCTAACTACTGCTTCTGCATTCCTGTGACTATTTCAAAGGATAAGTGCAGAAGGAAGGACTTTTATATCTGGAAACTGACTGAAGCTGTAAAGAATTATTAAAGATGTTGTCTTACACTAAAAAAAAGCAGAAATCTGTGATCTGGGTATAAGGCTTCTTTCTTTACATCTGTATTTCAGCAAAAACACTGTTTTACGTCAGTGGGAAAACTATTGTATTTTTTCCTGTAATATTAAAACAAGCATGATAAGTAGCTTCAGGACCTTAGAATGGCATTATAAATTGCTCAGTGACTTATTAGACTACAGTTGCTGTAGTCAATTTACTATTATTTGATGCAGATGGAAATAAAATTCTTTGTGAGAGACAATTTAACATATCTGAATTACAGTCTGATCCTCAGAGGAGGTTGTTTGTATTTATTGTTACTATAATTTTTTCAAGTCAGAGTTAATTTAGGAGCTGCAGAATCTTACACTATGCGCCAGTTACACCTGTTGGATAAATTTCTGCAGTGTCTGTTTTTGTAAAGTAATGCACTTTAAATAGTATGCACCAATTTATTTTTCCAGTGATGTGCAATGTTGCTGTTTTATCTCTTTAATGTTTGATTTCAAATACTTTCTACAATAGCCATAGACCTTTATATTTTCAAGGGTTGAAATGAATGTACAGTTGAAATCTAGGCTCTTGAGTCATTAATGAGAACATTAAAGCCAGGTTTGGAATAGGGAATAATAACCTATATTCTCTTTTCCCCGTACTTTATTTCATGTCCTATGCTTAAAATATTTTCTTTGTTATCTGGTGAAAAGCTGATTTTATTTTTTTTTCCCCAAACCTACATTCAAGTAGCCTTTAGGTAGCACTGGCAGTAGAACATGAATATTTATTTTTTTATCGTTAAAATCAAATACTGAAACTTTTAAAATACAGCACCAAAAATCATCCCAATTTCTGACCTTTTAAAGCTGTCTTTTCCTAATGTATGGTTTTAGGTTTTGTTATGAATCCCTTAACATCTTAAATTTACCATTGAAAGCCCAAGTGTCTTTTTAAACATCCTCCAATTGGCTTTTGAGATTCAAGGCTATAGTTTCTGTGTGCTGTAGTTGTAGAATCACCACACTTCTGTTTTCTAAAGTAAAATGGGTGTTCTTCAAGAAACTAGTCTAGCCCCTTCCCTACCATCATGGTAAATCTTGTGGTTGAGTAGGTGTAGAGGCATTTGGTCTTCATAGCAGTGTTTTGTGACATCTTGACCCAAAAGGGTAAACATTGGTAAGGATGTAATGCTTAGATACCTCCATGAAGAGTCCCTTGCTCTAACTTTTACACAGATAGCATGAATTGCTAGGGATGGAACAATTCAGGGAAAATGTAAATATTTAAATTTTTATATTAAAACGGTGGGATTCGTAATACAGCTTTTCATAAAAGCAAGTGGTCATGGTTCAACTTAGTGGCTGGTAAATTGTACTGCATCGTATTACAGCTCAATTTCAAGCACAGAATAAACACCTTTCAGTCCTAATCGCCAGGAGGGGCGTTAGTGTGAGCGTTAGGCTAGCCAGGTTTATACATAATCTGGGCTCTGGGCCCCTGAGGGAGACTCCTGTTCTTAGATTTACTTTGAGTGTATTTTTTTCCTAGGCAAATGTTGTGCAAAACAGGGTACATGTACGAGTTGAAAATTGGATTTGTAGGAGCAGTATGGCCAGTAGAAGGATTTCAGTATTTCACACTATACTTAAATATTGTTCTGTGGGGGTTTTTGTCTTTATTTAAGCATTAGAGCAGAAACTCTTACATCAAGACATGCTACTTTCTCCTGTTAAAAAGAACACAATCATAAGCCTACTCAGCTATTCAGTATACATATCCCTCCAGTGAAGCTGTTGTCAGGTTTGAATTGGAGAGAGATGAAAAAAGGCAGGGAGTGTTTAGTTATTTTAGGGTCTGTGAAATTAAGGTATTTGAATTAAGTCTGTTTGTTTATTTAAACGAATAAATTGTCACTCATGAGTGTAGCTTTTGACAAAATGCTAATGGATTAATACTGTGTTTTTGATGCTCCTCCTCTGCTCAACAGCTTCAAGCAGCTTGGAGCCAAAGCCAGCTGTATGAGACAGGCATCTGTTAAAAGTTAGTGCTCTTAGTGCTAGTTTGAGTCCTGCCAAGAGCCTCAACTTGCTAAAGATAGGAACATTTTTTGTCTAGCTAGATCCTTGCAACTTCTCTACTGCTCTTTGCATCTGCTGATGGTACTGAATGTTTTTTTCCCCCCTTTATAAACATTATTGCCTGTTTGGTTGATATGTAATACCGTACAGAGGATGTTTTATGCTGTAATTATTCTGAAGACATTGTTTCTCTGTATTGAGGTCCAGTGTCCAAATATGTTTCTTGCACTCTAAAGTATATTAACTTTTTCATTCTAATTTAATAAATGTATCATCTAAATGAAAGTGTATTATGTCTTTGTTGGAGAGCACCACAATTTGAGTCTTTGTCCATAGACTGATCTAGAATTCAACTATCAGTTACTGTCTTTTATTCAGTGTTGCACATTAGTTCACAAAATACACTGGTTTTAATGTGACTGACTGGTGGGAATACTAACTGTAAATACTCAAAAGTATTTTAAGAGTTCTTCTCCAGGCAGATACCTCTTTTTGACTATTCTGGGTGATACTTTCTCAAGAAAATATTACACTATTTCAGGTCTAGAGGACAGAACGAGGCAGAAGTGCATTGTTTGAAGGGACACATTGGAGGGAAGAACAGTGTGTGGGTGTTGAGGATATGTTGCTGGGTGAAGGATTGAGGACCCTGCATCAGAGTGTCCAAGTGAAGACTTATGAATTGGACCTTGTGTGCTGTTTCAGCTACAAAAAGAGCTGTCTTTATCTGCTAATATATAATGAATTTAAAAGATTTGGTTTGCATACCATCTCTTTCTGATTCTGTGATTGCAAAGCTGTCTGAGGCCCTTTTTCTCAACAGCATTGCTGTGCTAAGGGATTATTAATCAATTGCTAGTCTGAAGTATTAGTGCAGTATCAAGCTAATGTTTTGGGTTTTACTGTCCATTGAGTAGTGTGTTTTTGATCAGGAGTTAATTTTTTTTTTAAACAAATGATGGCTGAGAGGAATCTTTCACAACTGAATTTTCTTCAATCTATTCCCTTAATGTGTTGAGAACCTGCTATGAAATAGAATTGAGTTCAAATTGTGGTTCCTTCTAGCTTTTGAGTGTCAGTTTCTATCCCAATTTTTCTTGTAGAGCTTTGAGTTTGCTTTCACATTTCTCCATTTTACTGTGAGAGATAGGAAGAGTGAGAACTAGTTTACTTTAAACAAATGTTGGTGTTCTTGTGGCTGGAGAAGCATCTATTTAGCATTTTATGTTTTTGTTGGCTTTTTCATTTCAATGGTAATCAACCAATGATGATGTGTGTGGGTGTAAAGATAAGTCAGTGTAGTTTGAATTATTAAAACATTTCAGAACATCAGTGAGAGAAGGGTCTCGAGGAAGAAATGGAAATATGTATTAAAATGATTAGGAAAAAAAAACAACAAACATTTTAGCAATC
Source organism: Margarornis squamiger (assembly GCA_035222235.1). Classification (NCBI taxonomy): domain Eukaryota; kingdom Metazoa; phylum Chordata; class Aves; order Passeriformes; family Furnariidae; genus Margarornis; species Margarornis squamiger. The sequence goes on from JAWWTY010000156.1 coordinate 17,035,022, forward strand.
TTCTCTGCAGTTTGAAGTTGTAGCCTACTGGAGACTTGACCTCTGTCTTCTAGATGTTCAGGACGCTTAGTTAGAAATGCAAGTTGATCGATTTTCATGCAGCAGTATATTTTAGAAGTATACTATCTTGCCAAAAAGCAGAATTAATTTTGTAGGAACAAATAGACTAAACGTATGTTGCATCATAACTTTTTAAAGAAAATTTGCATGTAGATGGGAGAAGTGAATTTATAGAAAGCAAGTAGATTGAAATTGTTCTTAGCTATGTGTGTATTTCCATGTGTGGGAGAACTATGAAAGTACTGCTGTTTGGAGTATTCAGAGTTCACTTAAAATATGTTTTTAAAACACTATGTGTACTACTCCGGTGGGTGAGGCGGACCAGACACAAATGGACAGCTTTTATAAGTTTAATGCATTTATCATTGAAAGAGAATGAAGGATGATTCAATTTATTTTAAAATTACCTCCCATTATAAAATAGCTTCAGTGAGAGAAAAAGTACACTGAGGTTACCTTCCATGTCTGTGCTGTCCATGTTTTTTCATGGATTAGATTCAGGAGCTTAACACTGTCACAGGACAATGTTTTTCTGTCTTAAATTCATAATCTCTGTAATAGTAATCAGCTTAATATGGAGTATTCAGCTTGATTTGAAATACTTAATGCTATTTTAAAATGATTCACTAAGTAGTTATAAAAGTGTACATAGTGAGGGGAATGGTGACAAGTCTCTGCCTGGGACAGCTGGCACACTCCACTGTGACTACCCCACCTTCCCCAGTGCCCTTGTGTAATAGGTACAAGGCTCTGCAAGTGAAACTGACCAATGATGAGGTCGATGATTCATCTATGTTAGAAAAGCTGCCAAGGTTAAGTTGCCCTATGCTCTGTGTCAAAACTGCTTTCAGAAAGAGAAAAATTAGTTATTTTCACAGGAGTTCCTCTTCTGAGAGAAACAGAAGATCCAATTTGCTGAGCAAACCCACTTCTTAAAGCTTTCCTGGGGCCTGGGTTAGAGATGTGATAACTTTCAACCCTAGTACAGCCCTTGGATTATTATGCATTATTGCTTTTTTATGTAGGCAGCAATGAAGTTGCAATATGAAGGCCAAAGGCAATCAAGGGAGACTTCACTGCCTTGGTACAACTGGTTACTGTGGGATTGGAAGCATGAGTAATGTTCTCCATTATTCTTCTAGCTGCAGGGAATGAAACAAGAATCAGCAGATCATTACCTGGCTCCATGATTGATGTCACTGTAAAATTTTGGGGTTTTTGATCCTAGGTTGGTCTCCATGATGCAAGGTCTGCTGACAATGGATGGGGTACCACTGTCTCAGAGGGAGAAAAGGATCTTTGCACAGGGGTGCAGGGCTTGTTGAAAGGGTTTTAAACTAGATTGAAGGGAGAAAGGGGTAAAACCTGGCTTGCTAGAGGTAAGCCTGGTGGCTGCACTCCAGTGTTTGGGGGATGGAGTGGACAATAGTGGTCCTTCACACCGTGCCATTATGTGTGAGTATACTGGAGCACATTTGAAATACGTGCTACTGCACATGGCATGAGGAACAAACAGAAGGAGCTAGAAGTGTTGGCCCAGTCCCAGAGCTGTGACATCGCTGGCTTAAGCAAAATCTGGTGGATGTGTCCTGTGGTGTGCCACAATGGACAGTTGCAGGCTCCTCAGGAGGGGAAGGCAAGGCAGGTGCAGTAGGGGGTGTGCTGTATGTAAGGAGGGTTGGATCGTATGATACTTGTGGTGATGACAAGAGTTCGAGAGCCTCTAGATAAGCATGAAGGGGAAAGCAAATAAAGGAAATGTTGTGAGAGTCTACTATTGACCACCCAGTCAGGATGATGACACCAGTGAATTGTTCTGCAAGGAACTAAGGGGTATCTCTAGATCAACTGCCATTGTCCTTGTGGGTGATTTTAGCTCCCCAGATGTTAACTGTCATTCGGTCCAGGTGGGGGCACTGGGTGATTGTACAGTTGTGGCAGTTGTGATGCCCTCCTGGTCTTGAACAGGGTCAGATACACAAACACTCTGCACCCAGCAGTGGTCAAAAGGTGTTTATTACCTTGGTGTCCCAGCGGGTGTTCCTTGGTAGTTTGCTGAGTAACATAATCCCTGGCACTGCAATGACCTGTGGTGGAGAACAATGGGCATGAGTTTATGAAGCTTTTTATGTGAGACAGCACATGAGCACTAAGTGTGATGACTACATGAATAACCTTGTGAGCGGTCACATGAGAAGTGCATGGCTGATTATAGGGGAGCGCAAAATACGCAACACTGTTTGGGAAAATCCAGCCAAAGGCAACAGAACTAACAATATATTACAATGTAGAATAGTGATCTTAAAGCACAAAGGGTTTCCTTATAAAAAATATCTGGCTTATCGCTGTACTGATCTCTGTCACCTATCTTCTCACTGTTCTTCTGCATTTAACTATACAACTGGGAATGTCATAGAATGAACACAAGTCCAGGAAATTCCTGGAGCACATTGAAGATAACTTCTTGGTGGAGGTACTAAGGAAGCCGACTAGGAGGAGTGCTCTCCTAGACTTGTTTGTAAACAGGGAAGGAGCTCATGGGTAAAGCTCATGGGTGCTTTGGTGTCTGCCGTGGTCACAGTAACCACAAAGTAGTTGAGTTTAGATTATTGGCAATAGGAGAAAAATGACCAGCAGAACTTTGACCCTGGATGTGGGGAGAGCAGATTTTAGGCTGCTGAAAGAGCTACTTGGTAAGGTCCCCTGGGAATCTACTTTTTAAGGTATTGGGGTTCGTGAATACTGGTCAGTTTTAAGAGCTGTCCCTCAAGAGCAGAAAATTCCAGCAGCAGGAGCCAAGTAAGGAGGGCAGAAGGCCACCTTGGCTCTTAAGGAAAATGTGTAGATTTTGGCAGCACACACAGGTGATATGGGAGGAGTACAGAGGTACTGTTCACTACTCTGGGGTGAAAATTCACATATCCAGAGCTCAGTTAGAGTTCAAGCTGGTCAGCACTGTGAAGGACAGCAAGAATCGCTTTTTTAAATGCCCTAACAGCAAAAGAAGAGCATCAGAGATGATAATATTGTCTATTGTTTGATCAGGTTAGTTACCTCACAAATAGGGACATAGACATTTAATGTCATCTTTGAGTCTGTCACCCCTGGACCCCTGCACTGGAATACTGTGTCTGGGGGACATGATAAACTCCCAGCCACTGAACTTGTTCAAGACTTGCTGCTCTAGCTGGGTTTGTGTCAATCGGTGGGACCTAATGGGATTCATCCCAGGATACTGAAATGTCTCATCATGGAACCTCTCTGCATTATTTTTCAATGGTCTTGAGAGTCTGAAGGAGGTCCCAATCTACTTGAAGCTGGCAAAGAAAGAAGACCCTGATAATTACAGACCTGTCAGCCTCACTTTGATGCTAGTTAAAATTATGGTGAAGGCTATTCAGTTACTGCAAAACACTTGAGAAACCATGAAGTCATTTGGTCACAGTCAACATGGGTTCATGAGGGGAAAGTCCTGTTTAACTGACTTCCTTTTTTTTTTTTTATGACGAGGTCACCCATCTAGCTGGCCAAGGAAAACCAGTAGATGTAGTAGTTTTGAACTTTGAGACAGTATCAAAAGCTGTGCTAGAGCATCCTTCAGGACAAAATATCCAGCATACAGCTTGAAAAATCCAAAGCACAATGGCTTGTCAGTTGTCTGATGGGTCAAGCTCAAAGAGTTACAGCAAATGGGGCTAATACAATTAATTGTTCTTTGATGACTGATCATACCCTCCAAGGCTTAATGCAAACCTTACGACCTTATCTGCTTCTCCCCTCTGGTTAATCCTAATATGGTATCAAGTCATGCCTGTGCAGACCAATAGATACGGCTCTACTGATTTAATTCAGGGATTGAATTTCACATTTAAGTAAGTATGTATAAAATGTGCAATTATTTGATCAAACAGTTCCTCCTCTCTTTTTCAGCCAAGCCTTCACAGCAGATTTCAGGCTTTGTATTATAACAGCTACTGATAAGGTAAATGCTCCCAACAGTTCAGGTAAACATGGTGAACTACTGTGGGGAAAAGGCAGCCACTCACAAGTGTAAATCCATTCAAAATCTTTTAGATAGCACAGGAAACAAGCACAGTTTAAAAATATATCCTGAACTTACTTGTTAATATTGTTAGAATGGTGGGCAGAAGAATTTTCCCGTTCTACAAGATTCATTTACTTCAACTTTAGTATTGGTCAGCTAATTAGGGCTTTCATTTGTATATACATTTGTTTCTTCAGCAGAAGGAGAAAATGCTTCTACAGTCAAATCTAAGCATGAAATGAGTGATGAATTCCTTTCATCTTTTTTTATAGTTGTCTTGTGGAACTCTTAATTACAGAAAAAACAAACCACCCCCTGCCTATTATCCCACTGTCTTGGCAACTAGAACACAGTTAGCAAATGAGAGGGTTTGTTTGTTTTTTTCATTTTTGTATGTTTTATGCCAGTGGAAGGAGCTGTTTAGACCTGGCTGAGTGAATTTTACCTCATACAGGAAAAGGGCTTTGGAAGTGTCTTCATTCCCAAAGGCTGCTAGAGAATATACCCATCTTTGTTGGAAAACTTCCTGATGCTCACTGGACTCTCTACCATTTAGATAATGAAGATGGGTGTCAGACAGCCACTGAAACTGAAAAATACTGAAAGTTCTATTGATCAAATAAAAGAGCTTTGTCATTGTGATCTGTTAGGACTGTTACTTCTATTAAAATGTTATGAAAGAAAGCTTTCACTAGGCACAAGAACTGCAATGTAGCTGCAATGTTTTCTGGTTTTATTTTTTTAGAGACCCCTTACTCCTTTTTTTTTCATAAAATAATGGTTTTGTGATCAAGTAGAAATGAGTTTGCATATGTCTATAATTTTCACAAGGTATTTTACAGTCACCTGCTTTTACCCTTCAATACTGTATCACTTAAAAAAAGCCCACACACTACAATTTCATTATTTGACTTTTTATTTATTTTTTTTTTTTTACAAGTAAGAAATGAGAAGAGGTGATAACAGAAGTTGACATAAGATACACTAAAGAAGGAGCACAAGTTATTCTGGGGAAGACATGATTCCAGCTTCCCTAGGATCACTGCTTTCTTTTTCCAGTGATCATATCTTAGTACTTCTGCTGATTTGCCATTGGGAACCAAATGCTGCAGCCTGTTGCAATTGGGAGCCATATCCTTCAAGTTGTTGCATTTGGGAGTCATGTGCTGCAGAGGTTTGTGAAGAGCAGCCATTCATACACTGGCATTTTTCCACGTATACATAATTATAATTTATGCTTGTTCCATTTTGACAAGTCAGGGTCACCTCTTTCGTTTGGGTGCTCAACTCGTGGCAGCAGCTACACTCGTGTTGCATCTGGTTTGCTTCAAGAGAATACCTGTGTTCCACCAGAAAAAAATGTACATCTCAGTAAAAACTGACACACAGAACCTGCTCAGTGCCTTTTGTTTTGGGGGCGTTTGGTTTGAGTTTGGGGGTTTTTTACATCTTCATTTCCTCCCTCTCAGACACACTTATGAATACAACTTTAATTACCTCTCCTCAGTAGTGAAACTCTTCTTGCTTCCATTGAATCTGATTTAGTTCAATGGAATCACATAAACGCATTAACTTTGTTGCTATTCTGTGATCATAGAATCATGTAGGTTGGAACAGACCTTTCAGCTGGAGTCCAGCCATTAAACCAGCATTGCCAAGACCACCATTAAACCCAAGTCCCTAAGTGCCACATCTGCATGTTTTTTAAATATCTCCAGGGATAGTGGCTCAACCACTTCCCTGGGCAGTCTGTTCTGATATTTGACAACCCTTTCAGTGAAGAAATATTTCCTAATATCCAATCTAAAGCTCCTCTGGTGCAACTTGAAGCCATTTCCTCTCGTCCTTTCACTTGTTATGTGGGAGAAGAGCTCAATCCCCACCTCACTACAACCTCCTTCCAGGTAGTTGTAGAGAGTGGTAAGGTCTTCCCTGAGCCTCCTTGTCTCCAGCTAAACAACTCCAGCTACCTCAGCTGCTCCTTGTAAGAGTTGTGCTTCAGATCCTTCTCCATCTCTGCTGCCCTTCTCTGGACTTGCTCCAGCACCTCAATGTCTTTCTTGTAGTGAGGGGCCCAGAACTGGACACAGGACCTGAGGTGTGGCCTCACCAGTGCTGAGTACAGGGGGAAAATCATCCTAGTTCTTCCAGCTGCACTATTTCTGAACCAAGCCCAGGATGCCATTGGCCTTTTTGGCCACCTGGACACACTGCTGGCTCATGTTCATCTGTCTGTCTACCGTCACCCCCATGTTTCTTTCCACCAGTCAGCTTTCCAGCCACTCTTCCCTAAGCCTGTAACATTGCATGGGATTGTTGTGACCCAAGTGCAGGACCTGGCATTGAGCCTTGTCGAACCTCACCCACTTGCCTTTGGCCTGTCTATCGAACCTGTCCAGATTCCTCTGGAGAGAACCTTCCTGCAGATTAACAGTCGCACCCAACTTGGTGTGACCTGCAAACTGACGGAGGGTGCCTTCCATCTCCTCATCCAGATCATTGATAAAGATATTAAATAGGACTGGACCCAACAATGAACCTTGGGACCACAGAGGTGACTGGCCATCACCTTGATGTAACTCCATTCACCACCACTCTCTGGGCCTGACTATCTAGCCAGTCTTCTACCCAGTGAACAGTGCACCTGTCCAAGCCCTGGGCTGCCAACTTCTTTAGGAGCATGCTGTGGGAAACAGTGTCAAAGTCTACGAAAGTCCAGGTGGACAATATCTGCAGCCATAGAAGATCAGGTTGGTTATCTGCCTTTCACAAACCTGTGCTGGCTGGGATCATCCCACTGCTCCATGACCTTCCTTTGCCACCAAGGTCAGGCTGACAAGCCTGTAGTTCCCTGGATCCTTCATCTGACCCTTCCTATAGATGGGCATCACATTTGCTAACCTGCAGTCAACTAGGACCTCCATGGTTAACCAGGACTGCTGACAAATGATTTAAAGTGACTTGGTGAGCACTTTTCCAGTTCCCTCAGTACCCTTGGATGATTGATTATTGTGAGAGACCAGTAAAAATGAAGTATAAATAAAGCCATAGAGATGTTAGATTAATTTTTAGAACTTACACTGAGGAGCCAGGACAAGTTCCTTCACAGTATGACAGCTCAACAGGTTCAGAAGACTCACAGTCAGCGTGGCGGATCACAGTTTTCTTGCTGTAAGGCTTGCAGTTCGTAGCTTCATAAAAAAGAGGAGGGAGAAGTATATTTCAAATCCCTAGTTCAGAACTAAAGGAATGCTAAAGCAGTTTCAAAGTGCATGATCTCTGATTAGTGAGAATCTGCACTGTGATGGGGTGGGAGGTGGGTAGTGTGTAATGTATCTGGAGTTTTCAGATTATTCTTTGATTTCAGCTGTAAAGTGTCTTTGGAAGATAGTAGAGAGGCCTGAGGATTGCTGGTTTTATTTGTGATGTTAAGTATCAGGAAAATGAATTTGCGTTTTCCTTTTGAATAAATAGTGAAACTCACGGTCTTCATATATACAATATGTGAAAACAGGGAGTGAGGAATCCTTCCATCCACTCAAAGATAGTTACAAGTTGAACACAATCCTCTTCAAGTAAAACACATAAACACAGCATTACTTACGTTTGCATATTTTGCAGCAGCCATCAGGAGTAGTCTCCGTTTCATCCTTTGTAAAAGTAAAGGAGGATTAGTATTAGTGCACAGATGACAATGATGAGTAGGAACATTAGTTAGCAATACTGATACTGGGCAGAAGGCTCTTCTGTGATGAACCCTAAATGAAACAATGAATGACTTGCTGTCCTCACCACAGGAGTCTTGAATCCTTGTAGCCTCATAAAAAATATTAAGCTTTTCTTATTGCTGATATTACAGCAAGACTAACTTCATTCTTAAGATGTTCCTGCAACTCTAGTGAAACTGATTTATTGTATTCTTCCTTGTTCTTTTAAACTGCATTCAGTCAGTGAAGAATTGATGAAAACTTACAGGATCACACTCTCCAGGTTCGTACTCGGGGCATACTTTTTTAGTTTGGACTGCAACAAACTGATCTTCAATTTTTTCACATTTGTAATGGCTGCATTGGTCGAGTGGCAGGATCTCATTAACCTAAGATTTTATAAGAAAAGCAAAGGTTTGTTTTTCATTGTGATCAAGTATGTCAGAGCTAATTAAGTTCTCATACCTCAAAGATTCTCAGATACTTCTGAACTTCTTTCAAGTGACAAAAATTAAATTCTGCAAACTGTAGCTAGCTTGAAAATTTAAATTCTGGATCTGAACACTCAGACCCCAAATTAGAGCCATTCCCCCATTAACCACACATATCAAGAATTTGTTGTTCCAAGTAAGTGTTCACTTCAGAAAGCTGATGTGTTGTTTTCAGAGTAATTTCAATATTGTATTTTTACTAGTAAGAGACATGAACTGACTCTTAGCTGTTACATTGTCTAACAGAGAGATCCGAAATTGAAAGGAATACTTACATTGAGCACGTGAACAGTGTTGTTACTTAGTTTGACTTTGCAAGCTACTTCAATACACTTCCCGCAGCACTCTCCTTCCTCAGTCATATATTGATATCCCTACTCATAAGGAGATAAAAAAAAAGTATGGTGATGGAATGTTCTAGTCTTGCTGTAACTGAGGGCTGACTAGGCAGCCTAGAGAATCTGAACTCACCAGTGGGCAAGATGTTTCACACTGAACTGTTTCACAGTGCACAGCATTTGCATTAGTCACTGGATCTTTCTCAGAACTGCAGGTACATTTCTTACATGAATCGATTACTACTGACTTTCCAACCTGGAAGAAAGAGATAAAAAAATCCATTCAAATGGCAACAGTTTCCGTATAATGTATAGACAGAGCTGAAAGCATTCCTGAGAACCATTAAGGTTGCTCAAATCCAAGTGTGACCAAATTCTTCAGCTCTCTTTGTACAGAGTTGTTTGGCTTCATGCCTTACAGGAAAGCACACATTAAGAGGAAACTAAATGAAGCAACGTAAAAGAGAATAGTAAATCAATAAAATGAAGGCAAGACTGGTTTATACTGTCTCATTATTTTACCAGCTTTTCACTACTCCATTTAAGAATACTTTATAAGTCATGTTCAGTGGTTGTAAAACAATTGTAATTTTAAAATGGAGATTAAAATAAGCATATACATAACAGAGATATAAATTTACACATGGATTTTAGTCTTTTTGGAATGTGTCCCCAAAGGCTCCAGTGCTAATGTTTAAATTTTGAGTTAATGACCTAAGTACCAATTTTAGCAAAAAGGTTTAGTTATCAATTAAAGCAAAAATGATAGCTTTGGGTTTTTAGGGTTCTCTCTGCTTATTTAAAAGAGAGATTGAGTTTGGGCTATTCATCGATTGTTTGGGAAATTAATTAATTCCAGAAGTGGGAAGGAGCTTAAAAACAAAGTATAATGCTAAAAATGGTTTTATGCTACATGTTGAGGGACATTTCTGTGACAAATTTTTTTTAACATTAAAAAAACTAAACAACTTCCTCTTAAGGGGTAGAGACAAAAAAACCCTACATGTACTGGGAAAAGAACTTTCTCAAAGTCTTATTTTGGTAGAAAGGATGTACTTTTTACTCCCAGCAATATATTACTAAAACATTCTTACCGTGTACAATGTACCGTTAATCACACAGACATCAGGTATTGGTTCTGAAAAACAAAACAAAAAATTAATTCCAGAGTAAATTCAAATCATGAAACTTCCTGAGAAGTCAAGATGTTGCGAAGTTTTGTTAGTAACACAGAGAGTACGGCAAACTTGAATTCAATGGCCTCTTATATGCTTAGACCTCATATGTAGTGTAGCTAGATGTTTAAGTAAAGTTTCATAATTGAAATTAGCTAGAAGAGTTGGTGAGGAATAGCTTCAAACCTGAGCTATGCATGAAAAATCCTTTTTTTCCCCCTTTCAATGTCTAAAATCAGTTGTTTCCTTTTTGAACCCTACAAGTCCAATAATATTCAAAGATGCTTTAGTTACTGATTGTTTATGACCTCTCAGAACATGGCTTGGATGGAATATTGACTCTGTCTGGAAAAAGGTATGCCTACTGTGGTAATATAAATTTGATAACACGGCAGAACCCATTCATTTCTTTCAAAGAACTACTTCAAATTTGCCTGTTCCTTTGTTTTGACTTTCTTGTTTCAGGCTTATTTATGGGTCCTTTTTTCTTTTTATTCTTTTGCACAAATATATGTATATAAAAATTTCTGTATAAAAATAAATATATGACTGTAAGATTTTTAAATTTTGATGAGCATTCAATTACATTGTATGTATAATTGTTTTTTCATATATTGACAGTTCAGTTACTGATAACAATTCACTTTTCGTTATTGTTTCCTGTCACTTGCTCTTGTAGTTAACTTTTTGCTGTCTTACGTTTATGCATCTTAGTTTAGCTGCAGTCAGGCTAATGTTATTGTGCTCCAGTGTTATATTAATAACATTTAACAGAATGCATTGACAACATTTGTGATTACAGGTACAGAGATAGTTGAGCTATATAGGCCTCATAAAGGTTCAAAGTATTATCCTGTTATCCTACAAATTCTTTCATCAAAGTTAATTGAAAACAACATTTTGTTTTTAAATAAAGATCTAATGCACATTTAGCTGAAAATTTATGTGTGTTCACTGAGATAACAACTTAAGATTTTGCTGTTACTATCATACATGAAGAACTTCCTTAGATATTAACAGAAGTGCAAATGTAGTTTATTGGAATGTGTCATGTGGTATTTATATGTGTAAATTTTCAATACTTACGGCATTTAAATTCAGGACAACATGGGTCTTTTTGTGGTACTACAGCCATAGAAACAAATCCTAGGTCACAAACTGTTTTCTCTGTTTGGCATGGAAGTGGCTGGCATTGCACCGTAGCAGTGAGGGAGTCGCAGACACACTCCTGGCATTCACTTATCCACTTCTCTCCGGGCTGAAAATATGTAAATGATTTATTCTTAAGTACTCTTTCACCTTGGTTGTTTTGTTTCAACTTAAGATAGACTCTCAAAATTGGTGGGAAGTTCAGATTAGGGTTTTCTTAGCATACTATTTAAGAGCAGGAATGCTGAGAACAATCACAGAATTTTCTTCTGCATAAAATGAATTATATTTTACTTTTCATAACTAGTCTGCTTATTTCTATGACATTTAAATGTCTTTTATTAAAAACAAAAGTCTGTGCCATGGTCCTAGTGAGCTTTTCCACATACAGATTACTTGAAAGCCTGGGAATGCCAGGTTAAAGAATTGTGTGTTATCAGATCATTTGTTACACAACCAACTTCCTTAGTGAAATACATAGAGGGTGATTTGAATTGCCTATTAGTGGACAGAAATTGGGCTAGTTTTACAACAGTGATATATTAGAAAGTGAAGAGGGGAACCACCTCTCGTGGAGGATTGACATCAGTACAGTTTCTTTCTACTGAAGTTGTGAGGGATATTGCTGTGGTTGGTGAGGCAGAAGAGAATACACGATCTGTGGATGAGGTGCCTCCTGTTGTAGTTGTTGAGGCGACTGAAGGGACAGGAGTTGTCAAAGGACATGGCCCCTGGAATGGCTCAATTTCACATTCGTTGCTGCAAAGCGCATAGAAATTACAGCCAGCTCGATCTGTTCTGTTGTATACCACTTCCCCTGTAGATGAAAATTAGAGGAGAAATTACAGGATCAATGAAAATACTTAGAGAGAGAAACCAAGAAAATATTGTGAAAAGATAAAGTGTACTCATCTATAAAAAGTTCTATGTTTAGATGACTTTGAGTGGTTATCTTTAATTGAATAGTGTCTTAAGGATTTATACTGCTGATAATATTTATAATCTTTATAACTTTTTATAATCAGAAAATAAGACACTTACCAGGAGAAAATAAAGTATCAAACACATGACAAAAGCATGGAGTTATTCTCTTTGATGTAACATAGGTACTGGTTTCTGTTGCCACAGATGTGCCGGCAGAAGAACTGAAGATTGTGGAAATACTTGTTGTAACATGACTTGATTGTGATGTACCAGTTGTAGCAACTGTTAAACACAAGTAGCAATTTAATTTGCAGAACAGGATTTTGATATAATAATTTTAATATATTTAAGAGGTCTTTTCAACATTCTGGCAAATCAAGCAAATGTTTTTGTTGTGTTCAAATATTGGAACTATTTGTAAGTGAAGACTGTGGAAATTTTTTAGTTATACATTGAATATCATGTGCCACGTGGCACGTCATAGGAAATTGTGAAGGTTGAGGGGGCCCAGCGTAAGAAATGATTGAGGAGGTAAATGGTTTGGAAAATTCTCTTTGCTCAAGGAACCTGTCCTGGCTAAAAGAAACACACATTGAGAGAATGTGTGAGAACAACCACTCTTTGTCTTTCCCTCAGAGCTGTATCTGGCTAAGACAGATAAGACAAATAACCCTTATCTGAAAAGAAGCATTCCTTCTTCCACAAGTGGGGGAAGGGAAGAGAAGGAGGAAAAGAGAACGGGTCAGAAGGCACCACAGTGCATTTCTAAAGCCCTTCAATATATGTGGCCAAGAGGACCTGCAGCCTGTTTGTGTGTTTTTTGCCACTTAGCTGTGAGTTCTGGCAGCACTGTAGTGTTCCCAAAACAAACTTACTTTCCAACTTGAAAGTCCATATCTGAGCCTTCTGATTACCTGTGTGAACACTGGAGCTTCCAGGCATTTGGCTCTGAAGTTTTCAAAGGTTCAATGTCTCTACTTTATCCCTTGAACTAAGGATTAGTACCATGAAGCTAAACCAGTTGACTAGCAGACATATGAGTAGCACAGGGGCAGATTAATTAAAAATTGGTTTATATGTTTGAAAAAACAAAGATAGTCACTGAAATGAACAGTGAGAGATTCACTTAGGGCCGAAAATAACAGAACAAAAAATACGACTGTTGTTCTCAAGAAAAACCTGAATTTAAAGGTTAAGGAGGTAGACAATGAAATGCCTCAAGTGACTGTGGGACTGAAAGTTGTAGGTTAAACAGCAGCAGCAACATTTTCTACAGCAGAAGAAACAGAACTTGTCACAATTTCTACCATACCAATGGTGCTTCTGGTTCCAGACGGAGGAACAGTCGTACTGGGAACAGCCGTGGTGCCAGGGGTGGTTCCTACTTTGGCTTCGAGAGTGGTGGCAGCAGATGTAGATGATGCTGGAGGCTG